>CAMZMU010000059.1:35855362-36455362 GCA_947311845.1 Poa pratensis | reverse complement strand
AAGCATAAGCTGCAGAGTTATTCGTTTTGGAGCACCTTACAACATGAGGAACTGAAATTGAAAAGCACTCCGGTTCAACAGAAAACATGAGGCAGAAAACACAAATAACAAGAAGTGACATAGTTGAAACCATAGCCTGAACTACACCCCAAGCCAAGCGGCAACAAAACCCACGTGCAGTTATTCCTGATGAAGCTCAACCAATATATACTCTTCGACATAGTGGCTCCCACCCCTTAAATCCCCCCCCCCCCCCCCCCCCCCCCCCCCCCACGCACACCCACGAAAACACCATAACACAAGGCAGACCCCTTGGTGTAATGACCTGCCATCAAGGGTTGCTCCGCTACCCAAGTGTCCTCCCAGAATCTAGTTTTTTCTTCTTCCAGAATTAGCAGTTCTTTCACAAAAATTATAGAAGATGTGGTTAACCTTCATGAGTCGTGACCAAAACCGAGATGACCTAGTTTTTTCTTGACTTGTGTCAGAGTCTCATTCTGAAGATAATCTTTCCTCAGTAAAACTTGCCAAACTCCGTTTTCGTTTTCTAGTTTCCGCATCCATTTACGCAATAAGCTAATATTTAATTACACTAGCTCAAGATTTATTAGCCCTAATTAAAAACCACCACCCAAGTCTATTCCAGTTAATTAACCATACAGATAGACGAAACCTTGGTCGTCTCCCTCCCCCCGCTACAGTAGGGTAGGGCGATTTCTGAAACCTCTCGTTCGCTCCAGCTCGCCGGCGGCGATTCGTTGGTTCCCCCTCTCTCCGCCGGCCGCTCCGGCGGCGGGAGGGTGGGGGAACCCCGGATCTCGCCTGTACATAGCTAGGTGTGAGTGGGTTCCTCGCCGGCGACGCGTGGGAGGAGAAGGTGTTGCGGGCGTGGTGGTTTGCGGCGGCGGAGCTCTCCTCTGGTGGTTGGTCTCGGTGAAGGCCGGCTGCTTCTCTGCTTCCAGTCCGGTGCTCGCAGCTCGGTGGAGCTGCCGTGCGCCGTCTTCCCGGGCCGGAGTCCGTGTGCGGCGGATCCGGCGGATGAGCTTCAAGAAGACGCAGGTGGTCAGACCCTGTCGGAAGGCGACGAAGACGACGCAAGATGGAGGTCCTTCGTGGGATTCGAGGTTCGTTGACTTCCCGCCAGCCATGGGACTCCAGCCGATCCAAGGTTGCAAGGGCGGAGCGACGGCGGCGCGCCAGCGGCATGTCTTCCTCGGCGACGTCGACTTCGTTATCCATAGGGACTTGTTTGTTTTTTTCGTATTTTCTGAGGACTGTCCTGTAAGGATACTGGATTAATACTACTTCATCTTTCCCACAAAAAAAAATTAACCATACAAATAGACGAGTGGTTAATTAATGTACGTTTGGCAGAAGAAAAATGGATCGAGTACATCAGCACTATGCCACGCGTGATGCCCTGATTTTACAGGTAAATCGATCGAGTGTGCCATGGCTGATGGCACGACCGTACGCACCAGCAGCATTGATCGCTACCCTACGCCGCCGACCGATCCGGAAAGTGAATGCTGCCCTGCACAGCACGTACGTACGTGACGCCCCAACAGTTCCCTGCCTGACACGGCCGGCCGGCGACCTAGCTACCCTAGCACCCTTTGCCGCCTTAAAAGGGCAGTCTATATCTTCGCGTAAATACACTTCTGGTAATATATACAGGAGAAAGTATCACATGGAAATTAATTTTCAGTTGAAACCGGTGAAAATCATGAAAAATAAACATGTCTAAAGTTTTAAAAAATTCTCAAAAAAATGCATTATGTTGAGAATATTGAGTTCTATAGACATGAAAATGTGCAAGTTAAAACTCATAATTGTTTACGTGATATAAAAATGACAAATCCAGCTATAAATAGTAGCATATGTGCAAATTTTCATGTCTGTAGAACTCAACCTTCCCAACGTAATGCATTTTTGGTGAGAATTTTTTAGAACTTTTAAGCATTTTTTTTCCGTGGTTTACACATGTTATCACTGAAAATTGGTTTCCACCGGATACATTCTCGGTAATACAGAGCACCACCAATGTTTTTGGTTTTTTTCTCATTTGTATAAAATAAAGATCAAATTTTAACCTAGGTAAACTCGACCTCATGGAATTGAAAAGATAGGACGAGAACTCTATCTTTCGGAAAACGAGCCACGGTCAAGAACAAAATTACAACTTAGATCACCAAAGTAGCACGTCAAAAGAAAAGACATCGTCATTGAAAGAGTCTAGTCGGGCCAGTGTCACACTTGTAGATCAGAGGGGGTCGTTACAGGAAGCAGACAACACCATCGAACTCCGGATCTGACACCCCCGCGACAACGTCGAAGGAGCAAACCAGATCTGTCATCCTCCAACCACAAACAGAGCACAAGATCTCCATCTTTCACCTATCACCAACGCAAACTACCGTCTACATGCACTCTTGAGCAACCTCCGCTCCAACGCTGGAACGAGTCTCGTCGTAACAACGGAGTCCGAGGGCACAAGTCCATCACATTGATGCCGCCACCACGCCATCCCCACATGAAAATACTATCACTCATATTCATCTACGACCATGAAGTAGAACACCATAGAGGAGAAAATCTAGAGCACTTGTATTCATCACCGCCGTTGTTCTTGGCCGGAGTAAAGAGTACAGACGTCGAGCGGCCAAAATTATAAACTACAGAGGCCCTAACCCTAGAGCGTACATATGTATGCACACACGAGTTCCAGCGACCCCTCACCACCAAAAATCTAGAGGTCGTCGGCGAACGGGAGCCGTCGGTGACCTGCGTTCCGACGCAGCTGGTGCCCTAGGAAAGATCGCACCTAGCTTGTTGCTGAGTAACCTTCCTGACGCGTCCACAACGTACGTACGCACGAGTTTCACATTCATCAGAGAGAACCGTACGTGTGTTCCCGTCATGCATGAGAGAAACTGCAACCACTTCTATCTACTGTATACCAGTCAACGAGCAGTACATGCATCCATGACCACACGTACTACTCGCGTACGTACGTTTCAGTACATTAATATGAATGATTACTACTTGGGCACAACCGCACAGTGCTCATCCAAAGGCAAAAAAAAAAGCCTAGCCACCGACCCTTTCCTGTTGGAGTATTAGGCATAATTTTCATGATTAATTCCAGAAGATAAAGTATGATCACAAGAGTTACTAACATGTTAATCTCGAAAATATTAAACGTATTAATTAACATGAACAGCAGCAAGACATCTACAAACACAGCCATCGGAACGTGACGAACGTACCGAAGAATTGTAGATGAATTAGTCGTTGGAGCAGCGACGACAGCAGCTTGAGCGGCGACGGTAGCAGCTCGAAGAAGACGACGTTGGAGACGAGTCGCCCGCGGACCCGGAGATCGTCCAGGAAGTCGAGCCGTGATGAAGAACTTGAAAGCAGTCGCGCGGGGCGCTTCCCAAAAACCTTATTCGCCCTCTCCCGTACAGGATCACAAGGACAAGTGGTTCCGGAGACCTGCTGTCCCGTTCGCCGGTGCACGCCGGCGCACGGGATGGAGTAGACTACGGTGGCGGCGCAAGGCACGAGATGGCAAAACCTAGATTGGTTGGTGTGTGACGGCGCACGCAGTGCAAGGCAATATATAGTGCGGCTCGGGAAACCCTAACGGGTACAACGTGGGCCAACCACGTCCGAGTCGGATAGCAGCCCACGATCCGGGAGCGACCCGAACTGGCAAAACTATACGCGTACGCAAAAACTCGTTTTTCCCGAACAGCAAAAATATAGGCATCGGCTCGGCTCATTCCCGCAACCCGCGGCGTGTCGTGACGAGACGGACGGACGGCGGCGGAGGAGGAGGAGTGCGCAGAGAGAGCCTTCTGTTCTCAACTAGCACACCAAGTGGTACAACACTCCACCTTATAAGGTGGTGTTTGTCTCCTCCAACTAGCAATGTGGGACTAAACTTTAGCACCACATTGCACCTCCAAAATTCTGCCATGCACATGGGCCAATTTGAGATTTTCAGAATTGCTTATTGGGCTGCCCAAATGGGCCCAAATTCTAACAATCCCCCACCAGATCTCAAATTCCCATTTAGAGATTTTGCCAAACCTCGTTTCTTGTTTATATACCAGTGTTTCAGCAGAGACTGTTAAGTTGAACTTCCGCCTAGAGCTTCAAGCTACATCTACCAGCAACTTGAACAATGGACGAACCTTGAATTGCAAGTTTGGTGCCAATAGACTTCACTCAAAGTCATAACCAGTACGTGGCTGCCAGTAGCCTACCCCGCGGGTGGAGCATATGCGTCATACTCCCTGGTCTCTTCATGAGCTTACTAGAGATCACCCAAATCTCATAGACTGCGACGTTTAACAGTCGGACTCATATAGGTGTGTTCTTTCAAGGTCGCTCTGTAGGATAGCACCTTTGCTACGAATAGCCAACAGAAACACATTAAGGCATATTGCCAACCTGCCTTACAGAATGTGAGAGTTATGCATCTTCCCACGGAGAGGGTTATAAAATAACTCTCTCTGTTAAACCACTAGCTTGTTCTTCCCAGGTCCTAATTCACGGGATCTCCGATCACATAGGTTGGGTTACCACTATGGTGTAACGCTCACGGGTCTCAACCCCATCTCCCTCGATGCACTATCTATCACATTACGTGATAGTCCCTTCGTAAAGGGATCTGCCAGGTTTTTGTCTGTTTGAATATAACTAACAGTTATTACTCCGGAGTTTCTCATTTTCCTGACAGACTTCAAGCGTCTTTTGACGTGTCTTGATGACTTCGCGTTATCCTTAGCACTGTTCACTTTCATGATAACCGTTTGGTTGTCACAGTTCATAAGGATGGCCGGTAATGGTTTCTCAACCACCGGCAAGTCCATCAAGAGCTCACGCAGCCATTCTGCCTCAACAGAAGCTGTATCTAAAGCAGCAAGTTCTGCTTCCATGGTTGACCTCGTCAAAATGGTCTGTTTGCAAGACCTCCATGACACTGCGCCACCTCCAAGAATAAATGCATATCCACTTGTGGCGTAGAGCTCATCAACATCTGAGATCCAGTTCGCATCACAGTATCCCTCAAGCACCGCAGGGTGCCCTGAATAGTGAATCCCATAACTCATTGTACCGTTCAGATAGCGCATGACCCTTTCAAGTGCATGCCAATGATCAATACCCGGGTTAGACATGAACCTGCTCAACTTGCTCACAGCAAAAGAGATGTCAGGTCTCGTCGCGCTCGCAAGGTACATGAGTGAACCGATCACTTGAGAATATCTTAATTGATCTCTCGTTTCCTTTTTGTTCTTTCTGAGTGTCACACTGGGATCATAGGGTGTTGGAGAAGGCTTGCTGTCTATATAACCAAAGCGGCTCAAGACCTTCTCAACATAGTGTGATTGCGTTAACGTAATCCCACTCTCATCCCTAATCAGCTTAATGTTCAGGATCACATCAGCTTGTCCCAGATCTTTCATATCAAAGCTCTTTGACAGAAAGACTTGACCTCATTTATCACTATCATGCTTGTACCGAAAATAAGTATGTCATCAACATACAAGCATAATATAACACTATCGCCCCCACCATGGCGATAATACACACCTGTCAGCCTCATTAATGGCAAAGCCTGCAGACGTAAGAGTGCTGTCAAACTTCTCATGCCATTGCTTAGGTGCTTGCTTCAGCCCATACAAAGATTTTAACAATTTGCACACCTTTCTCTCTTCACCTTTTACTACAAACCCATCAGGCTGATCCATATAGATTTCCTCTTCCAACTCTCCGTTAAGGAAAGCTGTCTTTACGTCCATTTGATGAACGATAAGACCATAGGAGGCAGCCAGGGAAAGTAGTACACGAATGGTGAGTCTAGCAACAGGTGAATAGGTGTCAAAGTAATCTTCGCCTTCACGCTGGGTGTAGCCCTTGGCTACAAGCCGTGCCTTGTACTTCTCAATAGTACCATCAGGCCTTAGCTTCTTCTTGAACACCCACTTACAACCCACAGGTTTGCAGCCGTAGGGTCGTTCAGATAATTCCCAAGTTCCATTAGAAAGAATCGAGTCCATCTCATTATGGACAGCTTCTTTCCAGTCATCAGCATCAGGAGATGCAAATGCCTCTGCAATGGACGTGGGAGTATTGTCCACAAGGTACACAATGAAATCATCACCAAAGGATTTTTCAGTCCTCTGTCTCTTGCTCCTCTTGGGAGCTGATTCATTGTCATCCTTCTCAAGGACTTCCTCAACATGTGGTTGTTCAGAATGATCAACAGATGTACTAGGTTCAGCAAATATCTCAGAAGAAATTCTAGCAATGCTATGCATATCCTTCATAGGAAACATGTTCTCAAAAAATGTTGCATCACGAGATTCCAAAATAGTATCAACATGCATATCAGGTATCTCAGATTTAACCACTAAAAATCTATAGCAAATGCTCCGCTGAGCATAACCTAGAAAGACACAATCCACTGTCTTCGGTCCAAGTTTTCGTTTCTTAGGAATTGGAACATTGACTTTCGCCAAACATCCCCAAGTACGAAAATAAGAAAGTGATGGTTTTCTCCCAGACCACTCCTCGTAAGGTGTCTTCTCTTTATCCTTGTTAGGAACTCTATTCAGGACATGACACGAAGTCAACAAAGCCTCCCCCACCATGCCTTAGATAAACCAGCAGTGTCCAACATGGCGTTCACCAAGTCGGTCAGCGTGCGGTTTTTCCTCTCGGCAACCCCGTTTGATTGGGGCGAATAGGGAGGCGTCCTCTCATGAATAATACCATGTTCCTCACAGAATTCATCAAATACGTTGGAGAAATACTCGCCACCACGATCTGACCTAAGACGTTTGATCTTTCTCTCTAATTGATTTTCTACTTCAGCTTTATAGATTTTAAAGTAGTCTAAAGCTTCATCTTTAGTGTGCAACAAATATACATAACAGAACCTAGTAGCATCATCGATTAAAGTCATGAAATATCTCTTATCACCTTTTGTCAACACGCCATTCATCTCACATAGATCCGAATGTACGAGTTCTAGAGGTGCCAAGTTTCTCTCCTCGGCTGCCTTGTGAGGCTTTCGAGGTTGCTTAGATTGCACACAGCTATGGCACTTAGAACCTTTGGCAATGGTGAAAGTAGGAATTAAACTCAAACTGGAAAGTCTACTCATTAAACCAAAATTAACATGACATAAACGAGAGTGCCAAACATTAGCATCCGAATCCACACTGCCACAAATATGGTTTACTGACTTATTACAAAAATCCGATAATGAAAAGCGGAACAAGCCTCCGCACTCATACCCTTTACCAATAAATTGTCCAAACTTTGACACAACTACTTTATTGGACTCCAAGACTAATTTAAACCCATCTCTGCATAGAAGGGAGCCGCTAACGAGATTCTTGTTCATAGTAGGGACATGCTGCACGTTCCTCAGCTGCACGATCTTCCCCGAAGTAAACTTCAGATCTACCGTGCCAACACCACGAACAGAAGCATGTGATCCATTCCCCATTAAGACGCTTGAATCTGCGACCTGATAAGAAGTGAACATAGAGATGTCAGCACATACATGAACATTAGCACCCGTATCAATCCACCAACATGGAGATTGAAATACTGAAAGCACAATCGGTAAATTACCGTACCCATCAGCATTGCTAGCGGTCACGACGTTGACATGCTTTGGCGCTTCCCTTTCTTGTCTGCACGATCTGGGCAGTCCACAGAGAAGTGTCCGGGCTCTCCACAAGTGTAGCACTTTAGCTCAGATTTGTTCAGCATCTTCTTCTTCTTCTTGAAAGAAGTAGTCTTGGTAGGCATGTTGAAGGAAGGCTTGCTCTTTGCCTTGCTCTTGCCATGGTGAAAGTTCTTCTGCACCATGTTGGCGCTAGACTGACCTTCACCACCTCTCTCAGCAGTGTCCTTAGCCCGAGCCTTCTCCTCAACATCAAGAGACGCTATCAGGTTTTCAACCGATATCTCCTGTCTCTTGTGTTTGAGAGTTGTGGCGAAGTTCCTCCATGAAGAGGGCAACTTTGCAATAATGCATCCAGCCACAAACTTGTCAGGTAAGGCACACTTAGCGTGCTCAAGCTCCTTAGCAATGCACTGTATCTCATGAGCCTGTTCGACTACAGAACGGTTGTTAGCCATCCTGAAGTCATGGAAGCTCTCCATGATGTACAGTTCACTGCCAGCATCTGCTACACCGAACTTAGCGTTCAGTGCCTCCCAGAGCTCTTTGGCATCTGTAATGTGCATGTACACATCAAACAGCTTGTTGCTAAGAGCACTCAGAACGAGTCCCACAAAGGCAGTATTGGTTTCCTTGAACTTGTTCTGATCCTCGTCAGATATAGTTCCTTCAGGTAAACCCTCACTAGCCTCGAACACTTTCAGAGATCGCAACCACAGTGTGGTCTTGTACTGCCATCTCTTAAAGTCCACACCGGTAAACTTGTCCGGCCTCAGCGCATCAGATAGATGTCCCATGTTTAACTCAGGAAATTGCCTATAACAAATATAAGGTTTTTGGATTGTTGGATATTAGGCATAATTTCCATGATTAATTCCAGAATATAAAGCATGATCGCAAAGCTACTAACATGTTAATCTCGAAAATACTAGACGTATTAATTAACATGAACAGCAGCAAGACATCTACAACACAGCCATCGGAACGTGACGAACGTACCGAACAATTGTAGATGAAGTAGTCGTTGGAGCAGCGACGGCAGCAGCTTGAGCGGCGACGGTAGCAGCTCGAAGAAGACGACGTTGGAGACGAGTCGCCCGCGGACCCGGAGATCGTCCAGGAAGTCGAGCCGTGATGAAGAACTTGAAAGCAGTCGCGCGGGGCGCTTCCCAAAAACCTTATTCGCCCTCTCCCGTACAGGATCACAAGGACAAGTGGTTCCGGAGACCTGCTGTCCCGTTCGCCGGTGCACGCCGGCGCACGGGATGGAGTAGACTACGGTGGCGGCGCAAGGTACGAGATTGGCAAAACCTAGATTGGTTTGGTGTGTGACGGCGCACGCAGTGCAAGGCAATATATAGTGCGGCTCGGGAAACCCTAACGGGTACAACGTGGGCCAACCACGTCGCACACGTCCGAGTCGGATAGCAGCCCACGATCCGGGAGCGAGCCGAACTGGCAAAACTATACGCGTACGCAAAAACTCGTTTTTCCCGAACAACAAAAATATAGGCATCGGCTCATTCCCGCAATCCGCGGCGTGTCGTGACGAGACGGACGGCGGCGGAGGAGGAGGAGTGCGCACGAGAGAGCCTTCTTTTCTCAACTAGCACACCAAGTGGTACAACACTTCACCTTATAAGGTGGTGTTTGTCTCCTCCAACTAGCAATGTGGGACTAAAATTTAGCACCACATTGCACCCCAAAATTCTGCCATGCACATGGGCCACACATGGGCCAATTTGAGATTTTTCAGAATTGCTTATTTGGGCTGCCCACTAATGGGCCCAAATTCTAACATTTCCGCCAACGGGCAACATCTAACCAACGACTCACATGGTGTAGAAGCTAGCCAATCAATCAAGAGGAAGAGCTTGTTTCTCTTTACGAGCATTTGGAGCAAGTTTTAGCGCTCACGTAAGCGCCAAATGGAGCGGCGCACAGATTTGTTGGTAGACTCCAATCCTACGGCGATAAGATGGTAGGAAAGCAACGGATCAGACGCCGATCCCAGGACAGGTACCGTGCATGGCGTGGCCACACGGCAGAGGACACCTTGATCGGACGCAGATCTCTACAGTTCATTAGGAGTATGCGCGAGTCCCTTCTACTTTTGCCCGGTGATAGATCGACGGCGACCACACGACGTACGGGCGCGCGCGGTCGAGCCGATCTCTTCCCTGCACGCCACGCCACACCATCCAACAAAAGTGAACCCTTAAGAATCTTCGATCGATGACTAATACTCGTAGTGACTGGCTGGCTACTTTGTTCTTTTATCATCGTGTTGCCTTGTTACCACGGCGACAATCCAGCTGCTTCGCCCGCGGAGATCGACCGATGGTCGATGGACGCCACAACCTATATATGCTTGAGCTTAGAATATACGGAGTAGACTAGAAAGGGTTGGCGCGCTTTGCTGCGACTGAGTATATTATTCCGGTTATCAATACATGACATACTGGTCTGAGTAAAGATTAGTGTCTCATACATGATCATGTACAAATTCATACCCTTTTTTGTAAAATATTGTACGTATTGGTCCAGCACCGGCTAGTCGAGGTGCTGCCGGACACAGACTGTTGTGTGTCACTCGTGCTCGTGCTGGCAGGGAAGGAGGAGCCACAATTAAAAAGTGGAAGGGAGGAGGGCCGCTCAGGTGGCTTGTTTGCCAAATCGGGGTCAACACTCGAGGCCGAATCCCTCCCGATTTGTGGTGCCCTTGAAAAGTGGTGGTCAATTCTCGGTCGAATCGGCAGAGTTGTGGCGGAGCTGCCGGATTCGAGGCCGAATCCCTCCCGATTTGTGGTGCCCTTGAGAAGTGGTGGTCAATTCTCGGTCGAATCGACAGAGTTGTGGCGGAGCTGCCGGATTCGAGGCCGAATCCCTCCCGATTTGTGGTGCCCTTGAGAAGTGGTGGTCAATTCTCGGTCGAATCGGCAGAGTTGTGGCGGAGCTGCCGGATTCGAGGCCGAATCGATGTTAGAAGAGCCTCCGGCGGTCACTGGAGGAGAGTCGTGAGCGCAACATGAAAATTTCGATTGGCGGTTGTCCTGCACGCGTTGTCCTATATAGCAGCTGCCTAAATATTTAATTTATAGCACTTGTTTTTTTTTACATAAAACTTGGAAAATTTAACTGCTAGATCAAGATTTTTGGTCCCTAATGACCTAATGCGGGCGAGAGTCGATGGTGGCCATCTGCCGGGGAGGGGGGGGGGGGGGGGGGGGGCGACAATGTTTTTCAAAGTAATTGTTATTTTTTACCGTAATATGATTTCTTAAGTTTCGCTCATTGAACATTTCATTTTAAGTGACGAATTATGCTCGTACTTCAATGTTTTTCAAGGAAAACGTAAACTCTATCAAACAACAAACGAAACACCAAACAGGAAGAAAAACTACCAAAGGAACCAGCAGCAGAAGGAACTATGGAATGAACCAGAAGCTGAACGTGGGCTGGCCCAAGATCACCAGGGGGTATGCGGAGGGTGCGCAAGTTGACGACCAGGTCGCTAACTAGGAGGTCCGGGGGCGGGTTAAAGTGTAGAGCCCAACAAGCACGAATCATGCCCTAGGCCCAGCCGAGCTGCCCAAGCAAAGTTTCATTTTCTTTTTCTTTGGGCCTATTCCTTCCTCCGGCCCCCACGGTGGGATTTGGCTCTTCCCAAAAAGGAAAACAGTGGGATTTGGTGGCACATGGCACGCCACCTGGTCCATTAGTTTTTAGTGTACCTTCTTTTCAGCAAAAAACCATGAAACTAATCGCTGGGCTATCTTTCCTCGCCAACTGATTAATCTACAAATAGAAGTATAATATTGAGCCTCTGGAACCCTTCTTTCCAGGCGACGTGCAGCTGCTCCTTTTGGCCACAATGTGATTATTTTTTCCCGGCATGTATATGCATTATGCAAGGAGACTTTGTTTTTTAGATGTATATAGGAAAATTGCCCGTGCGATGCCACGGGGAAAAATCAACAGCGGCGCCGGGACCATATGGTCGCGACTCTCCTAGGCGACGGCGGACGGCGGTGACCAAGGAGGCGACGAACCAGGGCATAAGGAGGACAGGGAGATGGTCCAGCGGGACCAGAGGCTCACCACGAATTTAATGGAGGGCTCGGCGAGGTCGGGGGCGGGCGGTAGGCGGCGAATCGAGCGTCGGCGTTCGGCGGCCGGCCCCGGAGAAGATGACCACGTGGCGACGATTCCGACGCGCCTCGGGCGTCCCTGGAAGCGAGACTTGACGGAGATGGGGAGGGGACGGTGGCGGTGCTTGTGGCAGCCTCGGATTCGACCGGGGAGGAGCGGAACGGCGGCAGCTCGCGTCGGCGACCTGGGGCTCGCGCGGGAGAGAGAAACAAGGGAGGGAGAGACGTGTGCGGGATAGTGAGCAATGAGGGAAGGGGAGGCACGACGCTCCCTGGCCTTATCTCCTCGCACGGGAGGCGTGCAGGAGGTGGCCACGGCACGCTCAGGCACGCAGTTGTGCGCCTGCCTGGAGGTTAAAGAGAAAAGGCGTTGTTGCAAAAGGTCCTTGGGTTTTCTAGAAATTGCAAATAAGTCCCTCCGATGTACGAAACGACGAACGCTCCTCTACGCTGTGGACTGCGGGTTAATTTCCCAAATTGCCAGGGAGTTATTTGCAAAATGGCGCGGCGACAGACGAAACGAAGGAAGCGTTGCTTCCTTTATATATTAGGTATGAGATATGCTAGGAAGACTTGGCGCAAAAGGAAACACACAGTTCAACGGTAACACTAATAATCCATAAAGTCGAGAGCGAGACAAGGAGGGTGGGTGGATTGGAATGGATTCAGCAAAGCGAACCTACGAACGAGACAGTTCCCAGAACACGCGTTGAACGCGAAGCCACGCCCGTCGCCAAACTCGCCGTTACACGGCGGGTGGCGTCCGAAGCCGTAGCGTGAGTAGAGCGTTGACAGTAACGGCGAGTTGCCGTCCCTCCACGGCCATGTTGACTCTTCCTTCCAAAACACATGGCCGCCAACAGCAGGTTGTCCATTCCTACGCGCTGTCTCTCCCAGTCCCAGCCCACCACAGCAGCGCCAGCCAACACCGCGGCGGCGGGAGGAAGCCAAGAATCCCGCCTTTGCTTGCGCGCCAGGTGAGCCCTCCGTCCTCCTTCTCCTCACCGCACCGCTCTGATAGATCTGGACGAGTCGACTCGAGCGCCTTGTTCCTTTAATTCGTTGCGCTTGTCTGCTCTGCTCCAACGCTTTCCGCCTTTTCCGTAGCGGATAAGGAAAGTACTCCCCGCCGCCGGTTCCCCATCCCCACAGGGCAAGGCAATCCTGTGGCGGAGCTGCCCGCGGCGTTCGTAGCTTCTCGGGGATTTTGTGTTCCTGCAGCTATTTTGGTAAACCACCAGATTGTTACTATTTTTGCTCTCATCTATTCTGTGACAGTCGTACGCTAAGGCGATTCTGAAATAGGCATGTTATCGGTTATATGGGGATCTTTGTCAGTCTGGTAATACTCCTTCCTTCTCATGCTCTCATAAAGTTAGGGGCCGAGTTATTTAACCACGTTACAGATTGAGATCGGTTGGTTTCCATAGATAAAATGTGTACGGATTTTGATAGCAATAGCTGTGGGAACGTCTGTTTGGTGAGGTTTTCCCTGTTAGCGCCACAAGCATGTCACAAAGATTTAAGATGGTAGGATTCATCACAATTCATGCAATGACAGGAACCCAAAGAAACCACACACATGTACAAGCTATCTGTAGAGCTGTTATCCACACAACTACTTAATGCTTCCAGAATTCTAAATACAACTATCGATACAAGCCATTGGCGTCGGCCTAATGCACTCATAACCTGCAAAGTATCATGTAGCTGAACGATGTGGGTGGTGTTTATAGCATGGCTTATGCAGAGTAATTAATGCTTGTATCTGGTTCCCTCATCGTGCTGCTTTAAACTCTATCGACAGCGATTCGCTTGTGTATGTGTCAGCTTGCTACATGTGTTTGCTGTTAGGGCCTCACATTTTACACTACTAGTACTAGCACAAAAATCGCTGGGAAAGCAACCTGGATTTCTTGGAGGTCTCAGCTGTTGATTTCAGCGCGTGCACCGTAAATTGACCATGGTTTTTAAGGCGACGCTTTGGCGCCTTGACAGGAGGGGGCGCTTTGGCGCCTAGGCGACGCCTAGGCGCCTAAAGCGGCCGTTTTGCAAAGCGGAGGGGGGGCGCTTGTCGCCTAGGCGTTGCCTAAGCGTTGCCTTAGGGACGCCTTAAAAACCATGAAATTGACAACGCCATGTATGATAGACCATGTCTGTGCTGTTGGTTATTGAACTCTCTTATCCTAGAGGAACATGTTTTTAGTTCTATCCCTTTGATTCACTGTATAAGTAGAACATGTGGCTGGAGAATTGGCTGATATCACAAGAGCATACACAGTGGGGAACGCCAAGAATAAGATAGGCGCTTATGAAATTAGAAAAAAAGCTTGTCAAACTAAAAAGTATCGAAGCGTCCATGTGTTTGCTTGTTAGGTCAATAGGGCCTCACATTTTACACTACTAGTACTAGCACAAAAATTTGCTGGGATAGCAACCTGGATTTCTTGGAGGTCTCAGCGCGTGCACTGTAAATTGACAACGCCATGTATGATAGACCATGTCTGTGCTGTTGGTTATTGAACTCTCTTATCCTAGAGGAACACATTTTTAGTTCTATCCCCTTTGATTCACTGTATAAGTAGAACATGTGGCTGGAGAATTGGCTGATATCATAAGAGCATCCACAGTGGGGAACGCTAAGAATAAGATAGGCGCTTATGAAGTTAGAAAAAAGCTTGTCAAACTAAAAAGTATCGAAGCGTCCACCGTTTCAGCGTGGAGCTCTAACAGGGGCGCCAAAGATGATTTTTGTTAGCTACTGGATAGCCTGCCGCTGGGTACATGCGGGTGCAAAGAAGCAGGGCGCCTGGTGCAAGAATAGGCAGCGATGCTAGCTGTTTTCCAGGATCGGCAAGGATTTGGCCATAACGGCCAGTATTTTGACCCTGGCGTCGGCGTATAAGCGATACGGTAGATTACGATCAGTTTTTACAAAACACGATTTAGGCTGATTATTAAGAAAACCAGTTTTTTTTTTAAACTTTCGGTTAAGACTAGGCTCAAAGAAAACAATGTTTGGATTAGGAAATTACAAAATCGTGAGAACTAAGAGCTAATACCATTACGTTAACCTGGATAAAAACCAACAGAACTAAATCGTGCAGATCGGAAAGCATTCTGTTATTATTTCTGTTAGGGATGTGATTCATGCATTTGTGTTTTTCTTAAGTTCCATTTATATTTTTTGCTTTCGAGTTTATGTACATTATATGACTGTTTTCTACTCCAACAACAACAGCAAAGCCTTTAAACATTGCCCTTTTTTTCTTCTGTATTTTCAATATTCCCAAAATATTTGGTTTCTTTAGTTTGTGCATTGGTAGGTATGAGTTTGGGCTATTTTTGTCTAAATGTGAGTAATGATCGTTTGTTTTCTTTTGGACCTCTTTCTGTTTATGCAGAACTGGGTGGCCAATAGTATGTAGGTCCATATACAAAGGCATACAATACAACAACCATTCCTGTGGAACATGGAGTTTCGAGTCTGAAAGTTAAATAGGTTTCCCTTATCTTTTAAAGAAGATTCGGAAGAGGTCAATACTGCTTATACTATCAAACGGCTCCTGCTGAACAAATGGCACCTAATGGTAATGGAAACCTCAAAGCTGATATTCAACCAGTAGAATCAAGAACATCAGAAAGTGAACCGGAGCCACAGGAGTCAGTAATATTTCCACCCATGGTGCTTCACGACAGGGAAATGAGCGGAGTGGGTTTATGAACTTTCTGAATCGTTTGTCTGGTCCCCACTTAAGGAAGCTGGGTCATTCCCCTTCTGTCAAGTTTCAACAGCTCGCACTTCAACGGGATGAGTTTTCACGTTCTATCCATTCTGAGGACCATGGTAATCATGAGCATTTTCATTTAATCAGGAAAATTAACTGGGGCCATCTGTGGGCGATGGGCAAGGATTGGATAAAGCAGCCTCTTAACATGGCCCTTTTTGCTTGGATTGCTTGTGTTTCTGTATCTGGTGCAATACTCTTCATGGTTATGACCGGAATGCTGAATCATGCTTTGCCCAGCAAATCACAAAGAGACGCATGGTTTGAAGTGAACAACCAAATTTTGAATGCTTTATTCACACTCATGTGTCTTTATCAACACCCAATGCGGATCTATAACTTTGTGCTTTTGTGTCGATGGGACCAAAAAGACATTTTAAGGCTTAGGAAAGTATACTGCAAAAATGGGACATATAAGCCTAATGAGTGGATGCACATGATGGTGGTTGTAGTTTTTCTTAATTTGAACTGCTTTGCCCAGTATGCCTTGTGTGGTCTCAACATAGGGTATCGCAGATCTGAAAGGCCTCCTCTCGGTGTTGCTGTGACTATTTCATTTTCATTTGGCGCTGTAGCATTCGCCAGCGTGTATAATATTATCAGTCCTCTTGGGAAGGATTATGATGCAGATGAACTGAGAGAAGGTGATCCAGAAGCACAATCTGTGGTCATCACAACTGAAGGCACCAAACCAGCAACTTCACGAAGCTCTCTTGAGAGGAGATACTCTTTCCTTCAGAGCGAACAGCATCATTTCGTGGAGAATAGACCTGAGTGGGTTGGTGGACTAGCGGATTTCTGGGACAGTATAACTATTGCATACTTGTCGATCTTTTGCAGTTGCTGTGTTTTCGGGTGGAATGTGCAGAGGCTTGGATTCGGCAACATGTATGTCCATATTGCAACATTTCTGCTCTTTTGCCTAGCTCCATTCTTCATCTTCAACCTGGCAGCTGTCAATATTAACAATGAAACCCTACGAGAAGCACTGGGGCTCACTGGAATTGCACTTTGCTTTTTCGGTCTGCTGTATGGTGGATTTTGGAGAATACAGATGAGGAAGAGATATAACCTCCCTGGCAACACCTTCTGCTGCCGTAATCCCGATGTGACAGATTGTTTCCAGTGGTTGTGCTGCTGCTCATGTTCTCTTGCTCAGGAGGTGAGAACTGCTGATTACTATGATATTGCAGAGGAAAGGTCGTACCGAGGGGAAGTAACTGGGGAAAGCCAGAGCGTAATGTCCCCATTGCCTCGCGAAGACGGTTTGCCTCTTTTCAAGTCAACTCCAGGTTCGCCGTACAGGGGCAGCACACCGAGCCAGTCGATTTTCATGATGGAGAGTCCATCAGCTCCACGGAGGTCGTCTGGTGCAACCCCTCTTGGCGGTTTGCCCACAAGAGGCGACATGGCGATGAAGGCGCCTGCTCCATCTGTTTTACACAGGGAAGGTGGAGAGGGATCATAGCATGCGGCGATCCAACAAGGCAGAGTCTACCCAGATGAACCTGTATATTTGTTGTAAAGGAAAACTGACGGCGCCGCCTTTTTCATCAACGGCTGAATTTCGTGTGCCTCTTACGAGATGTATAGTGAGCATTTGCTTTTAAGGTGAAATGGTGTGATTGGTCTCTGCATGTTCAGTATGTTTTGCTGGAGAGTTGACGGCGAACTGCCGGATGCGTCATGCTTCTATTTCAGTACTGGCAGCAGTGACAGTAACATTTGTCGTGTGGAACACACGTTGATTAACCTATTTTTTGCTCACCAATCTTATAATTGGATGACCATTTCGCGTCCAGGTTCAGCATCAGAATCTCATCCCGCGACACACTAGTGTATGTATGTTCGTATGTATGTTTGACATCTTCAGCGTGTCAATCCATTTCATTTCATCATCTAGCGTTGAGAAAATTGACACATCTCCCAGTCTCCCATACCCTGCCGAGTCAAAGAGAGTCACGTCCCAACCTGCAGCAAAGATCTAATACTGCATAGCAGACGAAGATGGCATCCATCGATGAGGACTTATTCTCGTCTCTCGCCGGGAACTTCTCGATCTTCAACTATTTTGAACGGCATCTCCTTCCATCTTTTGTCTCTTCTATCACTTTCAATTTGAAGAGAGAACGTGCAGAACAGCTTGCACGTTTCTGTTTCCCCGGGAGGCAGTTTCCCAGAAAGTTTGTTGGTTTTTTTTTTTTGAAACTGTGGGGCAAAAGTTTTGCCCTTATATTAATTAAGAAATAAAGGTGTTTCGGTTTATTAATGAAAGAAACCGGTCGAAAACCATCTGAACAATTTTGAACGGCATCTCCTTCCATCTCTTTGTTTCTTCTATCACTTTCAATTTGAAGAGAGAACGTGCAGAACAGCCTGCACGTTTCTGTTTCTCCCCGGGAGGCAGTTTCCCAGAAAGTTTTTAGCTCCCACGACGGGTCGACGGTGCACATCCAAGTTTGTTGGTTTCTGACTCGTCGGCGTACAGGTCTCGTAGATGCACCGTGACCTGAAACGAAGTACACCTCGCCGATTCACCAGGTGACTGAAAGGGTAAAAACGACTGACTGAAGACGACGAAACGTTCAAACCTGTCCATGACACGCACGGTAATAATGCACGTCTGGTTGCTTTGCCAGGTCGATCACGCGCAGTATGACCCTATACTTCACCTATGCAACTTGGACACATTGTCGAGCCGGGTAAAAAACGTCAGCAACTGGCTTGTAAATCACTAGTACTAGTACAGTACGTCATAAATCCTGAAACATGACCGGGCAAGTTCAGAGAGTGAGTTCCTGAAAAAGAAAGACTGTTTGGTATTATTGATTTGCTAGACATTAAGCTGAAACTAATCCTCTTAACTCATCAGAATGTGATGCTTGGAGAAGAGCTAATGATAGTTTAGCCAAATTAAGAAGAGAGGAGGAATCTAAATGGGCACAACGGGCTAAAGTGAAACACATACAAGGAGGAAATAATACGAAATATTTCCACCTTATTGCTAATGGGAAACATAGGAAAAAGAAAATATTCCAGCTGGAACAAGAGGAAGGTAGCGAGGGACTCTACCCCCCACCCCCTTTCCCCTCTCCCCTCCCGGGTCGCACGCGCGGGCGACCCCGGAGGGCCGAAAACCCTAGCTAGCGGCCACCTCCTCTCGAGCCTCCGTGGCCGCTGCCGCCGCCGCCGGCGGTGGTGGCGGCCCCCGGCCTCCAAAGGTGGCAGGGGAGGAAGGGCGCGCCTTGACGGGCCGGTCTCGCGCGGGAGAGAACGTCTGCGGGCGGCGCAGGGTGGTGGGCTCGTGACGGCGCAAGGCGAGCAGTCGGCGGCGGTGCAGGGTGGTGGTGCGGCGGATCCGGAGGCAGCGCTGGGTCGCGGCGGCGACGCGAGCCGCCAGGCCCGTCCGGGCTCGATCTGGGCCGGGAGGCTCGGGGCTGCGGGATCCATGTCGCCTGGGCAGGAGGTTGGTGCTGGCTGCTCGTTCGGGCGGGTCAGGTGGTGGACGCCGGGGCGGCGGCCCCGGAGAGACTTGGCGGCGCCAGCTCGGGCGGCGAGTGGCGGCCGTGGTGTGGTTCCGCGACCTCGGCCGTGCGGGCGGCGGGGTGGCGGCGAGCGTGTGGTGCGGCGTACTGGGTGCCCGTCAGCCCTACGCGTCTGACCAGGGTGGTCGTCGTCCTGGTCCAGCGAGTGCGTGCTGCCTCGGCCGGATCTGGTGCGTTGCGCGAGATGGCCGGGCGGTTGGTGGTGGGGTGGTCGGGACCGGGGGAAACTCCTGGCCGGCGGTGGCCACGACGTCGTCGACGCTTCAGCGCTGGATTCCTCCCTGTAGGCTTCGTCGAGGTTCCCTCTCCCCCCATCCAACCCCCTACTTTGGATGAAAATCCAATCCCCTGTGTGGACGGCGGCGATGTTGCGACGCCACTTCCCTTCCTGGAGGCGTCGTCCGGGTGTGTGGGGGTGGTTGGCAAGCTCTCTTTGGCCGGTGGCGGCGTGTGCGGTGCTAATCTCGAACAGCGACGCTCTTCATCGTAGGTGGTGGATCCCAGCTCTGTGTCTCTCCCTTCAGGACGGCTCCTGCTTGCCGGTGGGTCGCGCCCTCGATCCTGGGCTAGAGGGGAATGGGTCTCCTCTATGGCTGCAGCATTGCCGGTGATGGTGTGAGTCCGGTTCTTCGGCGACACAATCTTTGGTGCAGATGGCGTTGCTATCTTGTTGCCGACCTCCGTAGTGTGTACCTTCGTTCTTCAGCTTGCGTCTTGTGAAGCGGCATTGCAGTGGCTGATGGCGACAGTCGTGTGGAGTTCCGGCACGGTTGCAGGTGGCTCGCGGGTGAGCAGCTCTGTGTGCCGACGGTGCGGCGTCCTTCGAGCCTGGACGAGAGGGAAAGGGTCCCTCTTCGACGACAGAGTTGGCAAGCTGGGGCTTGGTCTTCTGCTGTTGGTTTGCTCTACGTCGACCCTTGCCTCGCCTTTGCTCTCTGCCGTGGATGAAGACGTTGATCTCTACTTTTCAGCAGAGCCTTATTTTCTTATTTTTTGTTTGCTTGTTGTGTTGAGTTCTGTAAGCTGTATCTGCACCTTGTAATTGCCGTTGTTGGCTTTATTAATTTAAAGCTGGGCTCTTTGAGCCTTGTATCTAAAAAACAAGAGGAAGGTACAATTGTAGGGGACGAAAATCTAAAAGTTTATATTACTAAATATTACAAAAAGTTGTTTGGGGCGCCGGCCGATAATAACTTTTGTCTGGATGAAAATGTGGTTTCAGATATACCACAAATTTCTAGTGAAGAGAATGCGATCTTGACAGCTGACTTTACTTCTGATGAAGTCCTAGAGGCTATTTCGCAGATGGAGCATAACAAGGCTCCGGGACCAGACGGGTTCCCTGCTGAATTTTATAAAACTTTTTGGAATGTGATTAAAAACGATCTTATGGCTATATTTGTTCAGCTGCAAAATGGCCACTTGCCTCTGTATAAACTAATTTTGGATCATTACCTTGCTGCCAAAAAAAAGAGAATGCGGTCCAAATTCAACAGTACAGACCGATCTGTCTGTTGAATGCGAGCTTTAAAATATTTACAAAGGTTGGAACCAATCGTATAACTCAGATTGCTCACAAAGTTATTCGACCAACCCAAACTGCGTTTATGCCAGGAAGACATATCCTAGAGGGGGTAGTTGTCCTACATGAGACCATCCATGAACTTCATAGGAAGAAAATGGATGGGGTCTTATTTAAGATTGATTTTGAAAAGCCATATGATAAAGTTAAGTGGCCTTTCCTATTGCAAACGTTGCGAATGAAAGGTTTTGACTAGAAATGGTGTGATCTCATCCAAAACTTTATAATGGGTGGGTCGGTGGGGGTTCGGGTCAATGATAACATTGGGCATTATTTTCAAACCAGAAAGGGACTTCGACAAGGCGATCCCCTTTCTCCTATTCTATTTAACATAGTGGCAGATATGTTGGCTATCCTTATTTCGCGTGCAAATGAGGATGGTCAGGTCGGATGTCTTATACCGCATTTGGTCGAGGGAGGGGTGTCAATATTACAATATGCGGATGACACCATTTTATTCTTAGAACACGATTTACAGAAGGCGGTTAACATGAAATTGATTTTGAGCATATTTGAACAGCTATCAGGGCTAAAAATAAATTTTCATAAAAGCGAAATATTCTGTTTTGGAAAAGCTAAAGAGGCTGAAGTCCAATACAGAAGTATTTTTGGTTGTGAGGCTGGGAACCTACAGTTTAAGTACTTAGGAATCCCAATTCACTATAGGAAACTGCTGAATAAGGAATGGAATTTAATCGAAAAACGTTTTGAAAATAAGTTAGGCTGCTGGCAAGGAAAGCTGCTCTCATATGGAGACAGGCTCGTTCTAATAAATTCGGTGCTTACGAGTCTACTAATGTTTATGTTATCCTTTTTACAGATACCTAAAGGGGTACTGAAAAGGTTAGATTTTTATAGGTCTCGTTTCTTTTGGCAAAGTGATCAAAACAAACAAAAGTATAGACTCACAAGATGGGATATTGTTTGTAGACCAAAGGACCAAGGAGGTTTAGGAATCGAGGTCCTTGGTATAAAAAATAAGTGCCTGTTAAGCAAATGGCTTTATAAACGAATGAATGAGGAAGGAGTTTGGCAAGAGCTTTTAAAGAACAAATAATTACAAACTAAGACGTTGTCACAAGTGACAGCGAAACCAACTGATTCCTAGTTTTGGAAAGGTCTTATGGGTGTAAAAGAAACCTTTTTCAACAAAGGAAAATTTATCGTTGGTAATGGTCAATCAACCCGTTTTTGGGAGGACTCTTGGTTGGGAGAAGTCCCTCTGGCTATCCAGTACCCAACACTGTATAGTGTAGTGCGCCATAGAAACATTTTGGTGGCTGAAGCTTTAGCAAACTCCTCGGTACACATTGAGTTTAGACGAAATTTGACGGGTAGCAAATGGATGATTGGTTACATATGTTACAAAGGCTTATAACCTGCACTTTAACTAATGAGGGAGATAAATTGGTTTGGAAACTTACTTCTACAGGTTCTTTCACGGTAAAGTCCCTGTACGAGGACTATCTAAATGGGCATACCGTAAATTTGCGCAAACAAATATGGAAACTAAAGATACCATTAAAGATTAAGATTTTTATGTGGTTCTTATATAACAAAGTTATCTTAACGAAAGATAACCTTGCTAAACGTAATTGGCATGGGTGTACGAAATGTGTGTTCTGTGATTCAGAGGAGTCTATAGATCACCTCTTTTTTTACATGCCCTTTTGCGCATTTTTTATGGACAATTGTGCAATATTCTTTTAACATCAATACCCCGGCTAATAGTACGAATATGTTTGGAAATTGGCTAGATGAGGTAGAAAAAAGCTTAAAGAACGAATCCGTGTGGGAACTTATGCTCTATTATGGTCTATTTGGAGATGTCGGAATGATATCATTTTTAACAATGCGCGTCATGCCAATTTTCTACAGGTTATACGTATGGCTACCCACTGGATACACGAGTGGGCTCTACTGGTCCCAGAGGCGCAACGTGCGCATATCGACTCTGAATGCACCCGGCTGGAGGCGGTCGCTTTGAATATCTATTCCCGGGGTAACTGGCCGATGTCTAGAAGAATTCAAGACGTTTAATAAGTTTAGACGCTCTGAGAGGCTCTTGTGGTTTTTAAGACTGTTTTTACCTTTTTATGTACTTCTGGTTGAGATGTAAACTCTGATTCACTCTAAACGATGCAATAAAAGCCGTGTGCATCAATCGATGTAGAGCCTGGGCTCTCCCCCTTTTATAAAAAAAAAATTTAAGCTCTACAAGGCTACCTCTTGATTTTCTTAATCTGAAGTAACTGAGCGATCAAAGAAGAGGTCAAGCAATCTGACTGTCAGTATAACTCCACATATGCCAACATTCCATATACTCCGTATATGATAATCGTCCACGGTGACTTCTACCGTTCTACGACCGTTGAGAACACAATTCGAGCCCGTGTATATATATATATTCGACCGGAGTGCAGATGTGCCAATCTGACCTACTGAATCAGTCAACCGATTCAAATATGTTCCCGTTCTTCTAGAATACGGGCCAAGATTACTCACCGGCTTGGCTAAGTTATCCAACCATAATATTTTGCTGAGAAGGAGGTGCTTATTAGTTATCGATATCAGGACAAGAAACATTGATCACAGCAGACATGCAGAAACATTCACCATACATACACACTGACACACATATACATGCACCCACACGTACACATTCATGTAGCCACATTCATTTCAATCGGTAAGCACGATGGGATTGATATTGGCAGTACTTGTAACAACAACACACCAGAGTGATTTTTTCCATGTGCTTGCGTAGATACATCGTGAGCTAACGCTCCCTTCAAACATGGCACATTTCCACTTGTGAGAAGAAGAGAGATAAAGTTGCTTTCCCTTCTTGAATGGTTGAACACCATCTCGATTTTGTCTGCATAAAGTTACACCACAACAATCATCATTGTTTGACTAAGGCTCTCTTAACACCTTTAGGCTGATTGGTTCAAGGATTTTCATAATACTAATTTCTTAGGATTCTACTCCTTCCGTTCCACAATATAAGATGTTTTAGTCTTTTTCCACATGCACATGCACACATATGTATCTAGACATATTTAAGTGCATGTGTCCATTCTTTTTAGTAGGAATCTAGAGATGCATGTGTAACACCTAAAACATCTTACATTGTGGAACGGAGTGAGTATTAGTTAGGATGTTTCTACGAGTTTGCTTGGGTTGTAGGATTGGACAATATAAGAGTTTTCCTATGCACCACTTCGCATGCAATTTTATAGGAAAAAAATTCTTGATTCGGTGCAACTTGTCGTGCATCTATTTCTTCACACAAATTTCTACGTTTTCCAACAACTCTAGTTTTCGATTCATGTAAGATTCAAGTATGCAATGTCATTACGTTTTTCCTCTACGTTTTTTAATCCAGCGAACCAAACAGGCTCTTAGTTGTATTCTGCATCAGAATGATCGATATTCCACCAAATCAACGTATGAGGCAAGACATTGATGCAATATAATATACCAATACAAACATAAAAAACTAGAAGCTCCAAATTCACGTGAAAACCATGATCCATCTTTGGTATATGCACAAGAACAATATATTAAACAAAGGATAATCTCATTGGATAAACTAAGTGTTACTTCTATACTCAAGATAAGTCATTCCATCATCTATTTTTGTAGTGCCATTTGGTGTCCATTAGCGTTTAGTTCAAGTCGAATCTAACGTATTCCCTCCTCATAGTGTTACTAACATGTTTGTAGTTGATTAAGGAGACTCTCTAATAGGTCGTAGGTTTTAATCCTAATTGGAGCGCCTACTCGATATTGGTCAATATGGCATTTTCTTATATAAAAGCAATATAAATTCGATTATGCATGTTATGCACTTATGTAACACTCGCATCATACTTAGTTTATCCTTCAACGTCCAACGACAACATGATCGCAAGTTGGTGACGACAGCGTGTTCACATCAAGAGAGTCATCGACTAGCTTACCCATCACGGGTAGTGATCTAGCTAGTCTCTGCATAACAACATCTTAAGTCTACCTTTGTGTCAAGTGTCCTATGAAGAGGTATATCACCTAGATACATTGCAAAGAAACACATCATCTCAAAAAGGTCCTTGGTGCAGAGGCACCCGTATTTTGATACAATGATCTTGTAACATGTTTAACACTTAACATTGAAGCATCATCTCGCCTAAACTGCAAAAATTGAAGATCGTAATTTTACACTTCGTATGCAAATTTAGGCCCCATTTGGAGAAAACCATGAAAGAATTTTGATGGTATCGCTTTGGACAAAGGAATATGAATTGTGTATTCATTCGAAATTTCTATGGAAAGGATACTTTCATAGAATTTTTGTGCCTATCATTATTGTGTTTTTCTCTTTGTGCCAGACCTCATGTTTTCTTATCTTTGTGCCTATCCTTCATGTATCTTTTCCGTATTTTTCACGTCTCTCTGTTTTGAAAGCTCTATCCCCAAACAACGCCAGTACAAAACATAGAGAAACAGCCTAAGTGATCTTCTAAGGAACCCCAGTCCCGTAAGTCAGCTTGGAATATATTGTTTATTGGTCTATTCTAAGAAATGTCTTCTTTTTTTATTTGCATTCTGGGGTAAAGCTTATCTTGTTGTCATTGAGTTCACAGATATTAGAGTTAGTCGAATTGTCTGATGTCTCCAGGGATGAAAAATTAAAGAAAAGAAAAATGACATGCACATAGTAACCATTGTACTAATCTGATGTGGATGCTTAATTAACTAAACTTAAGTAATAATTACTTCCTGAGGCATGTCTCACGCTCGTAGAGGCATTGATATATTTTTTAAATCTCAATAATTGTTCCGTTTTGTCAATATTTTGATATAACCACCTTCACCTCATTACAAGAATAGTTTGGCACTTAAAGTTGAAGTAACATCTCGCCTAAATTGCATGAATTGAAGATGGTAATTTTAGATTTTGTATGTAAATTTAGAGCCCATCTGAAAAAAAACATATTTGGGGGGGGGGGGGGGGGGGGGGGGGGGGGGGGGGGAGGTTTCTATAAAAAGAAATTCTATGGTACCGTAGAAAAGGAAGTTTGTCTTCCTTTGAAAATTCCTATGGAAAGGAATATTTCATAGAATTATGGAGAAAGCCAGACCTTATGTGTTTTTTTCTGCGACTATCATTCCTGTGCTTTTTTCAATGTTTTCATATCCCTCTATCTTGAGTTTCTACGTCCCAAAAAGGAAAGTACCTTAGTTATGAAATGTACAAAACATAGAGAAACAGCCAAAACAGTGTCTTTCTAGAAATAGGTGCTTAACTAACTAAACTTAAGCAATACAGTACCTCTCGTGGCATGTCTCCTTCTCGCCGCAAGATCACTGTACTGATATGGCTTAAATTAACTAATCAAATCGGCACATTGTGGTTGACCAAGCTCATGATCCCCAACGACAGGAACTAGTCAGAGAAACGATGCACGGCCGTCGCTCCCTCTTCGCACTAAAAGACTTAGCCACACCTGCACCTCTTCCCTCAAATACTCCGTAGGTCCCACCATGCTGCCAAGCGCACTCCCATTGGTGGGTACGTTCAGCATAGTACCCGGGTCGCAGCCGCCAGTCAAAGGTTCGGAGCTTTGACCGGTCAACGGTCAAATATTCAAACCTCTATATAAGCCTCAGGCAGTCCCGTTCTGGAGTCACCGCTCACCGTCAATCCATTCCTGCTGTGCGCGCTTCCTTCTCCTTCTTCCCTCGCCTCGGGTGACCTCGACGACGGCTGCGATCTAGCTCCGGTACGTGCAGCGCTGGCCAACTCGGGACCCGTGGCACTCGCCTCCTTCCCGAACACCTCGTTCTCTGCTGGAGGCTGCAGCGGTGGGCCAAGGCCGTCCAACTCCATGGCCATGACGCCGCCGTATTCCTCCTTCCCGCCGGCGTCGCCGTCCTCGTACTTCAACAACATGTCCGCTGGCTTCCTCGACTCGCCGATCCTAAACAACATGTTCCCATCGCCGACGATGGGCTCATTCCCCTCGCAGCCGTTCAACTGGATGGGCACGGCGCCGGAGAACGACGGCCTGCAGCTCGGAAGCGTCAAGGACGAGCAGCAGCGGCAGTACTCCGGCTTCACGTTCCAGACGACAGCGGCGGTCCCGGCGGCGGTGGCCGGAACCAACACAACGGCGTCCTCCTTCCTCCAGTCGTCCATGCCGATGACGACGCAGCTGGTAAGAAATCTTATCTGATCGATGTTGTGAATGCAAAGCTAATTAAGAGAACGACATTTGCATTAATTAGTGCATACGTTGACTGAGATAGAAGAGCCGGCCCAGGTTTCGCCTGGAATGCTGGCCCCACTTACCAGTGAGTGTTTGCCACACTTCTTGTTTCGCCCACATAATTTTTTCTGAGGTCATCGCCGACTTGTTCACAATTTGTGATTCTCTTTATCTTCAGATCCATTAAACATTTCTTCTCTTCACATTATTCATTCCGCTTGATGCTGAGTGCTGACCTTACAATGACCAGATAGGCCATGTCGCGTCACGTACGCACCTTCTGTCATATAGTTATAACAAATCAAGCGCTATAGTCAACCTTGTCCTACACTCCTACTCTAGGCTCTAGCCTCAAGTCAAAGCAACTACACCAATCGTGCATATCCACGTACTACGTGATGTCTAATACAATTGCGCTATTGCAGGGCAAGACTCGTACACGGCGAGCAGCAACAGCAGCCGTGGAGCTACCAAGACGCGGGCATGACGGGATGACCACGAGGCCGGCGAGCTTCAGCACGCCATACGAGGCGCCCGATATGGTCGGCAACGGCGGCTACAATGCCCCGGTGTCGTCGTCGGGGTACGGCCGCGTGCAGAGCCGGCGTCCGTCGTCGGACGACGGCTACAACTGGCGCAAGTACGGGCAGAAGCAGATGAAGGGGAGCGAGAACCCGCGCAGCTACTACAAGTGCTCCTTCGCCGGCTGCGCCACCAAGAAGAAGGTGGAGCAGGCGCCGGACGGGCAGGTCACGGAGATCGTCTACAAGGGCACGCACAACCACCCCAAGCCGCTGAACCCGCGCCGGGGCTCCGGCTCTGCCGCGACGTCGTCGTACGCTCCGGACGCGTCGAGCGACGCGCTCTCCGGCACGCCCGAGAACTCGTCGGCGTCCTACGGGGACGACGATACCAACGGCGTGAGCTCGGCGCTGGCCGGACAGTTCGGCGTCGGCGGCGAAGAGTTCGCGGACGATGAGCCGGAGTCCAAGAGATGGAGGAAAGACGGCGACGCTGAGGGGATGCCCGCGGTGGCCGGGAACCGGACGGTGCGGGAGCCGAGGGTGGTGGTGCAGACGATGAGCGACATCGACATCCTCGACGACGGCTACCGGTGGCGCAAGTACGGCCAGAAGGTGGTCAAGGGCAACCCGAACCCGAGGAGCTACTACAAGTGCACCACGGCGGGGTGCCCGGTGCGGAAGCACGTGGAGCGCGCGTCGCACGACCTGCGCGCCGTGGTCACCACCTACGAGGGCAAGCACAACCACGACGTGCCCGCCCTGCGGGGCAGCGCGGCCGCCGCAGCGCGATACCGCGCCGCGCCGATGGCGCCGGCCTCGAGCTACCTGCAGCAGGGTGGAGCCGGCTATTCCAGCCTTCGTCCCGACGGGTTCGGCGGCGGCGCGCGCGGCGCAGCAGCCAGAGGACACCAGCGGGTTCGCGCTGTCCGGGTTCAAGTACAACGCGTCCTACTCGGGCGCCATGCAGCAGAACGACGCGATGTACTCCAACTACGCCGACGCCTCGAGAGCCAAGGACGAGCCGAGGACGACATGTTCTTCGGCCAGTCGCTGATGTTCTGACGGAATACGCTTCAACGCCGATCGAAACCAAGGGCAAGAAATGGGTACAAAAATTTAGGATTGATCATTTTTTTTTTCAGACTGTGTGGATAGGTCCTGTCACGTTTAGTTATTTTTTTGGAGGCCACAGCCATGCTCTGGTAGCTGCCGAAACGGTGGAACCACATGGCCTTCAGTTAACTCTTTTCACAAGACAGGAACTTAGAATTTTTTTTTTTTGTTATAGGAAATAAGACGGTGAGTAGCCAATTAAGGTTTTTTTTCGGCAGTTAAGACTAGCTGACTGCCATTTCTTCTCGGTGAAAAATTGTAAATCATGTATTAAGAGAAGTTTGAAATTTGAATGCTGTCAGTCGATGAATCCGCGTTGTTTTAGAGGGTCAGTCAAGTCAACAACATTTGCCTGAAGGAAGCCGCAGTACAGCTGGCCAATCTGCCGGGCATAAAGCCGGTCGGGCGGCAGCCGGACAAGCTCGTCGCCGATTTCGGATCCGTCGCTGCATGCTCGCCGGAGTCGACACGTCGCGCCATCCCGGTGCCGGTGATCGACAGGGGTATGGGCTGTACATTTGTTTGACCT
Source organism: Poa pratensis (assembly GCA_947311845.1). NCBI lineage: Eukaryota > Viridiplantae > Streptophyta > Magnoliopsida > Poales > Poaceae > Poa > Poa pratensis. The sequence goes on along the minus strand of CAMZMU010000059.1, from coordinate 36,426,165 downwards.
GAATAAGCGTTAATTTGCTCCCGAGTGACGGGCTGCAAGTCTGGTGCAGTGAACATCGTCTCAGAGCAGAATCTTTTCGGCGGGTAGAATCATTTGTACTAAAACAACGCTTTACTCTCATTTCTTAGCACTATCTTTTTGCGTGTACTATACCAACTATCTGTCAAGACTGTCATTAGCATCTAAGCAGTAAATAGCCTGTCAAGTCGTGTTGTTTGTATGTCATGAATTGGGAACGTTGGACAGTTAGTTCTATAGATGAAGACTTAATCGCTGATAACCCTGTTGGAGTGTTGGGTCAAGACTCATGAGCCCGCGGCACCCAAAAGAAACAAGTTGAACAGCAAGCGAATAAACAAACCAACCAAAACCCATCTAAATTCTGTTTGTACAACTTAGATCTTACGATATCTCTTTCCCCATCGACTACCGAGCCAAAATGAATATCCAGGAGGATTCAGCAGATCGAGCTGACGGAGAACCAAAAAGCCTCCTCATCGATGGACCATTTGGCATTTCATCATATTCACAGCGGAAGATCTCAAAAGGAAGCACAGGGAAGATCGGTGTTGCTTGCTAGTCCGTTGGCGAGGGCTCCTCGGCAATGCTCTCCAGCCGCGGCCGCCACACGCCGCCCGGCGCTGCTGCTGCGGCGCCGCCGGTGGCCCGCCTCCCGCTTCTCGGACAGCAGCTCCCTCAGGTAGTTGTCCTGCTCCGCCGTGCTCGCCACCGCTCCGCCGCCGCTCTTGCGGTGGCCGTGCACGTGCTCGTGGCGCCTCTTCGTCTTGGCCGGGGCCGGGCACGCGCCGTGGCCGCCGTGCTGCTTCGGCCGCTTCAGCTCGGGCGCCGTGGTGGTGGGAATGAGGAAGTAGATGCGGCCGCGCTTGAGCTCGGAGTCGGGCGCCACGATGACGATCCTTCTGGCTGCGCCGGCGGAGCCCGCCGCGGTGAGCGCGTGGCTGGGGTGCGCGGCGAGGACGTCGGAGGCGATGAGCGGGCAGGTGAACTCGTCCACGTGGCCGCTGAGGTGCACCACGCGGACGACGTCCAGGGCGCCGCACGGGAGCATGCACGCCAGGCAGCACCGCAGGCTGTTCCCCATTGTAGCCTTCTTCGTCTCCTTCTCTTCGCCGGCGGTGTCTGCCTGCTGCTCTGCTTCGTGGAGGCGCTCGCGTGGTGGCTCTGTCTGGTTCGGCTGTTCGACAGTTATGATGAAGAGTGTGGCTTTGGGTCGGCTCGGCCCGTCTTGTGTATATATAGAGCTATTTTGCAGTGGGGCGCATCTACTTTGATGCATGGTGCAACTGAAGCTGGTAATTCAACGGGTAGGGACGGAGCCAGAAAATGAATATAGGGGGGGGGCGAAGCTAGACTATCTCATGGAGGGGGCGAAACCAGCTAGATTAGCTTAAACATTGAGCCATCATGCTTAGTATTACTAAGAAAATCATGAGCATAGGGCCGTAGCCCCTGCTCGTCCCCCTTGTCTCCGTCCCTGCAACGGGTACATGTACAATTGCACACAACATGAAGATTGTTTTCGTGGGATGTTTTGGATACAAAACCCTGTAGGGAGGTACAAGTTGGATTAATTTTAGTTTTGTCAAAAGGTAAATCCATCTGAACTGTTCAGACCAAAAGACTATTTTGCATTTGTCAAGCTTGAAACATAATTACTTCCATCGTATTGAGTGTGTACAATGCATATGCAGAACTTATAGAAGCTTGCAGTTCTTATAAAATTGTACTGGGATTTCTTGGTTAAATTAAGAAAAAGTAAAAGAGGTCTATGGACCTTATGACATACTATGAGACAACACAAATCTATATAAAAAAAAGGCCATTGACCTGAGGTTGTGACATTATGGGGGCACCTTTGCAGTCCATGTCAGATCTGGATAGGTCCCGGCTGCAACCGAATCTCTCCCTCTCTCGCTCGATTATCTCTCCCTTTGCTTGCTCGACTCTCTACCGTTGTTTTATAGTATGTGAATGCTCACTGTCAACCCAAAACAAGACACATATTTCATCAGCACAACAACAACACAAAATTACACCCAATGTCGACCCCTTCAAAAACCACTTGTCTATATGGCCTCAACCCGCAAGCGCAATAATGATATCTGAATTCTCCATTATCTTCATCGGAGAAATATGGATCATCAACATAAAAACAAATTTCTAAAGAGGGCCCAAAGGAATCTAGTATACAGAGCATTTTCAATTGGTCGGCTAAATTTTTTGAATGTTTGATTAAAATCCTATTCCTAGTCCTTAAATTGGCAACCAATATGAACTTGCATCTCAAACCCACTAGAAAAGCTAGCCTCTGATATCACACTGCCATCCACGCTTTCCACAGACAATCCTAGTGCGTTACCTGTGGAGGCAGGGATGTCACGCAAATAAGAGGAGGATGCGAGGGGTTGGGGGGAGGGGGTATAGAGCTTCTTCCATGCGCCAACGAGGACCTAGTCGTCACCGCCTACTCTCGTCGGGATCCTCGGCTATGCTCGTGTGCTTCAAAAAAATCAAGTTTAATCTGAGGCTAATCTACTAGAACTAATTATACTTTGCACCAAATATTTTAGTCGCTGATTAGAAATCTGAATTTTGATTGTGGGAAGAGTGAGAGCTAGTCATGCGGATGCATTGATGGATGCTCAGACATTTGCCACTCCTGGTTTTTCTAAAATGGCAAAAAGGCCACATACATGTGAAATGCACCATGTACATAGATTGATTTTAGCATATCGATGCTTTATGCACAACCCACAAAAACCGTTGCCGGTAGCCCGGGCTCCAAATGGAGTTTTTGCATTTTTGCTAGTTTATACTAATTTATTTTACTTATTATAAAGTCATTATGTCAATTACGAGATTTTTTTAAATAGTTAACAAAATTAACCAAGTAATAAATAACACATATGAATATAGCATTCTTATTATTGACTTTTACTGCCCCCATGGAAAATCAGTGACACTAGATTTACACTACATTAGTTTTACTTTGGATGCATTGACAGACAAATAACATCTCTGATTATATTTAACCCTACCTCGGATTATCTTTAATCCTAAAAAATTAAAAAATAACATCTCTTGTTTGAACCGATAAATTTGTGGCATTTCAATAAATCGCAGGTCTATAAAGTGTTTGTGTCTAATTCAGTTAGACTTGAATATCTTGAAACAGAATTAAACCATATAACAAATATCATATTAGATATTTTCAAAATGCACGATTATCTATCTATCTTATCTCAAAAAAATAGAAATTTCTAGAGTATATGAGATGTCTAAGAGATGGTTTTTCCTTCCATGTTTGTATTGCTTGCTTCTATGGTTTTGATGTTCCTGGTTCAACAACAAGACTTCATCGAACACACATTTTGTAAATTTGTACTTTTGTATCGATGGATTTCTAATTAATTCCCCAGCTTCCAGCTTCCGACCAATTATATGCCAATTAAGGAACTCAAAAACATTTTCTTATTCCGATCTGTTCCAAATCAAGATTCATTACGCGCACTACCAACACTACACTAGTACTACTCCCTCCGCTCTGAAAAAATTGTCGCTAGTTGTACTACCCAACTATGCCTTTCCTGCTCTTTTATCAGAGGGAGTATATATTACCCGTCGTAGACGTAGTCTCCGGAATCAAACATGTCCTCGAGTAGTACCCACCAATAAAACCCTCCACCCGGAAAACCACCCCATCCAACCTCGTAATGCAACAGATCGTGTCGTCGAGGCACGCGCACGTGATGAACACCTTCTCGACTCCTCCAGAGACCGCCGGATCACCACCTCCAACAGGTCGCCGAACATGCACACCTCCACGGTTAAGTCCGCAACACTTCATGGTAGAACACGTCGTCTCGGAGATTGTCCGGCTAGAGCATCCCCGCAGGCGCACCACGTTTGCTAACTTGGGTAGCAAGCTGGAGTGCAAGTAGCATATTTGTCCTTAACCATATCCAGCACAGACAAGACAAAAAAGGGCACCATGTAATGTATGATGTTCATTGCGGCATTGCGCGAGCAGGTTTGCTGCTCAACTCCTTTGTTTAGTCCCCTGCCTCAATGGCAACCCCTTTTCTAGCCCTGTACAAGATGCCTTCTGGGGAGCCTCTCACTAGTTTTTACATGCTACTGATGAACCAGCTACTACACACCTTAACCTTATATATAAAGGGAGGACATGTCCTCCCCCTGTCCAACGGGCCACGTCACCCTTTTTTCCCTGGCCGTCCGATCGACGAAACGGACGGCCAGGATCGCACCACGTCGACCCAGCGCGTGGTACTGTTCCTGGGAACAGTACGCGCGCACCCGCACCAATCCACGGTCGACACGTCACCCGGTCACCACCGGTGGAACCGGTGGCCAGCCGGTGACCCTTCCGCACGAATTTTGGCGCAATACTTTTACCAAAAAAACCCTACAAAGGACTAAAATCCAATTTCGTGAAAGTCTAGGGACTTTCGTGCAAAAATGCATCACATCTGCCCCTTCCTCCTTTTTCTCCCGCGACGGGCCGAGCCCGCCGCCGCCGACGCGCGCTACGGCCGCTTCGCCTCTCCCCGTTCAGATCGAAGCACGCGGAACGCTTCACCACCGCGTCCTCTCCCTCCTCGCCCACGAACACGTGCCGGAACGCCCCAGAGTCGCCGCAATCGACGCCGCCATGATCGCTCGGTCCGCCGCGTTCGCACGGCTCCGGCGACGCTCCGACGACCAAGATTCAGCGGCGCCGCTGCCTGCGGCCACCCCGCGTCCACGCGCATCCGCGACGCCCACGCGCCCGTCCTGGGACACGGTGGTGCGCCGCCGCCGTGGTCGTCGCCGTCTTCACCGTGGGAGGCTCTCCCCGCTGCTGACATCACACAGACGTCACGCTGGGCCCACACGTCAGTTTTCTTTTTTTAACCAGAAACAGAAAATGGATTTTTTTACAAATAATCAACGTAAAAATATAGAAAAAATACCAAAATAACTGGAAAAAAAATATTTATGACAACAAAAAAATGTTTATTTTTTTTGTTTTTATCAATATTTGGATAAATTTGTGGGAAAAAACAAAAAGATATTTGACCAATTAAATCCAAATTTCAAATTTAAGTCTTCGAAAATTGTAACATTCTTTTAGACCTGATCATTTTACAACCGTAAAAACAATTCAATTCGTAATAAATTTCTAACTTCAACAATTTTTAAATCTGACCATTTCTTAAAAAAACGTAAACTTTCTAAAAATTCCAACAATTTCCAAATTTTTGAACAGTTTTTAAAATGATCGTTCCCAAAATTGAATTACAACCATAATGAAAAAATTTAATTCAAATTCCAAATTTCAGTACTTTAGAATTTTAAAAAACTTTCGCATCTAATAATTCAAAACTTAATAACTTTCCAATTTAAATAATTTTTGAAAACTACACATTTCTGAAAAAAAAATAAAACCAAATACTTATAACAAAAAAAACATGTTTGAAAAATTCACATATTTTCTAGAAAATGAAAACTAAATGCACTTCCTCTATTTACTATCAAATTAAATTCAATAAATGTGAATTCTCACTAAATACGTACATATATTAAATAATAATAGGAAAATAAAAGCATAATCGAACATTACAATTTGCTAAAAAATGGAGATAATCTAAAATATATCGCCATTTAAAAATACTCACATATCTCATTTCCTCCCATTATGGAGTTAACTTACAAATTTGTGGAAAAAATACAAACATATTCGATCATTTTAATTCGCTAAGTATTTCAATATACTGTAGATGTCAAATTCAGATGATTTACGGCATTTCGAATTACAACAGATGCAACGTGGCGGCACACCAAATTACCTATTTTGTTTAAGGAACTTGGAAAGAAAGTTTCCTCCATTATTTATCGCACGATAAATTGTTATATGCATTTTAGTTTCGCACATACTAACTAACTATCATGATTTATTACCATGCATGATCAAACTGTATTCACATCAAGCATCATGTACCTATTTGGAGCTATAAGAAACAGACCATCATTCACATGAAAATATAGTGATACTTATTTGGTACATGCGAAAAAAGTGTCGCTGAGCATTCAACTAAAGAACTTATAATCGTCCTGAAACAGTTTGTTTGAATTTATGGTGAACAAAAGGTGGTTGTTGAAAAAGGAAAATATAATGTTGAGGTATTTATCTTCTTTGCTCTTCTTTCCGCTGAATCAATGAAGATTATATATTGTTTCCTATTTCATGAATTAAGACCATGCTTCACTTCCTCACGTAACAGTATGGCCGTGTTTTGTCTTCACGGGTGCGGCGTATCGTGTAAAAAACCTATAAAATAGCATTAGGTTTTATCATCTTAATGAAGCTTTTCGGTGAAGGCATATGAATCGTGTGTCAGTACATGGTTTACTATTAGGGTCAATATCTTTACACATTTTCTTATGCAATCATTTATAATCACTTGGGAAAGACGATGAAATGTCCATATCAGCCTTAGCAATAAATTGACGTAGCCAAAGAAAGTAGGCTGATTTACTACTCATTGTTACGTTAAAAACTTTTAACAGAGTAGAATATATGATAAAACATAGTTGTAAAAAAAAATGTTTTCTCTTGCCACCATGACGACTAAGCCAAAGAAACTCACCCCTCCAACTCCCACGGCAAGCCCATGGATTTGCCTCCCGCCCGCATATCTCTCCGGCGACATGGAGGAGAATTGATGTTTTTGTCTGCTTAATAGTTTAGGTTACGATTTTTAATCCTCACAATAGCAGTACTCTCGCGAATGCCTGTGTAATGGGCTGAAAAATATTCCATAGCGATAGGTACTAACTAGGGATAATTCATGAATGTTCGAACAAATTAACTATGGTAATTTGAAATAACAAAAATAACCAACTCTACATGAGAACAAAATGTTGAACATATCAAAATGTTTTTTTAAATCCTATTTATTTATCTCAAATTCATAAATGTTTTAAAAAAATAAACATGGTTATCTCGAATAACAAAAAATTACCAACTCTTAACCATATTTAAAATATCAAAGCTCTCCCTTAATTCACAATGTGGTTAATTTTTTGGAAAATTCAAATGTATACGAATATTTTCCGTACTTCTATAAATTACAGAATATTAAAATGAAATGCATCAATATAACCACACGGGCGCGGCGTGTCGACGCGCCATCTTTCCTAGTATTATGAACCTGGTTTCTGAAGCAGGGAAGCTGCTAGGAAACCTGCCACCGCCGGCCATCCGTTCCCGCGTGCTCAATATCTGTTTACGATTCTCATGAAGAACATTCCTGGTAGCAGGAGAAATGGCGCCACATGAAGCCCTCCTGGCACTCCTCATTCTTGACGATTCGTTGGAAATTTACGTTGGAGAGTTTCTCTCTTTCAAGTTGTTCTCCATTTGGAACGAGACAAGTTTGGCCCGTTTCGTTTCTCTGAGATATTTTCCATTTCCCGGTATAGAAAACGTGCAGTGGAGTATAGTAAACGGAACGTAGCGAAGATCGTTTTACACCACGCCGGGAACAAACGCAGGGTGAAGCTGGGCTTTTGGTGCAGGCGGCAGCCATCATGTCGCGGCATTCACCAGACCAGACTTCAAAGCCAGGCAGAAGCGCAGGATCGGAGACGAGACCCGTCAAAAAGGTCGAGTCAGGAAGCTGCCTGCCTGCCTGCGAGGAGACACGCCTGAAAAGGCTCCATGCCAGCCGCCAAGCTGGCACATCGGCGCCGGCCGCCCGCCCGCCCGCCCTCCGGCGACTACTGTCAGTCACGGGTCTCGCCGACGGCGGACCGACCACTTTGGGACTGGAGCGGAGGTGGACAGGTGGGGGGGGGGGGGGGGGGGGGGGGGGGGGGGGGGGGTGCGCTTTTGGGCGCAGGCGCTTGGGGCGTCGGGTGGAAAGGCTGGCCCGTGCGCCCGGTGGAAAGGGCGCCAACCGCCGCATGCGACGACATGTCCCGACGAGTCAAGATCGCGTGCCGTTGCGGCTGTCGGCTTGGCCCAGCCTACCCTATGCATGATGTGATGCTACTTCACCGCGTCTGCTCTGCTGCTCACTTGCACAGCTACGTAGTGAAGCGGCCGAATAGGCTCGTACTGCTCTAACGTCCTTCTTCCTGTCCCCTCCTCGATTTTATGGTACTGTAGTACTTTTCAGAGAGTGTTGGAGTTTTTTCTTGCAAGTCAAAGATTAACCTTGACTCAACTCATCAAGGTGGTATCAATTGAGGTCCCAGGAGTATACTGTACTCGCTCTGTCCCAAATTACCCTGCGTTCTGGGTGCAGTTCGGCGGTGGTTGGTCATGCCAGTACGGTGGGTGCGGATAATGCTGGTGAAAGCCGGGCTCTAGTGGCGGTTGGAGCTGTCAACGGTGGCGCTCGTGGGCGCCATAACCTTGTTGAAGGCGTTGAGGATGCAGTTCGCAACCCCGTCCGAATCACTCCGGGGGAAACCCTAGATCTTGGTTTCCGAGACGAACGTTGGCGGCGCCACCGTCGCTCTCCCCTTGGGGGCAACGTTTGGGAGTTGGACCTGGCATGTGGGACCAGTGGAAGATGGTGGTGTTCGACAAGGTGGAGCGGCGTGGTATCGACCGCATCGACGACGGCGGGTTTCGACGACGTGGCGGATGCTTTTTGATGGACGTGCAGGGCGGTGGCGTTGTGGCTGCGTCGATGGCAGGCCTGGCAAGGGTATTCGCCTCAGTCTACACGCCGAAAATGGGTTGGTGGAAGATGGTGGAGGTGACTTTCGGTGTGTGCGCACAAGGCGCTATCTCTGGAGTTGGCCAGGGAGCCGGCGATGGACGTGACCGGGGCATAAGGCCCCGATGTTTACTCTATCGTTTGTGTTAGTTGTGATGCTCTATCACTGTTTGGTGGCTTTCGCTTGTATGATCGTTGTTTGTAAGGCTTTTTGCCAGTCTATGTTGAATAAATGAAATAAAAGCCGTATGCATCTCTTCAATACAGAGGCTGGGACTCCCTTTTCTAAAAAAAATATGTCAAAAAATATTAATATTTATAATACAAAATAAATATTATTGGAATCGCCATAAAATTTATAACCGTATTATATCCATTCCATATTATAGATGTTGATATTTTTCTCTATATGTTTGGTCAAACTTTGAAATTTTTGACTTTGACCAAACCCAAAACGCAGGGCAATTTGGGACATATGGAGTAACATTCTCGAGATCGATATGTGTACCGTGGAAACAAAAAGATAAAAATCATCCATAATTAATTCTTACGTGCCCATGCATTTGTTAGCGCTGAATTCACGTCAAGAACCGCTGATCTAGCGTAGAGATCAGTGTAACCAAAATATACTTGGAATCAATAGGTATTTTTTACACTAGATGAAAAAATTACTATGACACAATTAACATATTTAGATCTATCAATTTTGTAAAATTATTGAGACATTACTTTGCCCTAAATAAACTATTTTATTTTTTTGCAACTTGCACCCTCATAATGGTACGAAAAGTATGTCACGATCGCCAAAGTGTTGGCAGCCTCCCCACCAATGTCCTCATTTCACATGGATCTTGTTTATCAACAACTACAAGCTTGGAATGCAATTTGTACAAGAAAAATCCTCTAAAAATAAAGATTTTCCTTTATATCTTCGTCAAGGGAGTGATCTTGACTAGAAATACTCTAGCGAAGTGGAATCGGTTGAGAGATGTGTCTTTTGTCATGAGGAGAAGTCAACCAAACACCTAATCTTGAATGTAAATTCGCTCTAGTCAATTGTTGGCTTCTAAAATCTATACCTATCTTGTAGTGCGTCAAATTTGATGAGTAACCGATTACGGGGTATAAGAAATATAAATTACATATATATTGGTAATGGTGGTGAAGTGCTTGGATGGAGATCAAACACTAGTCGCTTTGTGAGAGGTACATGAAATTTTATGGGTCACTCATCAAGCGGCACACAAGATGAGTTGGTTACAACGATGTGCAAGATTTTTTTGCTGACTATGATCAATGATTGATTCAAATCTTGTAATGGATGTGAAGCTTGTCGTAAGTTTTGTGATATTCGGTCGGCTCCAGCTTCCATGTTAGATCATATTATCAAGATGTGGCCATTCAGAGCATGTGGACTAGATTACATTGGTATGGTTCATCCTTCTTCCTCGGAACGACATCGGTTCGTGTTGTGGCAACTAATTATTTTAGTGGCAACTGGTTATTTTACGCAGTGGTCTGAATGAGAGTATTTGCAACTGGATTTGGCTGATTTGGCCTCTCATCTGTCCACAGACACGCCGAGATAATGTCTGTACGTATCATTTTGAGCACTCAGTTGCATGTGCGCGCAGCCATGTCCACCAAAAGTGTCCAGTCATTTGCATGTGATTGGTGAAAATGGAGATAGTAAAGGGAAAAGAAAGGGAGAGAAAGTGGCAGGCTGTCCGGATACTCTCATATCTACCCCATATATGAGCTGACTATGGGGGGACATTCAGACACATACAAACAAAGTGTGTGTGTGTGTGGGGGGGGGGGGGGGGGGGGGGGGGTTCTCACCTTTTCTTCTCTCTCCTATCCAGAAACTCTCATATCCACCCCATATATGAGCTGACTATGAGGGGAGCCGAACATATAGAAACAAAGTGGGGGTATCCGGTTGGGTGGCACATTTTCTTTTCTCTTCTGTCCAGACTATTCGTCTGAACAAGTAGGAGCATGGTGTGGGTCCGATTGGAGATGCTCTAAATACCTCTGAGCAATATGACCCATTGGTTCATTACATAGCACATTATAAATAGTTGGGTTCGCTCGAGATCACACGTTCATGGCATGCCTAATCCCATACACGTCATTTTACTTCACCGTTTTCGGTGTGTGAACATTCTCCCATAGGAGTATCTCGTTGTGTACTAGTGATACTCGATGATAATGTACAACAAAGAAAATGACAAATCAATTTCTAACCAAATTTTGTGATACAAATAAATGCTAATGTGCCTAGAGAAGACGATGTTGATATTGGCAAAATAGATCATCCAACCTCGAAGTCTTTGATAACTTATAAAATAGCAATTTGACTTCAAATTATCAAATAAAATAGAGTAAAACCATCAGATAAAACTGGTTAAGCAAGTCTACTTTTTAACACGGGGAAACTGGGCACGCAATTGCTCGGACGTGCCAAACCGCGAGATCCTGATTTTGACCGGCATAGGCAAACGTGCTTGACCGACCCGAGAAGAGCGACAGGCGACGCCATGGCGGCTCACGTGGGAGGGAGCCGGGGAGGAAGCAGCGGCGAAGCTTCGCGGGCTCGCCGGCCGTGCCTGTCACAACCACGGCGCCACCACCGGCCACCTCGGCATCCGCCCACAAGATCCAATCTCTCATCTGGGCTCGAGCCTATATCCCTCGCTCCGTCCTTGGACCACACGCCCGGCGGCCCGGCCCGAGCAGGTCCAGAGGCGACCTGCTGCCATGTCAGTCCACCTTGTCCCACTGCATATGGGCCCCTATCGGGTCGCCACGTGGAACGTCGATAACAAATTTCCTCTACCGCACTCGAAGACGAATTTAGTAGCAGTATTTTTTGAGTACTCAAAAGAAAAAGTAGCAGTATTTGAGGAAAGAGCCGTGCAAGTGCATACGGCCCCGTACAGTCCGTGCTGTCTGGATCTCCATTAATCCACTAGCACCTGTGTTCCACTTAGTTAAGTGCTGTTCTTAAGCATTTTTCCAGTGGTCCAAGCAAATAGTTTTCTTTTAGAGGACGATTTACAGGGAGACAGCACATTTGGATCTTACCAAATGCAAAACTGAATCTCGGTGGGTTTGCATTTGCACGGCCGCCACGGCACGCAGTTTCCCGTCGCAACAACCACCAACTGCACAGCAGCATCGCCGGTGAAGGCAATGATGTAAATACCACACTAGCATGTACGTAGGAAAAGGCAAAGGGAAAACTGCAGTGCCGTTTTTATTTATTGTACACAGCCATGTTTACAGAGCGTGTAAAGAGCATGCCGATCCTGTGCATGCACCATCTTCCTTCACCATTATTTGAGTCATCTTCAGCACTGGAGGCCGCAGGAAGGGAGCTCAGTTCTCGTGATCCCAGAGCTCGGACGCACTCTTGAACGGCCCGTGGGTCTTATTCACGAAGAGCTCCTCCCGGTCAGGACACGCTTCTGCAAAACCAGGGACCAATTCACGTTATCAGATTAAATGGAAAAACGGCTAGTTATTCTCTTACTCGACAGAATTTGTAGTTTTTCAAAGTGCAGTAGGAGTATTTAACAGCAAGCTACCACAGTAAGCAGATCAAACGATGCACTCGACAGAATTTGTAGTTTTTCACAGTGCAGTAGGAGTATTTAACAGCGAGCTACCACAGTAAGCAGATCAAAGGATGCTCTACCTGAACACTGCATTGTTTTCGCGCATAAGCACGCTTTTTCGCCTGCAAGATACCCTGAAGAAACGACTAAACATATGCAGCATATAAACTAAAGAAATGGGCATATTTAGCGTTTGGATTATTGCGGTTGGCCTCTGGCTGCTGCAGTTCTGTATAGCCATATTTAGCGTGACAGATTCCTACGAAAAGAGATCTTATGTCACGTTCTCTCACCTCATCTTTGATGCCGAAGACCTGGAAGTCCTCTTCGGGGATCTCCCATCCAAACACCTGGATGTTTTCCTTGATCCTCTCGTCTTTACTTGATTTAGGAATGACGCTCGTTCCCCTCTGGAGAGCCCACTTGATGAGCACCTGCCCTGGGGTCTTGTTCAATTTGTTTGCTACCTGCAGTTAAATTATTTCAGTTGAACCATAAATACTTGTAATTTGAAAAACAAAAATTCAACCAAAAAAACCTGTGTTCATTATCTATGAACAAACATACCTTTTCCACTACCGGGTCATGAGCAAGGTTCTTCTCTGAAGAACCCAATGGAGAGTAAGCCTGGAAAGGAACATAAGGAAAACAAGAATATCATTTAACCGCATCTGTTTCGGAGGATGCTAAGATATCACATCAGCGAGGTCATCACTTTTTGAGAAGAAATAACTTACAGTAACATGAATTCCGTGCTTCTTGCAGGCCTCGAAAATCTTGTCGTTCTTCCAACCGGGGTGCATTTCCATCTGTCAAGTTAAAGTAAATAAAGGGTCAAAAAGTTATTCAGTATGTTGGACTACTGATCAATGCTGAAAGTTCGCAACCTGGCATACTGCCGGTGTGATATTTGCAGATCGTAGCAGCCTGTTGAGCTTGGTCACTGTGTAATTGCAGACACCAATGTCCTTAACTAGTCCATCTTTCACAAGTTTTTCCATTTCCTTCCATACTCCCTCCATGTCAAATTCCAACACTTCCCCAGCTTCTGGAGGCTGGTGCGCCCCATCTTTTAGTCGGAACGGCCAATGGATCTGCGTTCATTATGCAGGTAAAAAGTTTTTGTTCCAAAAGCTTTACAAGACATCCGCGATATTAAATGGTTAATTACTAACCATCATTGGCATAAATAAACATCAACAAATTGAACCAGCAAGTAATTTCGTACTGTCTAGTGGCTGAGCCAGGGTGTTAGTTAGCACCTACACTTCTACCGTGTGTAGTATTTAATCACTAATCAGAGTACAAATCTGTGTTTTTAGATGGATCAGAGCACATATGTGTTCATCGGTGAAGTGCGTAACCGCACTACGTAAGGCTAATTCTAGCATAGTAGCATGTCTGTCTAATGGACACGCAAGCGGGGTGTGCGCATCTGGGGCGCATGTGTAGCGAGCTCTAAGAATATCTTTTTATTCGGGAACAGCTCTAAGAAAACTAAAATGTCATAAGATAACAGCATATAAGCACTATTTAGAGTAACAAAGTGGCAGACAAAATAAGGCACAAGTTTTTGTTTCTTACAAGGTAAAGGTCGATGTAATCCAACTGTAAATCCTTGAGTGTGTTCTCTAATGATGGTCGCACCCTCTCAGGAGCCAAGTTTGTGCACCTAAAGCAGACAAACATAGATCAAAATTCGAAGTTCACAAATTACAAACACACTATAAGCTGCAGACATTTAATTGTGGTACATCAGAGCACAATCTAAGGGTATGCGCACAAGTACCATAGTTTTGACGTCACAAACAGATCTTTCCTGTCGATTCAGCTTCCATTGCAGCTTTAAGCCCTTGGCCGACCTGAAATCAGCAGAGAATGTTTGTAGACATGTCTGGCTGCTAGGCTAATACAGAAACAGGATGTTGCCTTGATGCATACCTTTTCTATGCCGTATTGAGCAGCTGTGTCCACATGTCTGTATCCAGCCTGCAGTAACCATATATTCAGATTATTACAGAGTTCGGTTACTGTAACATTTTGGCATGCCTGGTCCAACGGTAGCATGCTGATATTACCTCGGTGATGGCTGTCTGAACAGAGTGAGCAGTGTCTGAGCTGGCTCTCCAAGTGCCTAACCCAACGGCCGGCATGGCATGCCCGCTCTTCAGAACAAAGTGGTCTTGCTCTCCCTGCCCCATCGCCTTTGCACTCGCCATAATCTTGCCACTCTGAACCTCTCTTCAACACACTTCTGATGGCTTCTCCTTCCTGGTAGTCTTCTTGGGCACCTTCTTTATTCCAGTGATGAGACATGGGGGCTTCGCACTTCAATATATAGGAAGAAAGTTCTAGGTAGAGATGCCACGTACATCTGTGTCCATGGACAGATGGCGAGAGGTCTCTGCCTAGAGAACCTGTGTGTCCGGTGCATGGAGTACGGGTTGCACTGGAAGAACTTCCCAGAACCCATAGGTGGCCAGCAACACAACAAAAAATTATCAGTTCACTGATTCTGATGGCACCAGAAATAAACATGCTTACCAGCTGTCTTTCTCTGGATGATGACCAGCAAAGCTTTGCTTAGACCCCGGCGTATCTGGCTTTATAGCAGGCAGAAAGGTTTGATTGCAACAGTCAGACCTGACAAACTTTCTACGGTATCATTCACCCAATGTTACTTCAAACTAAATCTGAATTTACAGCAAGATTAAGTTACAATTGGTAGCCCCTTGCTGCTGCGAATCCAACTAGATACTGATGGCGTTCTCCTTACATATGTACACAGTACAAACTACAACAGTATATTTACTCTAGAGAAATGACATAGCGAGAAACTGTATTAATTTCTGCTTTTTCCCAAATCCAAAATTCAACTCCTTGCTGATTCAAGGGTGAGGCTTGACACTGAAGCAAGAAGACTCCTTTCACTCTCTCGAACCTACATGGTTCTGGACTTTGAAGGCTCCGTAAAGTAACCAAATCACTTGGTCAGGTCACTCGATTGGTCAATATTGTTGCTGCTGTCATCCGAATTCTGTACTTCTGATCTACCGCCCTCTAACTGGGATACTTCTAGCTGAGATACTTCAGGTGGTGTGGGGGCCTCTTCAGAAGGAAGTTCTTCCTTGGTTTTCTGTAGTCCAGTGTACCGAGCAAGATCAACCCATTGCTGCAGAAAACAGAAGAGTAGTTAGTAAGAAGAAAGGCAGAAATGCCAATATGTGATTGGGTTAGGGACCTTTAGTGTTATTGTGTTGTGTGTGTAAACATATCAGTTGCTTGAGAGATCAAAACCGATGCAGATTACTTCCTAGAATAGCATAGAAGCACTATACAAATATCAAGGAAGTTCGGAAAATGCATTAACTAACAGAGAGCACTAACTTACAAATAATGGAAGGATGACGATTACTTCGCAACAACATTATTTTTTTTACCCGAGTGCTGAGCTAGCAGCACTACATGAAATCAAATATCAGATGGAAAATTTAAATGGACATTACTCTTCTTCAGTTTTTCATTTTGAAAAGTTTTGTTGCTGAGTGCAAAGAACTTGAGTGTTCTGTTTGTTTATCGTAAACAGTTTGAGAGTGTGACATACTACGAGCAACTAGAAAGATGAAGAAGTGCCCAACCTGTGTTCCCAAGTATGAGTTGACTGTCCTTGCAACAAAGGACAAGAGACCAGCAAGAAGTGGCTGATTATAGCGCGTTGCCAGGCTCTCTCCTAGCCGATGCTCCAATAAGCCAGCAATGATCTTCAAATAAATATTAAAAAAAGATAAATTATCGTAGAACTAAAATAAAACGCATACACTACATTCTGAATTTACAAGATATGGTCTCCTAGTATAGCAGTGACTGCAAAATCACTTCCACAAGCTAGCAATGGGTTCATTAGGACCCGCTCAAAAGGCAGTAAAGCTTGGTTTAGGTCTATTTCACGTATATACAAGCATTACCATTTACCAATATACTACTCCCTCTGTTCCACAATATAAGCCATTTTAGCAAGCTAAACTAGGTTGCTAAAAAGGTTTACATTGTGGAACAGCACTGGTTGCAACTTGCAAATAAGCAAGATTATTTCAATTTCCTGTTGAACTGTGACTTCAACACAGAGAAAGGTTATTACAATAAGTACATTTCAACAGTGCCTAACTTACGCCTGGAAATACTATAGATACTTCTGCAGCTCAAAAGATTAACCTGACTAATCAGGGTTGATGATAGTTAGTTAGAGATTTCGGGTGCCGCTCCACTAGTAAGAGCACATTTGAAGTAAAAATTTCATACTTTCATAACTAAACATAACCTAGGCCTTTCAACTGAAAGCAATTAAGAAAATAAAATAATTTACCTGATACCGTAAATTTGCCGATGTTCCAAGAAAGCAACTATAAACAGCTGCTGACTTCAAAACAGGAGCTCTCTTTCGCTCTGCTTCCACACTTACTGAAGGTTTCAGCACTCCTCGAACAGCATACAGGAGATCTGAGGAAACACCAGCCCCAACACTAGAGATAAACCCGACACCAGCAAGTTTCAAACCACCAACTATTACTGCTGCGACCCTCTGGTTCATATTCCAATTCTGACCAAAGACATTCTTCTGGAACGCGTTATCTGGCAATGATCCCAAAAGGCCTTTGACAAAGTCCAAGCTCTGACCAGAGTCATTATCAGTATAAGAAAGGACTGAAATAGTTGGAGCAGGAAGCCACACTGTAAAGAAATCGACAACCGAGCCTCTGACGGTATCAGTGATGACATAGTCAATTTCTTCAAAAAACCGGCCTTTCCGTCTTTCGTATTGTGCTAGCAGAGTGGTTGTAATTGATATAGCCTCTTCAATGGCTAATCTTTGAAGGAATTTGGGTCTGCTAGCAATCTTTCCCGGAAACCCTGCAGAAGTCGATTCAATTCATTAATTTTAGTATAAGAGAATCGTAGTTATTTATCAATAACTTACAGTAGTTATTCTGTTTCTAAATCAATAGCGGCATGTGATTCAAAGAGGGGTTTACAGAAACATCCATTAGATAAACTAACAAGATGGATGGAAAGGACTAGGAAGCAAAACAAAATTAATGAAATGGTTTCTTACTTGGAATCGGTGAATCAGTTCAGTCATAACAGGGTATTTCTCGAGATCAAAGAAGTTCTGCAATATCTTAGGAGAAACAACTCCAAGATCTATTCCTTTCTGAAGATCCTGCAATAATACAGTATAAAGTAGAATTAGTCAAACAATATGAAATATCGGAACGTTCTGGCTACAGGAGTCTTTTTACTAATACAGCTCTGACCATGGTAGTTTCGTTAATTACCTGAGGCAAAGCTTCAGGCCTCCTGCCAGCAGCATTCATAACTCTAGCAATTTCAGCACGGTCAAAGCAGTTTCTACTGCAAGGTTTAGCCGCTGAATACCATAAGAAATCAGCAACTGGAATTTCACCTTCCCTCCTTATACTTTGTCTTTCAGGATCAAGAAGTACCACAACTTGATCTTTCTTTGATATCTTTTTAGATATTCTGGCAGGCACACCAATTCCTCGTGACCCATATATAAGATGGCTTGCACCCGCCACAACAATTAGCATCCCTGAAGGACCTCTATCTTTAAGTTCTTTCATAATTATCTGAGACATGGTATAGTCATCAACTACTCTTGCCTGTGCTGATAAATATGAGTTCGGACCAAAAGCAGAGTCGCGAGTTGATGTAATCTTGTCTATCAATGACCGGCCCGAGATAGATGTAAAACCAGAAATGAAGCCCGAGCCTGCTGGAGGAGCATACTCCTTTCTTTCTGTTTTTGAAAGACCACTAATCCCCTCTGCTTGAACAGTTCTTTTCACCTGCTCAGTAAAGAAAAATTAATTTCTACAAAGTGGAGTAAGATGCGACTTGATATAAATGCATGCATATAAAATACAGAAAATAGGCCATAGGTTAAACAGAATGTACACTATGACAGTACAGAAGCAAATCATACATTTTTCCGAATTAACTCATACTCCCTCCGTATCAAAATATAAGATGTTTGTGGCTTTGTGCATGTTTCGGCCCAAATGCACATAGACATGTTTATTTGGGCCCAAACATGTCTATGTGCATTTGGGCCCAAACATGCACAAAGATCTTATATTTTGATACGAAGGGAGTATAAAACTTTACGCTAAGTTGTCTGGGTATACAATACTTGATAACGACATGCCTGCTAAGCAGTTATGTAGGATGCAGCAAGCAGTAGAGAGACTCATTCATGGGATGTGGCACAAGAATTGAAATCTATAGCATGGAATGTACATTCAGGTGTGTGCATTAAGGAGAAACTTTGCAGGTGCCAAAAATTAGAAGATTTGAATAGCTGTTGCAGCATGGTGTAAAATTGTCAGAATTTTCCATGTTCTGTTGTATAGACAGTAAACAGAATATTCCAATCACCTGCAGTGGGGTTCCACAAGCAACAAGCTTAATTCCGTTATCACGACAGAAATTAAGAAGAGGTTCATACTCCTGCCAGCGCTCTGCTGGCCAGTGCAACGTGTACATCTTTAAGATGCTGCCATCAATCCTACATAAAGCATATGCTCGTAAATATTATAAAAATGAACTTAAGTCTCACACAAGAATGCATTTTCAATTGTAAGTTACTCTAAAAAAATTCAATTGTAAGCAATAGACTTATTTTCTGGAAGATAAAATCAATGTTAGGACTTCAATAAACTCTATGTGCACTAAAATCCTCTAACTACAATTGCGATTAGGAATACTATGCTGTTAATTCGAAGCATAGATGTAACTCACAGGAGTTGCACTATTCTTGCAATAACGGTTCGGCATCAAGGCATAAGATACATAGCTTATCCATCTATCAAGGGACACCAGGTGTATTTCATCTAATGAAATAAACATCGTGAGAGAAAACAGAATACATGGAATATAGTAGCATAGTAGAAGGTTTAACAGTAATAGCTACTTAATGCACTGTGTGCCTGACAACAAATAGGAAATGTACATCATATCCACAGATCCATATTACTAATGAGAGCTCCAAATGAAGGTGGAGAAATCCCAAACGATGCTTGTTAGTCTGTTACCAAACTGATCTGAACCGCCAAAGTTCGAATCAGGAGGCAAGTGATACTGTGTGTTGTTCGGGCATGAACCTCGCAATCTTAATCCTACTATACACTGACAAGACAGTAAATTCAAGAGACCATCAACGATGATGGAAATTACAGAGATCAGACTCCACTTCTACACATACTAATCTCCTGAGACAATGATATGTAAAATGAATCATGGCATGAACCGTGATCCACAAACAGAGCTAAAAATTGTCGCAATTTGTCATCATGCAGTTGCAAACAGGTAAAACATGTTATCGGAAGTAATTGTTTGAATAGCTGAACAATTAGCTGGAGAGCAGCGCACCTTCCGCTCATGAACTGGTCGAGCTGCTGCTGGAGGTCGCAGGGGAACGCCTCGAGCGCGAGGCCCAAGCTCCTCTCGGCCTCCCTGCAGCGGCCCGCGAGCTTGGTGACGATCTCGAGCTCGAGCACGCGGTCGTCGGGTCGGGCACGAGCTCGGCCTCGCCGAGGTACACGACCCTCGCGGAAGCCAGCTTGTCCCACACCCGGCCCTTGGCCTCCCTCCCCACCGCCTGCGGCTCCCCGATGACGGTCGCGTCGTACACCCTCGACACGGGCGACTCGTCGGGCTCCTTCTTCTCCGCCGGGGGAGGCGGCGGGGTGGGGGTCGGAGGATCGGTGGTAGGAGGTGCTGGGGCCTCGTCATCGGTTGCCGCGGCGGCGGAGGGGAGCGGACGGAGGACGGCGGAGGCGGCGGCGAGAGAGGGGACGAGGAGGAGGAAGTCGCGGCGGGAGGCGGACACGCTGCGGCGGGAAGAGGAGGAGGTGGTGGCGCCGGAGGTGAGGGGTTTGGTGCGGAGGCGGGAGCCCGGCGACGGGAGGAGCGGTTTGAAGGGGGCGGCAGTTTGGACATTTCCGCCGCCGAGCTCGAGAGCGGACTACCGTGCCGGAGCAACGACCATATACACTTTTTTCGTCTTCTTTTTTGTGACGGATTAATCGATTATATTTTGTGACGACGGAATTTCAAAAGGAAGAAAAAATTCAGAGGCTGAACTGAACCACATCATCATGCAAGCTAGGTATCCAGCCATCCACATCGATAGATTCCTGATGGACAAGAGGACGAGGGACGCAAGGTGCAGATAACAACACGCTGCTATAAATTCCGGCGATCCGGTACGGCGGCAAGATTCATCGTTCCTGACAGATAGCACAACGAAATGGCCAGATGGTCATTGCATGACAGAAGAAGTGGACAACTTGGTTATGGGAAGGCAGTGTGGATAAGCAAAGACACCACACCAGCCACTAGCTCGTCAGCCGACCAGTCAGCAAACGTACGGTAAACGGATGTTGGTACCAATTGCCTCAATTAAATTTCACGCAATTGTACAGAAACTCGGGTTGCGTTACAGTGAAACCAGGGTGGCAAAACTGGGAAACACAAGAAAGGTTGTGTCGGTGTTGAAATCGGGGCAAAACAAAATAGATCAAAATCCAATCCTATGCTACTACTGTACACAAAGCCGCATGCATCAGTTGCTCCTGTTAGCGTATACTTCAGTTTCCTTTGCTACCTTTCCCCACATATTAGCAAAATGGTCCGAATACGAAACCTGCGAATAATAGTATCAGTTGTAGCATCAGTTGCGAGTAAGAGGTTATTTTGGTCAAATAATACTCTATTTTCTTCTATCAGTCAACAACTATGTAGTGCAGTTTCTTCTATTCATACCTGGTTTACTACAAATCCTTTCAGCATCTCAATAAGATCCCTCCGCCTATCCTTGTCAAACCTTCTAATTTCAGCCATGTTGTTTTCCTGCATTGTTGTACATAAGGTAAATGACAAAATATAATTCTTTTGGAAAACAATATGGTTTCAAAATTCAGTCACACACTCCTAGTATTCCCATAGTCCTACAAATTGATGTGCCAACTCAACTCTACACAGGAAATCGAGCTGCAGCCATTTTCTGACTCAAAAAATGATCCTACAGTTCGTAGCATTGTTTGAAGACCCCGAAAGTACATGTTGAAACTCCAAAAAAGAAGCATATGTAATGCTCCACTACCAGGATCTTAGCAACCTCACAAAGACAAAGACCTCCTTGAAATGAACTAATATATTATTATACAAAACCTAGTACCATACTTAAACTACCTGAATAGCCATTTAAATTTTGGCTGGCTCCTAGAAAATCAAAGACACAAAACTTGCATCTACAACTCATTCCTCCTTTGCATTTTTATCCCAGCTCTAGCTATGCTAAAACTCGTTCCTATTTTGCATTTTTATCCAAGCTGTAGCTATGCTAAAACTCGTTCCTTCTATGCATTTTAATCCCAGCTGTAGCTATGCTAAAACTCGGTCCTCCTTTGCATTTTTATCCAAGCTGTAGCTAAGCATAAAAGCCTAAAACTCGTTCCTCTTTTGCATCTACAACTCAAATAGAACATTATATGTGGATTCGCAATTTAGCATGGATAGTTTCACTAGCTAAAACTCATTCCTCCTCTGCATTTTTATCCCAGCTGTAGCTATGCTTTCATAGAGAAGCGTGTCAACCAGAAAAATAACAAAATGTCCTTATGAAAAAACAAAAAAACTATAGTTTAACTACATGCTAGCTACCAACATACATCATGGTGACAGCAAATCCTAACTTTATTCTAATTTTCAAAGGCATAGGATTGAAATAACTAGATTGAGTTGAGCAAACTGCTTTTTGGTTGGTATTTTGTATGCACAAACGTAGCAGCAACGGCGATACTACATGAATACTAACCATATACCAGCATGCAGTTAAACTAAACTACTAAAGTGATGTCTGAATAAACCGAAGGATGTGTTGTAGTTATAATGTTTGTATTAGGCTTCAAATATATCTTACTCGTGCCTAATACTATTCGGCTGTGTGCATGCAGCCATCACAAGAATATAAACATTAGCATAATTGTGTTGCATCTTGGTCAACAGACTTGGTTGAGAAAATGTATTTAAAGCAATTTGAAACTATAAATACAAGCCGATTTCATTAATAAACCATCTGATGTGCACATTTGCTTAAGCTTGTATTTTTTTTTTTATTTTACTTATAGATATTTTTCCATACAAATTCATGCTACATAAGTTTTCTCAAAGGAATAAGGTACAATTTTTTGCAGTTTACCTTAATAAGTTCATATTCTTGAAGGGCATGGTTTTTCACTGCTTCTGTTGCGCTTATTGTTTCTTTCAATCCCTCTATCTTCTGATACCTTGTCCATTCTTGCCCAATACCTCTTGACGATACAGATTCAAGTTTGCCTGCCCTGGTGTGCAAGAAAAATAGATCTGCTGACAGACTTTGCACTTGTTGTAAAGCGTTCGAACGATCAGTAAATGCATGATGAACAGATATCATCATCTCCAAATATTCATGGATACTATCCTGCAAAGCCATAAATATTTTAATGTTAATAATGAAATACATAAGAAATTCCAAAATATGATGCTGCCTATTTGAGTTTGTGGCATCTGCACATACCAGGTGTTGTACAATTTCAGAATTTAATTTTGCCTGAGATCTGCTGAACTTGACAACAGAATTTGCAAAGTGATGGACAACACCAGCTCGTCTTCTTTGGGAACTAGATGTTGCTTGCTCCTTTCAAATTTTGCCAGCTTAATCAATGTCATTCCCAAATGAGCTGTAACTGTTCGAAGATCATCCTGAGATTTAACAAGTGATTCTGCCTGCATAAAATGCAAAATCAGAAGATAAATAGTAGTTTTCTGGCCCAATACATACCATTCAGAAAATGTACGTAATGGTGAGTACAAAATTACAGGACTTTTTGTGCAGATAACAAAAAGGGAAGTCCTGAAGGTGAAATGGGGCACATTTCTATCCCTAGGTACTTAAGTAAACTATCCATTTACCAATACAAATTAACTTTTGACTATTTGGACGCGGCCATGCTATCTACTAGATGTCATAGATTCCACAGGCATAAAGTGAACACCATACGTTCCTTAGTTCCTACTGTTGTGATAAAAGTTGCGAGACCCGGCTCAACAGGGTGGCTCAACGGGAGAAAACCAGTCCCAGCACCTCAGCTGGGCCAGGCTGTCCAGACTATTTATACATAAGCAAAATATGTTTTTGTGGGCAGTGACCCACTGGGTGGACCAGCAAGCCGAGAGACGTTGACCAGGTCAGTGGCAACCAGGTCTAGTAACACTGCTTGTGATACGCCAATTTGTCATTTCAACAGAAAACAATACTCCATTTTCATTCTTTTGCAAATCATAATGAATTAGATGATACCATTTAGATTAAAATATCCATTAGAGAAAACTGAAGGTAAGATGGTCCAAATAGAAATTTCAGTTGGTCGATGGAAGTATGTTCATGTTTGCTGACTGCAGCTGATTCCTCTCAAATATGTAAAGGTGGTGCTGACATGACCCATAACAAGGGGAACGGAAAGAGTGTAGCCCTCTCTGCACGAATACCTCAGATATTTAAAGATGAACCAGACCGATGGGCTCAGAACTTAACAACAAGTCAACAACAGATCGCATGTTCTCGCATGAACTGTGTCGGAATTTTCTGCTATGGCTACATATATTGCCCAAAACTAAAACTAACAAATGCCGATAATATTAAAATAGCCGAGTGGCAAAAGATAGCCCCTATGACTTCTGAAACTTTAACCAAACTGCCTACGTAACTTTTGGGGTTCTGGATAACGAGCCTGTCTTTAGCTAATTAGCTTGAAGAATTCAGAGAAACCATATTGCAAACATGAAAAGGCTAGTTGTGTTGCCAATTCATAAACAAAACTACAAAAGCATGAGCAATAAACGACGGGGTGTCTTGTGTATTACTGTCTACAGTTGTGATCGGCGTCAAGATCAGCCCCACTGTCCCTTTCCTTCTTCATCTCCTACTGTTCCCTGCTCAACTCCTCCCATCGAATGGTCACACGTGAAGACCGTCCGTAATTAGGTTTCCACTAGGTGATACAGACATACAGTATGAAGCAAGTAACAACTTCCTTTGAGGTTGCGTTGGTGCTACTTAGTTAAGTTATAGGAGGCTGGTTAATCTAATTTTAAGCTTTGATATGCAAGTGAACAGATAGCACAAATTATGTTTACACAATGGCGATACTCCGTCAGGGAAGATATGAAGAGGTGACAGTGGCACTCACCTGCTGAGACGTTGTGGTGAGCTGCTGCTGCAAGTCCTGGAGCCTAGACTTGTGCGACAGGAATTCCGTGTCAGTCTCCTCCTCCACAGGGGGAGGCTTTGTCGCGACCAACCCATTGACGACGGTCTGCTTCAAATCCTTAAACATCCCAAACAAGTCCCTCCCAGCTTTCGCCGGGGCCTGCGGGATCGCAGCAGTGACCGTGGTAGTCCAGTGCCGCGGCGCCTCGCCGTGGAAGGCGGGGATGGCGCCAGGCTCGGTGAGGAACGCGCGGAGGTCGGCGCTGCCGCCGACGACGGGGTGCGCGGCGAGGCGGCGGAGGTAGCGCTGGAGCGCGACGCACCGCTGGCTGACGAAGTCGTGGCGCTGCATGACCTGGCCCTCGACGAGGCTCTTGTCGGGCCGGGCCGGCACGAAGAGGCCGCGGTGGGCGGCGGCGAGGCGGTCGGCCAGGGCCACCACGTCGCGGAAGCGGCGGCGCACGCGGAACTCGCCGTCGGCGAGGCGGGTGGTGACGAGGTACGAGAAGTAGCTCCCTGAGCCGGGGATGACGCCGCGGCGCCGGAGACGGGCTCCGCGTGCTTCTTCGGGTCGGACACGGTGATTTGTTCGAACTGGGTGGCCGCTTCGCCCGCGCGGGCGGCCGGGGCGTGGGCGATTGGGGGCGGCGGTGGGGCGTCGTCGGAATCGGAATCGAGGAAGTCGTCGATTACGAAGGGCTCGTGGTTGGCGGCGCCGTTGGAGGTGGAGGGCGGGCGGAGGAGGGGGTCGGTGGAGGGCGAGGAGGATGAGGAGTCGAGGGCGAGGGTTTCGAGGTCGTCCGCGGAGGCGGCCGGCGGCGAGGTCTCGGCGGCCATCATGGTGGGGGCGGGTGGGGTTTGGGAGGATTTAGACGGACGCCAAGATCGGGAGATCTGAGAGCAGCGAGGCGAGGAACCGATCGGAGCGGAAGCAGTCCGGAGTCCGGAGCTGGGTGGTGCTGTGTCGCGTGTTCCGCCGCGGGGATGCGTACGCGAGGGGCAGCTCGGCTTATCGGCGGGGCCCGATGAGTCGATGCCATGTGGGCCGGACTATTAACAACGAATCGGAGCCGTTTATCGACGTCGATATTGTTTTGGTATCGGATGCCACGCGCGCAAGGTGCTCGACAGCTGGAGGTCGATAAGTCGATTATCCTTTACTTTTTTTTTTGAATTTTCCACTCCATATATTCAAGAACGAAACACATACAAAGTACATGGATCAAACACAGAAAAAAAAGAACAGAAACGAAGGGGAAAAAGGACACGCACGAAGATCAGCAACATCGCCGTCGTCGAAGACGAAGGCCGCCACCCGCCATCTCGCCATTGCCAGGGAGAATTTAACCCTATGAGAGACGCCGCCAAGCTTCTCCGCCGCGCCGCGACGGATCTTTAGTCGATGAACGACCCGGCAGACGGCCCCCTGCACTAGCACCACCACCTTGCCGCGGCCACCTTCAACCTCGACCGAGCGCGAAGCCGCGAAGCCCGCCTGGCCCTGACACCCACCCGCCAGATCCGCCGCCAGCACGGATCCGGCGGCAGGCAGAAGAACTCAAGCGGCGCGCCGGCCCTGGAGCTCCCGCAAGTCGTGCGCGGAGACACCGCACCCGTAGGAGCCGCATCGCCGGAGAAGCCCGCGCCGACACCAAATTCACCACCAGCCGCCCCTCCTCCTGAGCGCCGCCGGTGAGAACTTCCCCCTATCCTACCATATATACACGCCGGAGCCGGGGATCCATCACCCTCCCGCCGCCGAAGCGGCCGGCGGAGGGGAAGGATCCCGCGGCTCAGCGGCGGCGCGAGGTGGATCGGCGAAGGCGCTCCAAAAATCGCCCCCTCTCAGCTACAGTGGCGGTGAGAGGATAAGCTATGGTCGATTCGATTATCCTTTACGAAGTCCTTTAACATGAATATCTCTGTGTTTCCATGTGGGCCGTCCGTCCCGTCCCGTCCCGGTCAAAAGGCAAAAGATACAGAGGTCCAATTCTTCGTCGACAACCACTTAAAAAGTAAATAAACTAAAATGATAAGTGGTTGACTATTTTCATCAGTTTCGTCGAAGATAGTTTGATCAAACTGCACTCTCCAAAGACAAAGATAAGATAGCGTTGGTTCGATCAAACTGGACGGACAAAATACGAGCACGGACCCCTCCCCCTCCTTTCCCCAGCTACAGTGGAAGCAGGCGTTTCTTTGGGCTCTCCCCGTGCGAACCAGCTCGCCACCGGCGATCCGTCCGATTCCTCGCTCTCCGCGGCCGCTCCGGCAGCGGGAGGACGGGAAATCGACGGATCCCGGTGTGTACATAGCCTAGGTGTGTGTGGGGTGCCTGCCGGCGGCGTGGCGGGAGAGGCTTTTGCGGATGGCGGCCCTCTCCTCTGCTCGGGGTGCTTCGGTGGAGGCCCCTTGGCGGAGCTGCCGTCTCCTGCGCACCTGCTGCTTCTCGGAGTCGCAGCGTGCGCCCCTCGATCCAGCGTCCGTGCTGGCTGTGCTGGATCTTGTCTGGGGGGTTCTTCGCCCTTCGCTCCGGCGGTGGGTGGTGCTTTTGTTGAAGATCCGTGGGAGTCTGCAGGCGGGAAGCTCTTCTTCGTCGGCGATCTCGGTGGGTGCAGTGGAAGATGGAGGGCGTCTTCGTGTTCGTCTCCGGCGTGAGACGGCGAGGGCGAGCTGGCGGCTCGGAGCTGATGTCCGTTCAACGGCAAGATGCTGGCGCCTGCGTCAGTTGGATTCTGCAGCGACTCAACAAGGTTGTTCGAGCTGGTGGCTCTGGTGCGAGGTGAGCTTGCCTCCGTCCTTCCCGGCGGCGTGCTGCTGGTGTTTGTCGGAGGGTTGCTGTTTGGTGGTGCCGATTTCGGCGTGCGTGGGGTGTTTCTTCCCTCTGTTCGTGTGGGTGCGTTCGATCTTCTGATCTTGTGTACACAAACTCCCTTCAAAAAAAAAAACTGGACGGACAAAGATAAGAAGCAAAGAGCTGTTTTGCGCCAGGTATTCATGTTAGGTAGAAAAGGATACTAGATGTTATATTCTGTTGCTGACAAAAATTACTCCAAGTTGCAAGTATAGCTTTTAGTATCATTGCATCTGTATTTTGTAATGAGATACTCACTGAGTGTGGCTAAATAGAAACCGAGCTACATGAAGCCCTTTATTTTCGAAAATTTGAAAATCATATTACGAAATTACAAAAAAAACTGAAAAAATGCAGGATGTAGAAAATGATACAATCTACCAACATACAAAATCTCAACTCAAAATCACTCATATTCTGGGCTAAAAAAAATAGCAAAATCTAACAGATTTTGGAGAGTTCAAAATTTACACTGTTCACTACATTCAAATTCAGATTTTTGTCATTTTTCCACAGCCAAAAATACAACAGATTTCGAATCGAAAGTTTACACATTGGTACAATATGACATAGTATACATACAGGGTATTTTTAAGAATTTTTGAAACTGAAAATATGATTTTTTTCGAATTTTCGAAAAATAAAGGGCTCCATGTAGCTCAGGTTCCATTTAGCCACATACTCATCATGTAAGCTCCAGTCTAGTTGCTGTCTTTATAAACAGAGAGGTATATGCCAGCACAAGAATTTATCTGGTGGCATCGACCAGGTAAGACCTAAATATGCAACTGGCACAAAAGCATACCAGAAACCTTATTCAAGATGTGGAGATATCTATCGGTCAAATATAGTTCTAATTCAAAGATTGCGGCAATTGGGAGTTCCACAAACCATGCTTTCCAGTATGATCAGCTCTAATACCAAGCTGCTTGAGAGGTACAACACGGATCACATTCTACACTTTACAGTCAGGAAAAGAAACAATGTACCGCCATTTGGCACCTTAAGAGACAGTGCTGCTGTAAAGACTATGTCAAGAATGATCAGCTCTAACAAGGTAGAATTTTTTCTTACAATAAAATCACTCTCACCTTTCGTATTAAAACTGAACCTTCATGAGACTAGGCAGGTACAATTAAAAAATCATTCAAGATTATGTGCAACATATGAGCACTTTTAGCAGGTACGATACTTGCTACTCAGCATGTGAAACCAGGCATTGTAACACATCACCAATAACATTACGATACTTGCTACTCAGCATGTGAAACCAGGCATTGTAGCACATAACCAATGACTTTCTTGTTTTACAGGATAGCTCCGAGACACAGCACCCTGATCATTAGGAGTTCAGCACTCAGCACTCTTAACAAATATACCGATAAAATATGACACGATTGGCATGAATTTCATGCTCCCTAGAGGCTTACCCTATCTTGATATTGTTTGAATTTCTATGGGCAAAATAAAGAGACAAGTGAAAAGCCCTCAAACAGAAGGGCAAACTCAGAAAAGAAAACCTAGTAATGAACTAATCTAATCCGAGAGCAATAGCACTACCATACAGCAATCTCAAAATAACATGAGCCCCAGTGCATGCTGATGCAGCACACCATTATCTTATCCCCCATATCAGCTATTCACATACCTCAGCTTAGAAAAATACAGATTGCTACACATCTATATTGGCTGTAACACTAATCCAACAGTGCAGCATTGCAGTACAATTATACCAGTACAAACTGATTTCCAACAAAAGGATAGCAATTGCTTAATCAGCAAACACCAGATAACACTCAAACGTTCATTTATCAAGTATCACAAAGTAAACAGCAGAGGCACCAAAGAATTGTACTGCAACTACATGTCTTACATTACCCCCAATAATACACCATCTACATTACTGATTTAGTTAAACACCATACATCATACATTTATAAAAGTAAGTCTTGAACACTAAACTTCATCACAGCGTGAAACATAGAGATATGTGTGCATATATTGGCAACAGTCGGCGCATCAATCAAGATCAACAATAACCAATAGATCTGTAACTACAGAACGACGAACTGGAGAGGAAATGGGACACAGCTACAGCAGTATCAGATCCAGAGTAACTCCATTTTAAGAAGGACTTCTCGAGCCCAAAAAGCCTACCAGATCTTGTGGCCCGCCGCCTCAAACCCTAGATCCGGGTGCCGCGAGGAAGGATAGCAGCCCCTGGGCGGCGCTGTTGCCACTGCCCGCGTCGGCGTCGTCGAGGAAGAGGTCCTCCGGCATGCGGAACGCGCCGTGGGCGGCGACGATGGCGCCGCCGACGAGCATCCCGGAGATGATGAGCGAGGCGACGGGGGTGAAGAAGAAGGCGACGATGGACGCGACGACGAGGCCCAGCAGCGTCTCGCGGTCGGTGAAGGTGCGGCCGAAGAGCGCCACGGGCTGGTCGGAGGCGCGGAAGATGTAGAGGAAGCACCAGGCGGAGAGGACCCCAGGAGGATGAGGAGCGAGAAGGGGTGGGCCAGGAGCGACGCCCCGAGCGCGAAAGCCACGACGGCGGTGTAGTTCACGCGGAAGTAGGTGAGGTTGCGGCGCAGGCGGGAGGTGGCGTCGGAGAGGGAGTCCGGCCGCGAGAACGCCGAGCGGTCCACCATCTCAGCCCACGGGCGGCGGTCGGAGAGCGAGTGCCGCGCCGAATCGGAGATCCGGCTCAGGAAGAGGCGGAACGCCGGCGTGGCGATCGGCGCGTCGGAGCCGCCGCCGCCGCTGGCCGCTGAGCCCGCGGCCGTGGGGTTGGTGACCGGGAGGAGGGGCGCCGGTGTCGGCGCGGAAGCCATGGCGAGCTTTCGGAACAGATCTCGGCGTGCTTTCCAACGATCGGGAAGGGTTGCTGCAGAAGCGGTGGTTGCCTCTTTTCCCTGCGTGCTTCCGCTTCGAGTTATTTTTGTTGGTTTGCTCCGTAGGATTGACGACACGTCAGTGTAGGACTCGTTTTTTCCAATGGACTGTGTGTTTCGTCGGCTGAAAATAAGTGTTTTTTTTTTCAGAATGGCTGAGTTGTGATCAGTCTGGACTCTGGACCAAGCGCCGACCTAAAATACGCTATTATCGTGCTATAGCATGCGCGCTATTTTTTTCATGATCTAGACTGTGAACCTAGGGTGTGTTCGGTTGTGGAATTGAGCGGAATGGAATGGAATGGTTTAAAGTCTTACAAATACGATCATTTAGACCAAGTCTTACATAGGTGGCTTCATGGGCCAAACCAGATTATTTAGCGGAAGCTACGACGTAGTAGACAAACACATCCTAACATCAACCCGACAGGCAGCTGACTTATGGAGATTTCTAGTTCGCATAGTAGCCGTCATACTCCTCTTCGGCATAGTGCTCCTCGAGATCTGGCTAAGACAATAGTTAGGGACGAAACCAATATGAGTACAATTTGAATTGTACTCGCAAACTACCCCAACATGAACATGCACTAGTTTTACATTTATTTCATAAGTCTTTTAATTATTGAAAACATCTCTATATCTTTATTAAAAAGGGTAAGAAGAATTTTATAACTTTGCTCCATCAAATCACCATTTTATTTAGTTCTCCAAAACTCCTCCTTTTTCCGACCATAGCCCTTCATGGTCAATTTGCCTCCAACAACCTCATACCGATCCTTTGGTATAGTTATATAAAACATACTCCACTTTATTTTCTTTTTAAAACTCAAACTTTGCAAAAACTTGCACATAGGTCGAAGTAGGGCCTTCCAACTGTCCATAACCGAGGACTCGGTTATTCGAATAGCACACTTTTCCCACATCCATCCGGCAACTCATCGTGTCAGCCACGTCCCGCCATACAAGGTGTATGCGAAGTTGAGAAACTGACCATAGCCTCTCATTGCTCATGCTAGTACATCACCCGCCCATATGACACTTTCCATCGACACTCAGTCCAGCCCTTCGGAACCTAAGTGTGAGGACTCATAGTTTTGCCGGGCGACCCAAAGGTGGCGTCTTCTATCCTCTTTCTCATTTCAGAGGACCCAGGTTAGGGGTAGGTCACTGAACCATCCCCTCATAAAACAGAGTCATCTCCGTTGTTGAGGTATCCCATACTAAAATGAGCAAACTACATGACTACGCCCTTACCCATATGTGGGTAAATGTGGTCGCACCGGGTATCGGCTGGTCGACGTAAGTACAAAGACACAATGTGTTTTTTTATCAAAAACCACCATTCTCCATTTCTCCACTTCAACACCATCATCCCGGAATATCACAATCCATCCGAGGGTTTTCAAAGGAGTTTTGAATAAACAATATTTTTCCCATCCTATAGTTGTATATAAACTAACTTATACTTCTACATAGGGTGGCAAAATAGCTTTTCATATACTTTGAAAAGGTTCTCAAAATCATCGCTACTCATGAGTAAAACATGTTATTAAAGTAGATGTATATATATTGTGTGCATGATCAGAGAGTAGCTTGCCTTGCTCAGCAAAGTTCCCGGGGTCTTGTTCCTGTTGTTCAAAGTATTCCCCTCCTCGCAAGTCCCGGCAACGATCTCGTCTAAACGCCAAACAAACAATACAAACAATCACTACACTACTCAATCAAACATCACAACATTACAAATCTTAAACTCTATAAATAGCTACTGCACACACAAGGCAAAGCAATTTGAGTTCAATTTAATTGAATTAACCATTATTTAATCATGACTTAAATATGGCAGAAACTAGCTACACAAGTTTAAATGCATAACTCAGGATCTGTTGAACACAAAAATACAAACTAAAATTCTACAGATAGCTACTGATATCTAGAAGACAACACAATTGGATTGGATTCATTTGGAGTTACCAAATTTCCTACACAATTGTTCTATTCCAGAAGCTTGTTAATCTAGTTTTAGCTACTGCCTAAGTTTTGTTAATCATAAAATTAAATCCTTTTAGGGGTAACTAGTTCTGATTAAATGTGATCTAACAAAATTGGTCCTAACTCATTTGGGTTAAGCATTAATAATCTATAATTGTTACAGTGCAGAAGGGTTTGCTAACTTTAATCTAATGCTAAACATTAACAGTTGCTTAATTAATTCTACCAAAATTAGTGAAGCTAAGCGACCATAGTACTAAGCTAACAAAATTGGATTGGAATTATTTGGGTTAATAGAGCATCCGAAACAAACAAGTTTTATGTTTTAAACCTTCTATGGTACTTTAATTACTACACATTAATTATTAATCTAAACAGGATGAAACCAATTTGGTTGGATAAAAAAAATTCATAAGCTATCCAGAGAATTTTGATTCGATTTATTTGGACTTATAAATCTCAAGATATTGATTTTCAAAGTTGGATCTAGTACTGAGTTTTTCCAGAGATTTAAATTAGAAAACTTCTCTGTTCTGGATAATGTTGAGATCCCTGACGGGTGGGGTCCACTCATCAGTGACTCAAACAGAAACGTCTCCCGCGTGGAGTAATATTTAAAACACTGACAGTGGGGTCCGCCTATCACGTCTCATCTAACTAAACTAGCTCGCAACCGTTGGATTAGAAATCCACGGTGCACATTCCAAAACATCGGCGACGACCACAACTTGGCGGCGCTGCCGTGCCAGAGACGGCGAGGGTGGACGGGGAAGCACCTGGGGTGGCTAGCGACGGCAGAGACGGTGGCGTTCGGTGGCGGAGAGCTTGGGGAGGTTCGTGGGGTGAGCTGCGCTTGTTGAAGACGGCCCGAGCGTCGACGGCGAGCTTCTCTGCTTCCACAGACGCGTCCCGACTCCGGCGAGCTCCTGACAATGATCCTGTGCACAATACAGAGGGGAAACGAGGGCGTGTGAGTGCGGTGGTGACAAGCGTGCAGAGAACCAGAGAGAGAGCAGCAGCACGGCATGGTCGTGGTCGTCTTCAACCTTCGGCTCTGGCAGCACTTGGTCGTGCTCGACCAAGGCAGCGAGGGCTGCGACTACGTGCTCGCCCTCCAGGCGGTGCACGAGCGAGTGGAGAGTGAGGGAAGGGAAGTGGTGCGGTGTGGAGGGAATGTGAGGGCTCGGTGAGCTTATAAGGCCGAAGCTCGGTCCATGGTGGTCACGGTGTAGGAGGGGTTCAGAGAGTGGGAGAGCTCGCCATTGGCGGGCTGGGTAGTGCGGCCACGTCGACGGACGGTGTTAAGGTCCAAAGGAGCGAGGTTGTGTGCGTGGAGGTGATCGTAGTGAGCTCGGGGTGGTGACGGCCGTGGGCGCGCGGACGGCGTTCGACGGAAGGCAGTCGTCAGTGCTGACCTCCCTGGGTGATGGCAGGATGTCCTTGAGGCCGCGGGGAAGGCTGTGAATGGCTGGACGGTGCCGCGCTGGCGAGTGGTGCAGTGGAGGCCGGAGTTCGTCATCGATGACTGATACGTCTCCAACGTATCCATAATTTCTGCTGTTCCATGCTTATATTATACCATTTGCTACATGTTTTGTATACACTTCGTATCACTTTTATGCATTTTCTGGGACTAACCTATTAACAAGATGCCACAGTGCCAGTTCCCTGTTTTCTGCTGTTTTTGGTTTCAGAAAGTTACTTCTGGAAATATTCTCGGAATTGCACGGAACAAAAGCCCAGGTCCCTATTTTTCCAGCACGTACACGGAGTCCGAAGGAGACACGAAGGGAGCCACGAGGTGGCCAAACCACCTGGCGGCGCGGCCCCCCCTCCAACCGCGCCGCGACGTGGGTTGGGCCCCTCGGGGTCCGCCGACATCGCCCCTTCGCCTATTTAATCCCCGAGTCGCGAAAACCCTAAGGCACCGAGCCTTTCATCCAGAACATATTCGCCGCCGCCGCCGTCGTCAACCCTAACTCGGGGGGTTCCAGAAGCTCTTCCCGGCACCCTGCCGGAGAGGGGAATCATCACCGGAGGGCTCTACATCGCCATGCCCGCCTCCGGAGTGATGCGTGAGTAGTTCCTTGGACTATGGGTCCATAGCAGTAGCTAGATGGTTGTCTTCTCCACTTGTGCCATCATGTTTAGATCTTGTGAGCTGCCTATCATGATCAAGATCATCTTATTGTAATGCTACATGTTGTGTTTGCTGGATCCGACTTATATTGATACCTATGTGGAGCTGAATATTAAATTCATGTCTATGTCATTTGTGATCTTGCATGCTCTCCGTTACTTGTTGAAGCCTTGGCCAAGTGAATACTTGTGACTCCAAGAGGGGTATTTATGCTAGATAGTTGGGTTCAATCTCTATTTAACCTGGGACAGTGACAGAAAGTTCTAAGGTTGTAGATGTGTTGTTGCCACTAGGGGTAAAACAGCAATACTTTGTTCAAGGATGAATGTATTGTTTACATTATGCACAATACTTAATGCAATTGTCTGTTGCTTGCAACTTAATACTGGAAGGGGTACGGATGTTAACCTGAAGTGGACTATTTAGGCATAGATGCATGCTGGATAGCGGTCTATGTACTTTGTCGTAATGCCCAAATGAATCTCATAGTAGACACCATAGCTCACACATGCATGTTATATGCACTTATCAATTGTCAATTGCCCAGCTGTAATTTGTTTACCCAGCATGTTAGTTATCTTATTGGAGAGACACCACTAGTGAACTGTGGACCCCGGTCCATTCTTTTACATCTGAAATACAATCTACTGCAATCATTGTTCTCTTTCATTCTGCAAACAAACATCATTTTCCACTCGATACGTTTAACCCTTTGTTTTCAGCAAGCCGGTGAGATTGACAACCTCACTGTTAAGTTGGGGACAAAGTAGTTTGATTGTGTTGTGCAGGTTCAGTCCACTTCGCACCAGCACTTTTTCTGGCGCCGTTGACACCTTCAATCAACCTTGATCTCCTACTGGTTCGATGACCTTGGTTTCATACTGAGGGAAAACTTGCTGCTGCGCTCATCATACCTTCCTCTTGGGGTTCCCAACTGACGTGTGATTTACACGCATCAAGCAACCTTTTTCTGGCGCCGTTGCCGGGGAGGTCAAGTTGGTTCTGCAAGGGGAGTCTCTCACACCCAATCTTTTACTTTGTTATTTGTCTTGCTTAGTTTATTTTTATTTAGTCTTGTTTGCTCTCTTTATCAAAAACACAAAAAAATTAGTTACTTGTTTTTTTTGTTTTGTTTTTCAAAATGAATGCTCCTGAAGTTGAAGTTCGTTCTTTTAGGCAACTAGGAGGTGAAAATTTGAAAGATGCTTGGTATAGAATTAGTGATGCTCATCATAGATGTACTAAGAAACACTCTACCACTATCCTCCTTAGGAACTTTTATGTTGGTATCTCTAGTTGGTATAGGTATGTTCTAGACACTCTTACAGGTGGAAATTTTTGGGTACTCCTGCTTTAGAAGCCTGTAATATTATTGAAAGTTTGGTAGGAACACCACCCACTAAAGATATTAAATTGAGATCACCTTGGAGGATGTTATAAATAAGTTAGACTCTATGGAGAAATTTTTTCCAAATTTTCTTGATTGTATTGGTAAGACTAATGAATCAATAGCCACCATCAATGAAAGAATCACTGTTCTTGAGGATAATAATATCCATGACACCCAAAATCATAGAATTGATGAGTTAGAGGAAGCTATTGAAACCTTAAGTTCAACCTTTACTTCTCTTAAGTCTAAAAAGGAGAAAGTTTATGTGGGTAGAGAGCAAAAGTTTATGTATGTTCCTAAAGTGCCAAAACCAAAGACTCATTATGAGCTTAAAATTGATAAAACTTTTAGTACGGTTAAAGGTAATGAAACACCTCCAGGAACATCTAAGATACCCATTGTTACAAGCTGTGTGTTGGAAGAAGCTTTTGATGATTTGAATGATTTGCCACTTGACAACACTTGATTTTCACTTTCTGCGCCTAGCTGAAAGGCGTTAAAGAAAAGCGCTTATGGGAGACAACCCATCGTTTTTATTTGCTGTTATTTTTGTTTTCTTTGAGTCAAGGTTTTGTTACTTCTGTAGCAACTCCTTTGTATCTTTATTTTATCGCAATGTTGTGCCAAGTAAAGTTCTATATTGAAAGTTGATGCAAGATTTGGATTTCTGCGCAGTGACAGATTTTTAGCTGTCACGGATTTGAGCTTATCTCCCTGTAGAAAATTCAAAAATTCTGAAAAAATCACGCATATTCCTGAGATATGTACGCAACTTTCATTATTTTAGGCCAGATCCATCTGAGCAACTTAAGTGCCTCGAAAAAATTCGTCATTCCAGACTGTTCTGTTTTTGACAGATTCTGCCTTTTGTTTTGCATTCGCTCTTTTACTGTGTTTGTGTGGATTTCTTTGCTCCACAAAGCATTGGTGGCTGTAGCTAATGTCCAGAAGCTTTGGGATTGATTGTATCATTACAGAATATGAGAATTTTTGATTATGCACTAACCCTCTAATGAGAACTGTCTTGAGTTTGGTGTGAAGGAAGTTTTCAAGGATCAAGCGAGAAGGGTGATATTATGTGATCAAGAAGAGTGAAAAGCCTAAGCTTGGGGATGCCCCCGTGGTTCATCCCAACCATATTCAGAGAGACTCAAGCGTCTAAGCTTGGGGATGCCCAAGGCATCCCCTTCTTCATCAACAAACTTATCAGGTCATCTCTAGTGAAACTATATTTTAATTCTTTCACATCTTATGCGCTTTACTTGGAGCGTCTGTGTGTTTTATTTTTGTTTTTGTTTGAATAAATTCGGATCCTAGCAATCCTTGTGTGGGAGAGAGACACGCTCCGCTTTTTCATGTGAATACTCATGTTCTTCACTTATATTTGTTGAGTATTCTTAACTAGCTACTGCAGTGCTTTTAGCTCCTGTTTTTCATGCATCTCTTCGAGCTGTTAGCACTTGTTTATAAATACTCTCTTGCTGCATTATATTATCATTTGGAGAGTTTATGTTTAAATAAATTGATTGGTGTTTGTTTGGAAGAAAGAAAATGCTACATGTAGTAGTTGGTATTGGAAAAGACATATGCATTCTTGTAGATCATTGTCTTGTTTTGATTTGACTTTGCAATTGTTTTGAGCTCTCAAGTAGATCATGTTTAAGCTCTTGCATCATGTAGTTAAAGCCTAGTAGTGGAGAACTACCGTAGAGCTTGTTGAGACTTGGGATGCATATTTGTTCTCTCTAAGGTCTAGATATTTTCTGGTAAAATGTTTGAGCAACAAGGAAGACAGTGTAGAGTCTTATAATACTTGCAATATGTTTTTATGTGATTCTTGCTGTACCGGTTTATACTTGTGTTTGCTTCAAACAACCTTGCTAGCCTAAACTCTGTACTGAGAGGGAATGCTTCTCGTGCATCCAAAACTTGAGCCAAAACCCATGCCATTTGTGTCCACCATACCTACCTACTATGTGGTATTTCCTGCCATTCCAAGTAAATATTTCATGTGCTACCTTTAAACTATTCAAAACTTTATTACTCCTTATTTGTGTCAATGTTTTATAGCTCATGAGGAAGTATGTGGTGTTTTATCTTTCAATCTTGTCATTTACTTCTGACAGACTTTCACCAATGGACTAGTGGCATATACATCCGCTTATCCAATAATTTGCAAAAAGAGCTGGCAACGGGGTGCCCAGCCCCAATTAATTACAACTTTCATTAATAATTCTCTTCACATGTTTTGCCCTGATTTATCAGTAAGCAACTTAATTTTGCAAATAGACACTCCTCCATGGTATGTGAATGTTGGAAGGCACCCGAGGATTCGGTTAGCCATGGCTTGTGTAAGCAAAAGGTTGGGAGGAGTGTCATCTATAAAGAAACTAAAATACATGTGTAAACAAAAGAGAAGAGGGATGATCTACCTTGCTGGTAGAGATAACGTCCTTCATGGGAGCCGCTCTTGAAAGTCTGGTTGACAAGGGGGTTAGAGTGCCCACTACCATTCGTTGACAACAACAAACACCTCTCAAATACTTATTTTGTGCTCTCTATATGCTTTCGAAAACTTAAAAAGCTCTAGCACATGATTTAATCCCTGCTTCCCTCTGCGAAGGGCCTATCTTTTACTTTATGTTGAGTCAGTTTACCTACTCCTTTCTATCTTAGAAGCAAACACTTGTGTCAACTTTGTGTGCATTGATTCTTACATGTTTACTTATTGCACTTGTTATATTGCTTTATGTTGACAACTATCCATGAGATATACATGTTACAAGTTGAAAGCAATTGCTGAAACTTAATCATCCTTTGTGTTGCTTCAATGCCTTTTACTTTGAATCTATTGCTTTATGAGTTACCTCTTATGCAAAACTTTTTGATGCTTGTCTTGAAAGTACTATTCATGAAAAGTTTTTGCTTATATGATTCATTGTTTACTCTTTATCTATTTGTTAGCAAACTATAGATCATTGCTTTGAGTCACTTCATTCATGACATGAGCCTTGCAATATATTGATCAAGATTGTGTGAAAGCATGTCTCCTCAGAAATTATTTGTTGTTATCGTTTTACCTACTCGAGGACGAGTAGAACTAAGCTTGGGGATGCTTGATACGTCTCCAACGTATCCATAATTTCTGCTGTTCCATGCTTATATTATACCATTTGCTACATGTTTTATATACACTTCGTATCACTTTTATGCATTTTCTGGGACTAACCTATTAACAAGATGCCACAGTGCCAGTTCCCTGTTTTCTGCTGTTTTTGGTTTCAGAAAGTTACTTCTGGAAATATTCTCGGAATTGCACGAAACAAAAGGCCAGGTCCCTATTTTTCCAGCACGTACACGGAGTCCGAAGGAGAGACGAAGGGAGCCACGAGGTGGCCAAACCACCTGGCGGCGCGGCCCCACCGCGCCGTGTGGTTTGGGCCCCTCGGGGGTCCGCCGACATCGCCCCTTCGCCTATTTATTCCCCGAGACGCGAAAACCCTAAAACACCGAGCCTTTCATCCAGAACATATTCGCTGCCGCCGCCGTCGTCAACCCTAACTCGGGGGGTTCTGAAGCTCTTCCCGGCACCCTGCCGGAGAGGGGAATCATCACCGGAGGGCTCTACATCGCCATGCCCGCCTCCGGAGTGATGCGTGAGTAGTTCATCCTTGGACTATGGGTCCATAGCAGTAGCTAGATGGTTGTCTTCTCCACTTGTGCCATCATGTTTAGATCTTGTGAGCTGCCTATCATGATCAAGATCATCTTATTGTAATGCTACATGTTGTGTTTGCTGGGATCTGACTTATATTGATACCTATGTGGAGCTGAATATTATATTATCATGTCTATGTCATTTGTGATCTTGCATGCTCTCCGTTACTTGTTGAAGCCTTGGCCAAGTGAATACTTGTGACTCCAAGAGGGGGTATTTATGCATGATAGTTGGGTTCAACCTCTATTTAACCTGGGATAGTGACAGCAAGTTCTAAGGTTGTAGATGTGTTGTTGCCACTAGGGGTAAAACAGCAATGCTTTATTCAAGGATGAATGTATTGTTTACATTACGCACATTACTTAATGCAATTGTCTGTTGCTTGCAACTTAATACTGGAAGGGGTACGGATGTTAACCGGAAAGTGGACTATTTAGGCATAGATGCATGCTGGATAGCGGTCTATGTACTTTGTCGTAATGCCCAAATGAATCTCATAGTAGACACCACAGCTCACACATGCATGTTATATGCACTTATCAATTGTCAATTGCCCAGCTGTAATTTGTTTACCCAGCATGTTAGTTATCTTATTGGAGAGACACCACTAGTGAACTGTGGACCCCGGTCCATTCTTTTACATCTGAAATACAATCTACTGCAATCATTGTTCTCTTTTTTATGCAAACAAACATCATTTTCCATTCGATACGTTTAACCCTTTGTTTTCAGCAAGCCGGTGAGATTGACAACCTCACTGTTAAGTTGGGACAAAGTAGTTTGATTGTGTTGTGCAGGTTCCAGTCCACTTCGCACCAGCACTTTTTCTGGCGCCGTTGACACCTTCAATCAACCTTGATCTCCTACTGGTTCGATAACCTTGGTTTCATACTGAGGGAAAACTTGCTGCTGCGCTCATCATACCTTCCTCTTGGGGTTCCCAACTGACGTGTGATTTACACGCATCAATGACCTAGCTCGTCCACTACGTACGGCGTGCTCGGCGCGACCAAGGCGCACGTGTGTGGAGAGCTTATGAGGCGTTCTTATCTCGTCCAGCAGGAGCGGATGGGAGAAGAGGATGGAAGGGCACGGTGCTGGGCCATCACGGCGTCACCTTCGTCCTCCTCCACAGTGGCGGCCACGGGCGACATGGGCGCGAGCTCATGCCCATGGCTGCGACGGTCAATTGGCACGTTTCTTCCGTGCCCAGGTGAGTGAAAAGGATCAGAGAGGTGAGAGGGAGCAGGTGGAGGCAGAAACTTGCTCGAATTCGTTCGAATTTGACTCGGATTAGATTGAGTTTGATTCCTGCCAACAGGTGTTCGACAGAATGTCCAACCCAAATCCAAATTCAATTTTCTGTAAATTATTTTCATAATTTGCTTCATATATGTTTATCAAGATTTGTGGTTCTGTTTTGGTATTTATTTTGCAATTGTAACATAGTACATTTTATGATCTAAAGGAGATAAAGAAAGAAATAGAATTTTAAATTTAGGTTTTTGAAAATATTTATTTGAGAGAGAAAAGTGGAAAGAATAAAATGAGAGTGATTAAATTATCACTCCTCTGAATTTTGTGTGAAGGAAATATGGATTTCCAACCTTGAGAAATTTTATGCCACTTGTCACATTGTGTTATTGTTTTAATTTTATTCTTGTGTTCAAAGTTTTTTTTAACTAGAACAAACAAGCAACACAATCAACAAGGAACAATCAACACATATCAAGCAACAAAAGTTTTTGTTGGTCCCAAATTTTTGACTAAGACACTTGTTACAATTTTGGGATGTGGCAGATCCTTCCCCCTTAGAATAAATCTCGTCCGAGATTTGCTAGGCTTAGGTGCTAAGGAGGTTTGGGAATTCGCTTCTAAGATAGTCTTCACGTTCCCAAGTTGCTTCCTCTTCAGAGTGGTTAGTCCACTTGACTTTGTAGAACTTGATCGCGCGCCTCCGGGTAAGACGAACATCTTCGTTAAGAATATTGATGGGTCTCTCACGATAAGTCAGGTCATGGTTCAGGTCGATGGAGAGGTGGTCGATGTTCTTGAAAACATTGGGCTGGTCGGGAACTTCAAGACACATCCGGAGCAGGGAAATGTGGAAAACATCGTGAAATTCTGATAATTCTGGGGGCAACTCAGCTGGTAGGATACTTCTCCTTGACGAGCTATGACCTTGAAGGGTCCAATATATCTTGGTGCCAATTTTCCTTTGACATGGAAACGCTGCATTCCCTTGAGTGGTGTCACTCGGAGATAGACATAATCTCCGACTTTGAAGGTGACATCGCGACGCTTGGGATCAGCGTAGCTCTTCTGACGGGATTGGGCAGTTTTGAGGCGCTCACAGATAAGTTGGAGTTGTTCTTCAGCTTCACGGAGGGTATTTGGTCCAAACAATTTGCCTTCTCCGTGTCGGACCAATTCAGGGGAGTACGACACTTCTTGCCGTAAAGTGCTTCAAACGGGGACATTTGCAGACTGGACTGGTAGCTATTGTTGTAGGAGAATTCTGCAAATGGAAGGCAATCTTCCCATATGGAACCATATGATAGAACACATGCACGAAGCATGTCCTCTAATATCTGATTCACTCGCTCAGTTTGGCCTCCGGTCTGGGGGTGATAGGTTGTGCTAAAAGCTAACTTGGTTCCGAGGGCTTCGTGAAGAGCTTTCCAGAATCTTGAGGTGAATTGCGTGCCTCTATCAGATACAATCTTTTTAGGCACTCCGTGCAGGCTTACTATTCTGGAAATATACAAGTCCGCCAGTTGATTTCCCCGATAAGTGGTATTGACGGGAATGAAATGGGCAACCTTGGTCAGTCGATCAACGATGACCCAGATTGAATCATGGCCTCGGTTGGATCTTGGAAGTCCGGTAATAAAGTCCATTCCAATCTCATTCCACTTCCATTCAGGAATTTTCAAAGGCTGAAGCAATCCAGCGGGTCGCTGATGTTCAGCTTTGACTCGCTGACAGATATCACACTTGGCCACGAAAGAACCAATCTCTTGCTTCATTCCATACCACCAAAATCTCTCACGAAGGCCTTGGTACATTTTTGTCCCGCCGGGGTGGATTGAATAAGGGCTCTCGTGGGCTTCCTTCAGGATTAATTCCTTAAGTTCCTTGACATTGGGCACACAGATACGGCCATTGAATCTCAGCACTTCTTCAGCATCTTCGGTAAAATTGGTTGCTTTGCCGAGAGAAATCTTCCTTTTAATTCCTTCAATGCTTTCATGATTCTTTTGGGCTTCCTTGATTTGGTCCATCAAGGTTGGGGCTAACTCTAGATTGGTGAGATAACCATGGCTAACCAGTTCTAGTCCGAAATCTTCGAACTCCTTGAACAAGGCTGGTTGTTGATGCATGTAAAATGCATACATGAACTTTGCATTATTTTACTTATATTACAGTCATATTTGCATCATATAAGGGTTATATCACTGTTTTATAATGATTTTGGGAATATTTGATATGTTTCCTATTTTTTATGGAATTAACCCTGCACAGGCAGAAAACCCTATTTCTATATTTTAATGTTTCAGGGACCCAAACGCGTCCAAATGACCTGCAAATTTACGAGCGTCAATTTTGGAAGGAAGAAGACTTGGGAGCGAAGGAAGCAAACAACCGGAGACCTGAGGGCCAAAATAGGTGGGCCCATGCGGCCAGGTACATGGGCCACGTGGGACCCCCTTTTGGGCCTCGAAGCTCCGTTTCCGTTGATCTTTCCTCCACCGACTCCGTTTTGACCTAAAACCGCCTATAAAAATAGTCCCCGACGCCCTTCGGAAAGGAGCGCCGCAGAAACACAGAAACCATGAAACAGAGACATGGAGTTGCAGATTGGAGGGGAAAACTCCGGCGGGGCGCTGCCGGTGTGGTCTCCACCTCCTCCAACGACTTCTCCACCGTCTCCATGATGAAGAGGGAGTAGTCCACCCTGGACTATGGGTTTGTGGAAATAACTTATGTATCTCTCCTCTCTTGAGCTTCACTAATTAGTACCGTATGAGCTGCTGAACATGATTACGGTCATCTATGTAATACCTTTGTGGTGGATCTTTTTATGAGTTAATATATGTTTGAGATTGCAATGGTTTTGTTCAGTTATGAAAGTAGATGCATATTGTGTACCCCGTTCTTATTTACTTGTCATGATCAAGCATGTTTATGAGAGCGTGTGAGGGGGAACACGTTTATTAGTTGGAGTAACGGGGGTGGCTAGTGCAGTGAACGTGAGAGAAAGTTCTGCGATCCACTTGGGTGTTTTACCTTACTTTGTTGCCTCACTAGGGATAAAAAGAAATACCATGCTACCGAAGGTGTGGGTGTGACCATTGCCACTCCTCCATGACTAGATCTAGCATGTTCTTATTTTAACTTCATGTCATGATACTTATTGCTATACTCTGAGTTATCTTATTTACTGAGGTGTTATGATTTAGTTCGCATCTTGGTGGAGTATAAGAGAGACTAATAACCAAAAGGTCTCTATGTTAGGACGTGATGCCCATATAATTATAACTTGTCATTAAACTGTTGTGTTGCAATCTCATATGTCAACTCTAGTGTTCCATTGTCTACCACTTTATTAAAGAGAGAGTGCATTTGTGAAACCATGAACCCCGGTCCATTTTTAATCATAAGAAACACCTTTCCAACAACTTTTACCACTTTTCTATTTTCTGCCATTTAAAAATCCGAAAATACAAAAACACTTTTACATCTTGCATTCATCATATAAAACCCAAAAATATCATTTATCATTGTACCACCATCCTTGCATATTTATTTATCACCATTGCATATTTATTTCTTGTTTGCATTGCATATTATCTTGATATCATTCTCACACCTTGTGCTTGACAACCACTAGGTGAGGTTGAGGACCAAAACATTTACTTTGTTTTGTAGGTAACCAAAAGAAGGATAGGAAAGATAAATCTTCACTACTGATTCCCGAGAGTTCGATATTAAACCCTCGAGTCACCCCTCGTGGGGAAAACACGTCTTCCACTTACTACACACTCTGCACTTGGAGTCTCAACCTAACCCATTTACTTTTCACGCAGGTAACTACGTGAAGGGCCATCAAGACTGTTTTCTGGCGCCGTTGCGGGGGAATCATTGCTGAAAGGTTTATCCAAGGGTCCC
This sequence comes from Poa pratensis, assembly GCA_947311845.1. Taxonomy (NCBI): domain Eukaryota; kingdom Viridiplantae; phylum Streptophyta; class Magnoliopsida; order Poales; family Poaceae; genus Poa; species Poa pratensis. The sequence goes on along the minus strand of CAMZMU010000059.1, from coordinate 36,381,304 downwards.
CTGCACTAGCTCTGTTTTCTGGCGCCGGGTTTATCCAAGGATATCTCACCAAGTCAACTTCATCACCAACTTGTGCTAACACCTAAGCTTGGGGAGGTTGCACCTACGTGAGCATCATCTTATCCATCTTTACCTTCAAAGCAATTTATCTTGTTTTGTCATTGTCTTGCATTTGTTATTTCGGTTTGCATCATTTAGTGTCATTTTATTTTCAGTTTTGCATATAAAAACATATAAAAACTTGCTAAAATGGGAGAAAGAACTAAGTTGTGTGATTACACAAACACTCCAAATGATCAATTTATTGCTAGGCCCATTGCCACACCTAAGATAAATGCTGAGAGTTATGAAGTAAGTCCTAGTTTGTTGAACTTGATAACTAGGGAACAATTTGGCGGTAGTGCTATGGAGGATGCCTCTATGCATCTTCATGATTTTGTTGAAATATGTGACATGCAGAAATTTAAAAATGTGGAAAGTGATATTCTAAAACTGAAGTTATTTCCTTTCTCACTTAGAGGAAAAGCTAAAGAGTGGCTGCATTCATTACCTATTGATAGCATTAAAACTTGGGATGATTTAAAAGAAGCTTTCATTAAGAAATACTATCCTCCTGTTAAAATTTTGCAAAATAGAAACAACATTCTTTCTTTTAGGCAAAATGAAAATGAACATGTTGCTATGGCTTGGGATAGGATTAAACTTATGCTTAGAACTTGTCCATCACATGGGGTCAACGAATGGACCATATACACTCTTTTTACAATGGTCTAAATTACATGTCTAGAAATATTCTTGATTCTGCTGCTGGAGGTGCTTTTATGGGAAAAACTATAGTAGAAGCTAAGAACATATTGGAAAGTATTTTGCAAAACTATAGTCAATGGCATACTGATAGAGCACCTAATCCTTCTAAGAAAGTGAACTCCATAGAAGAAACAAATGATTTGTCATCTAAAATGGATACTATTCTTGCTTTCATTAATAAACAAAATATTGAAAATGTGCCTTTGCAAGAACTAGTTGGTAATAATCCTGAAAATATTGATGTCAACTTCATTAGGAACTATGGTAATAATGGGTATGGTAACAACAATTATAACTCTTATAATAAACCCCCATATGTTCCCAACAATCGTCCTTCTATTCCATATCCTAATGCTAGTGATAATAATTGGAAGCCTATGCCACCACGTAATGATAATTTGAGGCTAATAAAATTCTTATGGAACAAGTTGCTAGTCATAATACCATGATACAAGAGTTGAATAAGTCTGTTGCTTCTATTAGTTCTGATATTAAAGGCTTACAACTCCAAACTGCAGGACTAGACAAAGCCTTGTCAAAACTAGCTGATAACCAAGCCACTTTATTGAGTATGTCTGCAGGGAAACCACAAGCCCACCTGTGGTTGGAATGAATTCTATTAATATTGCTGAAAATGCCTCTTACTTTGGAGGAAACTCTTGATGAATTATTGAACTATCCTGAATATTTGTTGCCATTTATGTCTCAACTTGTTGGTTTAAAAGAAGAAGTTAAAAAACTGAACATGATGAATCTCTTCTGTTAATTGAGTTAGAAAAGAAAGTTGAGGAAGTTAAAATGCTTAGTGAAGTCAAGGAACCATTGCTTGACTTAGAGAATTGTAGCTTGCATGAATTAATATCTATCTTACAAAAATTTGCAAGTGATCCTTCCATCAACTCTAACCAAGCTGGTTTTGGTTCTTATATTGCTAATCATGTCTTGAAAGAAAAGATTGCTAGGTACAACCAAGAGGCTATGATACCACCTAAGCTTGGGGATATGGATTCCCAAAGTCCTAGTAACCATTGGAAAAGAGACACACCATGCTATACTTGATCTAGGATCTAGTGTCTTGTTTTATCTAAAGAACTATATGAAGTACTTGAATTGAAAAATCTTGAAAAATGCTCTATTGAACTTGCACTTGCTGATGATTCCATTAAACATGCTTTAGGAAAAGTAAGTGATGTTATGGTAGAGTTACATATGACATTTGTGCCTGTTGATTTTCTAATCATGGATATGGGGAATAAAACCTCTAGTCCAATTATTCTTGGAAGACCTTTTCTTCGTACTACAGGTGCTATCATTGATTCAAAAGAAGGGAATGTGAAGTTTCAGTTTCCACACAAGAAGTGCATGGAACACTTCCCAAGGAAGAGGGCACATCATTCAAGCTCCCTCATGAGCTTCGTCCACAATAAACATCAAGTAAGAAGCCTAGCTATATGGCTATAAAGAAAGCGCTTTACGGGAGGCAACCCGGTTGTTTTTATTTGTGATTTTCTTTGTGTCCTCTTGCTGTAACAAGAGACTTAGTGTTTAGTTTAGTTTCTGGAATTTTTAATAAAGTGCCAAGTTTTACTCATTTTGGTTGAAAAGTTGCTTATAGCGTTCGGAGATTTTATTCCTGCACGAATCTGTGCACGGTATGATTTTTAATTCTTATTCTGTAACTCCGAATGAGCTCATATTTGAACTGTAGTTGCAACTTTTCATCCTCTGTATGCATGAATTTTTTCGGAATTTTCGACAAAGTTAAGTAGGGTAGAAAAATACGTTTAGCTGCTGCTGTTTTTCTGGACAGATTCTGTCCCATTTTGTTTGATGCATGCTTAGAACTTTTAACTTGAATTTTTTGATCCAATTGAGTTTATGAGTAGGCATACAACATTATACACTTTCTGGACATTCATATGAATTTTTTTAAGGATTATATGCAGCAAGAAATCTATTTGTTTATCACTACTAATGCACCCCACAGAAAAAGAAATGGGAGAAACGGTGTTTTGAAGTTTTTTCACAGGGATTAGAGGAGATGCACCAAGAGCTATCCAAGGATGGTGAAGACCATAAGCTTGGGGATGTGAAGACAACCCCACTGGACCTACACACTCTCGGTTTGCACACGTCTAACTTCTGTTTTTCGATCGAAACACTTTATCGCATAAACTTGGAGCGTCTTTTTGTTTGTTTGGTTTGATTTTTATTTTGTGAGACCACCACACTATCATTTATATATGAGAGAGCTACTGGAAATTTGGGTTGAATTATGTTGGATGCTATTATAAGATTGGGAAAAGGGATGTTGAGTTGATTTTAAAAGATACATATAGTTGCATGATTCATGAGCTTGTTAATGTTAATTTGCAAGTATTTTATCAAGAGCTATCTTTTATTCATGTTTTGATGCTAATGTTATTTACTTGTTTAACATGGATTAGTTAGTTCTATGGACACTCATGCATGCATTTAGATGGTCAACTTTCTCCCTCTTGCTAGCCCAAAAATTCCAACAAGCAAAAACTTGTTTCCAACACCTTCAACCAAAGTTTTTCCAGTGAGTCCACCATATCTACCTATTAGCTTTATGCTATTCCGAGTATGTTTATCATGATATTTGTGTTATCTATACCTCTGAATGAAAATGCTTATGTTGTTATTGTTATGGGAAAAGTTGGTTATAGAGCTCTCTCGAACTTGATGCACACTTTACTTTCATTGCATAAATAAAACATGACCCATTGTGATTAAAATTATGATGTTGTGGCTTGACAAATGTCTTTGGTTGAGAGTTAGCTCATATGTGCTGTCACATGGCAAGCTTTCAACATGCACTTCATTCATTTAGTTGATATCATGTACTTTTGTTTATGGATGCTTACCATGGGTGAAATAAATGTGGAAATGAAGTGAGTTTAAATGAGTTTGTATAAATGGTTAGAGAGACGCCTGGGCCGCTAATCTAAGCCATGCATCATTCATGGTGGAAATTTACTTACATGCTATGGTGAACCTTCTGTGATACACCTTACAATAAAAAGCTATCCAATGGTAAATAAAAAGGGTGTTGAGATTGTTCATTGTTTTGTTTGTCTTGTCATTTTGATATGGGCTTGTTCCATATCCTGGGACAAGAGGTACCCCAGTTGACGCTCTTAATGATACTATTATTACTTACAATGATATTTAACTTGAACTTGCTTTGTTTCCAAGTTGAGTAACACATGGAGTAGGTACTTGTATTCAAGGGGCATGAGACTTTCAACCTGTACTTTGTCAAGCACACTACTCGTATTTGCTTTCACTTTAAACTTAATCATTCAAGATGCTATGATAGGGGAATGAGAGCTTGACACCAAGGATTACCACATTACAATCATTAACTTAAGTAGAGAAGTTCAGAAGTTAGATGAAATTATTCATGCTTTACCTCTACTCATATATATCTTTCCAAAGTGTCCACCTTTTATATTCAGATTTTCATCATACTCTATGACCATTATAGGATGTTCTTACTTATCATTATGCATACATGTGGTCCATAGTACTTTTTTTATGTTACACTTTGTGAATTATCATTGAACATCCTTGCATTGAATACTTGATATCACTTCATAAACTATCTTGCATATTGCTACTCCTTTTAAGAATGAATCATTTGACTCTATGTAGCAATAGTAATCATCTTTGATATCCATTGATAGTATTAAATTGCAAAGTCCATGTTAGTTTTATCACCTTCATACTCGAGGACGAGTATAGGTTAAGCTTGGGGATGTTGATGCATGTAAAATGCATACATGAACTTTGCATTATTTTACTTATATTCCAGTCATATTTGCATCATATAAGGGTTATATCACTGTTTTATAATGATTTTGGGAATATTTGATATGTTTCCTATTTTTATGGAATTAACCCTGCACAGGCAGAAAACCCTATTTCTATATTTTAATGTTTCAGGGACCCAAACGACGTCCAAATGACCTGAAATTTACGAGCGTCAATTTTGGAAGGAAGAAGACTGGGAGCGAAGGAAGCAAACAAGCGGAGGCCCGAGGGCCAAAAGGTGGGCCCACGCGGCCAGTACTGGCGCGTGGGACCCCCCTTTTGGCCTCGAGCTCCGTTGCCGTCGATCTTTCCTCCACCGACTCCGTTTTGACCTAAAACGCCTATAAAAATAGTCCCCGACGTTCTCTGGAAGGAGCGCCGCAGAAACACAGAAACACCGAAACAGAGACCTGGAGTTGCAGATTGGAGGGGGAAAACTCCGGCGGGGCGCTGCCGGCGTGGTCTCCATCTTCTCCAACGACTTCTCCACCGTCTCCATGATGAAGAGGGAGTAGTCCACCTCTGGACTATGGGTTTGTGGAAGTAACTTATGTATCTCTCTCTCTCTTGAGCTTCACTAATTAGTACCGTATGAGCTGCTGAACATGATTACGGTCATCTATGTAATACCTTTGTGGTGGATCTTTTTATGAGTTAATATATGTTTGAGATTGCAATGGTTTTGTTTCAGTTATGAAAGTAGATGCATATTATGTACCCCGTTCTTATTTACTTGTCATGATCAAGCATGTTTATGAGAGCGTGTGAGGGGGAACGTGTGCATTAGTTGGAGTAACGGGGGGTGGCTAGTGCAGTGAACGTGAGAGAAAGTTCTGCGATCCACTTGGTGTTTTACCTTACTTTGTTGCCTCACTAGGGATAAAAAGAAATACCATGCTACCGGAGATGTGGGTGTGACCATTGCCACTACTCCATGACTAGATCTAGCATGTTCTTATTTTAACTTCATGTCATGATACTTATTGCTATACTCTGAGTTATCTTAATTACTGAGGTGTTATGATTTAGTTCGCATCTTGGTGGAGTATAAGAGAGACTAATAACCAAAAGGTCTCTATGTTAGGACGTGATGCCCATATAATTATAACTTGTCATTAAACTGTTGTGTTGCAATCTCATATGTCAACTCTAGTGTTCCATTGTCTACCACTTTATTAAAGAGAGAGTGCATTTGTGAAACCATGAACCCCGGTCCATTTTTAATCATAAGAAACACCTTTCCAACACTTTTACCACTTTTCCATTTTCTGCCATTTAAAAATCCGAAAATACAAAAACACTTTTACATCTTGCATTCATCATATAAAACCCAAAAATATCATTTATCATTGCTACCACCATCCTTGCATATTTATTTACCACCATTGCATATTTATTTCTTGTTTGCATTGCATATTATCTTGATATCATTCTCACACCTTGTGCTTGACAACCACTAGGTGAGGTTGAGGACCAAAACATTTACTTTGTTTTGTAGGTAACCAAAAGAAGGATAGGAAAGATAAATCTTCACTACTGATTCCCCGAGAGTTCGATATTAAACCCTCGAGTCACCCCTCGTGGGGAAAACACGTCTTCCACTTACTACACACTCTGCACTTGGAGTCTCAACCTAACCCATTTACTTTTCACGCAGGTAACTACGTGAAGGGCCATCAGTTGTTCAGCTTGGATCAAGGCATTCAGGGTGCAGGGCTTGCGACTAAGGGCATCGGCAACTACGTTAGCTTTTCCAGGTGATAATGGATCCCAATATCATAATCCTTGATTAGTTCCATCCATCTCCTCTGTGAAAGGACAATGATGTCGCCTAGAGGGGGGTGAATAGCGATTAAAACTTTTCCGGTTTAGGCTTGCTAATTACGGAATAAAAACTAGGTGTTTAAATTAACAAGCCAACAACCTAAATAAACTAGCTTCCCTATGTGCACCAACAACTTATGCTAAGCAAGACAAGCAACAAGATGATACAATATAGAATACTTCAAGCACGAAGGCTATCACAATGTAAGTTGCATAAGTAAAGAGCTCGGGTATAGAAATAACCGAGGCGCGCGGAGACGAGGATGTATTCCCGAGTTCCTCCTTGAAAGGGAGTACGTCTCGTTGGAGAGGTGTGAACCGACACAACGGTTCAACAACCAAAGGTTTCACCCTCTTCTCCGATGAACCGCACCACAAAGGTTTGGTTCACCTTCCACTATCGGTATTCCTTCGAGGCGGAATCCGGAGCCTTTCAACAACAATCCGAGGCACAACCCACAATGGGTTGGGGCTCCCGAACGGCTCTCAACAACAATTCGAGGCACAACCCACAATGGATTGGGGGCTCCCGAATGGCTTCAATTGACCACACAAGGGTCCAACCACCACAAGGCGTCTAGGGCCCGAAGACCAAGAGTAACAAGTTCAAAAGCTTTCAACTTCCACGAATCCTCGTGGAGAGCACACCGATGCACCAAATGCAAAAGGCAAGAGCACAAGTGCTCAAATCCTTCACTCTCAAATCCCACCACAAGCAACTAATGCTTATGGGGGGAGAAGAGAGGAAGAACAAAGAAGAGAACCACACAAGAACTCCAAGAACTAGATCCACTATGTTCCCCTCATTAGAGGAGAGATTGATTGGTGCAAATGTAGATCTAGGTCTTCTCCTTCAATCCTCCAAAGATCAAAGAGTTTGGGTGGAGGGATTGGGAGATATCAAGAAATGAGCTTGCAACAATGGAGGAGAGAGAAAACTGGGTGAGCTCAACTGGCTGGAGGTAGGTGGAGGGGTATTTATACCCTCCCAGAAAACTAGCCGTTGCAGACAACTTTGCACCGGAGACTCCGGACTGGACCGGAAACTCGGTCTGGACCGGAGACTTTGGACCAAAGGCCGGAGTTTCCAGCCTAGACCAGGGGCTAAACAAATGCGAGTTTCCTGGTCCGGGCCGGAGTATCGGTGTGTTTACACCGGAGTTTCCGGCCTACACAAAACTGCCGAAACGTCAACACGAAAACGACGATATCTTGAGCATCCGAACTCCGTTTTCAATGATCTTTGGCTCGTTGAATCGCAACGAAGAGCTTTACAAGATCATGCAGAAAAACATCATAGTCCAACAATGGAAGATAAAACCAAATGGAGAAAGGTAAAACCTCTCTAAAAAGGAATAACCGGCAAACCTCCAAAACCGAAAACGCAACAAGTTTTCCATACGAAATTCGTTTTCGGTGAACTTGGGCTTGTCATGTAGATCACGACAAGCACCAAAACCCAACAAGGAGAAAAGCCACATAAGAACCAAGAAATATCAAATGCCAAGTATGCAAAGGTTTGAGCTCTCCACAAGGATGCGATCAAGTTACTCACTTGAGAGCCCCTCTTGATAGTACGCCGTCTATCCTAAAACCCGGTCTCCACTAACAACATGAGACCGGTAAAAATAGAAAACCTATCAAGATCATACCTTTGCCTTGCGCATTCCACTTGAGCTCGATGATGACGATCTTGACTCTCTCAAGTTGGAACACCTTTCTTGATTGTGCTTGCTAGCACATGCTTGATGAAGACTTCTCCAAAAGCTCCCCATACACCATTATGGGAGGGTCTCGCTAAGCTCCGTCTTCATGTCTCCTTTGCAAGCATCAATCAAATGATATCTTCGAGATGCATCATATTGAGCTTGCGCTTCATCTTCTTCTCTTGATATGTATGATGGCTTGGGGTTAAACATGATTGTTCACTCAATCTTCTTTTCCAAGCCATACTTGTAATAAGCTCAACTCTACACATGACCATTCTTCATATAAACCCTTGAATAGAGCATTGGTCATCATGTCATCTCTAGAGTCCAACACATGAATTCCAATCATTTCCTATGGACAAGATCTACAAGTATATCTCAATGCAAACATTAGTCCATAAGGATTGTCATTAATTACCAAAACCACGCATGGGCAACACATGCACTTTCACTCTGTCTCAAGTTCAACTCCTTCTGGGTGAAGATATACTTCAGACTCTTATGATCCGTATAGATCTCGCAGCGATGTCCCACAAGATAGGGACGCCACGTCTTAAGAGCAAGAACAACAGCAGCTAACTCCAGATCATGGGTTGGGTAATTCTCTTCATGCGGTCGCAACTGTCGAGACAGGTACGACACAACTTTACCTTCCTGCATCAGAACGCAACCAAGTCTGAGGCGTGATGCATCGCAATACACGTCGAAAACTCTTGGTGATGTATGGCATGATTAGGATTGGGGTTGAGGTCAGTCTCTTCTTCAATTCTTGAAAACTATCTTCACACTTCTGAGTCCACTCAAATTTCTTGTCCTTCTTCAACAGTTGGGTCATAGGCTTGGCTATGCTGGAGAATCCTTCAACGAACTTGCGGTAGTAACCCGCTAGTCCGAGAAAACTGCGGATTTCAATCACACTAGTGGGTGCTTTCCAGTCAACGATGGCTTGGATCTTCTCCGGGTCAACATAAATTCCTCCAGCAGACACGACATGTCGAGAAATGCCACTTCACTAAGCCAAAACTCGCACTTGCTAAGCTTGGCATACAGCTTGTGCTCTCGGAGGGTCTCCAAAACTAGACGCAAGTGTTCAGCATGCTCTTCTTCGGTCTTGGAGTAGATAAGAATGTCGTCGATGAAGACTACCACGAACTTGTCGAGGTACTCCATGAAGATCTTGTTCATGAGATTCATGAAATAGGCTGGGTCATTGGTCAGGCCGAAGGACATTACGGTGTATTCAAACAAACGTAGCGGGTGGTGAAGGCATTCTTGGGAATGTCTGACTCTCGGATTTTCAACTGATGATATCATGTCCGAAAGATCGATCTTGGAGAAGACTCGGGCTCCGTTCATCTGATCGAACAGATCCTCGATCTTGGGAAGAGGATACTTGTTTTAATGGTCATGTCATTGAGATTGCGATAATCCACACACAGGGTGTGGTACCGTCTCTTTTGTCCACAAAAATAATGGGTGATCCCCAAGGTGAAGCGCTTGGGCGCACAAAACCTTTGTTGAGCATATCAGCCAACTGCTTCTTTAATTCAACCAATTCTTCCGGATTCATCCGGTAGGGTCTCTGGGATATGGGGGTTGTTCCGGAATAAGTTCAATCACGAACTCAATGTCCCGGTCTGGCGGCATACCAGGCAATTCTTCAGGGAAAACATCTCGGAATCGGTGAACAACACGGATCTCATCTAGGGTGGGTTGAGCTATGCCTTCATGACAGCCTGGTAGGGAATGGCTGGTTTCAGACACATACTCCACTTCGACTCCATTATCTGAAGTGAGGGAAACAGCTCTTCGGGCGCAGTCAATACGGCCTTGAAACTTGGCTAACCAATTCATTCCAAGTATAACATTGATGCGTGTAAATCACACGTCAGTTGGGAACCCCAAGAGGAAGGTATGATGAGCGCAGCAGCAAGTTTTCCCTCAGTATGAAACCAAGGTTATCGAACCAGTAGGAGATCAAGGTTGATTGAAGGTGTCAACGGCGCCAGAAAAAGTGCTGGTGCGAAGTGGACTGGAACCTGCACAACACAATCAAATTACTTTGCCCCAACTTAACAGTGAGGTTGTCAATCTCACCGGCTTGCTGAAAACAAAGGGTTAAACGTATCGAATGGAAATGATGTTTGTTTGCATAAAACAAGAGAACAATGATTGCAGTAGATTGTATTTCAGATGTAAAAGAATGGACCGGGGTCCACAGTTCACTAGTGGTGTCTCTCCAATAAGATAACTAACATGCTGGGTAAACAAATTACAGCTGGGCAATTGACAATTGATAAGTGCATATAACATGCATGTGTGAGCTGTGGTGTCTACTATGAGATTCATTTGGGCATTACGACAAAGTACATAGACCGCTATCCAGCATGCATCTATGCCTAAATAGTCCACTTTCCGGTTAACATCCGTACCCCTTCCAGTATTAAGTTGCAAGCAACAGACAATTGCATTAAGTAATGTGCGTAATGTAAACAATACATTCATCCTTGAATAAAGCATTGCTGTTTTACCCCTAGTGGCAACAACACATCTACAACCTTAGAACTTGCTGTCACTATCCCAGGTTAAATAGAGGTTGAACCCAACTATCATGCATAAATACCCCCTCTTGGAGTTACAAGTATTCACTTGGCCAAGGCTTCAACAAGTAACGGAGAGCATGCAAGATCACAAATGACATAGACATGATAATATAATATTCAGCTCCACATAGGTATCAATATAAGTCAGATCCCAGCAAACACAACATGTAGCATTACAATAAGATGATCTTGATCATGATAGGCAGCTCACAAGATCTAAACATGATGGCACAAGTGGAGAAGACAACCATCTAGCTACTGCTATGGACCCATAGTCCAAGGATGAACTACTCACGCATCACTCCGGAGGCGGGCATGGCGATGTAGAGCCCTCCGGTGATGATTCCCCTCTCCGGCAGGGTGCCGGGAAGAGCTTCAGAACCCCCCGAGTTAGGGTTGACGACGGCGGCGGCAGCGAATATGTTCTGGATGAAAGGCTCGGTGTTTTAGGGTTTTCACGTCTCGGGGAATAAATAGGCGAAGGGGCGATGTCGGCGGACCCCCGAGGGGCCCAAACCACTGGCGCGGTGGGCCGCGCCGCCAGGTGGTTTGGCCACCTCGTGGCTCCTTCGTCTCTCCTTCGGACTCCGTGTACGTGCTGGAAAAATAGGGACTGGCCTTTTGTTTCGTGCAATTCCGAGAATATTTCCAGAAGTAACTTTCTGAAACCAAAAACAGCAGAAAACAGGGAACTGGCACTGTGGCATCTTGTTAATAGGTTAGTCCCAGAAAATGCATAAAAGTGATACGAAGTGTATATAAAACATGTAGCAAATGGTATAATATAAGCATGGAACAGCAGAAATTATGGATACGTTGGAGACGTATCAAGCATCCCCAAGCTTAGTTCTACTCGTCCTCGAGTAGGTAAAACGATAACAACAAATAATTTCTGAGGAGACATGCTTTCACACAATCTTGATCAATATATTGCAAGGCTCATGTCATGAATGAAGTGACTCAAAGCAATGATCTATAGTTTGCTAACAAATAGATAAAGAGTAAACAATGAATCATATAAGCAAAAACTTTTCATGAATAGTACTTTCAAGACAAGCATCAAAAAGTTTTGCATAAGAGGTAACTCATAAAGCAATAGATTCAAAGTAAAAGGCATTGAAGCAACACAAAGGATGATTAAGTTTCAGCATTGCTTTCAACTTGTAACATGTATATCTCATGGATAGTTGTCAACATAAAGCAATATAACAAGTGCAATAAGTAAATATGTAAGAATCAATGCACACAAAGTTGACACAAGTGTTTGCTTCTAAGATAGAAAGGAGTAGGTAAACTGACTCAACATAAAGTAAAAGATAGGCCCTTCGCAGAGGGAAGCAGGGATTAAATCATGTGCTAGAGCTTTTTAAGTTTTCGAAAGCATATAGAGAGCACAAAATAAGTATTTGAGAGGTGTTTGTTGTTGTCAACGAATGGTAGTGGGCACTCTAACCCCCTTGTCAACCAGACTTTCAAGAGCGGCTCCCATGAAGGACGTTATCTCTACCAGCAAGGTAGATCATCCCTCTTCTCTTTTGTTTACACATGTATTTTAGTTTCTTTATAGATGACACTCCTCCCAACCTTTTGCTTACACAAGCCATGGCTAACCGAATCCTCGGGTGCCTTCCAACATTCACATACCATGGAGGAGTGTCTATTGCAAAATTAAGTTGCTTACTGATAAATCAGGGCAAAACATGTGAAGAGAATTATTAATGAAAGTTGTAATTAATTGGGGCTGGGCACCCCGTTGCCAGCTCTTTTTGCAAATTATTGGATAAGCGGATGTATATGCCACTAGTCCATTGGTGAAAGTCTGTCAGAAGTAAATGACAAGATTGAAAGATAAAACACCACATACTTCCTCATGAGCTATAAAACATTGACACAAATAAGGAGTAATAAAGTTTTGAATAGTTTAAAGGTAGCACATGAAATATTTACTTGGAATGGCAGGAAATACCACATAGTAGGTAGGTATGGTGGACACAAATGGCATGGGTTTTGGCTCAAGTTTTGGATGCACGAGAAGCATTCCCTCTCAGTACAGAGTTTAGGCTAGCAAGGTTGTTTGAAGCAAACACAAGTATAAACCGGTACAGCAAGAATCACATAAAAACATATTGCAAGTATTATAAGACTCTACACTGTCTTCCTTGTTGCTCAAACATTTTACCAGAAAATATCTAGACCTTAGAGAGAACAAATATGCATCCCAAGTCTCAACAAGCTCTACGGTAGTTCTCCACTACTAGGCTTTAACTACATGATGCAAGAGCTTAAACATGATCTACTTGAGAGCTCAAAACAATTGCAAAGCATCAAATCAAAACAAGACAATGATCTACAAGAATGCATATGTCTTTTCCAATACCAACTACTACATGTAGCATTTTCTTTCTTCCAAACAAACACCAATCAATTTATTTAAACATAAACTCTCCAAATGATAATATAATGCAGCAAGAGAGTATTTATAAACAAGTGCTAACAGCTCGAAGAGATGCATGAAAAACAGGAGCTAAAAGCACTGCAGTAGCTAGTTAAGAATACTCAACAAATATAAGTGAAGAACATGAGTATTCACATGAAAAAGCGGAGCGTGTCTCTCTCCCACACAAGGATTGCTAGGATCCGAATTTATTCAAACAAAAACAAAAATAAAACACACAGACGCTCCAAGTAAAGCGCATAAGATGTGAAAGAATTAAAATATAGTTTCACTAGAGATGACCTGATAAGTTTGTTGATGAAGAAGGGGATGCCTTGGGCATCCCCAAGCTTAGACGCTTGAGTCTCTCTGAATATGGTTGGGATGAACCACGGGGGCATCCCCAAGCTTAGGCTTTTCACTCTTCTTGATCACATAATATCACCCTTCTCGCTTGATCCTTGAAAACTTCCTTCACACCAAACTCAAGACAGTTCTCATTAGAGGGTTAGTGCATAATCAAAAATTCTCATATTCTGTAATGATACAATCAATCCCAAAGCTTCTGGACATTAGCTACAGCCACCAATGCTTTGTGGAGCAAAGAAATCCACACAAACACAGTAAAAGAGCGAATGCAAAACAAAAGGCAGAATCTGTCAAAAACAGAACAGTCTGGAATGACGAATTTTTTCGAGGCACTTAAGTTGCTCAGATGGATCTGGCCTAAAATAATGAAAGTTGCGTACATATCTCAGGAATATGCGTGATTTTTTCAGAATTTTTTGAATTTTCTACAGGGAGATAAGCTCAAATCCGTGACAGCTAAAAATCTGTCACTGCGCAGAAATCCAAATCTTGCATCAACTTTCAATATAGAACTTTACTTGGCACAACATTGCGATAAAATAAAGATACAAAGGAGTTGCTACAGAAGTAACAAAACTCCTTGACTCAAAGAAAACAAAAATAACAGCAAATAAAAACGATGGGTTGTCTCCCATAAGCGCTTTTCTTTAACGCCTTTCAGCTAGGCGCAGAAAGTGAAAATCAAGTGTTGTCAAGAGAAGAAGCATCAACATCATAACTTGCTCTAACAATAGAGTCAAAAGGTAACTTCATTCTCTTCCTAGGGAAGTGTTCCATACCTTTCTTGAGAGGAAATTGGTACCTTATATTACCTTCTTTCATATCAATGATGGCACCAACAGTTCGAAGAAAAGGTCTTCCCAAAACAATAGGACAAGATGCATTGCATTCAATATCCATAACAATAAAATCAACGGGGACAAGGTTATTTTTACGTAATAAAAACATCATTAACTCGCCCCAAAGGTTTCTTCATAGCATTATCAGCGAGAAAAACATCCAAATAACAATGTTCCAAAGGTGGCAAATCAAGAATATCATAAAGCTTCTTGGGCAAAACGAAATACTTGCACCAAGATCACACAAGGCATTGCAATCAAAATCATTCACCTTTACCTTAATGATGGGTTCCCAACCATCTTCTAATTTCCTAGGAATAGAAGCTTTAAGTTTCAACTTCTCCTCCCTAGCTTGCAAAAGAGCATTTGTAATATGCTTTGTAAAAGCCAAATTAATAGTGCTAGCATTGGGACTTCTAGCTAATTTTTGCAAGAACATAATAACTTCAGAGATGTTACAATCATCAAAATCAAAATCATTATTGTCAATGGTGGTGGAACCATTGTCTCCAATAGTTTGAAAAATTTCAGCACTTTTATCAGAAAAAGTTTCAGCAGTTTTAGGCAATTTCAAACGCTTTGCAGAAGTAGTAGAGACATTACCAACACCAATAACATTACCATCAATAGTAGGAGGCTTACTAGCATGTGAAACATTAGCATTACTAGTGGTGGTGATAGTACAAACTCTAACTATACTATTCTCTTTTTCAAGTTCTTCCTCTTTTTCCCACCTAGCATGCAATTCAGCCAACATCCTAATATTATTATCAATTCGAACTTGGATGGCATTTGCTGTAGCAAATGACTTAATATCTTTAACTTCATTAGGCATAACTTTCAGTTTTAGAATTTCAACATCATGAGCAAGACTATCAACTTTAGAAAAGATCATCAATTTTTTCAAACTTTTCCTCAACAGTTTTATTGAAAGCTTTTTGTGTGCTAATAAATTCTTTAAGCATAGCTTCAAGATCAGAGGACACACTTCTATTGTTGCTGTAGGAATTACCATAAGAATTGCCATAACCATTTGAAGGATAAGGCTTATAATTGTTGCTACCAAAATTATTCCTATAAGCATTGTTGTTGAAGTTGTTGTTTTTAATGAAGTTTACATCAACATGCTCTTCTTGAGCAACCAATGAAGCTAAAGGAACATTATTAGGATCAACATGAGATCTACCATTCACAAGCATAGACATAATAGCATCAATCTTATCACTCAAAGAGGAGGTTTCTTCAACAGAATTTACCTTCTTACCTTGAGGAGCTCTTTCGGTGTGCCATTCGGAATAGTTGATCATCATATCATCAAGTAGCTTTGTTGCTGCACCTAAAGTGATGGACATAAAGGTTCCTCCAGAGGCTGAATCCAATAAGTTCCTTGAGGAAAAATTTAATCCTGCATAAAAGGTTTGGATGATCATCCAAGTAGTCAGTCCATGAGTGGGACAATTCTTCACCAAAGATTTCATTCTTTCCCAAGCTTGAGCAACATGTTCATTATCAAGTTGTTTAAAATTCATAATGCTACTTCTCAAGGATATAATCTTAGCAGGAGGATAATATTTCCCTATGAAAGCATCTTTGCATTTTGTCCAAGAATCAATACTATTTCTAGGCAAAGAAAGCAACCATTCTTTAGCTCTTCCTCTCAAGGAGAAAGGAAAAAGTTTCAGTTTTATAATATCCCCATCCATATCCTTATACTTTTGCATTTCACAAAGTTCAACAAAGTTATTAAGATGGGCAGCAGCATCATCAGTACTAACACCAGAAAATTGCTCTTTCATAACAAGATTTAATAGAGCAGGTTTAATTTCATAAAATTCTGCTTAGAAGCAGGTGGAGCAATAGGAGTGCATATGAAATCATTGTTGTTTGTGCAGGAATCAAACTCAATCTAATCCAAGTCAAATTCGAACGAATTCGAGCAAGTTTCTGCCTCCACCTGCTCCCTCTCACCTCTCTGATCCTTTTCACTCACCTGGGCACAGAAGAAACGTGCCAATTGACCGTCGCAGCCATGGGCATGAGCTCGCGCCCATGCCGCCCGTGGCCGCCACTGTGGAGGAGGACGAAGGTGACGCCGTGATGGCCCAGCACCGTGCCCTTCCATCCTCTTCTCCCATCCGCTCCTGCTGGACGAGATAAGAACGCCTCATAAGCTCTCCACACACGTGCGCCTTGGTCGCGCCGAGCACGCCGTGCGCAGTGGCCGAGCTAGGTCATTGATGCGTGTAAATCACACGTCAGTTGGGAACCCCAAGAGGAAGGTATGATGAGCGCAGCAGCAAGTTTTCCCTCAGTATGAAACCAAGGTTATCGAACCAGTAGGAGATCAAGGTTGATGAAGGTGTCAACGGCGCCAGAAAAAGTGCTGGTGCGAAGTGGACTGGAACCTGCACAACACAATCAAACTACTTTGTCCCAACTTAACAGTGAGGTTGTCAATCTCACCGGCTTGCTGAAAACAAAGGGTTAAACGTATCGAGTGGAAAATGATGTTTGTTTGCAGAGAATGAAAGAGAACAATGATTGCAGTAGGTTGTATTCAGATGTAAAAGAATGGACCGGGGTCCACAGTTCACTAGTGGTGTCTCTCCAATAAGATAACTAACATGCTGGGTAAACAAATTACAGCTGGGCAATTGACAATTGATAAGTGCATATAACATGCATGTGTGAGCTATGGTGTCTACTATGAGATTCATTTGGGCATTACGACAAAGTACATAGACCGCTATCCAGCATGCATCTATGCCTAAATAGTCCACCTTCAGGTTAACATCCGTACCCCTTCCAGTATTAAGTTGCAAGCAACAGACAATTGCATTAAGTATTGTGCATAATGTAAACAATACATTCATCCTTGAACAAAGTATTGCTGTTTTACCCCTAGTGGCAACAACACATCTACAACCTTAGAACTTTCTGTCACTGTCCCAGGTTAAATAGAGATTGAACCCAACTATCTAGCATAAATACTCCCTCTTGGAGTCACAAGTATTCACTTGGCCAAGGCTTCAACAAGTAACGGAGAGCATGCAAGATCACAAATGACATAGACATGATATTATAATATTCAGCTCCACATAGGTATCAATATAAGTCGGATCCCAGCAAACACAACATGTAGCATTACAATAAGATGATCTTGATCATGATAGGCAGCTCACAAGATCTAAACATGATGGCACAAGTGGAGAAGACAACCATCTAGCTACTGCTATGGACCCATAGTCCAAGTAGGAACTACTCACGCATCACTCCGGAGGCGGGCATGACGATGTAGAGCCCTCCGGTGATGATTCCCCTCTCCGGCAGGGTGCCGGGAAGAGCTTCTGGAACCCCCCGAGTTAGGGTTGACGACGGCGGCGGCGAATATGTTCTGGATGAAAGGCTCGGTGCCTTAGAGTTTTCATGACTCGGGGATTAAATAGGCGAAGGGGCGATGTCGGCGGACCCCCGAGGGGCCCAACCCACGTGGCGGTGCGGTTGGAGGGGGGCCGCGCCGCCAGGTGGTTTGGCCACCTCGTGGCTCCCCTTCGTGTCTCCTTCGGACTCCGTGTACGTGCTGCAAAAATAGGGACCTGGGCTTTTGTTCCGTGCAATTCCGAGAATATTTCCAGAAGTAACTTTCTGAAACCAAAAACAACAGAAAACAGGGAACTGGCACTGTGGCATCTTGTTAATAGGTTAGTCCCAGAAAATGCATAAAAGTGATACGAAGTGTATACAAAACATGTAGCAAATGGTATAATATAAGCATGGAACAGCAGAAATTATGGATACGTTGGAGACGTATCAACATCTATGCCCTGGGTTCCTAGTATGACAAGGTCGGCTGCAAATTTTTCACCTCTGATTTCTATGGATGAATTGGGGCAAAACTCTTGGTTTCTATGGTGGAGCCAGGGATTTGTATACACATAGGTTTAAGTGGGAAGCCTTCTGCTAAACCTCCCTTAGAGACAAACTCCTCGGTAACGAAGGAATGAGTGGCACCAGAATCAAACAAAACAGTTGCAGGTACTGAGTTGACAAGGAACGTACCCAGCACAACATCTGGCGCATCCTCGGCTTCTTCAGCATTGATGTGGTTCAGACGGCCCTTGGCAACAGCAACATTTTCACGGGGTGCGGCATTCTTGCCGTTTCCAGCACGGCCTTGACCAGAGTTTGGCACCGGTGCATTGGGGCGCTGAACATTCCTCTTTGGATTGGGGCATTCTTTGGAGTAGAGACCCTTGATGCTGCACTCAAAGCAGACAACATTGGCGCCACGGTTGAAATTGTTGAAGTTTCCTCCGGGACGGTTGTTGTCATTGGGGCGGTGGAAGTAGTTTGGGCGGTTAGGAAAGTTGGGGAGTGGGGCTTGTGGTGGTCGATAAACAGGCTTGGAGGCTGGCTGAAAGATACTTGTTACAATTTTGGGATGTGACATCCATTCCATTCCATTCCACAAAAATAGAACCAGTCCATTCTTCTGTTCGGTTGGAGAAATTGAGATGGAATGGAATGGTTAGCTAAATTTGGAATTAGCTATTCAATTAGCACAAATTTTAGATTAGCAATTAAATTAGACTAATTTAGCATTAGACAACTCAATTAGGATTAAACAACAACTCCAATCGCGAGGCTCCTCCGGCGACCTTGCTCCTCCGGCGCCCCTGCTCCTCCGGCGCCCCTGCTCCTCCGGCCACCCTTGCTCCTCCATGACCCGCCCGCGCCGGCGACTTCTGGCCGCCAACAGATCGCGAGGCCGACGGCATGGCCAGGCCACCGGAGCGGCGGCAGCAGCAGCTCGGGCAGGGGAGGAGGCCCTACCGCGCGCCCGAGGGTGACGAGGTTACTGTCCCCGTCAGGACCAGGCGCCGGAGTCGCAGCCGCCTCGGGCTGGCTAGCCGCGCCGTGCCTCAAGCTGGCCGGCCACCGCGCCTTGCTCCGCCCGCCGCCGCCGCTGACCGCCTCTGCCCGGCTGCTGCCGATGACCGCCGTTCGGTCCACCTCCGGTCGGTGCGTGAGAGAGGAGAGGATTAGAAGAGGTGAGAGAGAGGAGAGGGTTAATCACACGTGTTTCACTCGGTCCGGCCGATTTGGCCGGATGATAACCCCCAAGAGCAGGGGATCACTGTAGCACCTCTCAATGTGAAAGTAAGGTATCGATCCGCAGGAGCAAGAAGGAAAAGTTATCTATTCCCTACAACTAAAGTGTCACAAGTTTTAGTTGATTATGCACTAAACAAGTTTAAAGAACAAGGTGGTTGATTTAATAGATGGAAGTTTGATGTAACAAAACAAGAATGTAAAAGTGTCCCAATCCTCTTCAATGCAAGAGGACAAGACAAAGGTTTTCTCTTATAGGAACAATGGACATGGGTTCATGGGTTCACTTAATCCTCTCTCTCTCTCATCTATGGTGATTATCATGTTATGGATAAAGTACACACAATTGTCATGTTTTAATGGTAGCTTTTATGACGGCTATATGTCCTAAAACACATAGTTGAAAGAAGTACTCATTTGTGTTGCTATGTCACCCTCGTAAGGCTAGCGTGGTTTGTCACTCCCACATCATACTCTTCCTTTTTACCCCCAGATAAAGGATGTTGGGCTGTATTTCACATGTCACTCAATACATATGCCGTGTCACATCGGCCATCCCGTACCTACATACATCATACTTCATAATGGACAATATTCTAAACACTAGTGCAATGATTCATAATTCGTGTGCATGACCACATCTCTCTCATCTATCCACACTTGGTGGTGTCAATCACCTCATGACAAGGATAAACAAGGCATTATGCATAAATCAAACCATCACATGCATCATAGAATATCTCCAAAGTATGACAAATCATAAAAGTTCCAACACAACAGTAAATGCATAACAAATCATCATATACCACAATATCCACCATAGGAATTACATAGATGACCGTAATCATGTTCAGCAGCTCATACGGTACTAATTAGTGAAGCTCAAAGAGAGGAGAGATACATAAGTTACCACCACAAACCCAAGTCCAGGGGGTGGACTACTCCCCTTCATCATGGAGACGGTGGAGAAGTCGTTGGAGAAGATGGAGACCACCCCGGCAGCGCCCCGCCGGAGTTTTCCCCCTCCAATCTGCAGCTCCAGGTCTCTGTTTCGTGGTTTCTGTGTTTCGGCGTGCCCCCTTTCGCGAAAGCCCTGGGGGGGTCTATATATAGTCGTTTTTAGGTCAAGACGAAGCTTCGGGAAGAAGGATCGAAGCAGCGGAGGCCCGAGGGCCAGGATGGGGGACCCACGCGGTCAGGGAATCTGGCCACGTGGGCCCACCCCTTTCTGCCTTCTGGTCTCCGTTTCTTCGATTCCTTTGCGCCTACGTTTCGTTCCTTCCAAAAAAGTGATCCCCGTAAAGTTTCAGGTCATTTGACGTGTTTGGTCCCTGAAACATCAAAATATAGAAAAAGGGGTTTTCTGACAGTGCAGGGTTAATTCCAGAAAAATGGGGAAGTTGTTAATTATCCCCAAAACTCAATATAAATCATGAATATAACCCTTATATGATGCAAATAACATGGAATAACATGTAATAAAATGTAAAGTTCATGTATGCATTTTACATGCATCAACATCCCCAAGCTTAACCCATGCTCGTCCCGAGTATGAAGGTGATAAAACTAACATGGACTTTGCATTTTAATACTATCAATGGATATCAAAGGTGATTACTATTGCTACATAGAGTCAAATGATTCATTCTTCAAAGGAATAACAATATGCAAGATAAATTATGAAGTGATATCAAATACTCAATGTAAAGATGTTCAATGATAAATTCACAAAGTGTAACATAGAAGAAAGTACTATGGACCAAATGTATGCATAATGAAAAGTAAAAACATCCTATGGTGGTCATAGAGTACTTCTTATGAAAACTGAATATAAAAGGTGGACACTTTGGATAGATAAATAAGTAGAGGTAAAGCATGAATAAGTTTCATCTAACTTCCAAACACTTCTACTTAAGTTAATGCTTGCAATGTGGTAGTCATTGGTGTGGAGCTCTCATTACCCCTATCATAGCATCTTGAATGATTAATGTTTAAAGTGAAAGCAAATATGAGTGGTGTGCTTGACAATGTATTGGTTGAATGTCTCATGTCCCTTGAATACAAGTACCTACACCATGTGTTACTCACTTTGGTCCACAAAGTAAATTCAAATAAAGGTCATTGCAAGTAATAATAGTATCATCAAGAACTGCACTGGGGTACCTCTTGCCCTTGACATGAACAAGCCCATGTCAAAACAACAAGACAAACAGACAATGAACAATCTCAGCACTCTTTTATTTACTATGGGTATAGCTTTTTATTATGAGGTGCATCACTGAATGAACATTATGGTTATGCTGTAAATTTCCACCATGAATGATGCATGGCTTAGATTAGCGGCCCAGGCATTTCTCTAACCATTTATACAAACTCTTTGAACTTACTAAGTATCCACATTCATTTCACCCATGATAGGCATCCATAAACAAAAGTACATGACATCAACTAAATATAAATAAGTGCAATGTTGAAAGCTTGCCATGTGACAGCACATATGGGCTAACTCCCAACCAAAACTATTGTCAAGCCCACAACTTCATAATTTTAATCACAATGGTTCATGCTTATTAAATGCAATAAAAGTAAATTGTGCATCAAGTTCGTGAGAGCTTTTAACCAATTTTTCCCATGACAATCAATAACATAAGCATTTAAATTCAGAAATGTAGATAACACAATATAACATGATAAACATACTTGGAATAGCATAAAGCTAATAGGTAGATATGGTGGACTCACTGGAAAAACTTTGGTTGAAGGTGTTGGGAAACAAGCTTTTTACTTGTTGTAATTTTTGGGCTAGCAATAGGGAGAAAGTTGACCATCTAAATGCATGCATAAGTGTCCATAGAACTAATCAATCCATGTTAAACCAAGTAAAGTTAAAATTCAACATCTAAACATGGTAAAAGATAGCTCTTGACAACACACTTGCAAATTAACATTCATTCAAAGCACATGAATTATGCAACTATATGTATCTTTTAAAATCAACTCAAACATCCCTATCCCAATATATTTAATAGCATCCAACATAATTCAACCCAAACTTCCAGTAGCTCTCTCATATATAAATGATAGTGGTGGTCTTATTAACAAACCGAAATAACAAAAGCAAAAAAAACAGACGCTCCAAGTTTATACGATAAAGTGCTTTGATCGAAAAACAGAAGTTAGACGTGTGCAAACCGAGAGTGTGTTGGTCTAGTGGGGTTGTCTTGACATCCCCAAGCTTATGGTCTTCACCATCCTTGGATAGCTCTTGGTGCAGCTCCTCTAATCCCTGTGAAAAAACTTCAAAACACCGTTTCTCCCATTTCTTTTCTGTGGGGTGATATTAGTAGTGATAAACAAATAGGTTCCTTGCTGCATAAAATCCTTAGGCAAAAATTCATATGAATGTCCAGAGAGTATATAATGTTGTATGCCTACTCATAAACTCAATTGAATCAAAAAGATTCAAGCAAAAAGCTCAAAGAATGCATCAAACAATATCAAGACAGAATCTGTCCAGAAAAACAGCAGCAGCAAAACGCATTTTTCTACCCTACTTAAACTCGTCAGAAAAATCTGCAAAAAATCACGTGTGCAGAGGATGAAAAGTTGAAGCTACGTTCAAATTACAGCTCAATCGGAGTTACAGATAAAAAATGAAAAATCAAACCGTGCACAGACTTCGTGCAGGCAGAAAACTCTCCGAAAATGAATAGCAACTTTTCAAACCCAAAATAGGTAAAACTTGGTTCTTTATTAAAAATCCCAGAAACAAAACTAACAAACTACTCTCTTGTTACAGCAAGAGGACTCAAAGAAAATCACAAATAAAAACAACCGGGTTGCCTCCCGTAAAGCGCTTTCTTTATAGCCATATAGCTAGGCTTGATAGTTTTAATGATGCTCACATAGAGAAAAATATGAAACACATTTAAGTCTAACCCACTTCCTATGCATTGGGATCTTGTAAGAAAATAAATCAATAAAGCACAAAGTGACTAGCATAGGAAGGCAAAGCAAGTGCAACTTCAAGATTTTCAACAAAGAGAGAGGAGACTTAATATTATTGTGGTATATGAAGTCATGTCTCCCTCTCTCATAAAAACTTTCAGTAGCATCATTGATAAAATCTACAATATAACCATCACATGAAACATTCTTACCATGATCCATATGCATAAAAGTATCAATATTTTCCACATAAGCAAAGTTCTTATTATTAATAGCAATGGAAGTAGGATCATTGTAAAGAACTCGAACATGATAGACAAGTTGTATATTAATTGGATGGTTTTGGGTGATCCTTCCATAACTATGACAAGTTTTATGAGGATGATTGTAATTATTAGCATCATCATTTTCAGAATTAGTACCAAAGAGATTTTCAATATCAAAAGTACTATGCTTTTCCCAATCATGATCACTACTATAAGTAACAGGCATAGGATCATCATCGAAATCAGACTCATCAGCAACAACTATAATAGGAGCAACATGCTTAGGGGAAGATACCGTTTCCTCTTTTTCATTAATAAGAGTAAAACAAACATTAGTCCTTTCATATTTTGGTAAAGTAGTTCCATCTTTTATAATATTTTGTATGTAAGTGTTGGCATGGCAATTATTAACACAATAGAGATAACATCCATGTAACACGCTATTCATATCAAAAGCACTCATATCTAACGAAGAAGTTTTTCTTGATAACTCTTCACACCCCAAAAATAATGTAAGTTCATCATGTTGATTAGGAGTGATCATGTTATCACAAAAGTCTCCCGCAATATCCTTATTAGAACCTGAGCATTGAAATTCGAAATGACCCTCTTTATAGCAAAGTTCACAAATAAAAGGATAGCGGGCACACACTTTTTCAGCCAAATCACTTAGAGCTCTGTACCATGTTGTAGTTTTTTCATTCCTATGATGAATACAATATTCCTCTTCGATTTTATTCTTTTCACAAGGTCTAAGTGCTCCACAAAAATTAACATGCTTATAAGAAATAGTATTTTCAGAAGTTTGAGCATGTTTATTGCAATCATTAGTAACAATTTCGGTTTCCAAGCAAGTGTCTTTAAAAGGTTCATGATACATGTCCCAATTCTCTTTAGGAATATTAATATGAGAAGCAAAGGTTTTACAGCAATCAACAATAATTTGAGAATCAAGACCAAATTTAGCACTAAGCCCATGAAAACTAGCAGTTTCAGCGAAAGACTTAATGCAATCATACTCAAAGTTTATACCTGATTCTTTACCTTTGTCGTTCTCCCAATCTTCAGTATTGCGTTGAATTGTTTCAAGAAGATCCCATTTAGCTTCAACCTTCTTACTTGTGAAAGAACCACCTGAAGAAGCATCTAGATAATCCTTGTAATGACCTGAAAGCCTTGCATAAAATTAGTAACAATTATTTCCTTAGGAAGCTCATGGTTAGGACATTTGAGTATTAATGTTTTCAGTCTTCCCCAAGCTTGAGCAATGCTTTCTCTATCATGAGGATAAAAATTGAAAATGTAACTCCTAGCTAGATGCACTTCATGAAGAGGATAAAATTTAGAGTAAAAGAGAGATTCAAGCTGTTTCCAATTCGAAGGACGATCATCCAGCATCCTATACCACTTCTTTGCTTTGTCCTTAAGTGAAAATGGAAATAATTTCCTCATGACATCTTCTCTTGATAAACCTGCAACCTCAAACAACTCACAAAGTTCTGTAAGTTTCAACAAGTGATCATGTGGATGGACTGTTCCATCCCCTGCATAACGTTCATTCATAACCATTTCAACAATTTCCATAGGTATTTCAAAAGGAATACTTTCAGTAGTGGATTTAGAATATCACAAGTATCATTAGAATTATCACATATAGGAGACAAAGTATTATCAAAGCAAATTTTCTCCTCCAAAGCTGGGGAACTACAAGGATCATTTTTATAAAAACTAGCTTCCCCAAGCTTAGACTTTTCCATAGCATTAGCAATAGTGTGCAAAGAATTTATAGTAATAACATTGCTACCATCATGCAAATGATTTTCCATAGATTTTTTAATTTTCTGCTCAAACTCATCATGTCCTAACTCAAGATAAATTTCATAAAGCTCTCTAATTTTTTTGTTGTTTTCCATTTTCTAATTTTTATGGGTTTTTGATATATATAAAACTAATGAGAAACTCACAACCAAACAAGTTTAAAGGAACCTCCCCAAGCTTAGATGATTGCAAGATATAAAACAAGATAAAATAAATCTAAGTCTAGTGCACACAAGAATAGAAACTTAAGCGCTACGCTCCCCGGCAACGGCGCCAGAAAAGTACTTGATAACCCCCAAGAGCAGGGGATCACTGTAGCACCTCTCAATGTGGAAGTAAGGTATCGATCCGCAGGAGCAAGAAGGAAAAGTTATCTATTCCCTACAACTAAAGTGTCACAAGTTTTAGTTGATTATGCACTAAACAAGTTTAAGAACAAGGTGGTTGATTTAATGGATGGAAGTTTAATGTAACAAAACAAGAATGTAAAAGTGTCCCAATCCTCTTCAATGCAAGAGGACAAGACAAAGGTTTTCTCTTATAGGAACAATGGACATGGGTTCATGGGTTCACTTAATCCTCTCTCTCTCATCTATGGTGATTATCATGTTATGGATAAAGTACACACAATTGTCATGTTTTAATGGTAGCTTTTATGACGGCTATATGTCCTAAAACACATAGTTGAAAGAAGTACTCATTTGTGTTGCTATGTCACCCTCGTAAGGCTAGCGTGGTTTCATCACTCCCACATCATACTCTTCCTTTTTACCCCAGATAAAGGATGTTGGGCTGTATTTCACATGTCACTCAATACATATGCCGTGTCACATCGGCCATCCCGTACCTACATACATCATACTTCATAATGGACAATATTCTAAACACTAGTGCAATGATTCATAATTCGTGTGCATGACCACATCTCTCTCATCTATCCACACTTGGTGGTGTCAATCACCTCATGACAAGGATAAACAAGGCATTATGCATAAATCAAACCATCACATGCATCATAGAATATCTCCAAAGTATGACAAATCATAAAAGTTCCAACACAACAGTAAATGCATAACAAATCATCTCATACCACAATATCCACCATAGGAATTACATAGATGACCGTAATCATGTTCAGCAGCTCATACAGTACTAATTAGTGAAGCTCAAAGAGAGGAGAGATACATAAGTTACCACCACAAACCCAAGTCCAGGGGGTGGACTACTCCCCCTTCATCATGGAGACGGTGGAGAAGTCATTGGAGAAGATGGAGACCACCCCGGCAGCGCCCCGCCGGAGTTTTCCCCCTCCAATCTGTAGCTCCAGGTCTCTGTTTCGTGGTTTCTGTGTTTCGGCGGCGCCCCCTTTCGCGAAAACCCTGGGGGGTCATATATAGTCGTTTTTAGGTCAAGACGAAGCTTCGGGAAGAAGGATCGACAACAGCGGAGGCCCGAGGGCCAGGATGGGGGACCCCACGCGGTCAGGGAATCTGGCCACGTGGGCCCACCCCTTTCTGCCTTCTGGTCTCCGTTTCTTCGATTCCTTTGCGCCTACACTTCGTTCCTTCCAAAAAAGTGATCCCCGTAAAGTTTCAGGTCATTTGGACGTCGTTTGGGTCCCTGAAACATCAAAATATAGAAAAGGGGTTTTCTGACAGCGCAGGGTTAATTCCAGAAAAATGGGGAAGTTGTTAATTATCCCCAAAACTCAATATAAATCATGAATATAACCCTTATATGATGCAAATAACATGGAATAACATGTAATAAAATGTAAAGTTCATGTATGCATTTTACATGCATCACCGGACCAGTGCATTCCGGATCTACACGGAATATTCCGTTCCGAGGAACCAGTCCATTCCATTCCTCTGTCTAACCGAACACAAGGATGAGTTCTAGGTGTAGAACCATTCCATTTTGTTCCACTTGGTTCTACAGCCGAACACACCCCTAGTCTATGTGATTGTCCATTTCATGATACACATAAGTTTCAAGTTCAATTGGTTGTCCACGTTCGGATACATGATCAGATGTAGTTTGCATTTCTTTCACTCTTATGAGTGTTTGCATCCGGTATCTACGCGCGCATACGTTCCACTGTCCTCCATGAGGTCGGCGAGAAAACACCTTGAGGGTGCTCGGACCGCAACATAGCGACCATATGGAGAATCGCTTGGCGGGTAACATTCATTAAAGAGAATGTAAGATTCGTTCCTCAAAAAGTTGTAGAACTCTTAAAAAATATGGTTAGGTTCAATTGGATCTTAAATATGTTTCAAACGAACGTGTTTGCAGTTTCAAACGAACATGTTTGCATAAGAAAATCAGCTATGTTATCATTAACTTATCATTGCCCATGCAAAATAACGAATGGAAAACATAAGATTGAAGTGGCATGTCCTCGCTATAGTATTAGATTACTACATGATCTTGGATTAAAAAGTGTTTCACACAACATGAGAAACAAAATCAGTTATAGCTGGAGGGTTGAGTTGATGGAAAAAATCTCCTAAATAGTTTGCATAGGAATACTTAGAAATGTTTCTATAGAATTTGGGAACCGTAGTGATCTATGTAGATAAAAATCCGAAGAATCCAAATACTCCAAAAAATAAAAATCATATGCATGAATCAAACAAGCCCTAAAACAACATAAGAATCAAATCACATGGTATCCCAAGTAATTCAACACTATGTGTTCTTCGACGCGTGAGAGCAAGATGCAACCACAGAACAAGGTTAGTAACTACAATAGGTAAATGTGCTCGAGGCATCTTTAGAGAGACACTTTTGTTGATAAATTCTTAAATGCTCAGGCATTGAGTTTACTTTGGTCCGAGAATGAACATATCCAAGCAAAATTTTCATCACTAGGAAGATGGCCTAAACCGATCAAAAGTGCATGCGCGAGAGAGATTGGGCGCCTCTAATGCAACCACCGCATGGTTGTTGCATCACACAATATCAAGCATTTATGTAATATTGGTCGTATTTAAGTCGAGAAGACAAATAAAGCATGATCATAATTCACATAGCATCCATCATGTGTATCAGTGTGGCTGAACAATGAGCAAAGCCAACCCTTGCTATGCTCATATCACCCACACTCCATGTATTTTTTCAGGTCATCTGAGTTTGGAATATGTTTCTAGCTGGCACATTTTGGTAAGAACATCAACTAACTTTGATTTATCTTGTTATTATTTGTGCAAAATCAAAAGTCAGTAACAATCAAATGATAGGGTATTTGAACTAATCCATATTGAGTATTATTCTACGCATGAGCTAGAAGCGGCTCCATAACGACGTAATAATAAGAGTAAAGTATGCCCGTCCTTTAACATAGCAAGTAGGTCACTTACGTCCATAAACGTTTCTTTGAAGCTTTTTCTTTTATCGTCGTATTGGCTCGGGCAACTAGTTATGTAAAAAGGCTCAGATGGTGGGATGAACTTTGTTGAAATATATAATTGGCCTCTTTAACAAAAAATAGTGGTAAAACCTTTTATAAATAAAGACTTTCGTCCATAAATTCTTAAAATGATTAAATTTGCGCTCTCTTACTTGGCATTGCGTTTCACATTGATCCACTCTACACACGATAGCAATCTTGATATGGCGGCATGTTAACTCGGACTAAGCTCATGAACATAGTGACTATGTGAGGAGATGAATCGCCTCTACAACCCAACCATATCGTAGTTTTTGTTTTTGTGAAAATACTTTATCTTCTCCAACATCATAGATGGGGTTGTGATGTGGGTGCATAGAAAGCATATGCGGAGCATACAATTGGAACGCGAGAAGACGATGGTCCATGAGGAGAACGGCTACCAGCTATGGTTACTAGTCCTTTCATGTTCATACAAGAGAATCAGACCTTTTACCATATGATAGTTTTTGTTCTCTACATGGTGTTTCTACTCATTAAGGATGATGAATTTTGAGACAACGAATGAATAACCTTTATCGAAACATGGAGGTCTAAAGAAACTACATTATAAAAATCAGTATATACGTTTACTCGTAAGAAACTTCAGTCTAGACAATCGAAAAGTCTATCATGAATCATCGTGAGAGGGATGCTCATGACAATATATATATGATTTCCCATGTGTGGTCCTTATTGCAGCATTGAACTACACGAGAAAGCATTCATCACATGGTTGTTGCACCGATATCTAATATTGTTCCTATTTAAGCACGAGAAGAGAGAGTGACCGGTCGTAATTCGCAAAAAAGCCACATGCATATTGAAGCGGATGAGTGGAGCCTGGTCGCTGATAGGTTCATATTAGTCACACCACGATATCTACACAATTTTTGCACTTAGTTGAGATTTCTTTTGCAATGCTTTTGTTCAAACCATCCAACATCATAGGATTTGGATGCATCAGGATTTACGGCTCGGCTCACATGTGCTTCTACATAAACTAGCACCGTCATGGTAGTCGGTTGGATAAGGGTCATCAGGAGTATCCATAATGAGAATCTCAACCTGAACTCATGTTCAGAACATCAGATCTTTAACATCCGTGTGACACACTTTAAAAGAGTTGTGAGAGGAGACGAGGGTATTCCAACAATAGACAAACCTGCCGAATACCACGACGTGGCACCACGGGAATGTGCCATACAACTAAGTCGTTTAGGTTGTAGATCTATCGGATTCAGCATCGTCAAATGTGGCTTTGATCGATAACCAAAGGACAAGCTTCGTTTGTAACAGCGAGGCTTTGAGTACCGTCTGCACACATTGGTTTCCCAGGACCAGGATGGTGCGCATGGATTATGTACTCGCACGTTTGCTGTAGGCGACGCCGTTCTTTCCTTGCAGTTCGTCCGTAAGCTTAACCCGTTCAGCAGCTTCTGTGCAAACTGTGTAGTCAGTCGCCTCTGAATTCTGAAATCTGAATCTTCAACGTCTATCATGTTACCGTGCTTCACTCCGCCAAAGTGCCGAATGCCGAGTGCTTCGTGTTCCTTTTAGAGCCCACACAAAGGCCCGACCTCCTCCTTCGATCACGCCCGCAACGCCGTCATTTTCCGTGGGCGTGTGGCGCACTCTCCTTTCCGACTTTTCCACTTCCTGTGGTGCATGTCATGACCTTCGCTCGCTCGCCCCGTGTTTTACCCGCCACTCGAGCGCGGCCGCTGCCAACCACCAGTAAAGACGACGGCCAGTCCACTCGCTATCGTCCTCTGCCAGAACCTGGCCATGGGCCGGGCTTCGGGCCAGGACTAAAAAAGCCCACGGGCAAAATCCTAGGCCTAGGCCCAGGCCCATCCGACCTTCGGGCCTATATTTCAGGCCCAAGCCCTCCCATGAGTGCAAAATCTCATCGGGCTTTCGGGCCTCGGGCCAGGCTTCTTCCTTAAAACAGCAATATAAAAAGCCTAGGCCCAGGCCCATGAGACATTCGGGCCGAAATCTGAGGCCCAGGCCCGCTCATGGACAAGCCCATGGCGTCCCAGGCCCTGGAATTTCGGGCCGGGCTTCCCATGGCAAGGCCAGAAGCAACCGTGTGGGAGCGAGAAGTCATCGCCTCATCCCCTCTCCCTCTTCCCACTCCCCAACCACCACCTCCCGAAGATGCGCCGCCGTTAGAATCCGCCAGCACTCTCCTTCTGTTCTGCCTACGGACCGCTAGGGCAGCGACCGATGGCGGAGGACGGCGAGGAGAAGCTGCTCAAGACGGTGCAGCACATCGTGCAGACGCTGGGGAGCAGTGACACCATGACGGAGGACATCCTCAAGGCCTTCTCCAACTACGACGGCCGCCTCTCGCTCGACAAGATCTACGCCGCGCGCGGGGCCGCCGCGGCCGGCGGAGGGCGAGAGCTCTCCATGCCAGCGTCGGCCCCACCGCCGCAACTGGTAGGTCAGGTCGGGATCCCCCGTGAGGCCGCCCGTGGCGTCCATGGAGCGAACCGTGCACCAGATCTCGCGTCGGATGGTGGACGCCGGCTTCGGCAGGTAGTGCGCCGAGGCCTATGCTGGCGCGCGTCGCGTCTTCGTCGATGAGAGCGTTGCGCGTCTCGGCATGCGACCGCGTACCACCGAAGAGGTCCATGCCAAAACATCAACTAGTTTGATATATCTTATTTTTTAATGTAAAATCAAAAGGCCATAATAATCAAATAACTTGGTATTTCAACTAATGCAAATTGAGTCTTATTCAACTCATGAGCTAGACGCAACTCCACAACAACGTAATAACAATAAGAGTAAACTATATCTGCTCTTTTACACACCAAGTAGCTCACTTCCATCCGTAAACGTTTCCTTGGAACTTCTTTTATCGCTGAGTTGCCTCAGGCAACAGGGTATGTACGTAGAAGGTTCTGATGGTGGTGCGTCTGGTGACGTGAACTTTGTAGAAATATTTGGTCTCTTCAACGAGAATAAGGGTAAAACCTTTATCATGAAAATAGACTTCCATCCATAAACTCTTAAAATGATTAAAGATGTGCTCTCTTACAGTCATACTTGACATTGTGTTTGTCATTGATCCATTTTAGACATGAGAGCAATCTTGTGGCACGATGAGGGAGATGAAGCGCCTCTGCAAGCCAGGCCGCATGGTAGTTTTTTGTGTGAAAATGCCGTGTCTTCTCCAACACAATTGATGGTGTTGTGATGTGGGCGCTGGTAGTGAGTTTATGCGGAGCATACAATATTATTCCTTCCATGTTCATATGAGTAAATCATGCGCCGATTTTCCACTCGTTAAGGATGATGAAACTTGAGACGGCGAATGGAAATATTTTCTCAGAACATGACGATCTAACGAAACTACATTGTGAAATTCAGTATATACATTTACTCTAAAAAAAAACTTCAGTCTATACAATCGAAATGTCTACCCCAGATTACCTTGAGGACGGATGCTCTTGCAACAATATATGATTGCACATGTGGTCCTTACTGCAGCATTGAGCTGCATGAAAAGCATTCATCAGATGGTTGTTGGCTCGGTTGCACCGTAGGATATCTTAATAGTGTTCCTATTTAAGCACGAGAAGAGAGACTGATTGGTCATAATTCACAAAAACAAAACATGCATACTGAAGCGAACGAGGAGTAGAGCCTCATCGTCGCTAGGTTTGATATTAGTCCACACCACGATATCTATACAAGTTTTGCATTTGGTTGGAATTTCTTTTGCAATGCTTTTGTTTGAATCATCAAATATCATAGGATTTGGAAGCATCGGGATTTGCGGCTCGATTGCCATGTGCATCTCAGCTTCGATCTGACTTCCTGGTGGTCGGCTAGATGTGGATTCTCCTTCACCCTTGAGAGTATCCACGTCTGATACCACGACATGGACTTTTATTCAGATTTTTAGATTTTTGTCATGCACATGGCACGCTTAGCTAGAGTTGTGAGAGGAGACAAGGATATTCCCGCCTTGCACGAGACTGCAGTATGCGGCAGTGCCATACGATTGAGCCGTTTGTGTCGTGGATGTATCAGACTCTACGTCTCCGTCCGTAACTGCGGGACATCATGGATGATCAACATTGGTGTTGCCGTCAGCTCCGTCTGCACACCTTCCAAGTCCAAGATTGTGCGCATGAACTAGTGTGTGCTCGCAGGTTGGCTGTAGGCGACGCCGTGCTTTCCTCGCGGTTCGTCCGGCTACCTATCCGATGTCATATCTCGTGCACGTACTTTAACCCGTTCAGCAACTTTGTTTCTCTGCAGAACTATGTACAGTCGACTCTGAACTCTGAATACTGAATGTTCACACGTCTATCGTGCTGTCGTGCTTCACTCCGACGGAGTTCCACTCCACAACCACCCCCGCACGCCGCCGTGCGCTCTCCTTCTGTTCTGCCTACAGAGCGGTCGATGGCGGAGGACGGCGAAGAGAAGCTGCTGAAGACAGTGCAGCACATCGTGCAGACGCTGGGGAGCAGCGACACCATGACGGAGGACATCCTCAAGGTATTCTCCAACTACGACGGTCGACGGCCGCCTCTCCCTCAACAAGATCTAAGCCGCGCACGGGGCCGCCGCGGCGGCCGACGGTGGCGGAGGAGGAGAGGCTCCATGCCGTCGTCGCCCCCGCTGCTGCAGCTGACCGCGTCGGGCTCCTCCACGAGGCCGCCCGTGACATCCATGGAGCGGACCGTGCACATGCTGGACCGCCAGATCTCGCAGTTCGTCACCTAGGACAGGCTGATCTGGGCCGACTCGGGGGGGACGCCGACCAGTTCCTGGAGAGCAATCTTGTCCTTTTTTTTTTGAACGTTAGCAGGATCACCGCTAAATTCATTGAACAGGTAGAAGGTTAGTCCAGAGAGCAATCTTGTCCTGGTGGCATGGTGAGGGAGATGAAGCGCCTGTACAAATCCGACCACATTGTAGTTTTTGTGTGTGAAAAGCTGAAAATACCTTGTCTTCTCCGACACAATAGATGGGGTTGTGATGTGGGAGGGTAGTGAGTATATGCGGAGCACACAACACCATTCCTTTCATGTTCATACGAGAAAATCATGCCCCGATTTTACCACATGATCGTTCGATGATTTTTGTTCAGTACAGGCCCATTTCCACTCGTTAAGGATGATGAAACTTAGAGACATCGAATGGAAATATTTTATTAGAACATGACGATCTAAAGAAACTACACCTTGAAATTCAGTATATACGTTTACTTGTAAAAAACTTTAGTCTATAGAATTAAAAGTCTATCACAGATCATCATGAGGGCGGATGCTCGCAACAATATACGATTGCCCATGTGGTCCTTATTGCAACATTGAACTGCATGAAAAAGTATTCATCACATGGTTGTTGCACCGTAGGATATCTAAAAGTGTTCCCATTTTTTTTTTGAACATAGAAGATTTTATTTATAACTTAGGTGCATTTTACAGAGAGAAGTGTGAACGGAGCCACACTTGATACAGAAAGGATGTCCCTACTAGGACATTGACCTGCTTCTGAACATAAGCATCAGATAGCTAAAGATCTATTCTGAAGTCGAAGAGCTAGACGAGCTTGATGATCTGCTTTGACATTGCAGCTCCTGTTAATGTGAGTAATTTTATTGCCCTGGAAAGAGGAAGAAGCCTTAATCGCTGCAAGATATGGCCTATTCTCCCAATGTCCTGGAGCATCAAACAGTGTTGGTGACGCCGCAGCCAAGGCTAACACCGAACAGTCGGTGTAAAAGTGGGGATCTTTAAACTGCAAAATGTCTGCTAGCTTTGTAGCTAGGAGGAGTCCATAGGTCTAAGCCTGGAGAGGTGATGAAGCTGGAGGAGAGATGGCGGAAATATGGAGCTCCTGGAGGTGTTGATTGCCCTGCATGTGTATAACAACTCCAAGTCCTGCTATGCTCTTCTCTGCCCCGTTTGTCTTTCCCAGGCTGCATCACAATAGATGGCATTTCCTGTGGAGTAGTTGGCATCTTGAATTTGTGGAATTGATAGGGGCGCTTGCACTTTATCCTGTGTCCTCTCAAAACCTTGTTGATGTGTGGAGTCGTTGGCTCCTAATTTGGTTCCTTTAATGATTGCATTTGCCGTTGCATATATCTGGGAAGGCCTGGAAACTTTTCTGCAAAACAGAGTATCGTTTCGTGCTTTCCATAGACACCATAGAAAAGTGTAGAGGGTAGTGGAACTTATTTGTGGATGTAGAGATGTAAGCAAGGCATGAATTATATCAGGAATAGATTGATGATGCTCAGCTAGAAATTCAGTTCTAATGTACCAGGGGAAACAAAACCATGCCGCTCGAGAAAAAGGGCATAGAAAAAACAAATGCATTTCATCCTCTTGGATGCCACATCTAGAGCAGTTTTCCTTGATATGTTTGGAGTACCTGCTAGCCCTCTTTCCAGTAGGGAGAGCTTTCCTAAGAAGCCTCCACGCAAAAGTCTGTAATCTTGGTGCCATTTGTTTGTCCTGCCATACCTGATTAAGCAGTGATATAACCTGTAGAGGAACTAGCTTCGGCCTTTGTCTCGGCGGAAGCCGGAGGTTATTGAAACAATGCTTATACGCGCTTTTTGAAGAGAAAACACCTGTAGGGGTTAGTTTCCAAATTAAAGTGTCCTGGCCTTCTGCATCAATAATAGGAGTTTGGAGAATAGTATTAGCAGTTTCAGAGTTGAACAAGGCATTGATCAAGTTTGTGTTCCATACTTTTTGACCTGGGATCCAAAGATCTTTAATTTGAGCAGGATAGGTAAAAGGTTGTTGTTGTATGATGAGATGATCATAAATAGTTTCCCAACCAACAAACCAAGGTGAATTCCAGATGGAACTCGTACCATCAACAATTTGACAAATGGAAGCTGATATTAGTAGAGGTTTTACCTTGAGGATCGCAGACCAGAAGGCCGATTTTGGCTTGTCCGATTTTGCTCTCCAAATGGATGTGTCATGGTGATACTTTGCTTTAAGGATCTGTGCAATCTGACTTTGTGGGTCTTTCGCCAATCTCCACGCCGCTGAGAGTACAAGGCCTTGATTAATTGCCTGCAAATTTCGAACACCTAGACCACCAATCTTCTTCTCAATACACACATCAACCCAAGCCCTAAGACACAGACTTCTAGTCTTTTGATCATCTTGAACACCTGTCCACCAAAAGTTTCTTATGATTGCCGTTAGCTTCGTAAGGAATTTTTTTGAGAAAATAATGTTGGACATGTAGTAGACAGGGATCGAAGAGAAAACAGATTTTATGAGAGTTAATCTGGCTGCATGTGAAAGTCTGTTGGCTTTATAAGCACTTAGCTTGGATTTGAATTTATCATAAACAAAGCTATAAGCATCTGATCTATCTTTGGATGGCAGAATTAAAGGATGGCCTAAATGGACAAAAGAGTTGTCAGAAAGATTCTTTTAATATCTTCTTTAACCTGCATAGTAACATTTTTAGTGAATAAGATACTAGATTTACTCCAGTTAGGAGTTTGCCCCGAACTGTGACAAAAATGGTCTAGAAGATGTAGGATGGTATTAGCTTCCTGCTCATTAGCTTTGCCGCAGATAATCAGGTCATCTGCAAACATCAAAGACTGGATAGGAGGGCAATTTGGTCCAAGTGAAATACATGTAAGATGATTGGCTTGCAAGGCGTCCTGTAGCATTAGAGAAAGCTCATTTACTACAAGAACAAAAAGAGACGGCGACAAAGGACATCCCTGTCTAATTCCTCTTGTACTATTGAACTTTCCAAAAGACTGGCCATTTATGATCACAGAGAATGTCGGCGAGGAAATGCAAGCATGTATAAGATTAATGAAATGACTATGAAGCCCTTTGCGAGCAAGAGCTGAGACAATGAAGCGCCACTCTATTTTGTCAAAAGCTTTGGCAAGGTCAATTTTTAGCATAAAATCAAGACTTTTCCAAGAAGATAGTGAGAAAGAGTGGGCAATTTCTTGAGCAACAATAATGTTATTGCATATGCGCCTGCCTTGAATAAAAGCTTGTTGGGAGGGGTGGATGTAATCAGGCAAATGCTCTTTCAATCTATTGGCTAAAGATTTAGCAATAATTTTATAAACCACGTTACACAAGCTTATGGGTCTAAAGTCAGAAGGAAGATGGGGAGCAAGCTTCTTAGGAACAAGGGCAATTTGAGTATCATTAAGATGTGGCGGTATAATACATGTAGTGTAAAAGTTCCTTACCAGGTTAGTCACATCGTCACCTATCCAACTCCAAGACGAAAGGTAGAAACCCACATTGAATCCATCAGGTCCAGGAGAGGCATTCTTCTTCATGGCTTTGAGGATTTCCCATATCTCTTTTTTGTCGGGAATTGAGTTGGTGAAGTCACTGGAATCTTGCGGCAATGTTGTGTCCAAGTTGGGCCTGTCACTGTTAGTAGCGGAGGTGCTAAAAATAGTCCTAAAATAATTGACAAACACCTCTGCAATATCATTCGGATCCAACAGATTATTGCCATGAGCGTCATTAATAGAAACTATACGATTACGACGCTTACGCTTTTGAACAGCATTGTGGAAGAAGGAAGTGTTCCTATCACCTTGAGTCGCCCAATGTTTCTTTGCTCTTTGCCTATAAAATTCAGTAAGCTTGGTCAACGTCTCTTCATATTGGCCTACTAGACTTGCCTGAAGGAAATGGTCTTGGAGCTGCAGCGGCTTCATTTGAATCTCATTAATCTGATCTTGAATAGAGTCAAGCTGTTGTTGTAAAGGTTTTTTTTTTTTGCACCATATTTTTAAAGTTCCTGCCAGATTAGTGGTTCTAGCATGGAAAGATTTATTGACCGAAGAGGCCCAAGCATTTTTAGCAACTCCCTGAAAGTCTTCCTCAAAAGTCCACCAGTTCTCAAATTTAAAACGAAGTTTTGGTCTACGAAACTGAGACTCGGTGGAACTCAAAATAGGCGCATGATCACTCAAAGAGTAAATGATTGGTAAATTGAATACGTTGGTATTTGGATACACATCACACCATTCTGCATTAGCAAGACAACGATCAAGCCTTTCAAAGATTGGTTTAGAGGAGAAACGCATATTAGTCCATGTGTAAGCTGGCCCACTAAACCCCAAATCAAATAAACCACATTGCTTGACATAGGAATTGATTGCACGCAAACGATGCCTATTTATATTAATAGAAGTGGTTTCCACATGACTCATAATATCATTCAGATCACCTAAACAAACAACCGGTTTCCCTAGGTTATCATTTACAAAGTTGGAAATATGATCCCATATCATACTAGTGTGGCGATGATGAGGATCACCATAAACACAAGCTAAAGCAAATTCCATGTTATTGGTTCTATTAACAACTAGAGCTAATATCAAGTAGTGGTTAGAGAACTTGACAGATACACAAACTTCATCAGACCAAAGCAACCAAAGCCCGCCTGAACGACCATTAGATGGGACTACACAACTATCATCAACACTAAAACGAGAATTAAGATGGGAAGAATTGTACCGTGATGTTCTTATTTCTAAAATAAAGGTTATCTGCACCCCTGTGGAGTTCATGAACCTGGCAAGGTACTCCATTTTAGTGGAGGTGTTAAGGTCCTTACCCATACCTCGACAGTTCCAGCTAACGAACTTCATGGCAGGTCGAAGTCGAGTTTGGACGCCCAAAGTTTGAGCAGCAGTTCGACGCGTTCCTCCGTCTCCAGCTGCCGTGAGAGTAGACATGGTGTAGGTGTTCCCGACGGCCGCATCCAAACCAGCATCAGACGGTCGGTCTGCTGCAGTAGAGGTTGCATCTGGTGGCTCTCCAAGTGTGTTCGACATGAGCGGCAGTGACCGCCTCTCTCCTCAGGTAGGAGCAAAGCTTTCCTCCCAGAAGAGAAACAATCCAAAGGAACTTCAGCAGAAACCAGTCAGATCCGGAACTCTGATGAGGAATAAGGCAGGAATCGGTGATTTGCATGTTGTGGCTAACTAATTTGGGGAATTTCGGTCAAGGCTTTGACGTGGCTAACTAATTTGGGGATTTTTGGTCTAGGCTTTGAAAGAACGAGGGTTCTTTGCAAGAGGGCAGATCAAGGAAGAGCTGAGGGATTGAGCAAGGAGGAGAATCGATTGGAGGCTAGATTGGAAGAGGAATCAGTGGGGAAACAGAGTTACAGAGGAGGAAGGATCGGCATATCGCCAGACTCAGCATGTCGCCAAACGCCATACGGCCGTGTTCCCATTTAAACACGGGAAGATAGTGATTTGGTCGTAGTTCGAAAAAAAGCCACACGCCTACTGAAGCGGGCGATGAGTAGAGCTAATCGTTGCTAGGTTCATATTTGTTCATACCACGATACCTACACAAGTCTTGCGTTTAGTGGAAATTTCTTTTGTAACGCTTTTGTTCAAACCATCAACCATTTAGAATTTGGAAGCATCGGGATATGCGGCTCGACTGACATGTGCTTCTCAACTCCTACATGAACTAACAACGTCATGGTGGTCGGCTGCATAAGGATTTTCCTTCACCCTTGAATCAAACACTGATATCTCGACATGAACTTTTCTTCAGATGATCCGAATTTTGTCATTCACATGACACGCTTGAGCAGAGTTGTGAGAGGAGATAAGGATATTCCGGTGTTGGACGAATCCGCTGAGTATGGCCACGATGTTGTATCAAGCGACATTGCCATACAATTAAGTCATTTAGGTCGTGGATGTATCAGACTCCACATCTTCGTCTGTTTCTGGCTTTCTGCCATTCATCAATAATCAACAATGGTGTTGCCATCAGTTCCGTCGTCTACACAGGATTGAGTGCATGAATTATGTACTAGCAAAGTTGGTTGTAGGAAACAAAAGAATTCGTATAACATTTGTTCTAGTTTTATGTGTTCCCCAAAGATTAACTCGACCATTGATGAAAGAGAATTTGTATCTAATAAACCCACTGCAGATGATAGCACCAATCTAAATATAAAACAACATGAAACAGGAAGAGATACACAGATGCTAGCACCCACGGTGCCGCTTAACGAAAAACATTAGAACAGATAGTACAAGAGTCATATAGTGCTATCAACCATGTTGCATAAATGATGTTTCTGACTGAACAAAAAATCTCACCGGGCAACTGGATAGAGCTAAAGATGAATCTAATATATATTATTAAAGTAAATACATGATAGAAAATTCTCGGCTTCCTTGAAAGTAGAGAGAAATTCATCGAGTGGCTCGAAAACTGAAGGCATTCATTAATAACCACATAGAGCCAAACAACAAAAATCCCCGCAGTAAAAGGGCTATGTCATAGCTCGTGAGAATCACACTCCTGTTTGCATTGATGAAAGCATAAAGAATTTATAAACCATGCACCAAAAATAACTACAGAAGTACTATAAGACAATGAAAACGAAGAGTCAAAGATATTCTTGGACATGCAAGAACAACAGATATAATAGTCAACATGAGTTACACATAATGAGGGGGTAATAAAGTTCATAGATTTGTAAAGAACATCATACATTTGAATCAGATGATGGTGAAGATTTCTGGACGCTTCATGCATCATTCTCCGAAGAAAGTCGACCATACACCTTATCTCCGACATACTGGATAACCTTTCAAGGCAGGGCAAAATTTACCCAATACCGATGGTCGGCCATCTG
This sequence comes from Poa pratensis, assembly GCA_947311845.1. Classification (NCBI taxonomy): domain Eukaryota; kingdom Viridiplantae; phylum Streptophyta; class Magnoliopsida; order Poales; family Poaceae; genus Poa; species Poa pratensis. The sequence goes on along the minus strand of CAMZMU010000059.1, from coordinate 36,340,629 downwards.
CAACACTTAGATGTAATACCACTGATAGAACGCCACCCTTCTGAGATAAAATGGAAATGCTATCAGCCTTGTTGCACAAATGATGTTTCTGAATGAAAAAAATGCCAGTGGGCAACTGGATTGAGCTAAGATGAATCTAATGTATAATGTTAAACTAAATACCTCCTAGCAAATTCCCAGTTTCCTTATAAGTTGAGAAAAATTCACGAGTGGCCCGAAAACCACCAGGGGTTGCAGCTTCAATGCATCCTCACATACTATGTTCAGGAAACACTTATAAAAGACAGAGATGAACATGCCTCAGGGGCTACATCTTAAATGAATCTCGCATACTATTTTCAGGATCTTCACAAGCGTAGTAGCAGGAAATTCAGAATGAATCAGCACTCAGAATGTTCCTCCGGCTGGAACATCCACACCTTCACGCAGTCCTCCCCAGTCCTCTAAGCGAAAAGTGAACTATGGGCGACATGCAGTGGACTCCCGTGGTGGCGCCTGGTGGAATCCCGAGGTGCCGCAGATCACATGAGGGCGTGTGCGAGGTGGAGAGCTGCAGCCGGCGGATAAACGTGGGGAACCCTGAGCGGCGCTTAACCCTGCGATTAGCGGATAAAACAGATCACGATATGACGAAACCAGAGAAAAATCAAACAGAGGGAGGCAGATGAATTGGGTATGAGAGAAGCCTCATAATATGGTTTGGTCTCTTTAATGAAAAAGTGGTAAAACCCTTTTATCAAAAAAATAAATATATAACAGACTTTCGTTCGTAAACTCTTAAATGATTAAATTTGCTCTCTCTTACTTGAAATTGTGTTTCGCATTGAGCCACTCTACCCACGAGAGCATGTAATGGTGGCATGCTAACTTGGACTAAGCGCATGCACATAGTGACTACTTAAAAAGGAGCGGATATGGACAGACCTGAGTGGTGACACATTTTTTTTTTTTTTTTGCGAAAGTGGAAACGAATACAGAAACCCCAAAAGAAATACGGAAACAAATATTGTCAGAAACAAATATGGACCGAGGTGCGGACGGAACAAAAAGCGGAAGTTTGTCGGAACCAATAGATCCCTTGAATAATGCAGGAATACTCAATCAAACCAACAAACTTGTTGAGTTTCTAAGATGAAATAAAATATAACGAGGTATCGTGATTATATAATATAACATGCATATGTTATCAACTTTGGCAACATTAAAAGGTACCTACTATCGTCCCTAACGCTAGTGCAACAACGAAATGTCGACTGGGAACTACTCGAGAGGGAGATGATATGCGAGTACATATGGCCTAGACGTGGTCGCTTCATATCTTTTATCTTTTTATTCATATCTTGGATTTTGCCTAAATGTTTTCACTGGAATTACTGACCCTGCTAGATTGGAAAGCACAACATAGTAAAACGGAAAGTTTCATATTACCGTTTCCGCATAAAAGTTCCATTTCTGTTCCGCCAGAATACGGTAGTTCCGCCGAAATATGCTGTTCCGTTTCTATTTCCGTTTCCGCATAGAAGTTTCCATTTCCGTTCCGTAAAATTCTTTTTATATTTCCGCATTTCCATTCTGTTTCCGTTTTTCCGCGGAAAAGTCGGAAAGATTCCGTTCCGTTTTCATCGCTACACATAGTGACTACTGTGAGAGAGATGAAGCATCTCTATAGCCCAACCAAATAGTAGAATTTTTTGTTTGTGAAAATAATTTAACTTCTCCAACACCGTAGATGGGGCTATGATGTGGGCGGGTAGCAAGCATATGCAGAGCATACAACTGAAGCGATGTTTCATAAGGAGAATGGTATTTTAACAATACATCTTGTCGTGGTTACTAATCCTTTCGTGTTCATACACGAGAATCAGACCGTTTACCACGTGATGGTTTGGTGATTTTTGTTATGTACATGCCCGTTTTCACTCGTTAAGGATGACGAAACTTGAGACAACGAATGCAAATATTTTCTCGTTCGAAACATGGATATCTAGAGAAACGGCATTGTGAAAATTAGTATATACGTTTACTCGTTAAAAAACTTCAGTCTATACAATAGAAACATCTATCATGAATCATCGTGAGAGGGGATGCTCACAACAATATATGATTCACATGTGGTCCTTATTGCAGCATTGAACTATATGAGAAAGCATTCATCACATGGTTGTTGCACCGGTATCTAATAGTGTTCCTATTTAAGCGCGAGAAGAGAGAGTGACCGGTCGTGATTCATAAAAAAAGCCACATGCATACTGAAGTCTGAAGCGGACAAGGAGTAGAGCTAGCCTGATCGTTTGTGGGATCATATTAGCCACATCATGACACCTGCACAAGTTTTGCACTTAGATGGAATTTCTTTTACCATGCGTTTGTTCAAATCCTCAAACATCATAGGATTTGGAGGCATCGGGATTCGCGGCTTGATTGGCATGTGCTTCTACATAGCCTAATCTCGTCATGGTCGTCGGCTGGATAAGGATCCTCCTTCACCCTTGAGAGTATCCATGACTAGAGATTCCACATGAACTCCTCTTCAGAATATTAGATTTTTGTCATGCGCATGATGCGCTTGACGAGAGTTGTGAGAGGAGACGGGGATATTCCGATGTTGAACGGAGCAACTGAGTATAGCCACCCTGATGTAGCTTGCACGAGCGGCATGCAATTAAGCAGTTTAGGTCATGCATGTACCAGACTCTTCAGCTTCATCTGCGTCAGTCAGTCATCGATGATCAACGTTGGTGTCGCCGTCGGTTCCGTGCACTATAACCCGTTCAACAACTTTATTTCTCTGCAAAACTATGTAGACCAAGCTGTGGAGGGCCTGGTCTGGCTTATGCAGCCTCTAAACTGTGTTGTGCATGCCGTTTGGTTGCTCGGCGGTCCATTACTCGCACGCAGAGAAAAACAGGAGCCTGATGTTTGGTTGTGTGCAAATTATCATTTCGGCAGAGCTGGGTGCAAATACTTGTTGTTTGGTTCCGTGCAATGATCCGATATGGTAACCTCTTCCAACTTGCGGTGAGGTTACCCAACACGAATAGAACCGACGAGGGGTTAACTCATCAAATCCCATGGTTAAGTACCTATGGTTGATATTACGAGGGAGAGAACGTGGTCACTAGTGGAAACCCCCCCTCTTGTCCCGGGTTGGGAACCCCTAATGTACCGGATTGCCATCCGGTACATGGCAACCGGGACTAGAGCCTCCCCCTCTTGTCCGGGGTGGGTTACGACCCGGGACAAGAGCCCTCCACGCGGGGGCAGCGCATGCGCATGTGAGAGGAGCTCTAGTCCCGGGTTGTAATACCACCCGGGACTAGAGATGCTTCCACGTGGCGGCCTGTGACTTTTTTCGTTCCGATTGTTGTATATTACGAATAATTTGCAAAAAATACGGTTAATTATCTGTAAATCAGAAAAAAAAACATATCAAAATGTTCGTAAGAGCAAGCTTTATGAGATAGTCGGGAAATCGGAAGTCGGAACGGAAAGTCGTGAAGACGGGAAAGTATTCGATTATTCGATTACAAATAAAGATCCCATATATAAGAGAGACTAGAACCGTCAACTATTCGATTACATGGAGATCATCAAGCTAGCCACTACTAGAGCCCGTCATCTATCTTGATTCGGCGCCATTGTATTTTCCCTTCGGATCTAAGACATAGTTCATCAAAAAGCCCGCAATTTCCTCGCTAATTGCTCGAAAGCGGTCCTTTAGTTTCACGTTCCTCCGTTTTCGATCCATCTATAAAAGAAGGGAGATTAATATGAATATCAATCATCATAACAGAAATTATGAATGACACTCAACACAAATGATGGTTATAAAATGAAATTGTGAATTTATTTGTTCACTTACTTCGATAAATGTGTCTCGGTTCCGCTCAGAGACTATCTTGCGAATCCACTCGCAGACGTAGTATCCACACAAATTGGTTCCTTGTGGCTGCCTATCCAACCACTACACGAGAATAGATTTCAATCAAATAATAATCAAGCATCACGATGGTATTGAAATTTTAATTGAAAGGGATGCGCGAACACCTAGCTCATACTACTTACTCTGGGGTATTTATAAGTAAGGTTCTCCGGAAAGTCACCTTTTGTAGTCTTTCGGAAAAGTTCCCAAACCCTGCCCAGCAAACAATTGAATAAATGAGTTATTAATTAGTTACTTCATATCTCAGGAAAGAGACCGATGTAATAAGATAAAGATTGAAATTACCGTGCGAGCACTCCTTGGATAAATTCGTGCCTCTCTTTGGGCCAGTTCAATGAGTCCATAATATCAATTTCTGCTGTATCGACTCGAATTACTAACAGAATGTAATGGTCGCTGCGCACGTTTATATATGTCAGTAACTAATCAGTTACACTTAACATCAAGTAAGCAAAAATTAACCAATGTGTACAAGACAGTAATACTCTTACCTGAAATGGTAAGGAAACAATATCTGCCCTTTATAATGTTGTTCTCGGAGGGCCCTAAACAAGTTGTCCACCGTATCGTCGTGCTTTAATGTAAACATTTTCTGATTAACTAGGCTTGGGTCGACGAACCCAATCTCAAACGACCCCTTTCTGTCACATTCATCGCTCTTCATTCTGCATAATACCGTAGTGAGCATAATTAGAACAGGGCAATGACCGAGCTAAGCTATAGACTTACAATGTTAATGAGATTACAAAAAATAAATGGATTGAATCACTTACAGACAATAGGTACTGAGGATGCTCAAGTCGAGGGCGTCAAGCTGGTATAACTGATAGAGTTCTTCAAGTGGAATAGTTAACTCGCTTGTAATACCGCTGAAATGTTCACTTGTAACTCTCACAATGATCATTTCTCGACCTAGCAAAACGACCTCCTTGTACCACTTATGCAGTCTTGTCATTTGTGTTGGTAGAACCTTGAGCTCATCAGGTGACACTAGATCCTTCCCGTATACCCAGGGCCATTTAGCAGGTTCAAATGTAGAGGAGAGGAGATTTTCGTTGTCCAGTTGAGAAACTGAAATACCAGCATCTGCAGCAAATTGCGCGCGGTGAGCGGGATCCTTCTCAAGCCCAGAGTCCTCATCAGTGGTCACCTTGAGCGGGGGGATGGACTGATTTGACTGTTGTCCTAGCTGGGCAACATCTCTTCTCCTTTTCCCGCTGGTTTCAGCAACTTTCCTCATTTGACGTACATAGTCATCTGGCCTATTCATCGAAATCTGCGATGGCGTAGTAAGAAAATCGACAGCCCAATTTATTTGCTCTTCCGCATACGTTTCCTTTGGCAGGGGTTTTCTTTTCTCCTTAGATTCTGCAGCCTGTCTTCTCGCCTCTGTTTGTAGCCAAATGCTGGCTACCTCTTTAGAACACGGAGGTTCGTCGTAAGGTCTCGGGGGAGGAACTTTCGGTACTTTTGGGAGGGGCTCAAGTCGGTGTTTGGGTGATCGGAAACCTTTAGCCTTCATACCCTTTCGACCTTTAGCCTTTATGGGCGGTGGAGACGGCTCAGGAGATGGCTCAGGAGACGGCTCAGGAGTCGGCTGATGCAGCGACTGACGCGGCGACGGAGATCGAGATGGACTCGTGCCATGGTGGTCGTCGTAAGTGTCATCATGTCGACTCAGAGAAGGCGATGGTGGCCTTGGCGGTGTCCAGCCTGGAAACTTGATCAATTTCTTGGGCCATAGAATGAGTCCACCCTGGACATCTCCCAGTTTCCTCTCATCATCCTCTCCAGGGAAATGAAGTTCGAGTGATTCATATCCGGGTTCAACGTGATCCACGCCGACACGAGCATAGCCAGCTGGAATCTCATTGTCACGATACAATGCTGTAGATTCACAAGTTAAAGCATAGCCGACCGCCGCCTTCAGGGATATGTTTCTCACTGCCTCATGTAGCTCACAAGTTTTCTTCTTAGTGATAAAATCCACGGGGTATGTCACGCTGACCGGTGTCGTGGAAGCCACGCTGCTTTTCCGTTGAGACGGACCACCTTGCTCACTATCTTGCAGGTGCAGCTGATGAGTTGCCCCTTGACTAGCTCGCTCGCGCCGCAGTTCTTCTAGTTGCTTTTCCACTCTGCTCAACCGGTCGTTTTGCTCCTGTTCCTTCCTCCTCTTTGCTCTTTCTCGGCTTCTATAAGAGTCACGGTCCTCGGGAAACCCTTCAAGCCACGTCATAGCTCCCCTGCCTTTAACAGTTCCTCCTTTCTCTTTAGTACCGAGGGCCTTCCACAGCACGTCGCGTTCTCTGTCGGGAAAAAACCTTCCCTCACGAGCATCTGTTATTGCATTCAGAATTGTTTGCCGGGGTATAGGAGTTTCTTTCGTTTCATCAACCACTACATCACCTGATGCGTCATACTCCGCCCCATGAGCAAGCATCCAATTTCTGACCCTACGGGGCCAATAATCTGTAACTGGAGTGATCCCTTCTTTGCGCAGATTGGCCTCAATCTTTGCCCACTTAGGCTCGGCAGCTCTGTAGCCACCTCCACCCAACTTATGGTTATATATCTTCTTCGACGCATTCAACTTATTCTGTGCCGATCTTTTCTTGGCTAGTTGTGTCTCCTTGTAATCCAGAAATGCCTCCCAGTGAGCCCGCTGCCTCTCTAGTGTTCCAGTGAAATCTGGGATTTTCTTATTGTCGACCCACTCAAGGTATATTCTGTTCTTCCATTTATTGAATGCTGAAGCCATCTTCTTCAGAGCCCAATGCTTGACTTTGTCCCTCATGGCTGTTGTCCTTTCGGGAGTATCCAGCTCCGGCAGACTGAAAAATCTCATGAGCTTGGCCCAACATACATCTTTGTTTCTGTCGGTGACATAATAATTGCCGTCTATGCCTTTTATCTGATTCCATTCCGAAAGGCTGATCGGGACATTGTCCCTAACAACAACTCCGCATTGATGCACAAACTTATTGCGGACGTTCCCAATCGGTTGGCCTTCTGCATCGACAAACTCAATTCTGAAATGATCTTTCCCGTATACCAACCCTTTGGCATGGCCTCGTTTAGTAGTTTCTTCTTTCGATGTGGAGGAGGTCTAAAAAGAAGAAACTTTTGTTAATATATATACAAATAAATTTTTACATCTGATCAAATAGAGACTTAATTAATATACCACGCCGGACTGCGGGGGTTCACCAACTATTCTAGTTTGCCCTTGGTCGCTTCGTTCCACCTCCACTCCCTCACCGGAATCGTTCAAGAACTCGGAGCCATCTAAATCTCCTCCAATGTGTTCATCACCGGGTTGCCGGATAAAGTCCATTATCGCATCTTCCCCTTCTCTGAATTGGAAGAGAGGAACATCTCCATCGGCCATTGATTAACTATTACAAAAGAAAATAAAACAAATGATAGCATTAGCACAATAATTCATCGTAGGGAACTTTCCGACTTCCCGACTTCCCGGTTTTCCCGACTACACGACTTCCCGACTTCCCGACTACACGACTTCCCGAGTACACGACTACCCGACTACACGACTACCCGACTTACCGGTTTTCCGACTACACGACTTCCCGACTTCCCGACTACACGACTTTCCGACTACCCACTTCCGACTTCCCGGTTTTCCCGACTACACGACTACCCGACTTCCCGACTTCCCGACTACACGACTTCCCGACTACACGACTTCCCGGTTTTCCGACTACACGACTTCCCGACTACCCGACTACACGACTTTCCGACTACCCGACTTCCCGACTACCCGACTTCCCGACTTCCCGACTACACGACTACCCGACTTCCCGACTTCCCGACTACCCGACTACACGACTTCCCGGCTACACGACTACCCGGTTTCCCGACTACACGACTCACCGGCTGAACGACTACCGACTCACCGACTACACGACTCACCGACTACACTACTTCCCGACTTCCCGACTTAGCAAAAATCTACTACACTTAGCAAAAATCTACTACACTTAGCAAAAATCTAAACTTAGCAAAAATCTACACTTAGCAAAAATCAACGACTCACCGACTTCCCGACTCAACGACTTATTAACTCAACGAATTTCCGACTACACTAAAATATTTCTACACTTAGCAAAATCTACTACACTTAACAACAAAAAACAGTACATTAACTTAGCAAAATAATACACTTACTTAAGCATACTATACACTTAACAACACTTAAGAAAATATACTACACTTAACAACAAAAAACTAACCTAGCTAATTAAAATATGAAACTAAAAACTAAACTCAAAACTAACCTAGCTAATTAAAATATGAAACTAAAAACTAAACTCAAAACTACCCTAGCTATCAACACTAACCTAGTATACTAATTAAGGAAAACAGTACACTAAGCAAATTAGCTATTATTAGGAAAAACAGTACACTAAAAACTTAGAAAAAATTAGGAAAAAAACTTAGAAAAAAGCTCACCGGCCGGAGTTGGGCGGCGTCGAGGGGCGAGGTGGCGGCGGCCGGAGTTGGGGCAGAGGAGGGCGGCGCGGAGGCGGCCGGAGTTGGGGCGGAGGAGTGCGGCACGGAGGCGGCCGCGCGGAGGGCGGCGCGGAGGCGGGTCAGAGGGCGACGGGGTCGGGCGAACGTCGGCGCGGAGGGAGGCGCGGCCGGCGGCGGGGCAGGTGGCGGCGACGGCGACGAGAGGAGGAGGAGGCGCGGCCGGCGGCGGGGCAGGTGGCGGCGACGGCGACGAGAGGAGGAGGAGGCGCGGCCGGTGGCGGACGGGGGCGACGCGGCGGACGGGGGCGACGCGGCCGGCGGCGGGGCAGGGGGCGGCGACGGCGAGAGAGGAGGAGGAGGCACGGCCGGCGGCGGACGGGGAGACGCGGCGGACGGCGGCGTGCGCGGCAGCCTGGCGGCGCCGAAGTGCTCCCGGGTCGTGGCTCGACCCTGCAGCCATTGCCTGCTTATATAGCAGAGCAGCTCTAGTCCCGGGCGAGGCCACGGCCCGGGACAAGAGGTACCCTTTGGTCCCGGGTGGTGCCACGACCCGGGACAAGAGGTATTTTTGCACATGTGTCCCCCCAGCGCGCGCAAAATTAGCTCTAGTACCGGGTGGTGGCAATTTGAATAGATTCTGCATACTTTTGAATCTGAAATTTTTTTTCGTTCAAAGCGGTGAAAATTCAAATTTTTGCGCGCGAATTTTTGAAAAGCTCCTAAATATGAATTTGAATAGATTCTGCATACTTTTGAATCTGAAAAAAAATTCAACATGAAAAGTTTTTTATTTAACTAACTTCTGCCTCGGTCTGAGGAGTGGCCAATTTGTGTGAGTGAGTAACCTGTCTGAGGAGTGGCCAATTTATAGGCGTCGTTATATTAGCTCTAGTACCGGATGGTGCCACCACCCGGGACTAAAGGGAATCCCACCAATAAGGAAGAAGCACACGGATCGTGTGTTTCTTTCCACCGTACCCACTCTAACCTACTCGGAGGCGGAGGCGCTTTGCGCCTCGAACTACCCCTGCCCACCCGGCTACGACATCCCCGCCGGCTGGAGGCTGAGCACCCGGGACTCATTTTTTGTTTTCTGTTAATTAATTGCATGACGACCGGTGAAACACGCGTGGTAGGTGGTTGTCGGCTCCCACACCTCCCGTGGGAACCTCTCAAACCTCAGCTTCGACCGTCCAAACACAGTTCCCCCTGCATACAGCCCGACGGTGGCTCGTGAGTTTGAGCGCCACTTCGATCCAAGCAGCGGTAAGACGTCTCTGATGATCTACAACCGTCCGACAAGACGTCTCTGATGATCTGCAACCGTTTGGAATGGTCGCAGGTCATCAGAGATGTCTTGCCACTGGTTGCCCAAAGATGCCTCTCCGAGTGACGCTGGAATGTTTTGTGTTTGAGAGCCACTTCGATCCAAGCAGCGGCAAGACGTCTCTGATGATCTACAACCGTCCGGCAACACATCTGATGATCTGCAACCGTTTGGAACGGTCGCAGGTCATCAGAGACGTCTTGCCGCTGGTTGCCCAAAGATGCCTCTCCGAGTGACGCTGGAATGTTTTGTGTGAGTGAGTAACCTGTATGAGGAGGCGGCTATATATAGGGTACGTGTGCTTCTTTAGTCCCGGTTGGTAACACCAACCGGGTCATGTGGCTCACGAAGTGGTCGTGATACTGCTGATCCAACAGCTCACAATCCCTCAAAAGAAACACACCCTGATCCAACGGCTCACAAGCGCTCGAAAGAAACACACGATCCGTGTGCTTCTTTAGTCCCGGTTGGTAACACCAACCGGGACTAAAGACGGGCTTTGCGGTCACGACACGTGTCCTCCCCAGCGCTTCCCTGGGCACGTGTCCTCCCCAGCGCTGCCATGGAGGTCTTTATATATTGTCGCCGACGGGGTAAACCCTAATCCACCATTCCTAGCCACGAACGCATCGTCTCCACGAGATGGATCCGCCACGCCCGCCGCAGCGCCTTCTGGACGAGGTCGAGCGTGCTCGGCAGAGCGCGCTTGGGCGCAACCGCGGGAGTCTATCCCGCCGTATGCCCACGAGCCCGGCGTGGAGAGGAATGCCCAGCTACCGGCCTCCTGCTCCACCAGGTGCCGCCGCACCTCCACCTGGCGGCGCTGCACCTCCACCAGGCGCCGCCGCTCCTCCCGCGGAGGAGGAGGACGACGACTTCGACTGGAGCGACGATGGGGAAGAAGGTTGTGGGTTGCAGATACAGAAGGCCATGGAAGCCTCCTTCCAGTCTATCCGCGACTACCCTGTCCAGCGAGCCAAGACTTCCTACCAGCTCAAGGCGAAGGAGGCTTCCGATCTGGATTGGGCGCTGAAAGACTCATCCTCCATGGATCTTGCCCTCCGCCGCAAACGTGCGCGCGAGAACCGGGCGGCCGCCCACGGGGCTGGCTCCTCCCGCCGTTCCCCCTAATCCTACGGCCTTCGAGCCAGCAAGTCCGTTTATGTAGAATAATGTTGGTGATATTGGATCAGGGGTGTGTTTCTTTCAAGCGCTTGTGAGACGTTGTATCATGTGTAATAATGTATTAAACCTTTTTGTAATGCATTAAGATAAATGAATTAATAATTTTTATCTGCTTTCTTCTGCATTTTACAACACCAAACATTCATCTTACAAATATGTGATAGTTTGCTCTAAAATTGTTACAAAAATAATTTTAGGGTACACAAGTAGTGGTTAAAACATAGAACCATCCATAGTTTTTGGAAAACAAATACAAGAAAAGAAAATAGAAAAACAAAAAAAAATAGAAAAGCCCTTTAGTCGCGGTTGCAGCCAGCAACCGCGACTAGAGGTCCCCCTGGGCTTGGCGCCAGAATTTTGGCGGCCCAGGTCGACCTCTAGTCGCGGTTGCAGCCAGCAACCGCGACTAGAGGTCGATTCCGCGCCGTTTAGTGGGGAGTTTGCGAATTTTTTTGCAAACTCCCCCCAAATCGACGAATTGAACCGCCTCCGGGCTCCCCTGACGCCGCCGACGACCCGCGCGCCGTGGTGCTGCTCCGCCGCCCCGTCGGCTGCCCCTCCCCGTCGTGCTGCCCCGCCTTCCGGCCGCTGCTGCGCCCCCGCCCTCCGTTGCGTCGCCGGCCGTCTCCCGCGCGACGACGACGCCGCCCAGGGCGCCCTGCCGCCGCCGCCGTGGTCCCGTCCCCTGCCCTGGACGCCGGCCGCCCTGGGCCTGCTTCCCTCGGCCTCGAGCACCACCACCGGCGCCGGCGCCGTCCCGTCCCCTGCCCTGGGCGCCCTGCCGCCGCCGTCCCGTCCCGCCTCCGCCGTCGTCCCGTCCCCTGCCCAGGTTAGTTTTTCTTATCTTTTTTTTTTGCATATTTAGGTTAATTATTATCCAGTGTTAGAACTAGATGCAATTTTAGAGGAAGAAGAAATAACAGCCTCCACCTCGAACACCCTCCACCTCGAGGTTTATATATGAATTCTATATTTGCTTGAACACAAAATGCATTAACTGATTTGTATTGCACTTATTAACGCATTATATTTCTTACTTTAGGCGTCCACCTTGCATAAAAAGGCTAAGAATCAAGCTCCTCGAGGCCCAGCGAAAAGAATGACTAGCGAAGATGCAAAGTTACCAATCTATAAAATTGATGTAGATGGCGATCCGGTGGAACCGATAGAGAACCGCAGAAAATATATTAATCAAGCTGGAGTTATTGTTAGGGACGAGGTCCCGATCTCCATAGAAGAATGGCTTAAGCCAGCAGGCGTTGCCGAGGATGACCCTTGCTATGTCCACCAGAATTATAAAGATTTCTGCTTTGACACACTCTTGCAGCATTTTAACCTCCCGGATGGTATTGAGCCCGCCTTGAAGTTGAAACTCAAGCACTGGACTCTCTCCAAGATGGCCGACGCCTTTCGGAAATATAAGCAAACATTATGGGCAAAATATGAAAAGGTTGATCCAGATTTCAGTCAAAAAAAACTGGTGAAATGGAGGGGCTGCTCTTGGGGTGGAAGGTGATGCACGGAGGGAAATGGTCCCGGGTGATAACATGACCCGGGACAAAAGCTCCCACCTCTTGTCCCGGGTTGTGCCACGACCCGGGACAAGAGGTCCACATCCTGGGCACCCTGCCAACGCACCTCTTGTCCCGGGTCGTGGCACCACCCGGGACAAAAGCTCCCTCCCCACCCGGGACTAGTGCCATTTTTTTTGACCCGGGACAAGTGCACCCCTCTAGTCTCGGGTCTTAAGCCACCCGGGACTAGAGGCAAAATCGGCCTTGGTCTAAAGCTCTTGTTTCCACTAGTGGGTAGAGCTGGTAGTTTCGTCGGCTGACAAGCAAAAGCAAAGATTTACCCAGGTTCAGGCCTCCGGAGAGTAACACCCTATTTTCTGCTTGTCTGGTATTGATTTGAGGGTATATGCGAGCTACAATGGAGTCTCGACGAGATGTCAATCTCGCTAGGGTTTTGGTGGTTCGGGTATTGCGTGTCCCTGATCGGCGGCCCTCTCAGCCTTTATATAATAGGCTGGATCTCGAGAGTTTGCAACCGACTCAGATTACATGTTAGGAAAGTCTAAACCGACTATGTCTATGCCTAATCTTGGAGGATACTCCATCTTCTTGGGCCTTCTGTTATGGGCTTCATGTAGGCTCTCTTGATAGTTGGGCCTTAGTCGATACGTCTACCAGGTACCCTCATGATAAGGTACCCGAGAGGTATATTCTCGTCAGTAGCCCCCGAGTACTTGTCTGACTCAAGAATCGGTCATGGACTCATTCATTAGCGCCGTCATATTCTTTTGTACTTGTATTTATAATTGGAATTCCTGTATGAATAACACATGTTGGCTATGTCGAGTATTTCATCAACTTTAGTTTTTGCTTATGGTAATCAAGGGATAATAGCTTAGTAGGCCCGGTATACTCGACGGATCGGGACCGATTAACTGCACATTCGGGCAAAACCTTACTAGCTTTCAATCAAACTCGAGTCACCGGACTCAAATCTGGAACAGACTGGTCAGATTCGACTCAGGCCGCGGAGGTCTTACTGAATCGTTCTGCAGTATAACTTTGAGATTACCCAACGCGTCCGTCGGGATTTTTCATCATGTCTGCTGACACGGAAAGTTTTAAAGATTAACGTTGCTGGAACGGTCCTTAGCCCAGCTCGAAAGTTCGGCAGGTCTTACCTTTGCACTATGCATGCAGCATCCGAGATATTTGCGGTGGGCGCAACTCGGGAATTTATCAAGTATGATTTTGTATTAAATTTTGTTTATCTGATGAGTCGAGTCTTTTGTCGACTGATACTTTGTCATTATTCTATCGGGTGCGCGACAGCACTCCCGATGGGAGTAGCCCCCGAGATTGTGCTTTATTGCTCGCAATGGAGGATAATCTCAAATCTGTTTATCCCGTACATTGTCAGTCAATTTTTTTTTTGATACGCTCCCGATGGGAGTAATATGTTGCAGTCGAAGAAACTATCGACTGCCTTTATGTCTTGTGCTACTAAGTCGAAGGACTGACCTTTGTCGTAAATGTTGAATGACTCGACCTGCGTACTAGGCATGTGATTTGATGTGACATCAGCAATGACGCATATCTCGACTGCAATTTCTGACAAGCTGTGACATGTGTAGCATGACTGATGGGACACGACATGCGCGTGGGCCCGTTATGCAGTGCTGACCGAGGACGGTGCCGTTTGGACTGATTTGACCGCTCTGGCGTGATTTTCACGGAGACGTGATGATGGCTCCTAGATTCCCGTGCGTAGTGGACGGAGTGGCCATCGACGGTTGCTCTCCATGCTCGCCACGTGTACGGCAGGATTCCCCGCGGAGCGCACGATTGTGGATCAACGGTTGTGATTTATTTTGATTTGTGGTAAATAGTAAGGGTGGTGCTGGCAGAGTTTTTTACTTGCCATTTACTTCTTGCGCCGCCCCTGTTCCCTCTTCTTCCTCGCGCTCATCCTTCATTGCTCTTGCGCCCAAGCTTTCTGCGCTCCACCAATACATCCTTGATGATGAAGAAAGGAGCTGGCTCTAAGCGAGCTGCCACGACTGCTGCTGCTGCGACCGACGCGGTTGCGGTGAAGGGAAAGAAGGTTGGGCCAGCGCATCTGCTTCCGCCGCCGGCCTAAAGAAAGGCGACGGGGACTGGGTAAAGTCCTCGATCAAGGAGACCCACCTCGACAAGCTCGCGAGGATGGCCTGCTGCCTCCCGCGGATCAGCTGTTCATCCGCGCGCCATCGCCTAAGGAGGTACTCCCCGAACCTCGCGGCAATGAGCGTGTGCTTTGCTGAGTTTTTGACCAGGGGGTTTGCATTCCCCATCCATGAATTCGTGCGTGGGTTGATGTATGTCTATGGGGTGCAAATCCATGATTTCACCCGTAATGACATATTGCACATTGTATGCTTTATGGTGCTATGCGAATGCTTTCTGGGGGTTTCCCCTAGCTGGGCGTTATGGAAGTCCATCTTTCTCGTCCGGCCGAACAAGAGATGCGGTCGCTGTCGTGGGTTTGTCACGTCAGGTGTCATGGATGACTTCGTAGGTGTGGGATTACGCGAGTCAAGCATCTCCGAGCTTGGGATCGCAGGAACAAAGATCAACACAGATTTACCCAGGTTCGGCCCCCTCAATGTGAGGTAAAAGACCTACTTCCTGCCTACCCTAGATTGGTATTGATATGATAATCGAGGTGTTACAATGGAGGCGATCCGATCTGGTACTCGCCGTATGAGCTAGGGTTTAGGGCTTGATAGCTTGACCCTCTAAGTCCTGCGAGTCCTCTTTATATACACAGAGGCTCGTCAGGTTACAAGAGTTCTACACGAAGCCTGATTATCTTTCTTGTCTTCCAAGGCAAGTTTGCACCGACCTTCTGGAACTTTCCTTTATCGAGTCGCGATGCGAGATTGGCCCATCTTTCACGTGGCCCAATAATGATAGCGCAGCCTTAAGTCGCGGGTTAATCATTCCCCCGACATTAGCCCCCAAGCGTGGCCTGAACTTCATAGTATTTCTTGATCTTGAATGTTTAGGCCGCGCTTTTCCTTATTTCGCGACTTATAATTGTGCAGGATTGGCCTTGACTCGCACCTGGAAGATCATCTGACTTCGTGAGCTTCTTTGTTAGAGTAGCCTGATAGCTTCAGAACTTGATGACGATCCATCTTCAAATTTTTGATGATAATATGATGTAGCCCCCAAGGATTGAGAGGATGTAACGTGGTAATCATCTCAATTCTTCTCAGAGAATTCTGAAGGTCATCACCTGTAACTTGATATCATGAATAAAACAATTGTTAAGATACAAGTAATTGTAATTGGTGTTGCCGTACTATAAGCAGTACATCGACCTCTAGTTAGGCCATCTGAATCCTTAAGTGGGCACTCGCGCGACTCAGTATTTCCTAGGAACATGTGTGTTCAGGGTCGAGAGCGGCCATGATAGGCAATCAAGCTCGATTGACGCCACACCCCAGTACTTTGGCCACATAATGCGAGTAGCAATCCAACTTAAGGTAAATTTGATAATTGCCAATAAATTGGCTGTTTCAGGGTAACAAAGACCCCAAGAAACATAATGATATTGCCATGATAGGCTAAGCTATGATAAGCTTTGATTATGATGACACATAAGGTCGCGCCTTGGTGGCAACCGAGTGTTATACATAGGGTTGGATCGCGCGTAGGTGGCGATCCATGGTGATACATGGGGTCGGTCGCGCCTAGGTGGCGACCAGAGATGATACAAAGTTTACGGCCGCGCCTAGGTGGCAGCCGGTTTCTGATACAAGGGTCGATCGCGCCTGGGTGGCGATCAGATGTTGCATAGGTCGCGCCTAGGTGGCGACCAAAGTTGAAGTTCTAGCCCTGAGTGGCTGTGATGATACTCAGCTATAAAGCTGGAAAGGATGATGCTTGGCTCTGATTAGCCTTTTCTTATGTATAGTACGGTCGCAGGTGTGCGACGTTCCAAGGGCGAGGTGCCTCGAGACGATCCTCGAAATCATGGCGTTCGCTGCTTTCTTCCCTTACATCCAGCAGATAGTACGACCCATTGTTTAGCTTCTTGCTGATGATGTAGGGTCCTTCCCATGGAGAGGACAGCTTATGCATTCCCTTGTGATCTTGTTTAAGTCGCAGTACTAGGTCGCCTTCTTGAAAGGTGCGGGTTTTGATGCGTCTGGCATGATAGCGTCGCAAGTCTTGTTGATATACCGCTGACCTTGATGCTGCCAAGTCTCTAACCTCTTCTAATGTGTCCACCGAGTCTTGCCGAGCTATCTCATTATCTGTCTCGATGTAAGCCGCAACTCTTGGTGAATCATGTATGATGTCGCTGGGCATGACTGCTTCTGCTCCATAGACCATGAAATATGGTGTAAATCCTGTGGATCTGTTAGGGGTTGTTCTTAAGCTCCACAGTACTGCTGGCAATTCTTCCACCCAACATCCTGGAGATGCTTCGACCTTTTCAATAAGGCGCGGCTTAATTCCATGGAGAATTTCCTGGTTAGCTCGCTCAGCTTGTCCATTGCTCTGCGGGTGTGCTACTGACGTGAGGTCCAATCTTATCCCATTGTCTGCGCAAAATATCTGTGTAGCCCCTTCAGAGGTGTTGCTCCCATTGTCTGTAATGATACTATGGGGGTACCCGAAGCGGAATATGACCTTCTTCAAGAACTTGACTGCTGTTTCAGCCTCGCAATCTCCCACAGGTTCTGCTTCTATCCACTTTGTGAATTTGTCCACCATGACCAGGAGGTGAGTTTTTCCGTTTGAAGACCGTCTGAAGGGCCCTACCATGTCAAAACCCCATACGGCAAAAGGCCATGTGATGGGTATTGTGCGAAGTGCTTGAGCTGGCATATGATCTTGCCTAGCGTATCTTTGACATCCGTCGCACACTCTGACAATTTGCTCTGCATCTGCTAATGCTGTTAACCAGAAGAATCCATGTCGGAACGCCTTTGCCACCAAAGATCTTGACGAAGCATGATGGCCACAATCGCCTGAATGAATTTCGTGCAAGATTTTTCGTCCCTCTTCTGGTGAGACACATCTTTGGAATGCTCCTGACACGCTGCGCTTGTATAATTCGTTGTTGATGATTGTATAGGCCTTTGATCGTCGTATGATTTTGCGCGCCTCAATCTCATCGTCTGGCAGCACTCCGCGACTTAAATATGCCATGTATGGCTCTGTCCATCCTGGCTGTTCATGCAGGGCTGCGACTAAAGTTGAATCATCCTCTGGCTCTGCAATGTCAATCTCTGCTGGAGGTTTGACTGATGGATTGTGCAGTTCATCCAGGAAAACATTGGGTGGGACTGACTGTCTGTTGGATCCAAGCCGAGACAGGGCATCTGCAGCTTCGTTTTGTCTCCGATCAATATGTTCAACTTGGTATCCAGTGAAATGTCCAGCAATTCTGTCCACCTCTCTTCTATATGCAGCCATATTCGCATCCTTGCTGTCCCACGTTCCAGAGACCTGCTGTGCCACCAAGTCTGAATCGCCAAAACAGCGTATGCGACTGATGTTCATCTCCTTTGCTATACGTAGACCATGAAGCAGTGCCTCGTACTCCGCCACGTTATTTGTGCAGTTGAAGTGTATCTGTAGCACATACCGCAGCTTGTCTCCCTTGGGAGATGTTAGAACAACTCCAGCCCCCGAGCCTTGCAACTGTCTTGACCCATCAAAATGCATGGTCCAGTATTTGGTTTCTGCCATGCTAGGAGCGACTTGGATTTCTGTCCAATCGTTAATAAAATCTGCAAGGGCTTGCGACTTAATTGATGTGCGCGGCTCGTAGCTGATGTGATGTGGTCCCAACTCGATCGCCCACTTAGCGACTCTTCCAGTAGCTTCTCGATTACGGATGATATCTGCCAACGGTGCTGAACTAACCACAGTTATTGGATGTTCTTGGAAGTAGTGCTTCAGCTTGCGACTCGCCATGAACACTCCAAACACCAACTTCTGCCACTGTGGGTAACGCTGTTTGGAAGCTGTGAGGACTTCGCTCACGTAATATACTGGTCTCTGGACAGGGTATTCCTTTCCGGGTTCTTGTCTCTCCACAACCATGACAGCGCTCACAGCACGGGAATTTGCCGCTATGTATAGTAGCATGGGCTCTTTATCCTTTGGAGCCGCCAGAACTGGAGCATTTGTCAATTGATTTTCAAGGCTGTCAGAGCTTCGTCGGCCTCTGCGTCCCAAACGAAGGTGTCTGATTTTTTCAACAGTCTGTACAAAGGTAGTGCTTTCTCTCCCAATCTTGATATAAAGCGACTCAAAGCTGCTACGCATCCGGTAAGTCGCTGCACATCTTTTATCTTTTCTGGTTTTTGGAGATCCATCACTGCCTTTATCTTATCAGGGTTGGCCTCAATGCCTCTTTCTGATACTATGAATCCTAATAGCTTTCCTGCTGGTACTCCAAAGACGCACTTTGTGGGGTTGAGCTTCATGTTGTATTTTCTGAGATTTGTGAATGTCTCTGCCAGATCACTAATAAGATCCTGGCTAACTTGCGACTTAACCACAATATCATCCACGTAGGCGTGAACGTTGCGACCTATTTGCTCATGTAGACAATTCTGAATGCATCTTTGGTAAGTCGCACCTGCGTTCTTCAACCCAAAGGGCATGCTGACATAACAAAAGCTCCAAAGGGTGTGATGAAGGACGTCTTTTCTTGGTCCTCCCTCTTCATCTTGATTTGATGGTAGCCTGAATAGGCGTCCAAAAAGCATAACAGCTCGCACCCAGCAGTTGAATCAATCACTTGGTCGATTCGCGGCAAAGCAAATGGATCCTTTGGACAAGCTTTGTTAAGACTGGTGTAATCAACGCACATTCGCCACGTACCGTTCTTTTTCATAACCAATACTGGGTTTGCCACCCATTCCGGATGGTATACCTCCGTGATGAATCCTGCAGCCAGCAAGCGAGCTATTTCCTCTCCTATTGCCTTTCTCCTATCATCGTGGAAACGCCGTAGTGGCTGCTTCACTGGTTTAGCCGCAGGGTTCACTTTGAGGCTATGTTCTGCTAATTCTCTTGGTACCCCTGGCATATCTGACGGCTTCCATGCGAAGATGTCCTTATTTTCCTGGAGAAAAGCGACGAGGGCCTTCTCCTGCTCTTCTTCCATGTGTGCTCCAATGCTGGTTTGCTTGGATGAGTCGCCAGGAACAAGATTTATCTGCTTAGTGTCCTGGGCCGCTTTGAATTTCATTGGTGGCTCGGCAGATGGCGTGGTAACTACACTCATGTCGTTTGGGTCCACCTGCGACTTATAACCTTTTAGCTCTTCCGCGGCACAGGCGGATTCTGCGAAGGCCGCATCTCCCTTTTCACATTCTATCGCTTTTTCTCTATCTCCGTACACTGTGATGACCCCTTTTGGTCCTGGTATCTTCAACTGTAGGTACACGTAGCATGGCCTGGCCATAAACTTAGCAAAGGCCGTTCTTCCAAACAAGGCGTGATATGGGCTTTGGAATTTTACCACTTCGAAGCATAGGAATTCGCTTCTAAAGTTCTCTTCTGTCCCAAAAGTTACCCCTAGGGTTATTTTCCCCCTGGCCGTGCGGACCTTCCTGGGACAATGCCGTGAAATACTGTTGACGTGGGCTGCAGGCTGGAATCCTTGAGTCCTAGACGCTGGAACGTATCGTAGTACAAGATATTAATGCTGCTTCCTCCATCCATAAGCACTTTGGTCAGCTTGTATCCTGCAACGTACGGTGCCACAACCAGTGCCAACTTGCCAGGTTCCCGTACTTGTGGCGGGTGATCGTCGCGACTCCAGGTTACTGCGTATTCTGACCACCTTAACCAATTGGGTGTTGCTGGTATCACGGCGTTCACCTGCTGACTTCTGCGGCTCAATTTCTCTTCCCTTTTGGAGGTATCGATAACTATTGTGTGATACTGCCCGTTTGCCTGGGGTTACTCGCGCCGTGTTGCCCAATATTTGTGTTATGAGCCGCACTAGGGTTTCCTTCATGGAATTCCCCCCGTTGTGTTGGCTCTCTTCTTTCCACTTCTTGTAATAGTGGCATTGCGCCTTGGTATGGTCCGCTGGCCGTCCATCACCTGTCGCATGAAGGTCGCATGGCCGGTTAAAAACTTCTTGCATATTGATTGGACGGGAGCCGTATCCTCGACCCCTTCCACGCTGGCCTCTGAATCCTCCACGCGCATTGGCGACGAGCCCTGAGTGACCATCTTCGTTTTTGCGTTTGTTTTGATTCGCGTTGTTGTGGCTGTTTGCTGCTGCTGGGGCTTGTTGGAGTTTTTCTTTCCTTTGGCAGCAACCTCCTCTTCTTCTCCGTCTGACGCGTCTCTGGTTTTATCTGAGCCGGCATATTTGTTAGCCGCAGCCATCACTCGCTGAGGCTCTTGACTTTATCCTTCATGCGACCCAGCTTATGAATCAGCGGCTCAAACTTGCAGTTTTTCTCCATTACCAGGACGGCTGAGCTTGGTGGTATATTATCTGAGGAGTGTATTATTTCTGCCACCCTTTTCATCCAATGGCGACTTGACTCGCCTTCCTTCTGGACACAACGCTCTAGATCTTCTATATTGCAGAGTCGTTTGCAAGTTCCTTGGAAGTTCTTAACGAAGGCATCCTTCAGTTCCTCCCAAGTATTTATAGAGTTGGGAGGCAAATTTTGCAGCCATATGTGCGCTGCACCTTCTAGCATCATGTTGAGGTACCTTGCACATATTTCCTCTGAGGCGTTCAAAATGCTCATCCCCATCTCGTAATTGTTCAGCCAGGTGGATCCATGCTGGCGTTGTAGTTTGCCACCTTGCGTGGCCCTTTGAAATCTTCAGGAAAAGGTTCCGATCTGATCCTTTCAGTGAAACACGCCGGTCCCTTGAGTCGCGAGGACAGGGCTGTGGGCGCGCCGCGGGGTTATCTGGGCCGCGTTTGCACCACTGGCATATTCGCCTGCGCTTCTGCGACTTGCTCCTGCTGCCTCTGTGCGACTCCTGATACGTTCTCTGGTGGCCTGCTTTGGACGCTTCTTTCTGCTGCAATCCTGTGATTGGCTGGTACGAGGGGCAGCTGTGCTTCGGCTTCCGCCCTATTGGCTTGTTGCAGGACTGCCGTACTTAGCATCTGAATCGCGCGCCGCGCCTCAGCATTGACCGGGTCATCGCCTGTTGGTACCATCTGAGTCAAGATATTAGCCGCAGCATACATATTATCGACAGGGTTCTGGTAATGGCCCTGCGGGGTGTGAAACCTCCTTGGTTGTTGCTGGGTCTCTTGATTTGTTGGTACCCTTCCTTCCGCAGTCGTCTGGATTCCCGTTCCCGCGGCTGTGAGTGGGATTTCCACTGTTGGTTGAGTCGCGCGCAGTTGTGTTTGCGGGTCAACCTGTCGTTGAGTCGCAGCCAGCGCGGCTACTCTCTGCCGCTCCTGTTGGATTCCTTGGTTTATCTGATCGAGCCTGCGGCGCTCTTCTTCCATCCTTCGAACCTCATACAGGAGCTCGGCCCTGGCGGCCTCAATTTCTGTTGCACGGAGGGCGGCGTTCGTGGCTGACACGGGGACAAGAAGTGGGTTGCTTGGGGGTGCCGATGCCTCGGTTTCTCCAGCAGTTCCTGATGCGCCTGCTCCTCCGGTCGTGTAAACCGCGACTTGCGTCTCTCGATCTGGTGATAATGCGATTTCTGGTGGGTAACCCCAGCAACTTTCTTCAAAGGCAGGTATAATGGACCCAAACTCTTGCGAGTCCATGCTTTCGACGGATTCTTCCCCATCATCGGCGACTTCTTCTACTGAATCGCCTTCTTGGACCGAGCTAACGGACCTGCCACCGATGAAGCCAACGAAGACGTTGATGGATCCAAACGGGATGACGTGGCCGGTCTCCAAGTAATCTGCTTCCGGCCCCCAGCTTGAATCGTCGATGAGGGGTGTGCCATTGACCGTGATGATACGGCCAACAACAAGATCTTCAGCTCCCTTCATGGATCCTGCGCGGAACGTGACGCTCTTGACCGCAGGCCCCACGGTGGGCGCCAACTGTCGTGGGTTTGTCACGTCAGGTGTCATGGATGACTTCGTAGGTGTGGGATTACGCGAGTCAAGCATCTCCGAGCTTGGGATCGCAGGAACAAAGATCAACACAGATTTACCCAGGTTCGGCCCCCTCAATGTGAGGTAAAAGACCTACTTCCTGCCTACCCTAGATTGGTATTGATATGATAATCGAGGTGTTACAATGGAGGCGATCCGATCTGGTACTCGCCGTATGAACTAGGGTTTAGGGCTTGATAGCTTGACCCGTCTAAGTCCTGCGAGTCTTCTTTATATACACAGAGGCTCGTCAGGTTACAAGAGTTCTACACGAAGCCTGATTGTCTTTCTTGTCTACCAAGGCAAGTTTACACCGACCTTCTGGAACTTTCCTTTATCGAGTCGCGATGCGAGATTGGCCCATCTTTCACGTGGCCCAATAATGATAGCGCAGCCTTAAGTCGCGGGTTAATCAATCCCCCGACAGTCGCACCTATCCCTTGGGCGGCTGCGGGATCCAAGTGCGCAGCGACACGCGCTGCTTCGCCCTGAAGCCAGTCGACTCGGCGGAAGGGTGGAGAAAAAAGTGGTTCTACGTCCGCGTCGACCAAGAAGGAATCCCGGCGTTCTTGACTGCCAGTCCTCTTGCGAGGACCAATGCCTGGGATCATCAGTTGTCGACTGAAGAACAGGCGGAGGCAGCGCCTCTTTTGTCGAAGATTGGAAAGCTGCTGGGCAATGTCACAGGTGCGCACCTGATTGCCACCTTTGTGAAGATGCGAGTGTGGCCAATCCGCGCCCGAGCTCACCCCATGTGGCAGTATGAGGGTGTGCTCGACTCCAGTCGAATGAGCAAGGAGGAATTGTCAAAGAACGAGCTGGTGGCGCATGTGCGATCCATTACCAGCATCAAGTCAAGCGACCCCTGCAACGTCGACTGCCCTGCACTCCATATGGGACGAACGTGCCTTTTCCAGAGGTTAGTACAACCGTATGTATTATTTGTCAGCTGGTGTTACCACTCGTTGTTTTTGCATTCTTAACCTTTTACCGTTATTTGTGATATGCAGGGTCATTCGACTGCGTCAACTCTTCCTCCCCTTCCAGAGAATGGCCCAACTCATGAAACGGAGGTGCAAGAGGTAGAAACAAAGGGAGGGGATGAATCGCCTCTACCTTCGGCTACCACATCTCCTATGGAAGAGGTCGAAGAGGAAGACGTAGACGAGGTGCAGACTGAGGATCCGGCCGCGCCTGATCATGTGAGCGAGGTTCCCATTCGCAAGCGTCGTCGCGTGGCCCAAGGTTTGTCCTCTTCTGTGAGCTTGCCCATGAAGGAAGCGGATTTGAAGGATGATGGTGACTCAGGTTCACCACCTCCTGCCAAGGCTGCTCCCCTGACCATGTGCCCTTTGAGCTCAGCTCCTCCTCCCCAGTCGGGTGAGACGCTGCTTTTTGGAGGCCCAATTTTTGACGACCCTGACAGTGAGGAGGATGGAAAATACAGGTGTGCTCCTTTGCTATTTGTACTAAGGTTTTGCTGGTTGATACTTTTGCTCACGTTGTTTTACCTCTGTCATTCGTAGTACTGAGACCGAGCGTCCTTTGACTCCTCCAGCCGATAAGACTTCGACTCCAGAGCACCCGAATGTTTCTCCGGTTGCTCCTGAGGTTATGCAACCAGTAGCCACGGCTACTGTCATTGAAGCGGAAAAGGTTGCGAGTGCCGCGACTCTAGAGGTCGGGACATCTACCGCAAAGCCTACGCCTTGGATTGACCATGTAAGTATCTTTTGTCGAGTCCGGATATCCGGGACTGGTTGTGTAGAACTTATGCTGGTTTTGTGCTTGCAGCCCTACTACCTCAACCTGGTGGAATCAGGCAAAGCTTTCGTCCAGGTGGAACAGGAGAGGGACAGTCTGTGTGCTGACCTGGAGCAACTCAGCCGCAAGTTTGTTTGATTCTGTACGTGAAGTTCTTCTGCGCTGCTTCACGCTGTCGTTTGTGAATTACGTCTTGCCATCTACTTCAGGTGATAAGAAATCGGCTGAGTCCCGGGTGAAGGAGCTAGAAGAGGCACTTGCTGTCCAGCGCGCCGAGTCGAAGAAAGCTTTGGATGCCGCCAAGGACTCAGCCGCCTTGCGCGAGAGAGGATATGTTGAGCGACTGGCTGGCCTCGCTCGGGATGTGGGAGGTTAGTAACTTTTCCCTTTGACACTTTTTGTGTAGCTGCTGAGTGCTATGTAATAATTTTTGCTCTTTTTTATCTTTGTTGAAGGAGTCGTTGGCGCGCCAGCACCTGCGGACGTGGTCAGCGATGAATTGTCACTTGACCATGTTATAGGGGACCTTGGCGCCATGTTTGTCCACGCGAAGGACGATCTTGCTAAGTCCACCAGCACCCTCGGCACCGTGTACAAGAATGTGCTCCCACTAGGCGAGGTACCGGCGACTGTGGATGGCTTCGCTGACGTTCTAGGCCCAGGGACTTTGACTATGGCGAGCTTTGCTCGCGCCCTCACGGTATGCGGCTCGGAGTCTACCCTCAAGCTCATATTAGGTCATGGGATAGAGGGTAACTTCGAGGCGGCTATGTCTGAGTTCCCTCGGAAGCCGAACGGGAAGCTGGTGTCTCTAAAGCATGTTAGTGAGCCAGCCGCACGACTGGCTAACATATTTATAGCCACTATGGAGTGCCGGGCAGCAGAGATCGCCACTCGCGAGAGTAGGACTAGGTCGGAGTCTATGTCGTAGATATAGGGTAGCCGAATCTTTATTTATGCCCTGTAATTATACCTTATGATCACGCGAGTATGCGCGTACTTTTGCTACACTTTGTATGGATGTCATCTTTAATGCATTTTGCGTTTTCACCTGAAAGGCTATGTGCCGTAACTAGCCTGGATTATATGCTTTGTTTCTCATTTCTGACATGAGATTTATGTGATGCTTTGAACAGCAACGAGAACCCGCTACTTCAGTTGGTTCATCGCGACCCCGTGCTTTCATCCGACCTCGAGCTCAAGTGGCCAATGATACCAAAGTAATGGATCACATGAGAACTCGAATCGGTAAACTGGAGCAAGAATTAAAGAGTGTCCAGAGCGAGCTGGATATGCTGAAAATGAGACCAGCTCCAGCCACCCAACGAGAGGATTATGTGCTTGGCGAGATGGACCTTGTGAACTGGCAACTCGAGTGTGAGTACAGTCCTTGCCCTGATTACAGGTCTTTTGCTTACTCCCTTTGCTGACCTGACTTATATTTTGCAGGTTTTGTTCTTGACCTCAAAGCAGAGCAAGCTCGCATTGAGAAGCGTTTGGACAATGCGACTGACAACCCGACAACTGGTCGCCAGCATTTTTGGCTTGATAGGTTTCGAGCGCGTACACTCGCTACTTTGAAGGATCGAGCTTGGCGAAGCGCTCAGCTACTCGAGTTATGCAGGGCGGCCTTGATTCGTATCAACCAGACCCTTTTTCCAACAGGACCACAACAACAAGGAATTCATGCCTTGCTCGATCTTTTCCGTCACACAGGCCCTATCCTGGAGTTGCTGACCCAGAATCTTGTGGTTGGAGCTAACGCAGCGATGGCGTATGTTCGAAGTCGACGTCCCAACTTGGTCTTGCCGCCACCCGCCGTTGGAGCGACTCTGTCTCAGGAAGACCTTGATGGCACCGTTTTGTCTGCGAGGATGCTGATCGAGCGGACCCACGACCAACTCTTTGGTCCTGTGCTACCCATCAAGGACGAGCCTGAAGACTAGAGGTTTTTTGTGTATAAACTTGTAGAGGGGCAGCCCCCGAGTGCAAATTTGCCACTTGTATATAATATGAATTGTTTACTCTGTAGTTCCGCAGCCCCCGAGTCTATCGAGTGGGGTTTATGAAAATGTTTCGAGTGTGAACTAATAATTGCGCAGCCCCCGAGTGTTAGAGTGGGGCTATGAATTTTTTGTGATATCTAAAATTTCATCGTTTGCTTTGAGACTCAGCCTCCGAGCGTGCGAGTGGGGGTTTAGAAGTTTTGCGTTCTTGTTGAACTTTTGTGATCCAGCCCCTGAACGTGCGAGTGGGGCTGAGGTATTATTCTTGAGGAAGCGAAAGCTCGTGTCTTTGATGCCGCAGTCCCCGAGTGTTTCGGGTGCGGCCAAGGTATGTACTAATGAGTTATGCGAATAGTAAATAGAGAGATAGGAGGAACATTGATTATATTCCACTTTTGAATGTTAAGCTGCAGGCCGCCTCATTAAAAACCTTCCAGCCCCCGTGGGTACCCTGGTAAGGAAAAGAGCGCGTCTGAAACCTGCAGCCATCCGACATATTGCCTATTACATTGTATGACTGAGCAACCTAAGCATAGAAACGGCGCAAGTGCGCAACGTTCCAAGGATTATTCAAAAGTTCGCTTGTCTTCGCGTTCTTCAGTCTGTACGCTCCACCGTCGATGACCTCGGTGACGATGAAGGGTCCCTCCCATGGGGAGGCGAGCTTGTGCACCTTCTTCTACTTCAGCCGAAGCACCAGGTCGCCAACCATGAAGTACCTGGTGCGCAGTCGACGGCTATGGTAGTTACGGAGATCCTGCTGGTAGACAACTGTGCGAGCCAGGGCCGTGTTGCGTGCTTCTTCGAGCAAGTCGACTGCGTCTTCGAGTGCTTCTTCTGCGTCGTCTTCATTGTATGCTGCCACCCTTGGTGCATCGAACTTTACATCGGATGGCAGGATTGCCTCTGCGCCGTAAACCATGAAAAATGGTGTGAATTGTGTTGGGGCGTTAGGAGTTGTGCGCAGGCTCCACAGTACCGACGGAAGTTCTTCAACCCAAGCACCCGCGGCTCTTTTGAGTGGCACCAGGAGGTGTTTCTTGATTCCGCTGCACACAAGTCCATTGGCTTTTTTGACTTGACCGTTGGACTACGGGTGCGCCACGGATGCATAGTTGAGCGTAATGCTTTGCTCTTTGCAGAAGGAACGAAATTCTTCAGCCGTGAAGTTTGTGCCGTTATCAGTTATGATGCTGCTTGGGACGCCGAAATGGTAGATGATGGTCTTTATGAAGTTAACTGCCATAGAAGCAGTCGAATTTGTGATGGGGACTGCTTCGATCCACTTTGTGAACTTGTCGACTGCCACTAGGAGATGAGTGTGCCCTCCGTGTGAATTTTTTTTGAGTGGCCCAACCATATCAAGCCCCCACTGGGCGAAAGGCTAGGCCAATGGTATTGTCTTCAATGCTGATGCAGGTGCGTGTGGCTTTGTGGCGAATTTTTGACAGCCGATGCACCTTTTGACTATGTCCTCCGCGTCCTTGAGTGTTGTGGGCCAGTAAAAACCTGCTCGAAAGGCTTTGGCTACGAGTGATCACTGCTGGCGTGATGTCCGCAAGTACCTGCATGAATATCTCGAAGGATGGCTTTGCCATCTTCGAATGCGATGCATCGTTGGAACATACCTGATATGCTTCGTTTGTACAACTCGCCATTGATGATGGTGTATGCTTTAGCCCGTCGAGTGACACGTCGTGAGTCAGTTATGTCGTCAGGTAGCTCGTTGCGGAGTATGTATGCCAGGAAAGGTTGAGTCCAAGTTGGCTCAATGAGGAGTACCTCGACTGGCGGGTCCTCTGTGCTGGGTGTTTTGCTCTTGACTGGTGCGGTCGATGTAGGAGGTGCCCGTTTTTCCTTGATTGATCTGTGCTCAATGCGCTCGAGGAAGACACCAGGTGGAACTTGCGCCTTGGTCGAGCCTAGTTTGGCTAGCATGTCTGCTTCCTCGTTGCTTTCTCTTCCTATGTGCCGCAACTCGCAGCATTCGAAGCTGCCCTCCATTATGTTGTACAGGTCGCGGTAGGCGATCATGTTGTCTGCAATGGCGTCACAGGCCTTCATTGTCTGCTGCACCACCAGATTCAAGTCACCGTAGATCATTAGTCGAGTGCACCCGAGATCTTTGGCCATCCACATACCATGGATCAAGGCTTCGTACTCGACCTCGTTGTTTGATGGTAACTCGAATCCCATTTGCAGGACGTAGCGAAGTTTGTCTCCTTTTGGAGATATGAGGATGACACCTTGATGCATGTAAAATGCATACATGAACTTTGCACTATATTACTTATATTCCAATCATATTTGCATCATATAAGGGTTATATCAATGTTTTATAATGATTTTTGGAATATTTCATGATTTTCCTATTTTTATGGAATTAACCCTGCGCAGGCAGAAAACTCTATTTTCCATATTTTAATGTTTCAGGGACCCAAACGACGTCCAAATGACCTGAAAATGTACGAACATCAGTTTTTGGAAGGAAGAAGACTTGGGAGCAAAGGAAGCGAACAAGCGGAGGCCCGATGCCCAAAAGAGGGTGGCCCATGTGGCCAGGTACCTGGGCCGCGTGGGACCCACCATCTGGAGCCTCGAGGCTCCGTTGCTGTCGATCTTTCCTCCACCGACTCCGTCTTGACCTAAAACCGACTATAAAAATAGCCCCCGACGTTCTCTGGAGGAGAGCCGCATAAATACAGAAACACCAAAACAGAGACCTGGAGCTGCAGATTGGAGGGGGAAAACTCCGGCGGGGCGCTGCTGGCGTGGTCTCCATCTTCTCCAACGACTTCTCCACCGTCTCCATGATGAAGAGGGAGTAGTCCACCCTGGACTATGGGTTTGTGGAAGTAACTTATGTATCTCTCCTCTCTTGAGCTTCACTAATTAGTACCGTATGAGCTGCTGAACATGATTACGGTCATCTATGTAATACCTTTGTGGTGGATCTTTTTATGAGTTAATATATGTTTGAGATTGCAATGGTTTTGTTTCAGTTATGAAATTAGATGCATATTATGTACCCCGTTCTTATTTACTTGTCATGATCAAGCATGTTTATGAGAGCGTGTGAGGGGGAACGTGTGCATTAGTTGGAGTAACGGGGGGTGGCTAGTGCAGTGAACGTGAGAGAAAGTTCTGCGATCCACTTGGGTATCTCTACCTTACTTTGTTGCCTCACTAGGGATAAAAAAAATACCATGCTACCGGAGATGTGGGTGTGACCATTGCCACTACTCCATGACTAGATCTAGCATGTTCTTATTTTAACTTCATGTCATGATACTTATTGCTATACTCTGAGTTATCTTAATTACTGAGGTGTTATGATTTAGTTCGCATCTTGGTGGAGTATAAGAGAGACTAATAACCAAAAGGTCTCTATGTTAGGACGTGATGCCCATATAATTATAACTTGTCATTAAACTGTTGTGTTGCAATCTCATATGTCAACTCTAGTGTTCCATTGTCTACCACTTTATTAAAGAGAGAGTG
The DNA here is from genome assembly GCA_947311845.1 of Poa pratensis. Lineage (NCBI taxonomy): Eukaryota > Viridiplantae > Streptophyta > Magnoliopsida > Poales > Poaceae > Poa > Poa pratensis. Next base: position 36,310,769 of record CAMZMU010000059.1, on the reverse strand, counting down.
CATTTGTGAAACCATGAACCCCGGTCCATTTTTAATCATAAGAAACACCTTTCCAACAACTTTTACCATTTACCATTTTCTGCCATTTAAAAATCCGAAAATACAAAAACACTTTTACATCTTGCATTCATCATATAAAACCCAAAAATATCATTTATCATTGCTACCACCATCCTTGCATATTTATTTACCACCATTGCATATTTATTTCTTGTTTGCATTGCATATTATCTTGATATCATTCTCACACCTTGTGCTTGACAACCACTAGGTGAGGTTGAGGACCAAAACATTTACTTTGTTTTGTAGGTAACCAAAAGAAGGATAGGAAAGATAAATCTTCACTACTGATTCCCCGAGAGTTCGATATTAAACCCTCGAGTCACCCCTCGTGGGGAAAACACGTCTTCCACTTACTACACACTCTGCACTTGGAGTCTCAACCTAACCCATATTCTTTTGACGCAGGTAACTATGTCATCGGGTATCAAGACTGTTTTCTGGCGCCGTTGCCGGGGAATCATTGCTGAAAGGTTTATCCAAGGGTCCCCTGCACTAGCTCTGTTTTCTGGCACCGGGTTTATCCAAGGATATCTCACCAAGTCAACTTCATCACCAACTTGTGCTAACACCTAAGCTTGGGGAGGTTGCACCTACGTGAGCATCATCTTATCCATCTTTACCTTCAAAGCAATTTATCTTGTTTTGTCATTGTCTTGCATTTTTAAGTTCGGTTTGCATATTTTATTTTCAGTTTTGCATTTTGTGTTGCATTTGTTATTTCGGTTTGCATCATTTAGTGTCATTTTATTTTCAGTTTTGCATAAAAAATTAAAAAACACATAAAAACTTGCTAAAATGGGAGAAAGAACTAAGTTGTGTGATTACACAAACACTCCAAATGATCAATTTATTGCTAGGCCCATTGCCACACCTGAGATAAAGCTGATAGTTATGAAGTAAGTCCTAGTTTGTTGAACTTGATAACTAGGGAACAATTTGGCGGTAGTGCTATGGAGGATGCCTCTATGCATCTTCATGATTTTGTTGAAATATGTGACATGCAGAAATTTAAAAATGTGGAAAGTGATATTCTAAAACTGAAGTTATTTCCTTTCTCACTTAGAGGAAAAGCTAAAGAGTGGCTGCATTCATTACCTATTGATAGCATTAAAACTTGGGATGATTTAAAAGAAGCTTTCATTAAGAAATACTATCCTCCTGTTAAAATTTTGCAAAATAGAAACAACATTCTTTCTTTTAGGCAAAATGAAAATGAACATGTTGCTATGGCTTGGGATAGGATTAAACTTATGCTTAGAACTTGTCCATCACATGGGGTTAACGAATGGACCATACTACACTCTTTTTACAATGGTCTAAATTACATGTCTAGAAATATTCTTGATTCGCTGCTGGAGGGCTTTTATGGGAAAAACTATAGTAGAAGCTAAGAAATATTGGAAAGTATTTTGCAAAACTATAGTCAATGGCATACTGATAGAGCACCTAATCCATCTAAGAAAGTAAACTCCATAGAAGAAACAAATGATTTGTCATCTAAAATGGATACTATTCTTGCTTTCATTAATAAACAAAATATTGAAAATGTGCCTTTGCAAGAATTAGTTGGTAATAATCCTGAAAATATTGATGTCAACTTCATTAGGAACTATGGTAATAATGGGTATGGTAACAACAATTATAATTCCTATAATAAACCCCATATGTTCCCAACAACCGTCCTTCTATTCCATATCCTAATGCTAGTGATAATAATTGGAAGCCTATGCCACCACGTAATGATAATTTTGAGGCTAATAAAATTCTTATGGAACAAGTTGCTAGTCATAATACCATGATACAAGAGTTGAATAAGTCTGTTGCTTCTATTAGTTCTGATATTAAAGGCTTACAACTCCAAGCTGCAGGACTAGACAAAGCCTTGTCAAAACTAGCTGATAACCAAGCCACTTTATTGAGTATGTCTGCAGGGAAACCACAAGCCCACCTGTGGTTGGAATGAATTCTATTAATATTGCTGAAAATATGCCTCTTACTTTAGAGGAAACTCTTGATGAATTATTGAACTATCCTGAATACTTGTTGCCTTTTATGTCTCAACTTGCTGGTTTAAAGAAGAAGTTAATAAAATGAACATGATGAATCTCTTATATTGATTGAGTTAGAAAAGAAAGTTGAAGAAGTTAAAATGCTTAGTGAAGTCAAGGAACCATTGCTTGATTTAGAGAATTGTAGCTTGCATGAATTAATATCTATCTTACAAAAATTTGCAAGTGATCCTTCCATCAACTCTAACCAAGCTGGTTTTGGTTCTTATATTGCTAATCATGTTTAAAAGAAAAGATTGCTAGGTACAACCAAGAGGCTATGATACCACCTAAGCTTGGGGATATATGGATTCCCAAAGTCCTAGTAACCATTGGAAAAGAGACACACCATGCTATATTGATCTAGGATCTAGTGTCTCTGTTTTATCTAAAGAACTATATGATATACTTGAATTGAAAAATCTTGAAAAATGCTCTATTGAACTTGCACTTGCTGATGATTCCATTAAACATGCTTTAGGAAAGTAAGTGATGTTATGGTAGAGTTACATATGACATTTGTGCCTGTTGATTTTCTAATCATGGATATGGGGAATAAAACCTCTAGTCCAATTATTCTTGGAAGACCTTTTCTTCGTACTACAGGTGCTATCATTGATTCAAAAGAAGGGAATGTGAAGTTTCAGTTTCCACACAAGAAGTGCATGGAACACTTCCCAAGGAAGAGGGGCACATCATTCAAGCTCCCTCATGAGCTTCGTCCTCTATAAACATCAAGTAAGAAGCCTAGCTATATGGCTATAAAGAAAGCGCTTTACGGGAGGCAACCCGGTTGTTTTTATTTGTGATTTTCTTTGTGTCCTCTTGCTGTAACAAGAGACTTAGTTTTTAGTTTAGTTTCTGGAATTTTTAATAAAGTGCCAAGTTTTACTCATTTTGGTTTGAAGAAGTTGCTTATAGCTTCGGAGATTTTATTCCTGCACGAATCTGTGCACGGTATGATTTTTAATTCTTATTCTGTAACTCCGAATGAGCTCATATTTGAACTGTAGTTGCAACTTTTCATCCTCTGTATGCATGAATTTTTCGGAATTTTTCGACAAAGTTTAGTAGGGTAGAAAAATACGTTTTGCTGCTGCTGTTTTTCTGGACAGATTCTGTCCCATTTTGTTTGATGCATGCTTTGAACTTTTAACTTGAATCTTTTTTATCCAATTGAGTTTATGAGTAGGCATACAACATTATAACTTTCTGGACATTCATATGAATTTTTTTCAAGGATTATATGCAGCAAGAAATCTATTTGTTTATCACTACTAATGCACCCCACAGAAAAAGAAATGAGAGAAACGGTGTTTTGAAGTTTTTTCACAGGGATTAGAGGAGATGCACCAAGAGCTATCCAAGGATGGTGAAGACCATAAGCTTGGGGATGTGAAGACAACCCCACTGGACCTACACACTCTCGGTTTGCACACGTCTAACTTCTGTTTTTCGATCGAAACACTTTATCGCATAAACTTGGAGCGTCTTTTTGTTTGTTTTGGTTTGATTTTTATTTTGTGAGACCACCACACTATCATTTATATATGAGAGAGCTACTGGAAATTTGGGTTGATTTATGTTGGATGCTATTATTAGATTGGGAAAAGGGATGTTGGAGTTGATTTTAAAAGATACATATAGTTGCATGATTCATGAGCTTGTTAATGAGTAATAATTTGCAAGTATTTTATCAAGAGCTATCTTTTATTCATGTTTTGATGCTGAATGTTATTTACTTTGTTTAACATGGATTGGTTAGTTCTATGGACACTCATGCATGCATTTAGATGGTCAACTTTCTCCCTCTTGCTAGCCCAAAAATTCCAACAAGCAAAAACTTGTTTCCAACACCTTCAACCAAAGTTTTTCCAGTGAGTCCACCATATCTACCTATTAGCTTTATGCTATTCCGAGTATGTTTATCATGATATTTGTGTTATCTATACCTCTGAATGAAAATGCTTATGTTGTTGATTGTTATGGGAAAAGTTGGTTATAAGCTCTCTCGAACTTGATGCACACTTTACTTTTATTGCATAAATAAAATATGACCCATTGTGATTAAAATTATGATGTTGTGGGCTTGACAAATGTCTTTGGTTGAGAGTTAGCTCATATGTGCTGTCACATGGCAAGCTTTCAACATGCACTTCATTTCATTTAGTTGATATCATGTACTTTTGTTTATGGATGCTTACCATGGGTGAAATAAATGTGGAAATGAAGTGAGTTTAAATGAGTTTGTATAAATGGTTAGAGAGACGCCTGGGCCGCTAATCTAAGCCATGCATCATTCATGGTGGAAATTTACTTACATGCTATGGTGAACCTTCTGTGATACCTTACAATAAAAAGCTATCTAATGGTAAATAAAAAGGGTGTTGAGATTGTTCCATATCTTGGGACAAGAGGTACCACAATTGACGCTCTTAATGATACTATTATTACTTACAATGATATTTAACTTGAACTTGCTTTGTTTCCCAAGATGAGTAACACATGGAGTAGGTACTTGTATTCAAGGGGCATGAGACTTTCAACCTGTACTTTGTCAAGCACACTACTCATATTTGCTTTCACTTTAAACTTAATCATTCAAGATGCTATGATAGGGGAATAAGAGCTTGACACCAAGGATTACCACATTACAATCATTAACTTAAGTAGAGAAGTTCAGAAGTTAGATGAAACTTATTCATGCTTTAGCTCTACTCACATATATATCTTTCCAAAGTGTTCACCTTTTATATTCAGATTTTCATCAATACTCTATGACCATTATAGGATGTTCTTACTTATCATTATGCATACTTGTGGTCCATAGTACTTTCTTTTATGTTACACTTTGTGAATTATCATTGAACATCCTTGCATTGAATACTTGATATCACTTCATAAACTATCTTGCATATTGCTACTCCTTTTAAGAATGAATGATTTGACTCTATGTAGCAATAGTAATCATCTTTGATATCCATTGTTAGTATTAAATTGCAAAGTCCATATTAGTTTTATCACCTTCATACTCGAGGACGAGTATTGGTTAAGCTTGGGGATGTTGATGCATGTAAAATGCATACATGAACTTTGCACTATATTACTTATATTCCAATCATATAAGGCTTTGGCCATCCACATACCATGAGATCAAGGCTTCGTACTCGACCTCGTTGTTTGATGGTAACTCGAATCCCATTTGCAGGACGTAGCGAAGTTTGTCTCCTTTTGGAGATATGAGGATGACACCTTGATGCATGTAAAATGCATACATGAACTTTGCACTATATTACTTATATTCCAATCATATTTGCATCATATAAGGGTTATATCAATGTTTTATAATGATTTTTGGAATATTTCATGATTTTCCTATTTTTATGGAATTAACCCTGCGCAGGCAGAAAACTCTATTTTCCATATTTTAATGTTTCAGGGACCCAAACGACGTCCAAATGACCTGGAAATTTACGAACATCAGTTTTTGGAAGGAAGAAGACTTGGGAGCAAAGGAAGCGAACAAGCGGAGGTCCGAGGCCCAAAAGAGGGTGGCCCATGCGGCCAGGTACCTGGGCCGCGTAGGACCCACCATCTGGAGCCTCGAGGCTCCGTTGCCGTCGATCTTTCCTCCACCGACTCCGTCTTGACCTAAAACCGACTATAAAAATAGCCCCCCGACGTTCTCTGGAGGGAGCGCCGCAGAAACACAGAAACACCGAAACAGAGACCTGGAGCTGCAGATTGGAGGGGGAAAACTCCGGCGGGGCGCTGCCGGCGTGGTCTCCATCTTCTCCAACGACTTCTCCATCGTCTCCATGATGAAGAGGGAGTAGTCCACCCCTGGACTATGGGTTTGTGGAAGTAACTTATGTATCTCTCCTCTCTTGAGTTTCACTAATTAGTACCGTATGAGCTGCTGAACATGATTACGGTCATTTATGTAATACCTTTGTGGTGGATCTTTTTATGAGTTAATATATGTTTGAGATTGCAATGGTTTTGTTTCAGTTATGAAATTAGATGCATATTATGTACCCCGTTCTTATTTACTTCTCATGATCAAGCATGTTTATGAGAGTGTGTGAGGGGGAACGTGTGCATTAGTTGGAGTAACGGGGGGTGGCTAGTGCAGTGAACGTGAGAGAAAGTTCTGCGATCCACTTGGGTATCTCTACCTTACTTTGTTGCCTCACTAGGGATAAAATAAAATACCATGCTACCGGAGATGTGGGTGTGACCATTGCCACTACTCCATGACTAGATCTAGCATGTTCTTATTTTAACTTCATGTCATGATACTTATTGCTATACTCTGAGTTATCTTAATTATTGAGGTGTTATGATTTAGTTCGCATCTTGGTGGAGTATAAGAGAGACTAATAACCAAAAGGTCTCTATGTTAGGACGTGATGCCCATATAATTATAACTTGTCATTAAACTGTTGTGTTGCAATCTCATATGTCAACTCTAGTGTTCCATTATCTACCACTTTATTGAAGAGAGAGTGCATTTGTGAAACCATGAACCCCGGTCCATTTTTAATCATAAGAAACACCTTTCCAACCACTTTTTCCATTTACCATTTTCTGCCATTTAAAAATCCGAAAATACAAAAAACACTTTTACATCTTGCATTCATCATATAAAACCCAAAAATATCATTTATCATTGCTACCACCATCCTTGCATATTTATTTACCACCATTGCATATTTATTTCTTGTTTGCATTGCATATTATCTTGATATCATTCTCACACCTTGTGCTTGACAACCACTAGGTGAGGTTGAGTACCAAAACATTTAGTTTGTTTTGTAGGTAACCAAAAGAAGGATAGGAAAGATAAATCTGCACTACTGATTCCCCGAGAGTTCGATATTAAACCCTCGAGTCACCCCTCGTCTTCCACTTACTACACACTCTGCACTTGGAGTCTCAACCTAACCCATATTCTTTTGACGCAGGTAACTACGTCATCGGGTATCACACCTGCGCCTGCACCTTCGTCTTTCTTGCACCCATCGAAGTACATGGTCCATGAGTTGGACACATCTGGCGCTCCAGGCAACTGAGTTTCGATCCACTCGGTTGTAAAGTCGGGTAAGACTTATGCTTTGATGGCCTTCGGGTGATCGTACCTGATGTCCCTTGGTCCCAGCTCGATGAGCCATTTGGCGACTCTCCCAGTTGCGTTGGGGTTTGTGAGAATATCCCCGATCGCTGAGTTACTGATTACAGTGATCGGGTGTACTGCGAAGTAGTGCGTCAGCTTCCTTGATGACATGAACATGGCATAGGCCAGCTTTTGATAGTGCGGGTACCGTTGTTTGGATATGGAGAGGACCTAACTCAAGTAGTAGACTGGGCGTTGTATGCTTTGGGGGTGTCCCTCTTCCATGCGTTCGACCACCAATACGGTACTCACCACCCTGTTGGTAGCCGAGACGTATAGGTACAGCGGTTCCCGTTCCTTAGGTGCGACGAGGACTGGAGGGCTTGTGAGGACACGCTTGAGTTCCGTGAAAGCTGCTTTGGCTTCCGGTGTCCACTCGAACTTGTCTGCTTTCTTCATCAGTTGATAGAACGGGAGTGCTTTTTTGCCTAGTTTGCTGATGAAGCGGCTGAGCGCCGCCACTCGACCTACTAATTTTTGTACGTCATGAAGCTTTGAAGGCCTTTGCATTGTCATGATGGCCTGTATTTTCTCTGGGTCCACCTCGATTCCACGAGCTGAGACTAGATAACCCAAGAGCTGCCCGGCTGATACGCCAAACGTGCACTTCTTAGGATTGAGCTTGATGTGGAATTGTTTGAGGTTGGCGAACGTCTCTTGCAGGTCATCGAGTAGTGTGTTTTCTTCCCTTGTTGTGATGAAAATGTCATCCACATATACTTGGACGTTTCGTCCGATCTGTTTTTTGAGACAATCTTGCATCATGCGCTGGTATGTCGCACCCGCGTTTTTTAGCCCAAAGGGCATGGTTGTGTAGCAGTAGACCCCGAGTGGGGTTATGAACGCTGTTTTCTCTTCATCTTCTCCTTCATCCTTATCTGGTGGTAACCTGAGTAAGCGTCCATGAAGGACATGCGTGCGCATCCAGTGGTGGAGTCGACGATCTGGTCGATTCGAGGTAGCGGGAAGTGATCCTTTGGACAGTATTTGTTGAGGGCTGTGAAGTCCAGCACAACCGAAGGATATCTGTATGCTTCTTTTCTACAAGTACGGGGTTAGCCACCCATTGTGATTTCTTGATTTCTCGGATGAACCCTGCCGCGAGTAGTCTATCAACTTCAGACTCGACGGCGGCTCTTTTTGGGCCGGAGACGCGGTGTATTGTTTGTTTTACTGGCTTGGCATCTGGAAACAGTTGGAGAGAGTGCTCGGCGAATTCCTGGGGATACCTGGCATGTCGGCTGGACACCACGCAAATATCTCCCAGTTCTCACGGAGGAATTCGACGAGCGCACTTTCCTATGCGATAGGCAGACTCGATGATACATTGACTGTCTTGGACGGATCGGTCGGGTGCACCTGATGTGACCTTGTGTCATTTGTTGCGTTGAACGCTCTGTCGACTGCCAATTTTTTGTGTTCTGGCATGAGTGTGCGGTCGTTGGAAATCGATAGATCGGCGAGTGCTTCTTCCATACCGAACGTCTCAGAGATTTTGCTGAACTCGTGGTCGCAAGAATCGGACCTTTGAAAGTTTCCAGTGACAGTGATGACTCCTTTTGGCCCTGGCATCTTTAGCTTGAGGTAGGCATAATGTGGGACTGCCATGAATCGAGCGAACGTTGGGCGTCCAAGTATGGCATGGTATTGTGACTTCCAGTCGACGACCTCGAACTCAATCGATTCCGTCCTGAAGTGACTTGGGTCCCCGAACGTGACGTCGAGTTGTATTGTGCCTTCGGAGCTGACTGCTTTGCCTGGGACGATACCGTGGAAGGTATTTGTGGACTTCGGTAGATTTTCGACTGACCTGTTCATTTTGCAGAGTGTGTCTGCAAAGATGATGTTGATGCCGCTGCCTCCATCCATGAAGACTTTGGTCATGGCGTAACCTCCAATTTGCGCATCGAGTACCAGAGCTGCGTGCCCTGGTCGAACTACAGCTGGGGGTGGTCCTCCCGGCTGAAGTTTATGGCAGTTTCGGATCCCTTCAAAAATTCAGGAACATCGGGAGGTGCCATGGCAGCCATGTTCACCTGTCGAGTGCGTAGTTTTTGCTGCCTATTGGAGGGGCGACCCTTCTGTATCATGTTCACCTGCCGTGAGGCTGAGGGTACCGATCCTCTTCTACCGAGGTACAGGGTGTATGGCGCCTGCAACATGTCCGCCTGCGGCAGGTTGTGGTGGTGGTGCCATCAGGGCAGGTACAGTGTTTGCTGAGGTGCAGTTGCGGTGGGTGCCTTTCTGAGATGCATGTATTCAGATGCCAATTCTTCGAATTCTCTACAGTTCTTCAACGAGTGATTGGAACGCAATTTTCTGTCATCCCCTTTGTACAGGTGGAATCTGCAATAGTCATCCATCTTGTCATCGAATGAGCGCTTGTTTTGTGCATCAGAACGTGGCTTTCGCCACTCTTGCTTCTTGTAGCTGTTACTTCGTTGCTCGCGGTCTCGACTATCCCGCGATCATCCGGCCTCCGGTCGCTCTGTCTTGGTCGTCACGGGGTTGTGTGAACCCAGCCGCCATGAACTCGGATCTGTCGTCGTCGTGATGACGTTTGGAACGCTTGCGCCTCCGTTCAACTCTGTATGTGTCCATGCGGCTTCGACTGCCGCTGTCATGGTTGTCGCGTGGTGAAGAGGCGCGGGTTGCTCGCACCGAGTCTTCTCCATCTGCCCACTCAGTCGCGATTTTTATGAGGTTAGCCATGGAGGTTGGCTTTTCTCGACCAAATGCTTCTTTGAAATCTCGCCTGGCGAGACCCATGATGAAGGCGTCCATGGCCCTATCTTCCGATATTGCGCCGACTGAGTTGCGTATGGTGGTCCATCGCCATATGTATGATCTCAGTGTTTCGTCTGATCGCTGAGTGCAGGCTCTCAGTTCTTCGAATGTTTTCGGTCGCTCGCACAGAGGTTCGAAGTTTTTGATGAAGTCTCTGCGGAAGTGATCCCACGAGTCGTATGATGACGGAGGTAGCGCCTTGAGCCAGTCACGGGCTGTACCTTCGAGCATGAGTCGTATGTATTGCATGCGTAGTATTCGTGCCTCGTTGGCATGAGACGGCGAGTCTGTAGTCTTCTAGCCATCCTGAAGGTTCCTGTCGACCTGTGTACTTGGTTGTTCAGATGTCTTGAACCCTTTGGGCATCGTGTCTCGCGGATGCGGCGAGTGAAACACAAGGCTCCGCATGGCTCGGGCTCCCGGTCGGAATATGAGTCGCTACTGGAAGACCTTCGAGATCTGCTTTGCTGGACCTGTGTCGGCGTGTGCCTTTCCTTGTTTCCTCCGAGTGGTGACTGCGACCACTACGATCGTGTGCTGCCTGCCGAGCTGACTATGTTGCGATCTCGACTCCCTCCTGGAGTTTTGCATCCGGATGTATGGCCTTCACGCTAGGGCTAGTGATTTGAGCTGTTGGCGATGCAGGGCTGCGTTGGGATCGTCCGCCGGAGGCTGCATTGCTTTGAGGTAAGCACCCACAGAGAAAAGAGCACCCGCAGCTGTTTTGGGTACTGGGATTCCTTCGTCGTCGTGTGTCATGAATGACAAGTTGCGAGTAATTGCCTCCCTCTCATCTTCGGGAGGCGAGCCAGCCTCGATCTGCCTTGGGCTCGCCGCCCTGTGGAGCTAAGTGATAGTTGTCTTCTTCATGCGCTCGAGATGCTGGCTTGCCTTTTGCGCTCCTCGAGTGTTGCTCTGATGTTTTGCAGGCGAAGTGATTCCTGCCAGTTGAAGTACTGGAAGGTCAACGTCTCTTCTGGAGTTGCGTCTGCTGGCATCATTGTGCACTCCTTAATGACTTTGTCTGCTTTTGCTGCCATCTCAGAGTAATTGTCAGAGTTGTGACCCCATCCGGCATAGTTACCATGCATGGGAATTCTGTAGGCCTGTGGGAGGCTGCGGCTTCAGATGATTCTCCGTTGATGGCAACGTAAACCTGGTGGGGGATGACCCGCGGGTACGTGTATGTGCTGCCAATTCCTGTCATGGACTCGACGTCTTCATCAAGGCTCATGTCGGAGTCGGTATGCCCATCGAGTGGTCTCTGGACGATCTCGTTGTCGATGCGTTCATCGTCTATGCTCATCTCGGCGTCAGCAAAACCGTTGTGGACCTCGGAGTCGAGTTTGTTGTTGGTGCAGATCTCAGAGTCGACGTTGTTGTCGTTATGATTTTCGGGTTGTCGAAGTCATCGAGGGAGATCCGTAGTCGAGGGTGTCATCGAGTGGAAAATCGAACTCGAGATCGTTTTTGCGGTACGCTGATTCAGCTTCCTCACCTTGTAGTTCTTTTGCCATGTACTCGTTGATCTCTCGAGTCGACATGGTTGTTGCAGATGAGCAGGCTTCGAGAATCGACAATGGGACGGACGCAGTCGATGGAGCCTCGGGTGCGAGTCGCGAGTTGTCGTGGATCTGTCAAGTCCTGCGTACCAAACTTGTTTACGAAAAAATTGAATGCTCCAACAGTTAAATCCAAACCTGACTCGAGACTAGCGAACGTCTCTCGGGCTTCTGGCGAGTGCGGATCAATGTGCCTTTTGTTGGTGAAGTTGGCGAGCTGCCAATTTTCGAGCGAGTCGGCGAGTTGCCGTATGTCGACCGAGTCGGCGAGTTGTGCTTTGTCGATGCAGTCGGCGAGTTGCCGTTCGTAGATGCAATCGGGAGTCGCCGTTTTCCGATGGAACCGGCGAAACATCAAGTCCAGCACTATTCTTTCCCACAGACGGCGCCAATTGACGAGGGGTTTAACTCATCAAATCCCATGGTTAAGAACCTAGGGTTGAGATTACGAGGGAGAGAACGTGGTAGAGCTGGTAGTTTCGTCGCTTGACAAGCAAAAGCAAGGATTTACCCAGGTTCAGGCCTCCGGAGAGTAACACCCTACTTCCTGCTTGTCTTGTATTGATTTAAGGGTATATGCGAGCTACAATGGAGTCCCGGTGAGATGTCGATCTCGCTAGGATTTTGGTGGTTCGGGTATTGCGTGTCCCTGATCGGCGGCCCTCCCAGCCTTTATATAATAGGCTGGGTCTCGGGAGTTCGCAACCGACTCAGATTACATGTTAGGAAAGTCTAAACCGACTATGTCTATGCCTAATCTTGGAGGACACTCCATCTTCTTGGGCCTTCTGTTATGGGTTTCATGTAGACTCTTGATAGTTGCGTCTTAGTCGATACGTCCACCATGTACCCTCATGGTAAGGTACCCGAGAGGTATATCCTCGTCAAGAACCAAACTGAACATAGCACACACAAATTCAGATTATCATACAGATCTAGTTCGTCAAGATCATAGCATAGTTCACAGCACGAGTGAAGCACGAACTTGTCGTGCTTCAAGTTCATCAGTGCAGGGATTAACATATACCCCCTCCCAAAATATTACAAATCAACAACCAAATTACCAACTCTACTCATGTTTAAGGGGCTATGGCGTACTGCTGGTGGCAGTACGCACGCAACCAGGACCTCCTCTCTGTGTCTGTCATTTCTGCGTAGAGGCAATGCTCATCTTCGTGATCAGTAAGGTAGTTCAGCGCGTGGATCACAATCGCCGGACTATAGACAGTAGGAGCCGGCATGTTCATCATTGAGTAGATAGTCTTCATCTGAGCATAGTTCACGATGGGCTTGTTCAGCAGCTCCTCGTCCTTGGGATGAACCTAAGATTCAGGACGTAGGATGTTAGATGTGTGTTTGTTCAAACAAGAGAATAATAAACACGGAGTTTGAGTTGATCTATATCTCACCATGGTGTGTGTAATGAACTTATCGCCTTCCATCCTCAAGGTTGAAGAATGCTCACAAAAGATCACCCCCTCGACTTTGGCGAGGCGAGTGATCCTCATCCACCTCGCTCTCCACTTTCGCAGATGGTTGTAAATCTGCGTAGTGCTGACAGTAATCCCAGTGAAGTCAAGAACATCAGTGCTCACTCTGTTAATGTAGTGCTCTTTGAACCCTCTATCAAAACGGATCCCCTTGCGGACGAGCTCATAAACCCTATTCAGAACGAACAGGGACATTGAAGCTGGCCACACCAGAGGAGGTCGTTGAGTAAAAGGAAGAGGAACTGCATTGCCATTCGAGTTAGGCAGTGGTCTCGCAGACTCGTCGGCTGGAAGAGCATAACTAAGAGGGACTGCATTCATGTCAGGTAGAGCATGGCGTACTGACGGAGCATACAGACCAGGATCCGGAGAGCTAGGTGGACCGATATCCTACAATGTCGACGAACACAACACAATCATACAACAGAGCAACTATGTCGAACTAGACGATGATAGTACGCCGGACTAAGGCGAAGATCTAACATAGTAACAAAGTATGAAGCTACCATTCAATATACTGCAGATCTAATACAAGAACAAGGTGTAGATGTTCTTACAGCCGAGGTCGTCCTAGGACACTTGCCACTGACAAGATCGAGCACCACCTTGCTGACGGAACAGTTGTTGGGGACGAGATCCATCATCTCCTTGCGGCCAGCATCCTTGGCGCCGTCGACCTCCGCCGCCACCTTGCAAGGAGAAGAGTTGCAGAGGACGAGCTCCAGCGACGGGATTTCTCCCGCCTTGGAAGAAGAACACCCCGCCTTCGCCATCGCCATGGACCTCGAAAGGGGGAAATGGTGTTTTGGATTTGATTCCTAAGCGCGGAGGAACTAAATAGGGAGGCGAAATAGCGCGCCGGTGAGGCGAATTTGAGGGGCGGTGACAAAATTTCTCCAGCCGCAATTTTCGCCCTCGCGCCATCTCCACCTCTCCGGCGCCTGCAGGAGCTCCTACGCGAGAGCGCTCGAGGTCGCACGCCAGAAACTGGCTCCACAGGCACGGTCGATCTGAGCGTATCCGCTGGGCCTGGCCCGACGCTGATTTAATCTGCGTGCTAGCCTGGCCCGTGACCTCGAGCGGGTATCCAATCGTCGCGCGCCCGTAAAGTCGCCTCCGAACTCTGAATTCTGAATCTTCAACTCGTCTATCCTGCTGCCGTGTTTCACTCCGCCGAAATGTCGGTGTGCGTGCTCCCTCCAGAACTCACACAATGACACAAAGGCCCGACCTCCCCGTCGATCACGCCACTCCGCAACGCCGTCATCTCGCGTGCGTCTCCTTTTCCACCTCCTGTCCCCTTTCGCCCGCCCCACCCCCACTCGAGCGCGGCCAGTCCACGCGCTGTCGCCCTCTGCCAGAAGCAACCGCAACCGCGTGGGAGCGCGAAGTCATCGCCTCATCGTCATCCCCTCTCCCCAGTCCACAACCACCACCCCGCCCGAAGCCGACCGCGTGCTGATAGGTGGATCGATGGCGGAGGACGGCGAGGAGAAGCTGCTCAAGACGGTGCAGCACATCGTGAAGACGCTCGGGAGCAGCGACACCATGACGGAGGACATCCTCAAGGTCTTCACCAGCTACGACGGCCGCCTCTCGCTCGACAAGATCTACGCCGCGCGCAGCGGGGCCGCCGCCGCCGCCGCCCCCGGCGGCGAGCGCTCCATGTCGGCGTTGCCCCCGCCGCCGCCGCACCCGCAGCTGGCGCCGTCGGGCTCCTCCGCCAGCGCGAGGCCGCCCGTGACGTCCATCGACCGGACCGTGCGCCTGCTGGACCGCCAGATCTCGCAGTTCGTCACCCAGGACAGTCTCATCTGGGCCGACTCGGGGGACGCCGACCGGTTCCTCGAGGCCGTCGACGACCTCATCGGCACCGTGCAGGAGCTCGACGCCGCCGGCACCAACCGCGCGCTGCTCGACCGCGCCGACGAGCTGCTCAGCCGGTGCATGGCGCGGCTGGAGGACGAGTTCCGGGCGCTCATCGAGCGCCCCGACGACGCCGCCCCCATGGCGCCCGGCGGGTTCGGGTCGGACGGGAGCGACGACGACGAGTTCTACGGCGGCGGCGGCACGGGCGACGCCTACGGCGACGACGAGCCGATCCCCGTCGCCAAGCCCGTCACCGACTACGACGTCGTGATCGACGCGCTCTCGCCGGGGTCGATCGCCAACGTGCACCAGATCTCGCGCCGGATGGTGGACGCCGGCTTCGGCCGGGAGTGCGCCGAGGCCTACGCGGCCGCGCGCCGCGGCTTCGTCGACGAGAGCGTTGCGCGTCTCGGCGTGCGGCCGCGCACCGTCGAAGAGGTCCATGCGTCCAACTGGGAGGAGCTGGAGTTCGACATCGCCCGCTGGATCCCGGCCTTCAACATGGTTTTCCGCATTCTGATTCCCAGCGAGCGCCGCCTCTGTGACCGCGTCTTCGAGGGTCTCGCCCCCTTCGGTGACCTCGCCTTCATCGCTGCTGTGCGCACTCAGGCTCTGCAGCTCATATCGTTCGGCGATGCTATTTCTTCCTCCAGCCGGTCGCCGGAGCGCCTCTTCCGCGTCGTTGACATGTATGAGGCTGTGCGGGATATCCTCCCGGACCTTGACCCTGTGTTCTCCGACCCTTACTCAGCCGCACTCCGCGCAGAGGTCTCTGCAGTTTGCAACACCCTTGGCGCCTCAATCAAAGGTATATTCATGGAATTGGAAAATCTCATCCGCCGTGACCCTGCCCGGGTAGCCACCCCTGGTGGTGGCATACATCCCATCACTCGGTATGTCATGAACTATCTCCGTGCTGCATGTGGGTCAAGGCAGACATTGGAAGAAGTAATGGAAGGTGACCTTAGCGCTGGTGGTAGAGCTGCAGCTGCCGTGGACCCTGATCGCTCCACCTCTGCGCTCGCTGTGCACATTGCATGGATCATGGACGTTCTGCACAAGAATTTGGATACGAAGTCTAAGCTTTACCGGGATCCATCACTAGCTTGCATCTTCTTGATGAACAATGGCAAGTACGTCATCCAGAAAGTGAACGATAGTGAGCTAGGTGTTCTGCTCGGTGATGACTGGATCAAGCAGATGACAACCAGAGTGCGTCGCTGGAGCATGGATTATCAGCGGACAACATGGGGCAAGGTCACAACTGTGCTGCAGATCGGTGGTCCTGGCGTTGGTGGACTCCCAGGCAAGGCAATGCTGCAGAAATTGCGGATGTTTAATACCTACTTTGAGGAGATCTATGCAGCACAATCAGAGTGGGTGATAGCCGATGATCAGTTACGAATGGACATTAGGTCTGCGGTGGAGGATTCTGTGATGCCAGTATATGCAGCTTTGATTGCCAGGTTAAAATCAGCTCCTGAAACTGGACGGGACCTGTACATCAAGTACACCCCGGAAGATGTCGAGGCACATATCCGACACTTGTTTGAAGGGGCAGCAAAGTGATCAGTTAATCAGTACCATGTGGTCATGGTGATAACCTATTACTCTTGGATTTATGAAGTTGCTGGCGTGGATTTTGGTGAATATCTGTGCCCCAGGAATGGTGATATTCTTACCTCGACCTTGTATTGTTGTATCATTTGTAGTTGTTCTCCATGAAGAAATTATGGGGTTTGGCAAATGGTGTACATGATTGTAGGTGTATTTATGTCAACTAGTAAGTAGTAAGGTGATCATTTTGTAACAAAGGTAGGATCCCATTTTGGTTCCAACTACTCTTTCAATTTAACCCCATAACTGTTTTCTGTGTGGATTTTAATGTTATCTTAAACCTTTATGTGGTCAGCATTCCTAAAGAATTGTTCTATTATGACTCTGTGGATGTTCTAATTCTATGATTGCCAAAAATTCTGTTCGAATCATAAAATCTATGGCAGACCTAAACATGCCATTACCGCTTCATCACTTTAACGTTATCAACCAAGGGGTGGTGAATTGTTTTCGTGCCATATGAGTTTGTAAAGATGGGGTTCACTGCATATAGTTTTTTTCAACAAAGACAAGAGGTCCTTGTCTCTGTTGTTTAGAATGTGGACGGGCTGCATCTTCTACCAGGTGTTCTGTGGACATGAATAGTCTAGTCTCAGGGGTGTTGGACTCTGTGTTTCACTTGACAGGTTTACTGTTTTGTACCTGCAATATCAGTGAGAGGTTGGTGTTTTCTTTATTAAATGGTTGATGTTTTTGTAAGCTAGCATCCCTAGTGCTCCATTTCTTATTTTGCTTATGTTTTATGATTCATATTATATTTCATTAAAAACTGGTCGATGTCATGCTTGTCAAGTAAAAAGTGTGTAAGAGTTAAGACAAATTTCATTATGCAGTGCACCCTTCGCAAAATTCACCATGGCCCTAGCAACTTCCATGAAGAACTAAATGGCCCAGAATGAATACCTTGTTCATACATGTCCATTTATGTTAACAGTGGTTGTTCATGTCAAGTTGTTCGAATATCATTTAGGCTTACCATAGACACGTGCCTGTGTGGCTGCGAGCAGCCAAATACACAACTGCTATACTTGTAAATTGCTTGACAGTGTAGGTTCACTGATCAGTCATTTCATTATCTCTGTGGAATACAATGTGTTTGTCTGTTACATTGGGCCTGCTTGTGTTATGACCGAAGACTAGGAGTAGCCAAGCACACACTGAGCACATACATGTCCCCTTTTGATTAAAGTCCAATTTGCCAGTTCAGTTGTGTTATTTGTGCCTGTTAAATTGGTTTCTTGAACACTTAGAACTGTCAGGCAATTGAGTCAAATTTCCCCTAATATAGTTGACCCTTGGAATTGAGTTTAAGGGTATACAATTGTACAATATTCTGATTTTTTCACTTTAAGAACACCATCTTCCTGAGGTACGTGATGCAACAATAACTGTAGGTTTATGAATGAAAATTATATGTTTTATCCCATTGCAGATAAGTTAGCATGCTCCAACTGTCCTCAGTACCTTTTACTGGGGGCATGTACGAGGAAAGCTAACCTGACCCTAGTCTATCCTTTGAAACTCAAGGCCCCCAAAGTGATGCCGAGTAGCAAAGAAGGTCAGAAGGTAGGCAGTCCCCTGACCTCGGGCCTCAACTACTCGATGTCACAATTCTTGATACTGCACTCCTCTATCAGGTTGTGTTTATTAATGCAAATTACTCCTGGAAGTTGCTGATAAACCTACTGTAGTACTCCGTATTCTATAATCCGGACAACCTAGTGAATCTAAATATTCCCACCTCTCAGAATTAGCAGATATGTAAGCTCAATTTGGACCAGTATGCCCTAACCTACCTCATGGCAGTATCGATTCTCCCATCACACACTTCACTAATGTTGCTGGAATCACTCTGGGTGGCGTACATTGGTTGGATTAGGTTGGGGTGTACTCCAGGAGAATGTTAGTTATAAATTCTATTTTAGCACAAAATGTTGTGTATAATTATAGTCATCAGGCTTCACTTCTTTTCTTTTCTTGATGAACAAAGAGTGAGGTACTGTAAGATGATTGTTTACTTAAGGTCTTGCTAGGTGAAGATTTGGCAAAAGGAGAATCAACCAAGGTTCGTTGTTACTCGAGCTGCGAGCTGTAACTCCTGCTTGAGATCCAGGACAAGCTAGAAGATCATGGGAGGGATCCCCCATTGAAGAACCCCCCCCCCCCCCCCCCCACAACTATGACTAAGGTAAATTGTTTTGTAACAGTTAATAATACAGTCAACTATGAATATTGTTGCTTCTGCTTCTGAGAAAAGGGGGTCCTCGAAGTAGAGGATTGGGAACTCCATGGTAGGTTATGGCTTGACCGAAGTTCTGTTTGCTGAAGGTAGAACTAGGTAGTTCTGCATTCTGCACTATGTGGAATGCATACTGTAGATGGCAATATTTGGATCACTACTGTGTAGAATGAGGAACACACATAAGTTTGCAGGTGCTTGTAGAACCATAATGGACGGTTTTATGCTTTTTACTGATTCTTCCTCCCGAATTGAGACTGATTGATTATAAGTCTGGAGGTAATGTAGCGGCTTCCTATATTAATAAAAATGTTATCAATTGGAACAACAACCTTGCCTAAATGCCTAGGCTGTTGAGTTGGAACAACAATCTGGACTGTTCATTGGCAAAAACTGAGTTGAGATCTTTGGGTTTGTTCATTGCAAAATAGGGATATTCTGAGAGAGCTAGATGTTGGATGTGGATTGGTGTAGAGAAAGAACTGAGTTCATTCAGATGATTAGGTTTGTTCAATGCAGGAGCTAGATACTGGATCTTGATTGCTGTGGATCAAGCATCGAGTTCAATCAATGCTGTATCTTGATTGCTGTAGATCAAGAATTGAGTTCAATCAAATATGCTGTAGAGCAAGAATTGAGTTAAATCAAATTATTAGGTTTGTCATTGTAAAGGAAAAAAAAAGGATTATGGGAGAGCTCGATATTCGTTTTTGACGTCTTTGGATGACCAAAAGACGAAGTGAAAAACATGGCTTCGCCCGGGTTCGAACCGGAGACCTTCAGTGTGTTAGACTGACGTGATAACCAACTACACCACGAAACCTTTTGTGTTAAAAATCACTAACAAGTTTAATAAATACTTTCTTTCTGGTCACAAAACTATTTTAACACCCTGGGAAATCTGCACAACATATATGAACTGTGAAGTAAACAGGAAAAGTCTATTTGAATCAGGTCCTAGAAACTAAGAGATGTCAGCATCTACATTGCAAAGGTCAAGATCACGTCAGTGCTTTCTCGTCCCCGACCTACTGCCGGAACTTGCTTGATCCGGCGGTTGTCATTGTTTTGCTTGATACGGCGGTTGTCATTGTTCGCTCCGGCGCCGGCGCGGTTCCACCATCGTCGCCATGCCACACGTCCTGTGCGCCTGGCACGGCGGCGTTCAGCCCGCCCTGGTCCTGCTGCTTCATGATGAGCACCGAGTACGGCGTGTCGAAATCGGACGACGCGAGGAGATCGCCGATGACGCCGAGCTCTGGGCACTCGCTCCAGTCCGACAGTCCGTTAGCTGACATCACCGGGTACCACCTGTGCCGCATTCCGACGATGACGAGGTCGTAGCCGGCCTTGTCGAGCCCCCTCAGAACCTCCACGATCTTCTCCATGTCGCCGACGAGCTCCTCCTGGACCTGGAGATTCATGTACTTGCTCCTCGCCGAGAGCGCTTTCACCTCCTCGATGGCGCGGTTGTCCACGCGCCGATCCGCCGGGTCGTCCTTGATGCCCCGGGTCGGCAGAAACCGGATCACGGCCGCCTTCGAACCCGGATGCCGCGCCATGCGCGTCACGTAGGACAGGGCTTCGCGGTCGTCTCCGCCGCCGAAGAAGAGGGCCGCCACCGCCGCACTGAAACCCATGCCGCTTAGCGATGAGCCGCCACTGGAGGACGACGTCGTGTGGTCTTGCATGATGAAAGCGCTGAGGCCCACGTTCCCTGCGTTTCGGTCGACGAAAACCCCGACGGAGCACGGTGCGACCTCCAGTACCTTGCGGTTGACGACGCGGAGCCCCATGGCGGCGCGCATGCCGCCAGCGAGCATGCGGCGCTTGTGGTAGTGGAGGAGGATGAGCGAGGTGCGCTTGTCCACGGCGAGGCGGCACACCTCGTCGTGCATGGAGGAGTAGGGGGAGATGGTGGTGAAGGGCTGCACGGATACGGCGCCCTCCGGGAGCCGCTGCTCGTACTGGAAGAAAGCGTTGATGATGCGGTCTGAGTCGGTGGACGACGGCGCCGGGCCGACCCTGGACGAGCTGCGGCGGAGCTTGTGGGGTATGAACACCGGCGCGGATCGGCCGGCGATCTCGACGAGCTGGAGGAGGCAGAGGCTGACGGGCGTCTGCGGCGTGGCGTGCGACGCCTCGAGCAGCGCCAGCGTGCCCTGGACGTGAGACTCGTCGTGGACGCACGCCAGGATCCGCAGGTCGGCGTCCGCCTTGAGGTGCTGCACCGTGCGCCGCTTGTATACGGCGTAGCGCCGGGCCGGGTCGTAGAGCCAGCTCGCCACTGGCACCGACACCGCCGTGATCGCCACTGACGAGCACACCAGCGCGCTGAACGTGTGCTTGCCGATGAGCTGCGTGTGCGATGAAATCAAATCTTGCACGTCAGCCATTATGCACACAATTAAGCATCGTATTATTGGTCATGATCGAGATCAGTTAGACGAATCACCTTGTTGGTCACGAAAAATGTGAAGGTGATGACCTCGACGATGCCCTTGGAGTTCATGAAGAGGCTGAGTGAGACGGCATCCAGAAACGGGATCTCAAGGTACAGCGACGACGCCAAGACGCCGACCAGCTTCCCGAACCACCCAAGGATCATGACGAGCTGCAGCCTGCTCCAGTGCATCTCCCACACGTCGGTGCTGAGCCCGGTCATGGCGTAGTAGAGCGGCAGGATCAGCCCGGACACCATGGCCTCGATCTTCTCACCGAGCGCCGTGCCGAGCGGCGGGCCGTCTGGGATCGCCAGCCCCAACATGAGCGCGCCGTGGAACGAGTTGGTGCCTATGATGTCGCTGTAGAGCCCGACGAGGAGCACGATGAGGAGGAAGAAGAAGATGTAGGTCTCGTCCACCGGGTGGCCCGGCGGCGTGCGCTCGATCACCAGGAGGGCGATCGGGCGCACCACGAGCAATATGAACGCGACGAGCGCCGCGACCGACATGAACGCCCAGAGCGACGTGGCGGGCGATACGAGGTACGCCTCGGCGAGGACGTAGCCCACCATAATGAGCCACGCGATGCCGTCCGTGGTCATGGACGCCGACATGGCGATGCGGCCGAGGTCGGAGTTGAGGAGGTTGAGCTCGGACAGGATCGGGGACAGCACCGCGAAGGAGGTGACGGAGAGCGTGGCGGCGAGCGCGAACAGGAACGTGAAACGCTTCGACACGTCATCCTCCGCCGCCAAGGCGTCGCCTTTGGAGATGGCCACGCCCTTCTTGCCGGACCGGACGACGAGCCTCGGGTCCATCCGCACGCCGATGAGGAAGATGACGTACATGAGGCCGAACGTGGCCACGGTGTTCAGCACCGGCTCCCCTCTCGGAGGGAACACCAGCTGCCTGAACTCATCGTTGCGACACAGCAACGACGGGCCGAGTATAATGCCACCCTGAAATTAACACAACCCTTTCTTCATCGATCCATCCCTAATTAAGATCCATGCCGATCTTGTCATCGTGGCAACAAATTATGGAGATTACCATGATCTCGGAGACGACGCGGGGTTGCTTGAGCGGCTTGAGGAGGAAGTAGAGGACGCGGGTGACGGCGACGATGAGGACGAGCTGCACGCCGAGGAGAGGCAGCGACGACGAGAGCGGGCTGCCGCCCTGGAAGATGTTCCGGCCGGTGCCCGTGGTCTGCGGGACGACGTAGCAGTTGACATTATCCATCTCATTAGTTCCGCGGCGACTGCTGCCTCCGGATCGGCGTAAATGGCGGCGGTTCTTCTTGCCCGACGCCCGCCTCGTCAGGCTGTTTCTTCCATCGCGGTTTGCGTGGTGGATGTGAGGAGGAACGGTGACGGGACGAGGAGGAGAATACAAGAGAAATCAATGGCATGTCAAAAAAGTTTTAGAACTTGATAGCCATGAGAATATATTGAGCCCAGCTTGTTAGTTGGATTCTTGTGGCTACAAACTGCCAACGTTGTGGATTGTTCGATATAGGCGGGGCGGTCTCGCGTTCAAGAATAGTAAACCTCAAAATCGCCAGTCATAAGAGCATCTAGCAATATGAATCAAATATAATAATGTTTTAGCATCCCACAATATAACAATGATCCAATATTACAAGAATTATTCAAATCCAAATAATAAATAAATAAATGAGAACTCTTCCGTGGACTAGTCGTAGCCGTGCATATGCGCACAAGGGGCAGGTCCCGAGTTCGAGTCCTAATTTCTACCTTAATGACAAAGCCAGGGTGGAGTCCCCCCTCCGGTCTTGTTATTTAATAAACAAATAAATGGTCCAGAATGAAAATAATGGTTCAAATCACACATGATACTACAAATGAGATGAAATCTATACATCTTATAAAGCAAAACCCCACTAAGGGGTCATTTAAGTTGTCTATCTTGACATGCAAGCTATCCACATCATCTACTATTTTAGCCAATCAATTGTCCATGTCATTCCACATTTATTAATGATTGTATATTTTTACATGCAACATATACACATCATCAATTGTTTTAAGCCATACAATTGTCCATGTCACCAAACTGTTTGCACATCATACCTCTTTATTCATTCATAGTCAAAATTAAATTATCAACTAAAAGAGGTACTATGTTTTGGGGTCAAATACACAACAATTTCATGTAAATTAAATTTAGCATCTCAACTAAAATTGAATCTCTCATACTTTTATAAACAATTTCATCTTTCATGTGTCTTATAACTTTATTTGCACATTAAAATTTCTAAAGAGATTCTCGCCACAACGCTCGGGGTATTGTACTAGTTAATAAAATGGGAGACTACTTTCCATACAACTGCAACTAATATTCATTAAGATCGTTATGAAGCTAGGCGTACGTTTCCTTGTTCTCAATTTGCCAGTAGGTATCAATAAATGCTTCAATCATATCCGGGTTCCTGCTAGGCTTTATAGGACTACCAATATTGTCATAAAAAACTCCAAGTCTAAATCCCTCTCATCCTCGACGACCATGTTGTGTAGAATCACACAAACCGGCATGATGTTTCAGAGAGATTTCTTATCACAGAAGCGAGCATGACATCGAACAATGACAAACCGATCTTGCAAGTTGCAACACACCAAAATCCCTCTCAATATGCTTTCGGCATGCTTCTTGAGCTTGGGTATAAACATATTGTTTTTTGCCTTGAAAATCTTGCCTAATGCGGATAGATACCGCCGGCTAGATAATACCACATGGTATAGTCATGTCCATTGACAGTGTAGTTGCAAGCCGGGGTATCTCCACTAGCAAGTCTAGCAAAAAGATGAGACCTTTGCAGAACATCGATATCATTAACAGAACCCGGCAAACCAAATAAGTTATGCCAAATCCACAAGTTCTCCTAAACCACTGCTTCAAGCACAACCGTGGGATTATGATGATGGCCGGTGTTTAGCCCGTGCCAAGTCGCATGGCAGTTCTTCCACCTCCAGTGCATGCAATCTAAACTCCCAAGGATTCCCCACCACCTTCTTGCTTCACTCATCACCGTCAGCCTCTTTGTGTCCTCACTAAGAGCTTGGAGTTACTCGGGACCAAAAACCCGATCAACAACTTGGCAAACAACCGCACACATTTGAGTGTGCTATTTTCTCCAATGCGAAGATACTCACCAGTGTAGTCAACCGGAATGCCATATTCTATCACTCTCATTGCCGCTGATATCTTTTGATATGAACTAAATCCAAGTAGACCGTGGCATTTTTCCGACGAGTGAAAAAGCGAGAGTTTTGCTCGCAACATTCCACAATGCGAACAAAAGATCTCCTTGCATTCGGTAACGCCTACAAAAGAGATTAGGCGAGTAGGTGGGTACCTCGGCAAAATAATCTTTCATAAGCAACTGCTGGCTGAGAGCTCGGTTGCGCGGATAGCAAAGTTGGCCAATGTCGACCCTCGACGCTTCCTATTCTTGATTTTTTTTATGGCGAGAATCAAGAGGAGTGTCGTGAAACAAAATGTTCTATGTCGGAGTTATCCAACGACGAGGAGGAGGACGAGTCCCAATCATCAAAATCCATCTAAGAAATAAATCGTAAGCTAAACTATATAGTCCGATTCCCCACCCAAAGGATGAACTGCAAATCAAAAGATATTTACCTTTCGGCCGATGGAGAATGCGCTTTCTTCCCCACCGACGGGCAGAACTAAATCCGCCGCCCCTATTCCCGATGGACGTGGGTGAGGTAGCTGCGACGGCGAAACCGTGCCTCGATCAAGCCCGGAGAGGCCCCTTCTGACCACAAAGGGGCCTAGGGCCGAGCTCGACGACGGATCCTGACGGGTCTGGCCAAGATGGGCAGTAGGGAGTAGCCACCCGCGAGCTCTAAAAGAGGCGGGGACATATCAGCGGACGGCAAGGGTGTTATTCAACGGAGCGGCGTGGCCAGGTGCGGCGGAAATCGGCGGCGGAGTGCGGCGGTAAAGTTCCGCCCCGCCAAAATTTCAGAGTAATTGGGAAAAATGAATATGAGGCGCGAAATCCGAACATATAAGGCAATCAAGGTCGAATTTCCCGCTCCCCTGAAATTTTTCCAGAACTTGACCAGGTTATTTTTTTTTACCTGGATACTTAAAAGCAGCGGTTATTATAAATGTCGGGACATTTTTCAGCATCTGCTAGACATGCGCGCTCTGACATTATGTAGATGCCACGTTCCATCGAGAGGAAAAAGAAAAAAACATTGACTTGCATGCCGGGATGATTGACAACCCGTACTTGCACGGAGGAAGTATAGAAGTTTAGTGTGTTGTAGAAAGTTCCACTCCTCCCGTCGCGCGCAAACGAATCTGATTCGTATGGAAATCCAACATGTTGATGTCGGACAGTCGGAACTGTTAATTAGGTGATCGAGTAGCCATACAGAATATGGTCTCTCTCCAGTCACCGAATCAGACTGTTTAGGTAATTGGGTTCTCGAGTTGGAGTTATTTTTGACCTTGCTAGGGTCGGTCGTTAATACTACGTTCGGGAAGGTAGTGCAACACTTTATCCCTCCCGCCGCCAGACGTGGATACAGCAGCCTACAAGTCCCGATCGAGACACGTCGTCGTCTTGTAGCTAGCGAAATTTCTAGTCTGTGATGGAAGACTGCCAGCAGCTGCCTGCCACCGAGCCTCTATCACCATGGGCGTCGCTGCCAGAAGATTTGGTTCGTCTGGTGGCGTTGCGCTTGCTGGAGGAAGACTTGCTTTACTATGGCCGCTTTCGTTGCGTCTGCACGCAGTGGCGCTCTGCCACCGATTCCCCGTGTGGCCGGGGCGTAGCCGGTCGACGGTTCCACCCACACCGCTGGATGATGTTCCTAGAGGGCCGAGGACTTTACCCCGGCCACCCCGACCTGGGTGACTACGTACGTTTCTTCAACCTCGACTTTGGGGCCTTTGTCCGGGTCCGGCTTGCAGTGTTCCAGGACCACTGTGTTCTGAGGCGTAGCCAGGAATGACTGACGTCCCGGGGCAAAACTTAAGGGACAAAAATCATCCAAAAAATGACCCCATTTTCAATGCATACGTGAAGACAAACTGAGTTGGATAGCTAATACGAGTTGCAACATCATATTCAATTCGATAAAAGAAGACAATGTTGTCTAGCCTCTGATTTTTGTAAGCCTCATAATGTTGTCTAGCTTTATTATGAGCACTGTCATGTTTACCAACATGGTCAACAAGAACTTTAGGCCCATCCTTCCAAGTTTTAAACCCTTTCTTTGTGAATGCTTCAACACCATACTGTTCAGCTCTTGGTTGTTTAAACAGGAGACAATAAAAGCAAAATGTAGCATCTTTAGCAATGCTATATTCCAGCCAGCCACGATTATCCTTGTATCAAGAATCATGAAAGCTTCTGTAGCCTTTTCCTACCAATGTTCGTGTATATGTATGATCAATTGGTTGGCAAGGACCCCTATTAATGTACTCCCTTCTAGCAAGATCTCTAATGTCTAGATTCAAATCCTCAATAGGTATTCTCAAACCAGGGTCTGATTCAATATCACCGGGGCCAAGTTCAGCTGTAACATGAGAGTGATTATCACTTGCTCGAGTTGAAGGGCCCTCTGCCGTGGATTCATCAGCTCTGGGTTGTACTTGAAAATAAGATGTCACTTTTCTCTTACTCATCTTATCTTCCTGTAAACTACAAAATGAAGCAAAAATTTACTAAATCGCCTCCTAAATGCTACATAAACAGAACAAATGAAGTCTAAACTAGTCTATCTAAAAGAAATAAACGATTTGGGAGGGTGGGGTGGAGCAGCAAAATGGGGGATTTTTACCTCCGGCAAGCGACGACCGACTGGGTGAGTGGCGATGTGGGCGGCGGCGGCCGGCGGGCAAAGGCCCTGCTCGACAAGTGTGCGGCGCCGCGGCTGGGGGCACTGGCCGCTTGACGAGCGGGCGAGGGCAGAGAGACCAGGCGGCGACGGCCGGCGAGCGCTGACCTGCCTCGCACGAGCACAAACGCTTGTGTCTCCAAGATTTTCCAGGTTGCAAAATGTCTAGGTCGCCACTTCGTGGGCTGACTAAGGCCCAACTTGGGCTGCGTCCCAGGCCAACATCTAAAATATGGCCTTTGCATCTTTCCCAGGCCCCGGGCCGTGACCCTGGTAGCCTGGGGCCCAGCTCTGCCTTTAACTGTGTTCTAGACTCCATCAATGGCCTCATCCTCCTTCAGAGGGACAAAGACACAGCTATCCGGCTACTCAACCCTTTCACGTCCGACATTGTCGAGCTCCCACCGCTCAAGACCCTTGCCAAGGTAGCGAGGATTCAAGGCCTGAGAAAAATTTCTACTTCCGCTACTTTCTTGCCAGAAGGCATCAGCGTCATGCTTGCGTTCAATGGCACTGCTTACGCGGCGGTTGCTACGCCCCAAGATAAACAATGGACTATGGTAAGCTGGAGGCTCCCAGTTCCGCATTCTCATGGAACCGCAACAAACATTTACGAGATTGGCGCGCACCTGCCGGACGGCCCAAAGCTGATCACCACTTGCCCATGGGAGGTACTTTGCAGCCCTCTATATCTAGTAGAGCATGACTCTGAGATCATAGTGGTCGGTCACACTGACATGTGTTTATCGAGCCTTAGGGCTTACAAGCTTGCGGATATTGCCATGGGAGTGTTCACTCCTGTAACTAACATCGGAGACAAGGCTATCTTTCTAGGTGCAAGGACTTTGTGTGTCTCTTCCAAGGCGTTGCCTACTGTTGTTGGTAACACTATTGTCTGCTACCGTCTAAGGCCCCGTTGTTTTGGTCAATATCATCTCGGTAGTGGCACATGGTCGCAACCGTTCAATGAATGGAGGCTAAATGAAACCGAGCATGGCCCTTATAGCCTTATCCGATATGTTTTAACATGTTGCCATCATACGCATTGGTATGTATATATATGTGCCTTAATTTGCTTGAACTAAATGTAATTATTCCCTTATTTATTTTGGTTAGTACCATTCTTTTTTTCCCTCTTAGGAATAAAGGGAGAATGTATTCTTGGTACGATATTTCATCACGCAAGTGGAAGGTCAAGGTTGAGTTCCGAGAGGGGGTAAGTCTTATTTGTTTTTCTCTATCATATGCTAAAAATATATACTACATAAAGGTGGATTTGCTAGCTCCTCGGTGAAACAAAACTAGCCGATATTGTAAGTTAATCATTTACCAAATGGTTCTGTAATATATCAATACTTCTATTATAGCATGATAAACAATTATGATAGATTCACTTCTGAATAATATGACTAACGATTTAACACAGTTCAGTACTTGTTACAAGTCATTTCATTGTAGACATGTTCATTCAGCTTTTATTGGTTATCATATTTTCCAAAGTTAGAGGTTATCAAATATCAATGTACTCAGTAGTTGGTACCACTTGAAAAACTCATTTTTTGTAATGCCAGGCTTGAATGTGGAATGGAAGCCCTGTCGTATGGGGATGGCGGTGTCAACGGTACTGTCGGAGGTGACAAGCAGCCAGTGTGGCTTCCCGCGGGTGACTCGCGGATCTGCCTGATTTGTGTCAACGGAGTCCCAACCCGCAGTGTGGCACTGCCCTTGGCATTTGCTTGCTTCCTCCTGCACGACATGCCTAACTCAAATCTGGATGCAAACGGTGATAAACAAGGCCATGCGAACATTCTAGGAATCTCAACGGTTTTCAGAAATCTATGCAAGCACACTCACTGGACTGGCTGAGTTGAATACTTGAATCTTAGGAGTAAATGTATTTTGTAGACACTGTACAAAAGAATTTGCTCCGCACTACCTGTTCTGCTAAGCTAAAAAAAATCAGTAGATAATGGAAGCAATTATTAGAAATCTATCAGATGGAGGGCTGCCCTCTCTCGGCTAAGGAGCGTGCTCTTCGATGATAGGGCGAAGAGCACACTCCTCAACCAAGAAAGGGAAGCACTACCTGGATGTGGCGAAGGAGGGTGAGGCTAGCACCCAGTTTTTTAACCTCCATGCGAGTCATCGCAAGAGGAAGAACTACATTGATCACCTGGGGTGGTGGACGGCTCCAGGATCATGAGCCATGAGGATAAGGTGGAGGCTGTGGATGAGTTCTTTGGCGAGCTTTTGGGAACTGCCCACGACAGGCCTTTCTCCCTTGACCTCGACTTCATCGGATTGCCCTCGGTGGATCTACAACACCTGGAGGTGGACTTCTCCGAGGAGGAGGTGTGGAATGTCATCAAGGCCATGCCTTTGGACAAATGGCCTGGCCCAGACAGGTTCTCTCTAAACGCTACTATGTGGCCTGGTGGGGTGTGGTGAAGGTGGACGTTATGGACGCCTTTAGGTCCTTGTCTTGCCTGGATGCGCGTGGCTTCGGGGTGGTGAATCAGGCCCTGATCACTCTTCTACCCAAGAAGCCCGGGGCGGAGGAGGTGCGGGATTTTCATCCTATAAGCCTGATACATGGCTTTGCTAAGCTGGTGGCCAAGGTCCTCGCCGTGCGGGTGACGCCTAGCATTCCACTTTTGGTGGGAGCTCACCAGAGCGCCTTTGTCCGTGGAAGATGCCTCCATGAAAACTTCATGTTGGTTAATGGCATGGCTAGGAAGTTGCAGAGCTTGGAGGACGCGACGGCTCTCCTGAAACTCGACATCATGAAAGCCTTTGATACGGTGGATTGGGCCTTCCTTCTAGAGGTGCTCGGGAAGATGGCCTTCGGGGAAAGATTTATCACGTGGATCTGCTTCCTTCTCTCCACGACGTCGACCAGAGTACTGATGAATGGATCTCCCGGAGGCAAGATTGCCAATCGGTATGGGCTTAGACATGGGGATCCTCTTTCGACCCTGCTCTTCATTTTGGTCATGGAGGCCCTCTACCATCTCATAGAGAAGGCTATGGAGAGGGGGCTGCTCTCTCGCCTTTCCGCCTCCGGCTTGCGGCACCGCACCTCGATCTATGCTGATGACGTTGTCACCTTCATACACCCGACGGTGGAGGACTTGCTGGCCTTTGCTGCCTTGCTGGAGGACTTTGGAGCAGCTTCTGGGCTCCGAATCAACCTCAACAAGAGCTCAGCCCATCTCATCCGGGGCTCAGGTGAGGATGGCTTGAGGGTGACGCAGTTTTTAGGGTGTGCAGTCCAACTCTTTCCTCTCCGCTACCTTGGCTTACCTCTTTCCTTACGGAAGCCGACAGTGGGACAACTCCAATACCTGGTGGACAGTGTGGCCAACCGCCTCCCGAGTTGGGGTGCTGGTTTGATGGACAAGGGTGGACGGCTAGCCATGATACGTTTGACCCTATCCGCTGTGCCAATCTTTGGCATGATGTCGCTCGATCTCTCGATTAAGACCCTCATGGCCATTGAGAAGATCTTGCGTGGGTTCCTGTGGAAGGGACGCAAAGACGTGCACGGAGGACACTGCCTTGTGGCGTGGGACCGGGTCTGTATGCCCAGAGAGTTTGGGGGTCTAGGCATACTGAACCTAAGGAAGAGGAACGTGGCCCTTAGAGCCAGGTGGCTGTGAGTGGAGCGTACGGACCCCGACAAACCTTGGCAGGAGTTTAATATCCAAGTCCCAAGGATGGTCAGACAGGTGTTCGAGACGGCTACTCGCTCTGTGATGGGCGACGGGGCTACGACGTTTTTCTGGACGGACATGTGGCTACCCGAGGGACGTATCCAGGATCTCGCCCCTCACCTGTTTGCTGCGGTCCCGCGGAGAGCGACAAGGGACCGGCGAGTCCGAGAGGGGCTTGCGGGAGGTTGGCTCGAGGATATCTCGCCGGACCTCTCGGCCCAGGCTTTGGTGGAGCTCCTGGCCATCGCTGACAGGCTAGCAGGGGTGTTTCTTACACCGGGGAGGGCGGACTCCTTCCAGTGGTTGTGGGATGCGAGGGGGACCTACACCTCCCGCTCGTGCTATGCATCGCTCTTCATGGGGTCAGTGGCCATGGCTGGAGTCACACAGATTTGGCGTTCCAAGGCACTGTCCAAATGCAAGTTCTTCCTATGGTTGGCACTACGGAAGCGTTGCTGGACAGCAGATCGCCTAGCGCGCCGGGGGCTCCCTCGCCCTGATGCTTGCCCCCTATGTGATCAGCACAAGGAGTCCATCGACCACCTTCTGGTAGGTTGTGTCTTTGCCCGAGAGGTGTGGACTACCTGTTGTAGGGGCTGGGACTACTGCAGCTGGATCCCAGGACAGGGAGAATCTCTCGAGGAGTGGATCACCACGAGGACGGCGCCAAGGAGGGACACTCGGGAGCTTAGGACGATGGTGTCCTTGGTGTCGTGGACCCTCTGGAACCACCGTAATGACATAGTATTCAACGACGCCTCCCCATCGATAGGTAGGGTCTGGAGTCTGTTAGGTGTGAGGGTGAGATCTGGAGGGTTGCCGGACTTTTCCGAGGTAGCCTAGGACAAGCAGAGGTTTGGCGAGTAGTCTCGTAGCCTTCATTAGCTAGGCAGTGTGGTGTGCGCGCTCGGCGTAATTGCCAGTCCGTGTTGTAACCTCGGCCGCTTGGCCCTTCTTCTATGGAAACTGATGTGCCTTCCAGGGCATATCCTTTATAAAAAGAAATCTATCAGACTAAGATATCCTGACAAACTTCCTAGAACTTACAAGTTCCAGCCTGAATACTTTTCCCCCAGCTATGGAATCATTTAGTTACTACAAATACAGCCAGCTACAATTTCCCACCTTTTTAGACAAAGATAGTACAAATTTTCATGTAAAACATAGAGTTTGTGTAGTGCGGAACATCTTGGCATTCTCCAACGGGGAATACAGTAGTCTAGCCACATCCACTGTTTATCTCCGGCGCCCCAAATTCCGATGACTGAACCAATCGACGCCACACATTAGAGCCCGCGAAAACCTCAACACGAGAAGCCGACAGATACACACATAGTTCCAGTTTGTGTAGAGAGAAGCAAAGGAGCTCACATAATCATGACGTGTAGGAAACTGCAGTCTTAGTGTACATAGAAGCAATGGGCTCAAATAATCGTTCCACCAGTTTCATATAAGCATTGGATATGCTGGATTTTCCATGAGACATGAGACAAAAATTATGCACGGGAAAGAAAACATTGGCCAGCCTTAAAATCACTAAATCTTCATGCTGGCAGAGATGAATCAGGAACCAGAACATTATCTTGCTCCAGGAGACCGCACCTTCAACTCGCTTTCTACCCGAAAAGGCCAAACCTGGATACAAAAAAGGAGGAAGCAGAAGCATACCCCCAACTCACAACAAAAGCACCAAGGTTCTTTCTTTGATCATAAAAGCATTAAAGTAATAATAGGACACAATTTTGTGCTGGTTAAGTTACATAATGCGCGCAGCTAGGCAAGCATATTTGACAGAAACATGTTGACACAGAGAGCACTGAGTACCAAGGTGCTGTAAGCAAGTAGGAGTAGTATAACCAAATTGCTTCCTGAACAACAAAGATCAAACTACAAGCCTTGAAAGGAGACTGTTAGACAAAAGCAATTCATTCAAAAGAACATGAGCAAGACTGAATCAAGCACTCACCCGAAAGAACAAGAGCAAGATCAAATCTCTCATCATACCAGTGCCATTCTTACTTCTTAACAATGCAAACTGAAAGTGAAGTTTACCTTGCTCCAGGAGAAAAGATATTTCAACTCATTTCTAAGCAAAAAAAGAAACACCCTGGAAACAGAAATCATCAGGAAACAAAGGCCCTGGCAGTAGTACCAACACACATCCAAAGCACCAAGGTCCTTTACTCAATCTTAGCAGCATTGAAGTAACAATATCAGACACAAAACTTGAAAACTATGCTCATTAAGTGTCGCAATATAGGCAGCTATGCAAATATGCCTGACCAAGCAAGTTCACGCAAAGCACAGGTGCAACCTGGTATAAGATACAAGTTACGACCAAATTGCACAACTGGCAGCAGAGACCACCCAAGCAGCCTATGGAAGGGATCCAGAATAACATTTTAACAACTAAAAATGCAGCACAGATCAAACTAACGGCCTATGGAAGACACACAAAATAACATTTCAACAACTTAAACTGCCTTCGGTCAAAAAGCATGACCAAAGAGTGAATCTCATCTTAACGGTGCCACCCATGCATATTAACCATGCCAAGATTAACGTAAATTTTGGGAGGCAGGGAGGAGTAGTAATAAAGTTATAATATCATAGATCAGTAATCCACAGTTCAGAACATTAACAAGATGTTCAAGAGAAGATAATAAGCAAGCCCCAAATGATGACAGAGTAGGTGCTTACTTCAACCATCCAAAATGAAAAGCCAACCAGGAGTTCTAAACATTCAGACATGCCCTGTGGAGAACGAGGCTCCGCATCTTCTCCTTGCATCTCATGGGACGGAATTGGAATGATGCTCTCTTGGAGAAGATGACGAGTAAACGTCATACAGTATTGATGCTTTCCAATGTTCACCATACCTAAGAACTTGCCATCAACGTCACATCGCAACACATGTTTATTATTAAACATGATCAGCAGCTCACGCTCGTTGAGCAGAATCATATCAATGAACGAATGCATCGTCGAATCAAATGGTGTTTTGTTTTTCCTTTTGGAAGAAGATAAATAAAGTTGCCGTGATGCCTCCACCTTTACCAGGTCAATCCTGTACTTGACAGCCCAGATTTCAGCCTCGTAATCCTGCATCACCCAGATATCTATATCGGCTATACTGAGAGTCGAGATGCCCCAGAAAGCAAGTGTTCCGTTCATGCTAAACAACTTCCTGGTAAAGCTTGTCTGGTAGGGACTGCGCATGGACCGGAATGACTCGGCTTCTGTGTCGAACACAATAATGTCTCCGCCGTCTCCCATAAAGTCTTTGGCAAAATAAGGACACCAATAATGCAGGTTGCCATTGTAGTGGACTGGTTCTGGATAAGAGTTCAGCTCCTTCAGTAACTTCTGTTCCACTGAAGGCGATGAGACTGCTGGCATTGTGAGTGTGACATGCCTCGGCTCGTTGGATCCCACTGTGAGGACGTACAAGCTGCATTTAGAAAAGTTATTTGACGATGAGACCCAGAGCACCCTGTACTCTCCTGTTGGATGGTGTCGGTAGAAACCGATTACTTTGTTACGGATGTCTTCCCCAACTTGAGGCCATGGTAGGAGAGCCTCCTTGCAGATGACCGGGTTGCAGATGTAGTATCGGGATCCATCGTATCTGATGAGGTAGCCATCACAGCTAGCGCAAATGGCATGCTTGGGATGGTTTTTGACGCCGGGCAGGAGGAAGGGCCAGAGCTTTTGATTGGATGTGCTGGCACCAGCATGCGGAGGATGACAAAACTGGCAGGTCGCCCCCCACCGTCGATGATGGGGAGCAACGGCTGGCGGCGGTGGTGCTCAAGCATGAATTCAGAAGTGGAGGTGGCACTGCGCCATGACGTGCTGACGGCACGGCAGCGGCCGACATCCTTGGACGACAACCGGACCAGAATCATGTTGATGATCTCCCCAGGCAGGTCCTCGAGCAGGTTGCGCCTTTCCTGTCCGGCATCCTGCTCCGCTGGTCCAGTCAACTGAAAAGAAGCTTCAAAGCTTTAGCGCCCAAGATAAAAAAAAACCAGCGAATGAGAAATGATCAACAACAAAACAGAGTCTAGACAAAGACTGTTAAAAGGAGTCATCGATGAGGTACGGTTATGGTCTGAGAGATCAACGAAGAATCAAGTCAGTCTGGCCAGTTGGGTGGCGCAGCTAGGTGAAACAATTTAGTTCGGCTAGGTTTGTTGCTATTATCCGCGCGTAACAACTTTGGGGCACCAGCAAGGGAAGTTTTCAGTTCCCCAACTAAGTAAAACAACGATTGCGTGGTGCAACCAGCTGAGTAAAGTAAGCATGATGATTTCATTACAAGATGCATCGAAGGTAAATAGAGGCGATGACTCTTCTTCCGTTGTTTTAACCTTTTTATACTGGTCAAGTGATCAGCAATAGGTAACAAGATTACGGAGAGTTCCGCAAGGTGGATACTGAGCTGAAACTCCATGTCTGAATCATGAGAAAAGCCAGGAATAACATTTACGCTGGAAGTACATGTTTTTTCTCCAGAATTCCTAGTTCTCCACACTGACCAGAATATGAATACAAGAAACGTCCATAAACATAAAATAGGAGAGGAAATTTTCATCATAGAAGAAACCATAAGTGTTTTTGATGGTTCTTGCTCGTTGTGTTGCTGTGTCATGGTAAGTTTTGAACGTGCAGCACGCCGTGCTCTAGCGACAGCTTCTACAGGAATTTTCTCCTGCAACTCAAGAACATTTACCCAGTGATCTCTGATAGCTCCCAACATTTTCCTGTTCCTTGACACCCTACTGCAATTCTTCTTTGTAACCTTGTCATAGGGATATCCGACTAATGATAGCAGCAACACATAGGCATGAACATAAGACCACCAGAAGGTAGCACATTTTAAGGGCTTTGCTTAAAGAAAATCGGCGGCCCACTATTGAGTTGTAAAGCTTTTGCGCAGCAATTTGCCAGAGCTCTCTGCCACTCCTAATCCCGTACTCTTCCCCCCTTGCCATGGCTGCGTCCTGGTTGTGAATTCCCTATCCTCTGATGCTTGTACCCATAAGTAGAGCTCGCCTCTACCTTCTTTCGATCAAACAAAAAAAAAAACCCGGCGCGGTTGAATGCTTAAATTAAGAAGACAAGCAAGCAAACTGCACGAGGAAGGTGAATTACCTTGTCCTCTACTTCTATACACGAATTCAAGGGAGATTTGAGCGGAAAGAAAATTAAGAGAACGCGGCAGGCAAGAGAGAAAAAGAAAGCCGCGAGGCTTATCACCTGCGTCGGAGAAGAAGGCGCTCCGGCGTGCTCCGTGGGCTTAAGGGGAGCAGCGGACCAAGGTCTCGGCGTGAAGCGGGACAGCAGCTTGGTGGAGTGAGACTAGGGCTGCCGGACTGAGCCGACGCTGGGTGGCCCAGGGCGGCGGGGTCGTGCTCGCCCGCACCCAGGCGAAGAGAGGGGCTCGAACTGGAAGCCGCCGCGGTCGATCCGGAAGCCGGGAGGCTGGACGCGACGAGCAGCGGCCGCGAACTCGATCCGGAGGCGAGCTGGATCCCCTCCCGTTGAGGAGCAAAATGGGATGGGGAATTTCCGATTAGAGATCGTCTCTCTCGGCCGAGTCTTTTCTGTATTTTTTTTATTTTATTCGACTCTCGGACTTTAGTTTGAATCTTTTAATTCTTTGATCGATGACAAAATTAGAGAAATGCCCCGCAGGTTGCAGCGGTCATCTCTTTAAAACCCTATTGCGAATAAAAATATACTAGTATAAAATACATGAAACATGAAGTTGTCATGTAATATTCTGTTGAAGACAAAAGTTGAGAGGCTAAATTTAATCGACGTGAAAATGGTTCTATATCTGACCAATTAAATTTTATGCTGCACGCAAAATTAATTAAACTTGTTGATACGATGAACTTAGCGGACTAAAGAAATTGATTATGGGATATATTGCATAAAGATGTGTCATGTATGTTGTTGCATAATATTTTTGAAATTGTTTAAACGTTACATGTAGAAGAACACGTAATCTCGAATAGAAGATAAATGTTTTTAAATTGGCAGAATTTTTGCTTGGTTGGTTGAAACAATTAAGAACAAAAATATTGAGATGTTCCAGTTGCACATGATTTTAATTGGTAATTACATTTCACGGTAGTGTGATCTCATCACTTGTGCGGTTAAAAAAGGTTGATGTGAAAATTATATTACTAAAACCTTGTCTTCCTCTGCCGACCAGGTGGGAGGGATATGAACTATGAACATAACCGACTCTCACAAGATTCATGGTTGAGCTAGGAATGAGAGGGATCAGAAGTGAGCCTAGCTCACTTGGCTAGTGGAGTGGATGTACAACCCAGCTATCCAGGTTCAAGTTCTCACGGCGCGAATTTGGGTTCTTATTATTAAAAAAAACTCGTTGTGGGGGCTTCCCCCACCGCTTTCCTTTCAAAAAAAAAGAGGGATCAGAAGTGATGGGATTTGGGCATGTGTAGCTCCACAAAAGATCGTTACACATTTTATCGATTTTTTCTTGATTATATAACACCATGAAAAATTATCCAAATGTCCTTCCTGATATGGAGGTTTGTGACTTAATTATTGATCTTGTGAAACAATAACAATTTTTCAAATTGTATGGTTTTACTTATGAATTGAATGAGTTTCTATCTATTTATCATAATTATTCAAAACTTGGAACAATGCTTGTGCTAAGTAAAATTTTAAAATAACTAAATCAATCATATATGTGTACATAAGTATATTTTAAGCACTTATCAAGTATGATAGATTAAAATGTTTCATTACTTTAGGATCTTGTTTCCTTATTTTTTTATGAAAAAATAATTTTTGGCAACACATAAATAAGCTCAAAAGAATCCAGAAATCAGAAGGATACCAAAATAAATAATGGTAATATCCTAGAGAAAATCATCCAGAAAATCAAAATTAGTAAAGTTTACTCCACTTGGTGTTCATCTAAAAGGTCCATATAATCATTTCTCTATTCTCTAATCAAATTAACAGTGGCTATTAGTGTCCTTCATCATTTATATTTTAAATTTAATATAGCATTTAGTTGTAAAAGATCAATCATTTTCTAAAACTAATTAAAGCATAGTGAAGAAATTACTTACATAATATCGAAAATGTCATCAAAATATTATGGAGGCTTGGGATTACATGATTGATCTTGTCAAAGAATCGAGAGTCATTTTCATTTCTCGTGACCCCGAGGGATTCCTGGCGATTTACTGAATTACTTCAAATTTAAAATGAATATGCGTTAAATAAGGTCTTATATTTATAAGAAGAAAACATATGTGTGTACACATGTATTTTATGGCCTCTTATGTATGATCTTGTTTTCTAATTTATTTGTTGATATTCGTTTGTAGTAATACTTAATTATTTTGAAGTATGGATACGGAAAGGATACCAAAATCGTCGACAAATTTGAAGTTGTTAACGTCTATTGGAGTTAAGTAGAAAGATCTTCAAAATCGCTTATATTAGCTACCCAAATCGGATTGGCTAATAGTAGCCTTCAAATTTTTAAGTCTGATTTAAGTTTTTTTGGGTAATGTATTGTGCATCATTTGATTATATATTATTGATTTTCTAAACTAACAAATTAATGCACAAAGTGACAAATATAGCACAAAGCATGTGAAGCAATATATCACAAAGCAAATTAATACAGAGTTGGTATGAGTAGGAAAAGAAGGACTGTTGTTTATTCGCTTACTTGATCTCTCTCATAAACTTGGTGGCATAAAATAATATATAGATATGAGAACATATGATAAATACTAGATGCAAGTTTATCTTTGACAAAGGTATTGATAATATTCATATGAGCGTCACATCCTAACATCAAGATGAGATGGTGTTCACACACCCTCTATTACTCCCCAAACGAGTGGGTCTTTCGCATGCTCGAAATTAAGTACAAGTACATAATGTTGTCTTAAATTTCATGACATGACATGAAGTTGAACAAATGTTACGAATTCAACTCTTACTGTCCAAAAGCTAATAGCACTATTCCCTTATCCCTAGTTGGGTTGTCATTTCCTTTGTAACAAAGCCGTGCACCAGGCAGTACCGGCGGTGGAACTGCATGGCTCGCCAAGGTCCCGTCTATCGGAGGGATATTGAAGGCGGTGCCCGCCGACCAAGGGGACCAGTGGTGTTGACAGAGGAAGCTACTGTGTTTGCGGTGGAGTCCGGAGTCCGATGCTTTCGTCTCCGCAGCCTGCCTCGCGCAAGCGGCTATGGTGGTCTAGGCTAGGAAGTCAAAAAATGAAGCGACGGCGGCCAACACGATAATCGGGACGACGATAATCACATTTCTTTACATTCTTACTCATGCTATCGAAAGTACATTTGTAACAAGATAATTACTTACTCTTATAATGTATTAATGCACTAGCCAACGCAATTACGCAAGTAAAAGTCCAAACTGACGGAGAGAGCTAGTGCAGTTCACATATACTGTAATACCCCCTCTCATGTGTGACTCCAAGAGGCCAACACATGCAACCGGAAGAGAGCAACGGCACGCGAGATATGGCTCAAGAGGTGTATATGTGAACAAAGAGGAGGCACCACCGCACCGGTAATTTTCAATAAATTGTGAAATCCAGGACTTGAACTCAAGAACTTAGACTCAGATATCATGTCATGTTTCATGCATTAGGCAACGCAATCAAAAGACCGGACTGATGCAAATCCACATATACTGTAACATTATTAACAACAAACGCATACCGCCGTCCCTTTGTTTATCCAGTTTAAAGAAATAGAAGCCTAGTTGCTTTAGGATGCCGGTGCCCAAGAATGGAAGATAGGTTGCGCTTGAAGTGTTTCACTCACAAGTTCCATGGCATAGCTTCCAAAGCACTTGTACCCGAAGAATGAATCAAACTAGTAGATGATGCCTTGGAGAGCCTTAGCAAACAAGTCGAAAAAAAGTTTCTGGTACTAAATGCAGAACTGAAGCTATATGTTTCCGGTACTAAATGCAGAACTGAAGCTATATGTGAAAAACCAGGTGTTAGTTTACAGAATGCGTGCCTAAAAAAAAGGAAATTCAAAAGAAGAATTCAAGAAGAAAGAAATCATGGATCGACATGCAGCACCACAATACAAAGAAAAAGAAGATAACTGAACTCGTACCCCAAAAACAATCTTGTTTTGTAAATTTATTACACCTATCTGAACACACTACATATTTACTAATGAAAATATAGACCAATAATTTTTCTGAATTTTCTGCTTAGAGAGGAGAGAAGGACATGACGGCAGCACACCACCAAGCAACTACAGAGCAACCGGCTGGAACAAATGAGAATTGTTTCCAAGAATATGGGTGGATGGCTCATTTACTGATGGCATTCCACTTAACATATCTAAAAGATTCATTGTTGAGCAATATAAATCTTGTTGTGTAATCAGTTCTATCTCCCTTAATATGCAGAGCGATGATGACAGTTTGCACTTGCAGAACTATATGAATTTTCCTGGGATTAGACTATGGTTATAGCAAATGAGATGACAACCCTGCATGTGTGCTATTTTGTCTTGATAGATCGATGTTTTGGGATGCTTGAGACAGACTATATATGCAATTCGTTTTGTTTTTATGATACACATCAACTGTAGCTGTTATTTTTTTAATATGTAAGACAGAGAGTGGGGATTCAGTATCTGTTGATCTGTTATAGTCTGAAACGTGTTCAAATTGGTATGTATGTGAAATTTGGCACCAAGCCTGCAGGTTTAGGAGATTTTCCCTCCACCATTCTGGAGTTAATTTCCAATTAGTAGCAGAAATTAGAACGAGAAAAGATAGCCATCCGATTGGAACGGAGGGCAGATTATACACAATACAGCACGCGTACAGTATGAACTGAACTGCAGAGGTGCCGAGCCCTATGTAATTAGGTGAATCAATTTACAGCATGGTCATCTACATATCACTAGAGTTGAACTGACGTAAAAATTATGCAGAGGACAACTCCCTACTGACCTACATAAGGTGTCCAGCTAAACGATCCAAACGGCTACTGGCAAACGGGCTACTACAGTCAGCAAAATCAATTCCCACCTCATTTGACGAGGCCTTCTCTTTCAGCTGCCATTTCAGTCACCCCACGCCCACAACGGCGAGTTGGCAAATTCGGTCTCCAACCCGTCGACCATGTAATCCTCACTCTTGATGTCCGGGTGGAATGCCAGTTTCTCAGTGATGTGATCGGCATCAATGTACATGGCAATGTCATTCA
The DNA here is from genome assembly GCA_947311845.1 of Poa pratensis. Taxonomy (NCBI): domain Eukaryota; kingdom Viridiplantae; phylum Streptophyta; class Magnoliopsida; order Poales; family Poaceae; genus Poa; species Poa pratensis. Next base: position 36,269,590 of record CAMZMU010000059.1, on the reverse strand, counting down.
GGTATTCAGCAAACACTTCCTCTTGCACAGCCCAAGAAGCATCCCAATGTTGAGCGATCTCCGTGTCGCCACCGCCACTGTGTGCCGGCGGCAGCTTCACTTCATGCTCACCAAGGACAGATGCAGCCACCATCGGCTCCACTTCACCCTCACTGAAGACAGAGGCGGTGATCATCGGTTTTACTTCATGCTCATCGAAGATAGAGGCGACAGCAACCTTCGGATTCATTTCATGCTCGCAGAGGACAGACGGAGTGACTATCGGCTTCAGTTCATGCCCACCGAAGACAGTGGTAGTGGCAGCGGAAGGGGAACAAGAGACAGGATAGCACTGCACCGGTGCGTCGGCAGTCATGGGGAAGGCAGATGGGAAGTTCACGATCGCCCGGGAGCCGAAGATGGCAATGGCGGCCTTGTCGTGCGCGATGGCGGCATCGATGGCTGTGGCGGAGGTGCCAACCCAGTGTCGCTTCCCGCGGTTTGGCTCGCGGATCTCGGAGGCCCACCTGCCGGACTTGCGCTGCCAGATGCCCCGGTACCCGTGGTGCCTGTTCTCCTGGCCACACTTCCCTCGATGAGCCACCACCGGAGTCCGAGCCCCCAGCGTGGCACTGCTCTTGGCCTGAGCTTGCTTCGTCCTGCTCTTGCTGCACGCAAACAGAGAAATGTGCACTTTAAATCTCGATGCAAACAGTGATGAACAAACTATGCCAACATTCAGTAAACAATTTTTAGCATAGATATCAGGAAGAAGACACGCAGAAATAATGATGTGCTGTGCTCTTTTTGCTATGCTTGAAGCTGAGTTCTGAAGTTTGAGCTAGTTGAACTGCATACAGAGTTTAACTAGGTGCAGTTTCCGATTGGAACTGCATGTATGCAAGCACACTCACTGGACTGGCTGACTTCAGTAGTTCAATACTTGAACCTAAGGAGCAAATGTGATTTGTGAACACTGTACCAAGGAATTTCTCTGGACTCTGCTCTGTTAAACTGAAAATTCAGTACATAACGCAAACAATTTTCAGAAGTCTATCTAAGAGGGTGGAAGTCCGGTTGAAAAAAGAAAGAAAAATCTATCTAAGATATCCTGTCGAGCTTCCCAGAACTTACAAGTTCCAACCTGAATACTGTTTCCCCTACTGTTGGAATTATTTGAATTTTACAAATACAGCCAGTTCACATTTCCCCTTTCTTAGGGCAAATATATTTTCAAAATTTCATGTACAACAATAGTTCCTTCCTTCCCATTCTCCAACAAAATTCGGCAATCTAGCCACATCGCAAACAAAATTCAGCCGACAATGTAAGCCTGCAATCCATCCGAAACACGGGTTTACACCGCTCAAGCAATTTCCTAAATCAAAACAGTCCAACACCCGACGCACAGGACAATAGCTAGCCGTGATCGATACTTGGCGCACACAGTCGCTCCACAGCTCATTTCGGGCACCCAAAATCTCGAATGCCTGAAGCAATCGACACCGCAAATTAGAGCTTGCAAAAACCCCAGCACGAAAAAACCCTCTCTCCGATCTAAACACCGCAGGATCACGGACGGGGATTGCGAATCAAACGAACCCAGCAAGGAAATGCCGCAGCTATTTTATACCTGGAGGAAGATGCCGCTGGTGCCTGCTCCATCTCCTCGCTCTTGATCCCCACGGCGGCGGCGCCTTCCAAGGGCAACCTCCTCTTCGGCTTTTCCCCTCCGCCTCCCATCCTCTCCTTGGTGAACCCTCGAGTGCTGCCCGCCGCCACGGGAACGACAGAGAAATCCGTCGAGCAACGGGATACTTCGTCGGCAAGGCGATTAGGCAAGAGCGCTCTCACTCCAGTCCCAGAAAAGCTCGGCCATTCCGGCGTGCTCCGGTGCGTTGATGTGGCAGGTGGGCCTTGGGCCGGAAGACGCGTGCCTCTTCCTGAGTTCATGAGGAATGGGACCCGCCGGCAGGGTCCGTCGATTTCTGTTCTCTGTCTAGTGGGACCGGGTACCACAATAGGACCGACTCAAAATATGTGGCGTAGTTTGAGTGGTCGAAATGATGTTTTTTCCTAAACTACAAGCCTAAACTGAGCCTAGCTCAACTAGTTTGGTTCCTTGCGGTGGAACCGGCCCACCCAAGTTCAAGTCCCAGATTTGGCATGGGTGCTCGCATTTTTCTGAATTTTTTAAGATTTAACCGGCGCTATGCTTTCAGTGGTAGGTGACGTGCCCGTCAACAGCGAGGCGTCCGTGGTGACTTCGTCGACCTCAAGATCTGCCGGACCAGTCTCTCGGAGGTGCTCATAGGGATAGGGTTTGCGTGCGTGCGTTCATAGGGGTGTCTATACGTGCGTGTTTGTGAGCGTCTGCGTCTGTACTGTGTTTCTAAAAAAAACATAGATTTAGATAGTCAAAATATGTTTTTCAAACCAACTTGCCATACTATAACTCTTAGGACTCGCTCGGTAGTAGAGGATCCTGGACAACCTCCTTCCTTTCCCCGGGCGAGAAACAAACTGGGCAAACGGATCCAGAAAAGCTCACGTGTTTAGTCTCCAACGTGGGAGAGAGATCCCGACGCTTTCACGTCCTTTAAAATCATTCCACGAGTCGCTAGGTCGGGAACAAAACCCTCAATCTTTCTCGCGAGAAGGTGATGACAATGAGTTTGACGGCCCAAGCATCTTCCTCCGGCGACCATCCCCAATCTTGCCTCTTCTGGTTGTCCTTCTTCCGTCTATCCCCTCTCTCGCAGCCGTGCCCTGGGCCCATAGACTTATTACACCTCGACCTCTTATACCCTTGGCAACGACGACGACCTGACGATGGCGATCGTCTTCCTTCTCCTTCAACTAAGTTTAGCCTATCCCTCCTTCTCTAGACTCGTTTTGCTTTTCTATTTCATGCGTTATTTGTCCCCACTGGTGAGTTGCTCATGAAGATCTTGCATGTTGCCAACCGGATTCCCATCTTGTAGCAACTCCTCTTCTTCTTTCATGTATCCTATATCTTGCAGCCCCGGTGACCAGAGTCACATCATCGACAACCTCCTCATTCTTTGAAGCCTACAACTTCTCGTTAGGATGACTCGGAGAACCTTTATATAAGCTCGAGCCATGTTAAAATTATACATCATAATTTATTTCTAATAACTTTTCTTACTTATTTATAACTTATAGGTTTACATACAATGTTAATTATCATAGTTTTGTATTAAGCCGAACATAAATAACCACATGAAATTACAACTTTACAAATAAGACAAGATATCAAATGATATAAATTGAACAATGTCATTTCATATATAATTCCTGATAAGTTGCTGATGCAAATCTTCCAGGTTGCACACCGTGGTCCCACCTTGGAGCTTTGGTGACTAGAACCACCTTATCAGTATCTTGCAGCTTTGGTGACTGGAGCCACCTTATCTATGAAACAACCATCTCATTCTCGGAAGCATGAAGCTTCTTGGTAGGAAGACTCGGGAAAACCTTTATAATAGCACGAGTCGTGTTAAAATTAACCGTCATCATTTACTTATAATAAACTTTCTTACTTATTTATAATTTGTTCTGTTAATATACAATGTTAACATTTATAGTTTTATATTAAACAGAACATCAATAATCAAATGAAATTAGAATTAAACAAATAAGACATGATATTATATCTATAAGATTCAACAGGTTTCGTTTAAAATATACTTTCTGGAACTTAAATAATATTTTGCAATGAAACTTGCTTAAGTTGGTTTCCTTCTTGATATATCACCTCTAAAAAAGAGCTAAGAAAAATATTTAAGATAGAACACAGAAGTGACCACATGTTATTTGTGGAACTTAAATCAACTTAAAATGTATATGTATGTGTTAAGATCTATTATAATATTCTTAAATATATGTTGGCAAGAAGCTCTAAAGTGTATCATCTCACAGTTTGTGGACATACTTTATAGAGTGTATGCTTGCTTATCTTGGGTGTAATAAAATAATAATATATAGAGTATATGATTATCTATCTTAAGCGTACATAACTGAAGAGTTATAAAGTATACAAGAGTTTTATTCTCGTAAATTTTGGATTGGTTGTTTGTTGGTTCTTATGTGATTAAATATGCATATTTGTCACTCGAATTTCAACAAATAACTCATAATGTATGTCTTCTTAGTTGTACATGGTATCAAAATATAACCACTAGTAGTAGACATTACAAGATAAGAGCATTTCTAGCAGACACGAGAAACCTCCTGGAGATAGTCTCACTGTCAATTGGGTTTTCATCCTGGAGATAGTCCCCACACTCAAAACAATGTCTTCAACAAGGCCATTTCTAGACACAACCAATTAAGACATGACCTTGGATTTTCACCCGGAAAGGTAAGACTTTGAACTTCACCTGTGCTAGCTGTCGCTCCCACTTACATACCGTTGCTACTATTCTTGAAGCTCCAAGCAAGTTCCTCATCACCGCGAAAGGATCCAATCACCATTACTAGTCCTCTGATCTCGGCCTCTATGACATTCTCTGCCTCTGACTTCACCATGGATTTGCCCTTGATGGCAACGGAAGCAAAGCTTCACATCACTCCCTCCGGTGCGACCGATTCCCATTTGATTTAACAGTCTCTAGGCATAAACATCCATGTGATATCGCGGCGGAGCCTTCCAGATCCCGACACTCAGGCCAGATCGAGGAGGACAGGTGTTAGATAGATCTTCGTCCTTGCGCGAGTTGGAACCCTAGGACCGCCACCATTATTGAGCACACCGGCAGGCCCCCAAACCGTCGGTCAGAGCAACAAAGGAGGCGGCCGCAAAAGCCACCCCAAAATCCAAACAAGGCAGCTGGCCGATCTAGATCAGACCGAAAGGTCCACATCCAAGACCCGCTGTCGCACCGCCGGGAGGGTTCTCAGGAGCCTCACTTCTACCTCCAACTCGCCGCCCTGGACATAGGCCCTGACCATGAAAATCGCGCCGCCTGGTGCCACGACCACGGCCGCCGCCCATATGGAGCCGCCGATGCCAATTCCATAGCCACCGCCGCCGCCCATCAGGAGCTGCCGCTTGCCGCCGTGATACGTCTCAAACGTATCTATAATTTCCGATGTTCCATGTTGATATTATACCAAATGTTACATGTTTTACATACATTTCATAACATTTTTATGCATTTTCTGGACTAACCTATTAACAAGATGTCACGGTGCCAGTTTCTGTTTATTATGTCTGTGCATTGCAGAAAAGGTCCAAAAATGAAAGTGCTCAGAAAAATCTGAAAACATTACAGAAATTCTAAAACGCCAGAAGACTCCGGGAGCCAGAAGGACAATTCCAGCAGAGGCCCACAGCCCCCACACCATGGGCCCGCGCGGCCAGAGGGGTGGCCGCGCCGTGGCATGGTGTGGCCGCCTCGGTCACCTCCTCGTGACGTCCTTTGGACTATATATTGCCTCCGCGGTGAAAACCCTAAAAGAATCGACGATTTCTTCAGAAGAGTTCCGTAGCTCCGCCGCCACCAAAAACCCTAATTCGGGGGACGGAAGTCTCTGTTTCGGCAACTTGCCGGGACGGGGAATTGCCCCCGGAGCCATCTCCATCGATGCCACCGCCTCCATCATCGCCGTTGCTGCCTCCCATGATGAGGAGGGAGTAGTTCTTCATCGGGGCTGAGGGCTCTACCGGTAGCTATGTGGTCTATCTCTCTCTCCCATGATGTGATCTTTATGTGATCATGAGCTTTGCAATCTAGTTAAATCCATATATGTTACTCTTCATTATCTTATATGCTACTTGAGTGGTTTTATTAATGTAAACTCCGGAGTCACCTTTGTCCCACGGTGCGAAGTTGACAGTGTGCGCACCGTGTGTGGCTCTTAGGCTAAAGATTACAGGAATACTTATCATGAGTTATTATTTGTGTTGGATGTCTCTATGAAATTGTGGTGTTTGTCTAGTACTATTTAGGGCGCTCAAGTTGAAAGTGTGGGGTTCCCTAGATGTGGAATGCGACTTTAAGGTGTGCTTTTATAGCCCTACACAGTAAATTGGTGTTCGTTATCCAACTAGAGAATAGTTCAGAGTAGCATAGTGAAGAGGAAATATCTATGTATTCAATTATATTATTATTGTTGAGAGTGTCCACTAGTGAAAGTATGATCCCTAGGGCTTGTTTCTAAGCATTGAAACATCGTTTACAACCAGTTCTGCTACATGTTTGCTTGCTGCCATTTTTATTTCAGATTGCAATTACCACTTATAATCATCCACATCACTTGCATTTTAATATCTCTTCGCCGAACTAGTGCACCTATACACCTGACAAGTGTATTGAGTGTGTTGGGGACACAAGAGACTTCTTATATCTTAATTGCAGGGTTGCTTGAGAGGGATATTTTTGACCTCTACCTCTCTGAGTTCGATAAACCTTGGGTGATTCACTTAAGTGAAACTTGCTGCTGTTCTACAAACCTCTGCACTTGGAGGCCCAACACTGTCTACAAGAATAGAAGCGTGCGTAGACATCACGCCGCACGACCAGGAAGCCACCGTGCACAGCGCCCTGCCCGAGGCGCCCTAGTCGTGTCCAGGAGCCGCCGCCATGTCCTCCTGCCCTAAGCACCTATGGTGTCAGGCGCCGCCGCCACCGCGGCCAAGGCCGGCGGCAGGCTTCGCTGGTCGAGAGGACGGGGTGGGCGACGCTGGGATTGGTTCCCCCTGGCATCGCCCTGGGGTGGCGGCGCGAGGGGCCCATCAATCTCTTAGACACCAAGCTCTCTTCTATGTTGGCCGGGTGCTCCACAATAAGACCAACTCAAAAATATGTGGCGTATTTTGACTAATCAAAATGATGTCTTCCCTAATATACGCATTGAGGCATAGATTTTTATACTCTGTCTGATTCGTTTTAAGTGTCGCGTGAAGCACAATTTTAAGCGACTACGGTGGCCATGTCTGCTGCTAAGTGTCTGATTTGTTTTAAACGACTATGGCGGCCACGTCTGCTGCAGCGCGGCGTCAGGAGCTTCACGGGCCCAGCCGGGCAGGGTGGCCCGGTGTGCTCCAGCTGCTGCGTCTGGTCTGCTACTGCCTTCGCTGGTGGAGGTTGTGCCCTCACACGAGGATGCGGTATTGTCGTCCTCTAGCTATGGCAACATTTGTCATGGTGAGACGTCATTGATGATTTAAAAATTGTTGCGTGTATGTTCGTGGATGGCCAGCTAGGTGAAGCTAATGGTTGGCCGGGGTGTGGAGTGTCGGGGGTCGGGAGAAATCCCTGTCGGTTCTTACCGGCACCAACGTGGTGACGCCTCCGGGGGCCGTCATCCCTCTTGAAGGGCGTCGAGTGTACCCCTTCCCCACTTCCATCCGTGTACCAGGAGAAATGATAGGATCAGTCAGGGCAGCAGTGTCGTCGTCGTCGTCGCATTTCTTCTTAAAGGTGGTGCTTGGTACGCGGCAATTCCGGCGGCACAGGAGCGTGGTGGGAATTCTCTGGAGGGCGTGACAGTTGCGGATAATCTTCACTCGTCGATCTAGCGTTGTTGACTTTTTTTCTCTTTTCTTTAAGCTCAAAGTGGTCGATTTCCACTGATGGAATAGATAAAAGAGGTGACCCAGTTTATAAGGGAAACCAGGTACAAAAACCATACAAGTTGTATAATGTCCTGTTTATGAGGAAAACATGGTCAAAACCGCACAAGCGAGACGACCCGCCGCCCACACGACGCAAGCCGACCAAACGTACTAGATACACACCACCTGCTCCGGGACCGCCTCCCCGACGTAACAAGCAGGACGAAACCTCACATAGCCCGAAGTCGAACCAGTCAGTGTCGACGAGCCTGCAGTCCGCACTGCATCAGGATGCCACCCAAATCCTTTTTTTTTCTCTTTCCTTTCTTTTGCTTTCCTTTCGGGCGTGATTGTGCTGTTTGCCCCAGCAATCTCAGTTGTATCAGGAGGTTCATATATTAATATAATATAGCGGGCGCTAGCCTATTTCGTGGAAGCACAATTTTATGGTATAACTCGCTACAGTGTTTTGGGATTGGAGTAGTAGTTAAAATGGGTCTTCCAAACTGACTTCTTCTAAACCTCTTCGACGCATCAAACATCATCCTCTTGGCGTTTAGGTCTTGCAGCGATTAGTCATATGGTGTTTCGGCATAACTTGGTGGTGGTACCGATCGAGAACTATTGTTTTCTATTTTTATATTTTCAAGTTTTTGGGCTTTGTCTCGCCTAGAAGAAGTATTGGTTAATTATCTAGTTTTAGAAGTGTCTCCTGACTACAGTGTGTTCACCCTATAAAAAAATTCGGAAAGAGAAATTTCGGAACACGTGAAAATTAAAGCAAAATTCATCAAATTTAAAACATACAAATTTCATCAAATTTAAAACAAAATTGCATAAATATGAATTTAGTTTGATTTAAACCAAATATTGTCAGAGAATTTTCGTAAATTATATTTGGATGCCCACCAAAGTTTCATAATTTTCTTTGAAATTTTGAAAACCCTATTTTAAAAGTTATAAGTTCTGGTCTGCTGGGTGGATAACTAACACAACTCTGTACTTATGCACGATTGCTGTGTAGCAATTTCTTCTCGAGTGCTTAGAGGAAAGCCGAGACACGGAGGATAGAATTGCACACAATGACTCCGGATAATCTGGTCTAATCTTTTTATGAAGGAATTTTGCACTTCGCGGCCGCTTCGTTGCTTTATATTATCATAATTTAATTCATAATAAAATCGGTTCTGGCTAGATAAAAAACACCATGTATGAAGAATAAAATTGTCAAAAACAAAAATCCTGCAACTGAGAAATCAGAAGTACAACCTTCATTTCAAATTATAAAAGTTTTGTATATTTCAAAATGAACCACTCACGGAATGAAATGACTGAAGAGACACGGTGAAATGCGTCTATATACATATGATTCAGAAAAAAATAAGAACACATTATAATTCGGAAAGGAGAGAGTAGAGCCCAGCGGAGTGGCTTATCCCAAACCCTTGGCGAGAATGCATCATTAGTCTATTTTCTATGATAAATCCTATCTCAGGATATAAATTTTTGTTATTCCGTGATGATATCACCGACCTTCGACGATTTTTTTTTAAAAATAATATTTTTTTGAATAGAAATTCGGAATCTAGCACGCGTTGGGGAAGAATTCGAAAACTAGCGCGGCGTCGGCACGGCTCGTGCCGAAACAACTGGTTTCGGCACGGCCAGGACCGAAACTAGCCCCTGCATGTCGGCCTGCGCACCGGCAGACGTGGCCCACATCTCTTGGCGTGGTGCGTACCGAAACTTGTGGTTTTGGCGTCGCCCGCGCCGAAACCCGCGCCTTTCGGCACGGCCCGTGCCGAAACGAGGCAGACGGCCATCTTCCTCTCGCTCGACGCCTCTTCCTCCTCTCGCTCGACCAGTCTTTCTTCTCTCCTCTCTGTGTTCTTCCGCTTCCAGGAAAACAGCAGCGATTCCTACCCCAAAAAATTCCCACAAACCCATATATTGAAGAAATGGAGTAGAGGAGGGTTAGTGCATCATCGATCTACTGATGGGATAGTTGTTCGTGGAGGCGTTTGGGGGAGTGGAGGTGGAGCAATGGTGGTCAACAATGGTGGATAGTGGTGGTGTGTGCCGGTGTTGGGGAAGCTAGAGGCGTGGTGCGGCGGTGGTGGTGCTAGATTGAAGCCGGGCAGCGAGAGGTACGCACGCGTCAAGGGTAAACCCTAATCTCTAGATTTTTTAGGCTAAGTGTTAATATAATTTAAGGGTGGATGCATGACATATGTGTGGATTAGTGTAGATATATTTTAGTTAGTGGTCATATTTTAGGTGGTGGTAATATTTTAGTTGGTCAGCATATTTTAGGTGGTCATATTAGTATATGTTGTCGGTTAGATGTTAATATAGTTTGCCGGTGGATGTGTCAGGATTAGTGTATGTTGTCGGTTAAATGTATTGTATATTTTGAGTAGTCTTTATTTTACGGGGGTCGTCATATTTATTTTCGGCGGTCGTAATATTTAGATATATCCGCTGTGGAGTATTTAATGATTGAATAAATTTGTTTAGGTAATGGAAGTGGTCAATGTTGTTGTGCACTACGGTGCCGGTACAGTCCGTACATCTGAGTCAGGGGTTGATCTTAGTGAATTTGGAAATGTGGAGATTCAGTTGACAGAGCCAGAGAAAGTAAAAATCAGCGGTGTCCAGTGGTATTTTACGGTGAATTTTGGGTATGATCCTAATTACTGGACTGTTAGGATTCAGTCGGTATGGACCAAATCCCGTTCAAATATTCGCTGGGAGTTGTTGCCGCTTGATCGGACAAATCAGTGGGTTTCTTGGCTAGCATCATGCAAACGCCGAGGGACAAAACCAGAAGTCCTAGTGTCGTTTGTTCTGAAGCATAATAATTTGGAAATAGGTGGCGGTGGTGTTCAGACTGGAGAGACTAGTGAAGCAAATAGTTCGCATTGTGCCCAAATGCCTGATCATTATGAACCATCACCGTCAGCAGGACCTGCTCAAATTCCTGTTGACTATTTACCATCACTGGCAGAAATTCCTCTTCATTATGAACCAGCACTGTCAGCAGGACCTGCCCAAATTGGGGAGGCTGATGCAGATGAGCACGAAGGCACGGTACAGGGTGAGATATTGGTGGAAGACGAGGATGGCGTCGCGGAAGATATTGATTCTGATGAAGATTCTGATGAAAATAATGATGAAGATGTGCCTATTCCCAGTTACTGGAATCAGGACAATTCTGCCTTCACGGCTGTGCCTGATGTCCAGGAATCGTCCTGGGAGTACCATGTGAATAACGTTGCAATCGGGGCTCAGTACAACACAAAGCAGCAGTTAAGGGAAGCTGTGATTCAGTGGGCATTGTCCACGCAAAGGGTTTTCCGCACTGATGTGTCAAATAGAACATATTTGACAATGAGTTGTGCTGACATTGATTGTCCTTCACGGGTGCATGGTCACTTGCCGAAGTTTGACACGATGTGGGTGGTGTCAGACGTCGTGCCGCACACATGTGAAATTGATAGTTTGCTCACAAATCATCCAAACCTAACGTCAACTCTCATTGCACGTCTCTTGTTCAGTGAGATAGTGGAGAAGAAAGACATGGTAGCAAAACACATAATAAGAACAGTTCAGGCAAGATGGAATACCACCATTAAGTATGGAAAGGCCTGGAGAGCCAAGCAGAAAGCTCTAGAGGAGCGGTTTGGGTCTTTCTATGACTCTTATGATAATGTTATTCGTCTTGTTAGCACATTGAAGGAGAGGAACCCTGGCACATATGCTATAGTCCAATTACAAAAACTGGAGGAGATTCCTGAATATGATGTGTTTGGTCGATTGTTCTTCTCATTCGCCATATGCATCGAAGCTTTTACCCATTGTCGTCCAGTGCTCTGCGTGGACGGCACGTTTCTCACAGGCAAGTACAAGGGGCAGATCCTGACCGCCATAGGTGTGGATGGCAATGGGCAGATCGTCCCGATTGCCTTCGCTTTCGTCGAGGGTGAGAATTATGATAGTTGGATATGGTTCTTCAGGCAATTGAAAATGGGAGTCGTGAAGACTCGGCCAAATGTGTGCATCCTTCACGACAGGCATCCTGGTATGCTTAAGGCTATAAAGCGATTGCAGCACCCCACCGAGGATGAACCAGCACCATGGACTGACATGCAGAGCCGCTGGTGTATGCGCCATCTCGGCGCTAACTTTTACTCATGCTTTAAGAGTAAAAGGCTGATGAATCTGTTTAAAAGACTGTGCAATCAGAATCAGCAGAGGAAGTACAACTTTCTGTGGGAAAGACTGACTGAATTCACTGGGCAGCAAGTAAAGGAAAGGAAAGCTGCACAGGCGCAAGCGTTAGTTACACAGCTTGCTGCGGCACATGGTACTGCAGCAGAGGGTGATGCGACACAGAGCAATGCGGCAAATACGACAGAGTCAGAGCCTGTTGGTTTGTGTGACTTGCCTGGAATTGATCCTCCTGGTACGAAGAGAAAGAAGGGAAAACGAATAAAAAATTTTGAAGAGTGGATAGAGAAGGAGCCTCCCGTGAAGTGGTCTCTGTTGCACGACCAATATGGAGCACGTTACGGCATCATGACTACCAACCTAGCTGAGGTGTACAATTTTGTACTCAGAGGGAATAGGGCTTTGCCACTGACAGCATGGTGGAGAGTATTTTGCACGGACATTGACGTATTTCAGAGATAGACGTCGTGAAGCCGTCGAGCATATTGAGTATTACCCCAACACACCGTACTGTCGCAAGATAAGACAGTACATGGACAAGAAGATAAATAAAGCACGGAGACACACGGTCATTCGTATTGGTAATGAAGAAGCGAGGTACGAGGTACGCTTACCAACCTCAAGATTTGGTGCGGGTAATGAGCTGAAAACCCATGAGGTCATAATAAGTGCTACTGCACCCCCAACGTGCGAGTGCACGTGCAACAAACCGAGACTGCTTCACCTCCCATGTTCTCATGTCCTTGCTGTTTCAGGCCAGTTGGGGATGAACCCAATCAGTTTTGTCTCTCCGTATTACATGAAGGAGGCAGTGGTTCAAACTTGGACCGGGGAGATGACAGGATTTAGAGTAGTTGGCAACTTCAACAAGGTGAACCCAATGGAACGAGAATACGTTCCGGATCCTGCTCTTATGAGAACTAGCATAGGAAGACGGAAGTCGCGTCGCATCCGAAATGATATGGACGAGTCTGAAGCTGGTGGATGTACTAGACAGTGCTTGTTGTGCACTCAGTTTGGGCATAGAGAGAAGTATTGTCCCAAATACGGCCTAGGACCTCCCGCAGTCGTTTCTGATCCTGCAGTCGTTCCTCCTCCTGTGCGTGGGCGAGGAACCCGAGGAAACCGAGGAAACCGAGGACGTGGCAACGTGGCTAGCACTACATTTCAATTTCCGAAGTATGTTTAATTTGTACGTGTCCGAACTATGGTTTAATTTGTACTGTCCGAACTATGTATAATTTGTACGTGTCCGAACTATGGTTTAATTTATACTGTCCGAACTATGTTTAATTTGTACGTGTCCGAACTATGGTTTAATTTGTATGGGATTTAGTATGGTTTAATTTGTATGATTTAATTTGTATGGGGTTTAATTTGGTTTAATTTGTATGATTTAATTTGTATGGTTTAATTTGTATGGTTTAATTTGTATGTCTGTTAATTTGTATGTTTAAATTTGTACAGATGGCTGCACATGCGTTGCTCAATGGGGTGATCGATGGAAAACATCGTGCAAAGATTTGGGAGGGTGGTGACGTACCGAAGATCTTGCGTACGCGGGGTCCATCATACAACTGGATGATACACCCTGATTGGGTTGATCGGTACGTATAAGAGAATATATTGATTATTTTGTTACGTTGTACGATATGACGAATAAGAAAATTTTGTTGCAGTTTATCTTGGTCTGGTCTGTTACCTATAGCGCGCCTAGTTGAGGCGACTCCGCGGGAGTGGCAACATATTCCACCAGATCAGCTCGGGGCCCCAGATATTGATGTGCAGGTTGATGCATCTCGACGCATCAACCCAGACAGGTCACTGCTCTGCTGCTTAGTTGATCGATGGAGGCCCGAGACCCACACTTTTCACCTCCCGTGCGGAGAGATGGCACCGACTCTGCAGGATGTGTCATATCTATTGGGTCTCCCACTGGCGGGCGCGGTCGTAGGTCCTTTACAGGCTCCACATAATTGGCATGCCGAAATGCAGTTACGTTTCGCAGGGATACATCCGGCTAACCCGCCCATAGAGTACGAGCGACACGGTCCTCGGGTTAAATGGTTGAGCAAGTTTCAGGTATGACTTTTAGAATTATGAGTTTTATTTTTTATTATCAACAAACTTGTACTTACTCGGTTCGTTTTGTATGATCAATGCAGATTGGAGTTCTAGGATACCCGGATGCCGCCTTGACTGAACCGCAGATTACTAGATGTCTGGAGGCATACCTGTTGTGGCTGTTTGGCAAGGTAATGTTCATTGACTCCCACGTCGACACTATTAGTGCGCGCTTCATCAATATGGCGCGAGAGATTGCGGAGGCACATCACGTTGACGACATAGTGCCACGGAGTTTTGGGTCAGCTGTCTTAGCCGCCACGTACCGAGCTATGTGTTCGGCGTGCATGAAGAATAAGCGTTCCGCTTCGCTTCTTGGCTGTCCACTACTGTTGCAGTTATGGTCCTGGGAGAGGTTCCCTATCGGTAGGCCTGACGTCGACGCTCTTACACCCTGGGAGTACAGGCTCGTTGAGACAAACCTAGTCGCTTTGCCTACTATTGGTACTATGTGGGCGCGTAGAGAGGTAAACTTGCACATCATTTAATTTTTCAAACTTTTTATTTTGGTAAACTTGCACATCACTTAATTACTAGTTTATCTATTTGCAGAGGCGGTACGCGGGCCAGCAGGTTAAAAACTGCTACGAGTCATTCACGATGCAATTTGATCAATTGCAAGACAATCAGGTTATATGGGAGCCGTACCGTCATGACAGGGTGCAGGCGAGATACCCCGGTGGGATTTCTAGCTTCTGCCGGAGGGATGAAAACTACTGGTACACTCGAGCCCGCATTGTTTTCGATGTCACGGTGGAGGAGATGGCCCAACAACGTGTCATGAGACAGTTTGGCAAGCGACAATTGCCGGAGCCACCCGCTAGAGTTCCCGCCCTTCCTCCGCACATCCACAGGTATATTTTTAATCAACTGTGTGTACACCAAGGACTTTGGAATGTACTTTTCTAATTACACTACGCCTACATGTTTCAGATTGTCGCGACAAGGAGATAGATCTCTGGCATCTTGGCTACAGGCACTTAATCCGTACATAGCGGAATGGGCGAACGCGACGGCTAATGTATGGCCCTCGGATGAGCCATTTGCGCTACATGATTTCAACTTATATCTGCGGACGTACAGACAGTCCACTCGACTTCGCTTAGTGCACACGTCGCAGCCTGATCAGTTGCCACCTCCTTCTGTTACGGACATGTACCCACTTGAGGCTATTGGGGGAAGCAGATACTACGCGGTATGTACTTCACTAATATTGGTAAATGCATGTCTCAATAATCAACACTAACATTTTGTTTTCCTACAACAGGCGGACTTGATACAAGACATTCAGAGCGACGTTGCCGCCTTTGCCCCACTACCGCAACAGGCGTCTTGGTTCAAGCGTCTGGAGGACAACCTACGACGTGTGTACTCTGTTCTTACTTGTGCCGGCGGTGCAGACGTTGCGGCCCACAGCCCAGCCCCGCGTCACCCTCGCCCCGCGCGGCAGTCACTCTCCCGGACTCCACTTATTCAGGATGCACAGGTATCACCCTCCCGTCACTCCACAGGTCGACAGGACCCCCGACCACGTCTTACAGTAGTACAGACTCCTCGCCCACGACCTACATACGAGCATGGTAGTTCGTCCCACCAGCCAGATCCTTCCCAGCACGGTCCATCACAGCCACCTATGTACGAGCAGCCAGATCCTACCCAGCCTGGTAGTTCGACGTGGCAGGCGCCACCTATGTACGGGCTCGGGATGCCGCCTTCCTATGGGTATGGCATGCCACATGGGTACCAGTTCGCCATGTCGCAAGGTTACGGGATACATCCACCTCAACATAACGTGTGGAACCCGTCTGCTCTACCGATGTCTCAGATTCCGGTCCACCTCCGTAAGTACTTTATAAAACTCTCATTTATTTATCATGTCCACCTAAACGGAGTACTGACGTAACATCTACATGTGCAGGTGGGGGTGACGACTCTCCACACACGGAGCTGTACGACGACCAGATGTACCAGACTCCACCGCCGGCCCCGACGCAGGAAACCCAGACACAGGAGGACGAGCCGTTGCAAGGCCGAGGGATGCGTGACCACCGCGCTCCGAGACGCTTGTCACCTTCCGGGCGTCGACCCCATAGACAGCCGCGGACACGTCCTCACAGAGATGACTGATACTACTATCTTCCGTATAAGACATATTTATGAGACATATTTCTATCTATGTTCTACTATCCGTATTTCGGTTTCTATGTGAGACATATTCATATTTATATTTGTATGAGACATATTATCTACGTACGAGACATATTATTATCTAAGTAGGAGACATATTATTAGGATATGTGCGACACATATCCATCCACATTGCATCGATACATTAATCTAACATACAACGTTACAACTTCAGTAGTTCTACATACTAGTTCTTAAAGATACTTGGAAATAATACAAACGATGACTAATTCTAATCAACGACTTCACTTCCCTCTGCCACGTGTTCGTGATGGAGGCATGAAGTCATCATCACTATTTTCATCGGCGACAGCCTTCGATGCGCCAACACTCTTGAACTTACGTCTGCGGTTGCCTCGTTTAGAAGGCATGAAATCATCATCACTGTCAGCTTTGGCCTTTGCTATAGCCTTCTTCACGTCATCAGCGTACAATGCATTCTGTGGACGGCCTTCAGGACAAGCGCCAAAAAGAGCTTCCATCCAACCAAAATGAGGGATCTCTTTGTTCAGAAACTGTGCGTCTGCGGGCCAGCGCTGCACAAGAACAATAGCAGAGAAAAATATTTCAGACAAATAACACTATATTCTAACAAATAAAACTTTCGTACTCAGTTACCTCCACGTGAAATGCATAGGCCTCCCTCGAAAAATGGATTATCTGTGACTTAGGAGTCATAGGCATGTCCCGTAGACCCGCCTCGATATCTTTTAGCTCAAACACTCTCTGCCACTTCCACCGCCACCCATCAATTTCATCTAAAATTTCATCAGGGGTCATATGCGGGATTTTGTATTTTTTGGCTAGAGTTTCTCCCAGCTCACGAAGGTTGCCTGTCTCACTAACTAGCTCCCTATAACAGCTCTTCGGCCTACCCTCCCTAATACTACCATCAGTCCATCTTACGGCTTCATACAGAACACACCATGACCTATGTTCCAAACTAGGACCCGAACTACCAGACATCCTTCCTATGCGACTAAGAAAATCACCACACACCACACGCCTCCATCACAACGTCTGCTGGGGTATATATAAGCTCACCCGAGAGAAAAAGAGCGGGAGACGAATGGCGGAAGAAAAAAACCGGGAGAAGAAGGGCGGGAGGAAAAGGGCGGAAGAAAAAGAGCGCGAGCAGAAGGACGGGAGGAAAAGGGCGGGAGAAAAAGAGCGCGGAAGAAGGGCGGGAGGAAAAGGGCGGGAGAAAAAGACCGGAAGAAGAAGGGCGGGAGGAAAATGGCGGGAGAAAAAAACAGGAACAATTGACCGTGAAACAAATTTACTCGAGAAAACCATAATATGCGCGGTGCTGCCGGAAAAATAATGGCAATATTAGCGGTGACGGGAAATACCAACAATCGAGAAAATGGGGAAAAATTGTGAATTGCTGTTTTCGGCACGGCCAGGGCCGAAACAATATGCGCATGCAGCCCAGCAGGCTTTCGGCCTTGCCCGTGCCGAAACCACTTGGTTTCGGCCTGCCCGTGCCGAAACAAGGTTTCGGCCCGGCCGGTGCCGACGCCACGCTATAAATCAAATTTCTGAAAAAACGCGCTAGATTACGAAATTCTGTTAAAAAAATATTATTTAAAAAAAATATTCGACCTTCGACCATGCACTTCTGATATATCTGTGCATGTCCCTTTAACTGTGCTTCCAACTGAGCTGTGCCTGACATCACGCGCGAACGATTCAATCCATGGATTGGGGCGACCTCTGATTAAACAAGCAAAATCATTGCGTGAAGATCATGTCTGAGACTTTCAGCACATCACCCTGGCCAGGGCCAGCTTTCTGAAAGTTCATCACCGAACAACCTCTCTCTCTCTCTCTCTCTCTCTCTCTCTCTCTCTGTCTCTGTCTCTCTCTCTCTCTCTGAGTTGTTTATCAGACTATTACCTGGGCCAACGCGATCGACCAAGATATTCTTGTTTTAGTCTCGAACATTGCATTTGCATCGAGTGTTCTGATCTCATGCGCTTCTAAGTTGTAAGCATGCACTGAATCTGCCTAGACGTTTTGAATCTGACTGAATGAAGTGGACATGTCAAATATGGGAGCAGAGCGTCAGTTCATTAATTGATTCATTCAGCAATCATCACCCGGCGGGGTAGCCTCTTTTGCTTCTTGAGTGCATCTCCGTTACCTCTTTTAACCAGTTTTTCTGCCTTCTGGTTTTCCAAAAGTTTCCTTTTGTAGATAAATAGTTTTCTTATTGTTTTCGTATACCTTGGAGGCTTGGATTGTTTATGTGTAGTTATGTACACATCTCAGAAATGTAGAACTGGAAACCTGCTAGTCTTGTTCAAACTTCGGACTCTGAATGAGGCCCATCGATCGATCACAGACATGCCGATTTCTCGGAGCAAATTGGGCAACTGGGAGGATGCCAAGAAGATATTTTTGCTCGGCAAAGTTGTAGCACAGGTAAATTGGACGAATAAAATAGGCCGAGATGATCCTGAGTGGCACATCACGTAAACACCACCAAAGGCACCAACGTGCAATCGAAACAAACTAAAAACGAGCATTAACCTTGGTCGCCTCCCGACGAGCAACAAGTGTCCGAATTGATCTACCAACCAAAGTAGATAGACCTGTAATGTAAACCTCTAACCCCATTAGGCATGGATCTTCTTCTCTAAACCCTTTTGGAACCTGATGAATTAACAACTCGTTTGTGCTAGCTGTTTCAGACTATTTTCTTATTCTTTGAGCTATTGTTTGCTACATCTACTCCCACACAAGTTGCCATGAAAACAAGAGCAACTAACCTTATAAAATCAAATTAAGGACCAATTGGCACATCGCTTTCCCCTAGTTTTACTTTGACGACCCCCTTATATTGGTTCGCCTAGTGCCCCGAGACCCGAGTCCCAACCAACCCGCCCTGGTTTCCCTCCGTGCCACCCACCGGAAACAGGCGGCAGAGCCCCAAACCACCATCTTTTCTCCGTTTTCTCCTGAGAAAACTATCCCCAACTCTCCCAAGTGACCGTAGAAGTTTAGACAACTTGCTCCTCAACCACAGTAACAAATACAACCAAATGGCCAAGTTGCTGCGAGTTGTGGCCACCGCAATCTTGTTTGTCCCAGGTGTATAATAAGTGCCCGGCCACCTCTCTTCTTCCCCAAGGGACCATCCGGTGACCTTTCTTGCTTCTTCTAACCCACCTCTCTGCAACTCCAAGCTCATCTGCGTACGAAACCAAGAAAAGCTTAGCTTGAGAATCCACAGGGCAGTGAGAGGTCTTATAATGCCGTGCACATCTCTGCGGCCGTCGCCGCCGCAGCGAGCCCGGATCGCCGGCGGCGGAGGCGGATGGAAGGCGTTGGCGCACGCGGCGTCGTGCGGGGTGGTGCCGGGAGAGGTGGCGCGGCACCACGAGCACGCGGCGGGGTCGGGGCAGTGCTGCTCGGCGGTGGTGCAGACGATCGAGGCGCCCGTGGACGCGGTGTGGGCGGTGGTGCGGCGCTTCGACCGGCCGCAGGCGTACAAGAACTTCATCCGGAGCTGCCGCCTTGTGGACGGCGACGGCGGCGCGGTGGGCTCCGTGCGCGAGGTCAAGGTGGTCTCCGGCCTCCCCGCCACCAGCAGCCGGGAGCGGCTGGAGATCCTCGACGACGAGCGCCGCGTGCTCAGCTTCCGCGTCGTCGGCGGCGAGCACCGCCTCTCCAACTACCGGTCGGTCACCACCGTCCACGAGACCACATCGGCGGCGGCAACGGGCGGCGCAGTCGTGGTGGAGTCGTACGTCGTGGACGTGCCCCCCGGGAACACCGACGACGAGACGCGCACGTTCGTGGACACCATCGTGCGGTGCAACCTCCAGTCGCTGGCACGCACCGCTCAGCAGCTCGCCCTCGCCGCTTAGTTGCCTGCCGGTCCTCGCCGGCGGCCACCGGCTCGCGTGCCGGTTTTTCTAGGAGGTCGTTTGCTTATTGTTTCCTGACATCTTGTGTTTTTGCCTCTTTTGAGACGTTTGGTCGATCGATCGGCGTGTGTGGTTCGAGCTTGTGTTTTACCCCTTTCATTTCCGCTACAAAGTAAGTACAAAACATCGTGCTAGCTAGTTAGTGCTGCGTGATACTAACTCTTGTTCATACAATCATACGTACACACGATGTATAACTTAGCTTTCTGGAGCTTGGTTACTTAACTTGATGGATGCTAGTGTCTGTTTGTTCTTGCAATGCCAAAATTTATTCATTTATTTGGTTCATAACCAGCGATGCAATATCAAAGTTCCCCAACCAAATTTGCTAAACATCCGAGGGCAGAGAGTAGGTCGTTGATTTAGCAGGATTCATTAATTAGGACCGGTTCTTGATCAAACAAATTAGGACCAGTTAAGTTGTACCAAACGAACGAATGCACATGAAGTTGTGGAAGCAATGGAAGGGCAGTGACCAAACCATAGCTAATCATGAACTGGCTGCTAACTAAAGTATCTAAACCTTGTTGTATAGTACTGCATCTGTTTCACGAATGGTAGCTGTTCTGACTGCATGGCCAGCCCAATTATCTGTCTGTTCAGGCTCAGCTGTTCTTTCGAAATAGACAACAGCTCGCATGTACGCTACCCTATCACGCGTTATATATCTTAATCGTTTGACTTTGATATTTCCTGCCCCGAGACTTTGATTTCTGGCCATTTTATTGAGATCTCAGGTGCCATCCGAGCGCACAGCGGCACAGGAAACTGCATCCTAGCTAGTTAAGTCTACGGCTCTACGCTAGCTACTGGCACTCGTAGATCTCGATGTCTTCACACAGAAACGCATCATCCTCGTATCATGAAGATCGCGTATATAAATCGCTGTCAGTACGACGATAATATAATTCGGAGAAAAACTAAGGCCGGCTTTCATTCCCAAACGACCGATCGATGCAAGATTCTATTCGATATATGCAGAATGCAAAGGCACTGTCAAATGTAGTGTGTCCATGAGCGTGACTTAACAATGGAGGTAAAGCGGATGCTTCGTCGATCGATGAACGGGCTGGCCGCCGGCGGAGAGGGAAAGATCGCGGCCAAGTTGCATGGAGTAGTAGGAAAAGTCGGGATAGGTGACCGCGCACGCTCTACCTTCATTACCCGAAGGCTTTGCCATTGTGAAGGTGGAGCCGAACAGCGCGCGTATAGTACAGGGCGTGATTCAATAATTATTCTAAGATATCTCAATACAAGTAGTATTAAAAAATACAACGGGTGCTCAGTTTTTTTAATATACCATTTTTACGTACAGAAAGTAGTATATGTACAAATAATATAAATATATAGATTCAGTTGAAAAGTTTCACATAACTTATCCAAATGACACGTGCAAATTTTCTCAAACAAATGAAATTTGTTGTGTGATGGAAAAATTAGTGCTCTAAGAAGATATTTTTAAATCCCATGTTGGCCATTGATTTTGTTTTTTTCACAGAGCACCCCAAATGTCATTTCTTCAGTAATGTTTAGTTTGTTTGTTTTGAACCCAATACATTATGTCAATTTACTTGGGAAATCCACTTTGATTTTTTTTTCAAAATATACATTTTTTTAAATAATCTTCATATTTATGTGATCACAAAGTCGTTTCGCGGGAAAGCCCTATTTTAGACCAAAAATTGTCTTTTTACACAAGCCACAAAAATGTCGATTTTTCATGGAACGACTACGTGAACACATAGGATGTAAAGATCTATGCGCGAACATTTGTTTGCAATTTTTCGATATCCTGAAATGTGTTTAAATACATTTTAAATAAATGGTGCATATGCACCTGGGAGCCAAAACACCTCTCATGAAAAGGTAAAGCCATTGATGTAGTTTCCCGCAGCTAGGTTGTACCTCCCAGCCACGAAAATTGTTACTCCCGTTCAAGGACCAAAAGAACAATCCCTCCGCTGGTATCCAAGCCAAAAAAAATTAACCTTTTTTTGACATTTTTATGATTTTTTTAGAATAGGGGGGAAATTATCAACACATATTTGCATACATACATCTTGAATTTATGAAACCACGTATATATCATCCGTACATTCATATTTTGGTACCCTAAAATAATTTCTGGTAATTTTCATGAGCAACCTAGAGCATGATTGTAGTTCAATTTTGAATTAGTTTTGAAAATGAGCAAAAATTCATTAAACCAATGAAATTAAAAAAACTTGAACACACTCAAAATCTAGGCACAAATCATGATACATAATTTATGTAATATGTAAAGGTGCCATTTTGCAAATTTTTGGCACTTGCTTCATAAAGTAGCAACCTATTAAGCACTATTTGTTGGCACGAAAAAAAATGCAAATTTGTGCTAAAAATAAGCATATTATGATAAATTTTGGTATGATAATGGCCATGACCTTGATAATCTTGCTTGAAAGCCCATATAGTTCATACATGAAAGGCCATTTCATCAAGAGTTCGTTCTAACTTTCTTCAAAAACCAACATTACCAATGTTTTCTGCAAACTAGTTTATAAACTAGATCTCCAAGCTAGGAATTTATATTTTGACATTTGCATCATATTATTTTCTTAAAACAAGGTGGAAAATTGTCACCACATCTTTCCATACACACATATTAATGTTTTTTAAACCACTTATGTATCCTCTATAAATTCATATTTAGGCAACTAAATGACATTAATTTGGTGATATTCGAGCAACATATAATATATTTGTAGTTCAATTTTGAATTACTTTCGAGAAATAGACAGAAATTCATCAAATCAAGGGAGGTAGCAAGAAAGTTTGAAATACTCAAACTCCACCGCAAACCATGATATATGATAATTATGTATTAAAATGTAAGGATGCCATTTTCCATGTTATTTTTTACACTTACTACACAAAGTACCACCTTTATTTATCTAATAAATCAATAAGATTATGTGGAGTTATCATACACATTTTCAAAAGATATATGTGCCATAGCCTACATCAGAGAGGTGTCAAAGTTCGAAACCGTGTGCATAGTTATCATTTTGAGAACTGGAACCACAGTGGAACCGAATGTGGTTGATATATCCCACGATTATAACCACCGGCTATTGCGCCAATAAAAGTGCCCATCCCTAGTTCAATCGCCATTTTTATCTTGTTCGTTCTTGTTCTCTCAACTCTCTTTCCAATCTCTCGCAGCGTCCAACGATTGATGGCCTCATGGAAAGGCAAGTGGAACTAGGACACCTCCAGCAACGACTCTAGCAGTCCCACTTTCATAGATGACAATGTGGAAACACACTCCATGACATGCCCTCCAGCCGTGTACTTGAATTCTTCGAGTTCATGGAAGGGCCAAAGGAGCCGTCGAAGACTGACTCGGAGTTGGTGTATCCCGAGTCAAAGAAGGAGCGTCTGGACCACAATCTTTAGTAAGAAGCGTCACCACGACGATGGTGCGGAAGGGTCATCCAAGAAGAGGAAGTAGAATGGCTAGTTCTTTAGTGAAATACACTTTGGCTCACAAAGTTGTTTAAAACCGACAAAGAAGAATTAGAATGTACCCGGTATTTTTAAAACATATTTCGAAATGTCGAAAAATTTCGAAATAAATTTCACAGATACATCTTCATATGCTATGTGTTCACATAATTGTTTCGTGGAAAACCGACATTTGTTGTGGTCTGAAAGACAAAAAAATGTCTCATGAATGGCTTATTTTAGCACCGAATTTTGTCTTTTTTACAAGGCACAAAAATTACCTTTTTTTTCGTGAAACGACTTTGTGAACACATAGGATGTTAAAATGTATGCGTGAACTTTTTGGTTTGAATTTTTTTAACATTTCAAAATGCCGTTAAAATGCATTTTAAATAAATAAAGGGTGTGTATGCACCCGTGAGCCAACACCCCTCTCCCAGTCCTTTAGTTCTTTGTAATTACATATTATTAAATAAAAAAGTTATGGTCTTCAAAATTCAAATCGAAAAGGAAATACCAACTGTTCTGATTTGTGTACTGTCACATTGTTCTTTGTTCTAGCCGCATTTTCTTAACTCTAATCGTACGGCTAATTTATGAAAAATCACGTGAGGCATGTGCAAAATTGGCAGAAGTTTAAATAACGGAAATCGTGTGCCACTGTCAACATTGCACAAAGATAAAGATAAGTACTATGAATGAAATTATATACATTCATGATACATTTTTTTTGCTTCATTTCATATAAGTGAATATGTAGAAAGAAGGGATTCAGACAAACATTTAATTGACACATTACATACAATTGTACCATAAACATTACTTAGATATATATTAGATATATTTAGGTAACGAGCTGGAGGGGAGGCTAAACCAATCTGAAAGTAATGAAATATAGCAAATCTGAAAGTAATTAAAGTGCTAACAGCAATATTCGAATCCCGTACGACTCAGTTATATTCTTTCATTGGTTGTACATATCAGAGCTGACGGTGGGAAAACTTTACCAAAAAGAAAATGATGACAGGTGAGTTGCTACAGAGGAAAATGCATGCTCGGCCAATTTGTACAATGTCATGCTTTGTTTACTGCAATCTGAACAATCTGCGTCTACCAGGAAGCTGCCTGCCTGCCCAGTTCAGATTTTTCTATGTTTCGCTTGGCATTTTGACATTAACAAAACCGAAAGGTTACGAGCTACGACATATGACGAGAAAATATATGCGTGCACTAGGCCAACTTGTGCAACTAGAGCCAGCATTTTCCCGCCTTATATTGGATTAAATTAAATTTAGTGCTCACCCTGCCTGGCCTGGTACGGGAATCAATCCACCGGACGCTGCGTACGGATCGTTTGTTTCTTCCGTTGTTGGCCGTAAACAAGATTGGTGGGGCTTTAGACAAGCTATAACTGCTGTGACGCCACCGACTTGATGGATGATCTTCGTCCTTGCTTAATTAGTAGCAGTACTGACTACTGATACTGAGCACCGTACTACCGTCCCTTTGTGAGCATCTCCATCAGATTTGCTACCCTAAAGCTGCTAACATATAGCAAAAATTATGTTCAAGAAGATTTGCTATATGGTTTGCTATCCCTAAATTTTTAGGTCATTACCTATATTTATCTCCTATACACAAATATACCGGCCAAAATGGCCATTTGGTAAAATTTGGAGGCTTGCCGTGGGGGAATCTATCGACCCAATTGGAAATGTCTTACTCGCCGCCGCCCGGCTTCGCCGTGGATCTGCCACCCCATTGCGCCTGCTACCTCTGCCGATGACCGGCGTGCCGGCCCTGCACCCTCTCCCGTACACCGTTGTCCCTTATCTATTGGCCAAAATCGGCCCCGCTGCCTGAGGAGTCCCTGAGCGACGCAACTGTCGAATCAGGTTGCGACGTCGTGAGATCGGAAGGGATGATTGTAGGTGATCGTGCATGGGCGAGGTGCTCCTTTGGTCCAGATAGGGTTGGATGCGGCGGTCCATGAAAATCTTTGAATGCATAGGAAGTTGGCCGCTAAAGGTGGACCGGGCGGATTGGATTAGAGGAGGGGAAAATGATTTGTGTCACCGACTCGTTGGCCCCACATGTCAGTTTGATGTACAAAGATAATAGGTAGTGAGATTTACGTAATGTGCCGCGGGAAAGGCAAAAAAGTTTATCAACTTGTTCTTCCTCCTATACCTAAAACGATTTCAAGTAGTGAAATTTTGTACTAAATCAGCGACGCTTGTTATGAATCCGAGGAGTAGTTAAAATGCTAATAGCAATGTACTATACGGCATTGCATTATTTCTCTGGCTGTACATATCAATGCTGACTGCGGGGTTAAGTTTACCAAAAAAGAAAATCATGACAGGTGAACTGCTGGAGAAGAAAATGTATGCCCTCCCGCAAAAATAAAAAATAAAAGAAAAGGCATGGCCGGCCAATTGTACAATGTCATGCTATATAGTATACTGCAACTGAATAAATTTTCAACTGGTTCACTTGGCATTATCAAAACTGAAAGGTTACGACATACTATGACGAGGAAATACAAGGCGGCACTAGGCCAACTTGGCCAAGTAGCTAGGGCCAGCCGCCTGCTCGCCTCAGTTTGTTTGTTGTCTTCCACGGTCAATGAGCGCGATCCGATTTGCTCCTACTTCCTTCATTCCAATCCCGGGCTTTGTTCTTTTCTTGGACAAGTAGTGGGATAAATTAGCTTGCGTCACCGGCCGCGAGCAAGTGGCCGTTCAAGTTGCACTGTTGGGAGAGAGGAGATGAGAGGAGAGAAGCTTCGTCGCGCGCGTCCCAGGCCGGCAGAGGCGACCGCCGACCCGACCTTTGGGACCCTCGAGTTCCATTCGAAAATTCAAAATGATATATAGCTCGTTCCTACGCACGTCCCACCGCCTTTCCGAAGTGTTTGACCAAGGGAGCAGATTACGGAGATCGCCAGAATCGATTCGTGCCTTGCATGCTTGCCTTTTGTTTCTTTTTACCTTTGCTGAGATGAGATACTTTTTGAGCAAATTTCCGTTGTTGAGATTTGTATCCCGTGGAATATCTTTGACTGAGGGATTTGTAATCCGTGGCCCAATCAAATCTGACTGAGGGATTTGTGCCGTACGTGCGCACGTACCTGCGGCTTTTGTTTAACCTTAACCCGCCTGCCTGGCCCAGTGGCCAGTTTTGTTCCCCAGCTTGGCCCGTACGGTGTCAGTGTAAATCTGGGAGCAGCTGGTTGGCGGATCGACCGTATCTTCGCGGCAATTTCATCCGATTACTCTAAACCTGTGTTATTCGCCATTCAGGTCAAAAGAAAAGTCCTCTTATTTGCCATTTGACAAGTTGCATCGAGGAATGCGTGCGCCGGCGCTCCCCCCGACGTGAGCAAGTGGGCTTGTTTTCCGGTAATATTCCCTCTGTTTCTAGTTATACGATGATACTGATTTTTCTTCTTCAAAATCGCATGTATCTATACGCGTTTTAGTAGAGTTCTTGTATCAATTGTGAAAGGTGAAGACCTCATTCTTATTACGTTGCTTGTAGAGGTCTTGAACCGTGATCGACACCCCACCCGGTGGTGCAAGGTCCACTTGCTCAATACAACCGGCTCACCGTGGCATCCAACTTGGATCATTTCCCAACGGTGTGCAAGACAGGTTTGAGTGCGGCTCGAAGGGATGGAGCCGATGGTGCAATAGAAGTTCATCACCCAACTGCAAAACGAATCCCTTAATTCATCTGTGCCAACCGAGATAATAAGCGACACCTTCTGAAAAGCATGGCACAAAGCAATGTCCTCCTCTACGCAATATGGTGGTCACCTTAATCTCTTATTGCTTACAACCACCACCTCCTCAAAGCTTGGCTCTTGGACTTGATAAACTCCAAGGGATTATCCATCTCCTATAAAATTTGTTTACTACCCATCTCCTCCAACTCAAACATGAATCGCTCTACATCCATCTCCTCCATTTTCGCCACTTGTGTAACCAAATTCTCTAAGTTGGTAATGAAGCTAGCCAAACAACAACAAATTCATCACCCTACGGCCACAATCCATCACCAAACGAAAAGGCGAACAAAATTTACCTCATTACCATTTCATCAAGCGCTTGGCCACCGTGGTCGTCGGGCGGCGGAGACGGCTGAACGTGCCAGACAAGGATGGGTAGGGGTGGCCGGAGACGTACGTGCCGTCATTACCAACACCACCCACTTTTTATTCGTCTCCTCCTACTCGGCGAGCAGCATCATGGACTCCGCCTAGACGAGCATCTTCATAGCCCCCGTCAGTTTGGGCCCTGCCGGAGTTAGGGTTGGGCAAGATTGGGTTCATTTCGGTGCTGCGTGGGTCGATTCCGGCAACGGTCGCCGGCGGGGTTGCGAAGGAGCCTTCCGGTTTCATTCCGGCAAAAATCGGGGGCGTCGGTGGCGAAGGCCGCGAGATTGGTCGCCGGAGGTGGGAATTTGTGATGGTTTGACGAGAGAGGAGGGGCCGAAATATTTTCTCCACAAGCGGCCGACCGATTATATTTCAGATAGTTAGTCCTTGTTTTGGGGCCAACTCTTATAATTTTATTTCTCTTAAATTTGTAAGGGATCAGTGGCTGTGGTTTATAGGAGAAATCATATTTTATTTTTTGCTCCTAGGATGGCTAGAGATGCGTGGAGTGGCGGCGTGAAATTTGCGAGGGAGACAACTCGTTGAAGGCTCTGGCGCGGGCAGGGGAGCTCCTATGTAGGCAACTAGATTCGAACGGCGCGGCTCACCGCGCGGCGCTTGTTTCTTCTTTGAATTTTTTGCCCGTGGTTGTCACATTTTATACAGATTATGAAAAGCAACCTGATTTTAAAAGCGAATAACTACTATTTCATGATCCTATTTGATGAGCTAATATATGAGAAATTGATATCGTCGTGACAAAAAATCAGCTACTTAGCAAATAATAAATGTCATCTACTTTTCTTTATGCCGTTGGAGCTGCCCACCTTCTATCAGCAATCGTATTTTTAGTACCGAGCCTTTCGAGGAGCGGCTGAATGTCCACGTCGATAAAAAAAAGCAACTATGATAGCTACCATTTCATGCGGTAACTAAAATTGGGTATCATCCGATTAGGTCTCAGCCATCTTTAGAGATGGAGAAATGAAATACAGAAATTCCCAAGCACAAGAATAAGAACATAGTAGTTTGCACTATACTAATATAACACATGATAACTTAATAGTTTGTCAAACACGACAGTGCGCGCGCGCGCACACACACACACATATCTCATCAACATGAAATGTATTATTTATACAGGTGCTACAAAAGATATATGTAGACATTGGCATGCCAAGATGATAGTAGAACTAAAATGAAATTATTCCTGGGAGGCTGGAAGCAAGCACATCTAGGCAATCTGCATATAGTGAAAGTAAGAAAGTCTGTAAAACGAAAGTTCAGAGTTAACTGACAGGTTTTGTTTTATATCCGAATGCCCTAAAACCCAATGAAGAAAGTACAATTTTTTGAGATGTTTTGCAACAAAATAACTATATGGTCAACTCCTTGGGGAAATTTCGGTTTGGCAATGCTACATATTCCTTTTTATTTTATAAACACCAGTAAAATAGACCTTATGTTAGCAAGAGCATTAGCCAATATAGGCTCTTCAAATGACCTTATGTTAAATGAAATACCAAGAGCATTATCCACTCAGACTAATAAGTTTGACCAAACATGGCATGAAACAATAGCATAGAAAAGAATATTACCTTGGAAACAATGGCATTTAAAGTGCCTATTTCTTGCATAATTGCCGACGAAAACAAAGACATAGGTAAAGAACAAAAAACTTACTTTCCAGTTAAATGTAGCCCCATATGGTAAAACTGTTTGCCCTCCAATGCATATTGCTATTGCATAGTACTCATCTCAGATAGGATCCTAACCTTGAGGAGCAAGAACACAAGATAACAAGGTAAGGTAAATAAATTGTACGACACATGATTAGAAGCTAGCCAAAGCAACAAACCATCAAAATAAAATTATTTACCTGAAAGTACAGTAAAGTATAAGAAAAGTGACATAGTACTTACATTGGCCTTAGGAGAATTACAGATTGGATCCATAAAAGAGAACATTAATCATCCAGGATATGGCACAGCAAGCCACATACTAACAAATTAAGCCAAAATAACCAAATCTTCCGACTATAGTGCCTAATATAAGAAATGATAGTCTAGTGGTCAGAAATGTGTGAATCCTGAGGGGTTCATTCCCTCTTTTATTCTGAAGAACATGTGAAATATGATATATGATAAAATAAAAATGCAGTATAATCTTATATACACATGACACCCTTTACATCCATGTGCTAAATCTAACTAATATTGTACAATATGAATATGAGCTCCTCTCTGGAAGTTAACTTTGCAAAAAATCATTTCTTAAAAAAATGCCAAAATGGAAAGCTAAATAAAAATTTATTTCAGATCACCACCCAATAAACAAAATTGATATCTTAAACCATGTCAAGGCAAAGAAAGTTCTGATTTCATTATGTTGGCCGAACCATAAGCTAATTAAAACAAAATTATGTTCAAGGAGATGCATGAGTTAAATAACTGAAGTTGAGAACAACAAACTCGGACAAACATATGAACATCCTTGTTTTTACCTCTTAAAAATGGAATAAAAACTCCCCTTGTTTGGCCCGTGAGCATTTTCTTGAATCTGCATCCACAACAACACATCACACAACTTAAAACCCAATCAATGGATCGAAATGAATGTATTTGAGTTGGTACCTGACAAGGGTATACATCTCGGGTACCCTACCGTGAGGGTACCTGGTGCACGTGACGACTAAAGGCCCAATAGCGAAGAGCCTATTCGAAGCCCAAGACAAGAGGCCCAAGAAGATGGAGTACCCTCCAAGATTAGACATAGGCATAGTCGGTTTAAACTTTCCTTACATGTAAACTAGGTCGGTTACGAACTCCCGAGACCCAGCCTATTTAAAGGCTGGAGGGGTGCCGATCTAGGGACAAGCCATACTCGAACCACCAAAGCTCTAGCGAGATCGATACCTCGCCAGAGCTCCCCTGTAATCGCATAATCCACAATCAATACCAGACAAGCAGGAAGTAGGGTCTTTACCTCCACCCGAGGGGCCTGAACCTGGGTAAATCTTTGCCTCTGCTTGTCAGCCGACGAAACTACCAGTACTACCACGTTCTCTCCCCATAATCTCAACCCTAGGTCCTTAACCATGGGATTTGATGAGGGTACACCTCGTCAATTGGCGCCGTCTGTGGGAAAGAATAGTGCTGGACTCGCGGTTTCTTCGGTTCCATCGGAAAACGGCGACTCGCCGATCGGATCTACAAACGGCAACTCGCCGGCTGCATCGACAAACCAGAACTCGCCGACTCAGGCAGCACACGGCAACTCGCCGGCTCACTCGACAAACGGCAACACGCCAGCTTCACCCGCAAAAAGCGCATCGGATCCTCTGATGGATTTCGAGCCACACTCGCCAGGATTCCAGGAGGCCTTCTCCGATCTCGAGTCAGGTTTGGGTTTAACCGTTGGTTCGTTCAATTTTTTCGTCAACAAGCTTGGTGTGCAGGACTTGACGGATCCACGCCAACTCGCGACTTCCGCACCCGAGGCTCCATCGGTTGCGGTTCCTTCGACTGCGGATCCCTCAACCGCGTCCATACCATCGTCGATCCTCCAAGCTTGCTCGTCCGCAACAACCATGTCCACACGAGAGATGCACGAGCTCATCGAAGAACTTCAGGGCGAGGAGGCCGAATCAGCATACCGCACAAACGATCCCGAGCTCGATCTCTCACTCGAGGATAGTTTCGACTGCGGGATCTCCTTCAGCGACTTCGACGAACTCGAAACTCATATCGACAACCACGTCGAGATCTGCACCAACAACAACAACCTCGACTCGAGATTCATAACAACTTCGTCGACGCCGAGATGAGCATAGGCGATGAAGGCATCAACTGCGAGATCCGTCAGACGGACCACTCGACGGGCATATCGACTCGACATGAGCCTCGATGAGAGTCGAGTCCATGACGGGATTCGAAGACACACATACACACCCTCGGGTGATACCCCAGCAGGTTTACGTCGCCATCGCCGCAGAATCATCAGATGCTGCGGCCAGCCGCAGGCCTACAGAATTCCCGTGCACAGTTACTATGCCGGACGGAGTCACAACTCTCACAATCACTGCTGAGATGGCAGCAAAAGCAGACAAAGTCATCAAGGAGTGCACAATGATGCCAGCAGACGCAACACAAGAGGAGATGTTGACCTTCCAGTACTTCAACTGGCAGGAATCACTTCGACTGCGCAGGTCAGAGCAACACTCGAAGAACGCAAAAAGCAAGCTAGCTTGTCGAGTGCGCGAAGAAGACAGCTCTCCCTGAGCTCCACGGGCGAGCAGACACAGACCCAGATCAAGGTTGTCACACCTCTCGCCAGACGAAAGGGCGGCGCTCACCCGCAACTTAGGCAACTCTTTCATGACATACGACGAAGAGGAGTGCCAGTACCCAAAACAGCTGCGGGTGCCCTCTTCACCGCTGCAGCGTACCTAGAGGCAATCAAACCTCCAGCTGATGACCCCAATGCAAAACTGCATCGCCAGCAGATCAAATCACTCGCGGCGAAGGCCATACGCCAAATTCCAAGAACTCCAGGTGGGAGTCGAGACCGTGCCCTAGTCGACGGCGTCGGGAAGAGCATAATCACAGTGGTCGCCGCCACCACTCGAAGGAAAGAAGCGGCTCGCGTAGGCGCAGGTCCAGGAGCAGATCACGCAGATCTTACAGTAGCGACTCATACTCTGATCGAGATCCCGAGCCACATGGAGCTCTGTGCTTCACTCGACGCGTCCGCGAGACACGGATGCCCAAAGGGTTCAAACTCACATCTGAACAGCCCAAGTACACGGGTCGACAGGAACCTTCTGGGTGGCTGGAAGACTACAGGCTGGCTGTCGCGTGCCAGCGAGGTACAAACACCACGCCATGCAATACATACGACTCATGCTCGAAGGCACAGCCCGCGACTGGCTCAAGGCCCTACCTCCATCAAAGTACGACTCGTGGGATCACTTCCGCGATGACTTCATCAAAAACTTCGAGCCTCTATGTGAGCGCCCAAAAACGTTCGAGGAACTGCGGCCTGCGTTCAACGTTCAGACGAAACGCTGAGGTCATACATCAGACGATGGACTGAGATACGCAACTCAGTCGGAGTAATTTCAGAAGATATGGCCATGGATGCTTTCATAATGGGACTCGCCAGGCGGACCTCAAAGAAGCACTGGTCGCAAAAAGCCAACCTCTGTGGCTAACCTCTTGATGACCGCGACTGAGTGGGCAGACGGAGAAGACATGGCGCGCACCACACGCGGGTCCTCACCCCGTGACAATCATGAAAGCGGCAGTCGAAGCCGCAGAGACTCGTACAGAGACGACCGAAGGCGCAAACGTTCAAAACGTCACTACGACGATGACAGACCCGAATTCATGGCGGCTGGGTTCTCCACACCCCGCAATGACCAGGACAGAAGCGACCGACGGTCGGAAGATCGGCGAGACAGTCGAGATGATCCGACAGTCGAGATGATCGTCGGGACAGTCGAGACCGCGGCCAACGCAGTGATAGCTACAAGAGGAAGGACTGGCGCAAGTCACGGGCACAATCTGAGCGATCATTCGAAGAAAAGATGGATGCTGATTGCAGATTCCACCTGTACAAGGGGGACGACGGAAAACTGCGCTCCAATCACTCGATGAGAAACTGCAGGGAGTTCGACCAAATGGCGACTGATTACGTAAATCTCAGAAAGGCAGCAGCCACACAAGCACCTGCACCCGTGCCTCAGCCAAACAATGTGCCTGTTCTGATGGCACCACCCCCCACCACAGCCTGCTGCAGGCGGAAATCTCGCGGGTGCCATACAGCACATACCTCGGGTGGACGAGCCACAGTACCCTCCAAGGGCAGATGTACATGATACAGAAAGGTCGACCTTCCAACAGGGAGCAAAAACTTCGCACTCGACAAGTAAACATGGCGGTCATGTCACCTCCTGCTGTAACTGAATTCTTGAAGGGTTCTGAAACCGCAATAAGCTTCAGCAGAGAGGACCACCCTCCATCGGTTGTTCGTCCAGGGCACTCTGCTCTGGTACTCGACGCACAAATTGGAGGCTACGCCATGTCCAAGGTTTCATGGATGGTGGCAGCGGCATAAACATCATCTTCGCAGATACGCTCCGCAAAATGAACAGGTCAGTCGAAAACCTGCCAAGGTCTTCAAATACCTTTCACGGTATCGTCCCAGGCAAAGCAATAAGCCCAGAAGGCACCATACAACTCGACGTAACGTTTGGGGACAAGAACCACTTCAGGACAAATCGATTGAGTTCGAAGTTGTCGACTGGAAGTCACAATACCATGCTATACTTGGACGCCCGACGTTCGCTCGATTCATGGCGGTGCCACATTACGCATACCTCCAGCTGAAGATGCCTGGACCAAAAGGAGTAATCACAGTCAAGGGAACTTCCAAAAGTCTGACTCTTGCGACCGAGAATTCAGCAAAATCTCTGAGATGTTTGGCATGGAAGCAACACTCGCTGATCTAGCGGTCTCCAACGATCGAACACTTATGCCAGAACACAAAAAGGTGGCAGTCGACAGAGCATTCAATGCCACCAATGACACAAGATCGCATCAGGTGCACCCGACTGACCCGACCAAGACAGTCAATGTCTCGTCGAGTCTGCCTATCGCATAGGAAAGCGCGCTCGTCGAATTCCTCCGTGAGAACTGGGATATATTTGCATGGTGTCCAGCCGACATGCCAGGTATTCCCAGGGAATTCGCCGAGCACTCTCTCCAGCTATTTCCAGATGCTAAACCAGTCAAGCAAACAATGCGCCGCATATCCGGCCCAAAAAGAACTGCAGTCGAAGCCGAAGTCGACAGGCTACTCGCAGCAGGATTCATCAGAGAGATCAAGAAATCACAATGGGTGGCCAACCCCGTACTCGTAGAGAAGAAGCACACAGATATCCTTCGGATGTGCGTAGATTTTACAGCACTCAATAAGTGTTGTCCAAAGGATCACTTTCCACTACCTCGAATCGACCAGATCGTCGACTCCACCGCCGGGTGCGCTCGCTTGTCCTTCCTGGATGCTACTCGGGTTACCACCAGATAAGGATGAAGGAAGAGGATGAAGAGAAAACGGCGTTCATAACCCCACTCGGGGTCTACTGCTACACCACAATGCCTTTCGGGCTCAAGAACGCAGGCGCAACCTACCAGCGCATGATGCAAGATTGCCTCAAGAAGCAAATTGGGCGAAACGTCCAGGTCTATGTAGATGACATCGTCATCACCACAAGAGAGGAAAACACACTACTCGATGACTTGCGAGAGACATTCGCAAACCTCAAACGCTTCCACATCAAGCTCAACCCGAAGAAGTGCACGTTCGGCGTGCCAGCCGGGCAACTCCTCGGGTATCTAGTCTCAGCTCGAGGAATCGAGGCAGACCCGGAGAAAATACAGGCCATCTTGACGATGCAAAGGCCTTCAAAGCTCCATGACGTGCAAAAGTTAGCGGGTCGAGTGGCAGCGCTCAGTCGATTCATCAGCAAGCTAGGCGAAAAAGCACTCCCGTTCTATCGACTGATGAAGAAAGCAGATAAATTCGAGTGGACGCCAGAAGCGAAGCAGCCTTTACGGATCTCAAGCGAGTCCTCACAAGCCCTCCAATCCTCGTCGCACCAAGGGAACGCGAGCCATTGTACCTATATGTCTCTGCAACTAACAGGGTGGTAAGCACCGTACTGGTAGTCGAACGAAGGGAGGAGGGACACGCCCAAAGCATACAACGTCCAGTCTATTACTTGAGTGAAGTGCTCTCCACATCAAAGCAGCGGTACCCGCACTATCAGAAGCTGGCTACGCCGTGTTCATGTCCTCAAGGAAGCTGACGCATTACTTCTCCGAGCACCCGATCACTGTAATCAGCACCTCAGGGATCGGGGACATCCTCACAAACCCCAACGCAACTGGGCGAGTAGCAAAATGGCTCATCGAGCTAGCACCAAGAGACATCAAGTATGATTACCCGAAGGCCATCAAAGCACAAGTTTTACCTGACTTCCACACCGAGTGGATTGAAGCTCAGCTCCCAGGAGCACCAGATGTGTCCAACTCATGGACTATGTACTTCGACGGCTCAAAGAAAAACGAAGGCGCAGGCGCAGGTGTTATCCTCATATCACCAAAAGGCGACAAGCTCCGCTACATCCTACAAATGGGGTTCGAGTTCCCGTCCAATAACGAAGCAGAATATGAGGCTCTGATCCATGGCATGAGGATGGCCAAAGCCCTCGGGTGCACTCGACTGATGATCTACGGTGACTCGAATCTTGTGGTACAGCAAACAATGAAGGCCTGCGACGCAATCGCAGATAACATGATCGCCTACCGTGACCTGTACAACATCATGGAGGGCAGCTTCGAAGGCTGCGAGTTGCGGCACATAGGGCGTGAGAGCAATGAAGAAGCAGATAAGTTAGCCAACATTGGTGCGACCAAAGCACCAGTGCCACCTGGTGTCTTCTTCGAGCGCATCGAGCACAGATCCATCAAAAAGAAGCGAGCAACTCCTACATCAGCCGCACCAGCCAAGAGCAAAGCACCTAGCACAGAGGACCCACCAGTCGAGGTACTCCTCATCGAGCCAACTTGGACTCAACCTTTCCTCGCATACATACTCCGCGGCGAGGTACCCGAAGACATAACAGAGTCAAGACGCGTCACTCGACGATCTAAAGCATACACTGTCATCAACGGTGAACTTTACAAACGCAGCATATCAGGTATGTTCCAACGTTGCATAGCATTTGAAGATGGCCAAGCCATCCTTCGTGATATTCATGCAGGTACTGCGGGCATCACGCCAGCAGTCGATCACTCGTAGCCAAAGCCTTTCGCGCAGGCTTCTACTGGCCCACAGCACTCAAAGACGCGGAGGACATAGTCAAAAGGTGCATCGGCTGCCAAAAATTCGCCACAAAGCCGCACGCACCCGCATCGGCGTTGAAGACAATACCATTGGCCTGGCCCTTCGCCCAGTGGGGGCTCGATATGGTTGGGCCACTCAAAAAATCCTCCCATGGAGGGCATACTCACCTTCTGGTGGCGGTCGACAAGTTCACCAAGTGGATTGAAGCAGTACCTATCACAAGTTCGACTGCCACTACAGCAGTCAATTTCATAAAATCCATCATATACCGCTTTGGTGTGCCAAGTAGCATCATCACTGACAACGGTACAAACTTCACGGCTGAGGAATTCAAATCCTTCTGCAAAGAGCAAGATATCACGCTCAATTATGCATCTGTGGCACACCCGCAATCTAATGGCCAAGTCGAAAAGGCCAATGGACTTGTGACAAGCGGAATCAAGAAACGCCTCCTGGTGCCACTCAAAAGGGCGCGGGTGCTTGGGTAGAAGAGCTCCCGTCTGTGCTATGGAGCCTACGCACAACACCCAACGCCTCAACGCAATTCACTCCATTCTTCATGGTCTACGGCGCAGAGGCAATCCTGCCATCAGACGTAAGGTTCAACGCACCAAGGGTCGAAGCATACAATGAAGACGATGCAGATGAAGCACTCGAAGATGCAGTCGACTTGCTCGAAGAAGCACGCAACACGGCGCTAGCACGCACAGCTGTCTCAGCAAGATCTACGCAACTATCACAGCCGTCGACTGCGTACCAGGTCCTTCGAGGTTGGCGACTTGGTACTTCGACTGAAGCAAAAGAAGGTGCATAAACTCGCGTCTCCATGGGAAGGACCCTTCATCATCACCGAGGTCATTGGTGGTGGAGCATACAGACTGAAGCACGCGAAGACCGGCGAACTCTCCACAATCCTTGGAACGTTGCGCAGCTGCGCCGTTTCTATGCTTAGATTGCTCAGTCGCATAATGTAATAGGCACATATGTCGGATGGTTGCAGGTTTCAGACGCGCTCTTTTCCTTACCAGGGTACCTAAGGGGACTGAAAGGTTTTTAATGAGGCGGCCTGCATCCTAATATTCATAAATGGAACATAGTCAATAAATTCCTCATATTTCTCCCTGTTTACTACTCGCACAACCTTAGCCTCACCCGAGCACTCGGGAGCTGTGCTACTTCAAAACGTGAGCTATCGCTCCTTCAAACATAATACCCTAGCCGCACTCGAATACTCGGAGGCTGGGTCATAATAAATCATACGTAAAGCAAAAAGCCTGCTCAATAACATGAGTTGAAGCTGTTGGGGATCGTAGGCAGAAAACAAAATTTTCCTAGCAACGATAACCGTAAACTAGCCAAGATTTATTCTATGCAGATATACTATACGGAAGGAGATCAGAATACATACCCTTGTAGACCGGAAGCGGGGTTACGTTCCCGCACAAACGTTGTCGATGGAGACGACGAAGCCGACCTCAGGGTCGTGTAGTGGAAGTAGACAGCTCCCAGCGCCAAACGATGGTGCCTCGCGGTTCCACACACGTATGGTGTGGATGACGACCTCCGGGCTCAGATCCAGCAGAGCAGCGGAAGTGGAAGAGTGGATCTAGCAGCACGGCGGTGTGCAAACTATAGAGAGACTTCTCTCCTCGTACGAAGCTCCAGAATCGGAACCCCGTTCAAGGTAGGAGAGAAGAAGAAAGGAGATGGGCAATTTTCAAGGCATGGGGGCACTCCTACATAAAGGAGAGGGAGGAGGCCAACCCCTTGGCTCCCCCATGTGGGACTATTCCCACATGGGGGGTGCGCCGGCCATGGGGGGGTGCGGCTGCCCTAGTGGGCCCCATGTGGCCCACTAGGGTGGCAGCCCCCCTTTTTCCTTTTTCCCTTTTATTTTCTTTTTCCCCGAATGGGCCTCTAAGGCCCATTTAACTTTTAATGCCTTTTAATTTCGAAATTAATTAAATAAAACATGTATTTAATCATTAATAACACTTATTAATATTAGATACATATTATTTAATTCATTCGGACCCCGAAACATATTTCGTGGCCTCCGATCAATCATCGGACAATTACCGGAACACTTCCGGAGCTCCAGAACACTTCCGGAGTTCCTGTTTCTCATTCTCTCTAAATCCAATCTAATCGTCACCCACCCTTAAGTGTGTTACCCCACGGTTCGGGATCACTCCAGACATGATCGAGACTCTCTCTCCGATCAATCGACTAACAGCGGAATCTGGATATCCATGATAGCCCCTGTGTGTCCACGAATGTCTCTTTATTCGTTTGAACCTGTAGACGTCCAGTTTCAATCTCTTGCCTGGTGATACTTAGATTGTCGAGTGTCGTTCTCCGGTATCACATTTTACCGAGCTTGACCTCATCCTTGACAATCTATCTTCTCTCGTCTGTGATGTTACATCCCCGTGACCTAGTCACATGCTTGCAAGCTCATTAGATGTAATCTCACCGAGTGGGCCCAGAGTATCTATCCTGCTATGCGGATTGGCAATTCCCGCTATTGATTACTCGCCCCGACTACTTCCTTCCAATACCCGAAGGTGTCACCCTTATTGTCGTGCGTATGAGACATGACGTTAGGTGCGATCAGCCGTATCTTTCAGAAGCAGCGACTTGATATAATCTCACGGTCCAAGATCTGAAACTACGTTTCTATATATATATTTTGGGTATGTCCATCAAATCATTCACCCAATGATATGACTCCGTTGTTAACCGGTTAATGCCCATGATCAGGAAACCTTGATCATCTGTTACACAACGACTAGTCAAGTAGAGGCTACTAGGGACCTGGTTGTTTCTATACCACACGTGTATTATGTTTCCGAGTAATACAGTTATAGCATGGTATTAAAACGTATTATGAACAATAAGAGATATGACAATAAAATCACTTTATTAATTGCCTCTAGGGCATATCTCCAACAGTCTCCCACTTGCACTAGAGTACAAATTAATCTAGTTTACAACTTGGTAAAAGCTTGACACCAATAGCATTACGGTGTTCTTCATGCTTGTCTCGTGGAAGAGGTTTCGTCAACGGATCTGCAACATTCAGGTCCGTGTGTATTTTGCAAATCTTCACATCGCCTCCCTTGACGTACTGCCGTATGACATGGAAGCGTCGGAGAATATGTTTGGCGGTGGAGTGAGACCTTGGTTCCTTCACGTTGGCAATGACCCCTGTGTTGTCGCAGAAGATAATCACAGGGTCTCGCGCACTGGGGAACACTCCAAGTTCGATGATGAACTTCCTGAGCCAAACAGCTTCATTTGCAGCATCCGTTGCAGCAATATACTCCGATTCCATTGTAGATTGGGCGACTATGGGTTGCTTCCCACTTCTCCAGCTCACAGCGCCTCCGTTCACCTTAAACACATAGCCTGTTTGCGATTTCGAGTCATCGGGATCTGTGCAGAAACTTGCATCAACGTAACCTGTTACGCCAAGTTCCTCTTCACAGCCTCCATAAACAAGAAACATGTCCTTGGTATACTTAAGATACTTCAGTATGTTCTTAACAGCTATCCAATGATCCTTGCCAGGATTACTCTGGAATCGACTCGTCAGACTAAGAGCCAATGCCACATCGGGTCGAGTACTTAACATGGCATACATGATCGATCCTATAGCCGAAGCATATCGAGTGCCATCCACCTCAGCTTTTTCAAGAGCCGTCCGTGGACACTGAGCCATGCTCAATGTTTTTCCCTTGACAACTGGCACAAGACCTTCTTTGCCAAATGCATATTGAACTTCTTCAATATCTTGTCAAGGTAAGTACTTTGACATAACGCTAGTAGGCGCCTGGGTCTATCACGATAGATCTTAATGCCTAATACGTATGCAGCTTCTCCTAAGTCCTTCATTGAAAATTTACTGTTTAAATATTCCTTCACGCTTTTCAGAAGTTCCACATCATTCCCAATTAGTAATATATCATCCACATATAGAACTAGGAATGCAACTGAGCTCCCACTCATTTTCTTATAAATGCAGGTCTCTTCCATTTTGGACAAATCCAAAACCTTTGATCACCTCATCAAAGCGAAGATTCCAGCTCCGAGATGCCTGCTTCAGTCCATAAATGGAACGCTGAAGTTTGCATACCTTGCCAACATTTCCTGGACTGACAAAACCTTCAGGTTGTACCATATACAACTCTTCCTCAATGTTGCCATTTAGGAACGCTGTTTTGACATCCATCTGCCATATCTCATAATCATGATATGCAGCTGTTGCTAGCAAAACCCGAATAGACTTTAGCATCGCTACCGGTGAAAACGTTTCATCGTAGTCAATTCCATGAACTTGTCGGAAACCTTTTGCGACAAGCCGAGCCTTATAGACGGTCACATTACCGTCAGCATCAGTCTTCTTCTTAAAGATCCATTTATTCTCGACAGCCTTGCGCCCTTCGGGAATCTCCACCAAAGTCCATACTTTGTTGTCATACATGGATTCTATTTCGGATTTCATGGCCTCAAGCCATTTCTCGGACTCGGGTCCTTCCATCGCCTCTTTGTAATTTGTAGGTTCGTCTTGTTCAATTAACATGACGGTGCAAACAAGATTACCGTACCACTCAGGAGAAGTACGGGTTCTTCCAGACCTACGAGGTACAATAGCCTCCTCGACATTTTCTCCCACTTCATCTGTTATGAAGGACGGTTCAGGAACTGTTTCCGTTGCGCCACTCGGTATTTCGAGTTCAGGATCAACTATCTCGTCGAGGTCTATTTTCCTCCCACTTACTCCTTTAGCGAGAAACTCCTTCTCGAGAAAGGTGCCGTTTCTAGCGACAAACGTTTTGCCCTCGGCTTGGTGGTAGAAGGTGTACCCTATGGTTTCCCGTGGATACCCTACAAAGACGACCTTTTCCGATTTTGGTTCTAGTTTGTCAGGCTGCAATTTCTTGACATAAGCCTCACAACCCCAAACTTTCAGGAACGACAGCTTAGGTTTCGCACCATGCCATACCTCATACGGTGTCGTTTCCACGGATTTAGATGGAGCCCTATTTAAAATGAATGCGGCTGTTTCTAACGCATATCCCCAAAACGATACGGGCAAATCGGTAAGAGACATCATAGACCGTACGCTATCTAATAAAGTACGATTACGTCGCTCGGACACGCCGTTGCGTTGTGGTGTTCCGGCAGGCGTAAGCTGTGGCACAATTCCACAGGCCTTCAGATGTGTGCCAAACTCAAAACTCAAATATTCGCCACCACGATCGGATCGGAGGTGCTTTATTTTCTTGTTAAGTTGATTTTCAACCTCACTTTGAAATTCTTTGAACTTTTCAAAAGTTTCTGACTTGTGTTTCATTAAGTAGATATACCCGTATCTACTCAAGTCATCAGTGAAGGTTACAAAGTAACGATAACCATTGCGCGTTGATACGCTCATTGGGCCGCACACATCTGTATGTATAACTCCCAATAATTCCGACGCACGTTCAACGAAACCATTGAACGGTGACCTAGTCATCTTGCCCATGAGGCATGGTTCGCAAGTGTCAAGAGATCCAAAATCTAATGACTCCAAAAGTCCAGCTGAGTGGAGTTTCTTCATGCGCTTTACACCAATATGACCAAGTCGGCAATGCCACATATACATGGCGGTATCATCACTAAGTCTAATCCTTTTGGCATCTATGTTATGGATATGTGTACTACGATCGAGATTCAACAAGAATAAACCATTATTCACAGGAGCATCAACATAAAAGATATCATTCATCGAAATAGCACAACCATTTGATACTGAATTGAATGAATATCCGTCTTGCAACAAGCAAGAACCACTTATAATGTTTACACTCAGAGATGGCACAAAATAACACTTATTTAAAACCAAAACTAATCCCGAAGGTAGATGTAGAGGGAGCGTGCCGACGGCCATCACGTCAACTCTTGATCCATTGCCGACGCGCATCGTCACCTCGTCCTTTGCCAGGCGCCGACTATTCCGCAACTCCACCTGTGAGTTACAAATATGAGCAACAGAGCCGGTATCAAATACCCAGGTATTACTACGGGCGCATGTAAGGTACACATCAATAACATGTATATCAAATATACCTTTATCTCTCCCGACAATCTTGCCGGCCTTCTTGTCTTCCAGGTACTTGGGGCAGTTGCGCTTCCAGTGACCATCTCCCTTGCAGTAGAAGCATTCCACGCCAGGTTTGGGACCAGGTTTGTTAGCCTTGGATTTGGCAACGTGTTTGCCATCCTTCCTAGACTTCCAGTTCTTCCTTCCCTTGCCGCCAGATTTCTTAAAATCGACGGTCTTGTTGAC
The DNA here is from genome assembly GCA_947311845.1 of Poa pratensis. Classification (NCBI taxonomy): domain Eukaryota; kingdom Viridiplantae; phylum Streptophyta; class Magnoliopsida; order Poales; family Poaceae; genus Poa; species Poa pratensis. The sequence goes on along the minus strand of CAMZMU010000059.1, from coordinate 36,226,661 downwards.
CATCAACAGCGTGTGCTCCTTCTTGATTTCCACCTCAGCAGTCTTGAGCATCACGAACACCTCAGACAGGGACTTAGCCATGCCCTGCATGTTATAGTTCATGACGAAGCCTTTGTAGCTAGGAGGCAACGATTGCAGCACCCTATCAATCGCCAGCTCATCAGGAATCTTGCATTCCAGAGCGTTCAGGCGTTGAACGTAGCCAGACATTTTGACCACGTGCTCGCTCACACTGCTATGCTCTTCCATCTTGGCTGAGAAGAAAAGCTCAGAAGCTTCATACCTCTCAGCCTTAGCCTGCGGCGCAAAGACAGCCTTGAGATCAGAAATTATCTCAAAAGCACTCATCTTCTCAAAGCGCTTTTGCAGGTCGGCTTCCATGGCGTAGAGCATGCCACTCTGGACAAAGGAGGAATCCTCCGACTTGGTCTGATAGACCTTCTTCTCGTCATCGGAGGCGTCGTCTGCAGGAGGGTCACCTAGGGCGGCTTCAATGACGTAAGCCACCTTGTGGGGAGTGAGGAGGATCCTCAGGTTGCGGAACCAGGACATGAAGTTCGACCCATTGGTCTTAAGCTTTTCTTTCTCAAGGAACAGGCCAAGGTTAAAGGTGGGGCGAGACATCTACAATGGAATTTGCAAAACATAAGACGTTTGTTCATAATAAAATATGGGTTCAAGTTTTAGTAAAATTAAAACTACCAGAACTCCCACTCAAGACGAGTATCCCTCTCATCGTCTTAGTGATTACACAATCCCCATCCATTACGCTACCCCCATCGATCAGGCGAATAGCATAACTTCAAAGGTAGACATCGTATATCAATCACATCACCGTATGTGACTCGTGCTTAACCTTTCGGTACTTGTGTTCCGAGGCCATATACTGGTATATGCTAGGCTCGCCATAACACCCTTTGCCGTATTGCGTGTGCAACGTGGCTTACACCCACTGTATGCGAACGAAGAGACGAGTGTAGACGAAAGGGATCGAAACCCCAAACGACGTACCCCGTAACGTAGAACTTTATTGGTGGTGCACGACAGAGGAGAACACTATTATCGGAATTTTGGGAGGGATCATCTTATATTACTACCCGTGTAACTAATATATAGACATATATATATATACACAATATAAGATGCACACAATCTACATAACATCTAATATGAAATGTAATGCGACATGATATGGTCTTCTCCGCGCCGATGGTCTCCTTCGCGCCAACAGTTTTATAAACAATTTAATAAACCTACCTTGACCATATCACATTGCCCCTGCAAAATAAAGTTAGACGCTTCTACTTTATCTTTTGCATGTTTTACGTGGCTGCTAGGGCTTCCGTACAAGAACCGTTTCTTACCTACGAAAACAACCACAACAGCGATAAGACAATTGTCTCTATTACACCCCTTTCGGGGCCCTCCATTGTAAATGCGATATCAACTATTGTAGGAGATACAGACACCCGCCAGCCACATATACGGTACAAGCCATATGTCAGGTGTGGAACCAGTCTCGCGTAAGAGTACGCGTAAAGTCGGTCCGGGCCGCTTCATCCTACAATGCCGCGATATAAACAAGTACACGTGAGAGGGTAACAAATGTAGAATCGATGCCCACATTCAACATGTGTTCTAACCGTACAGATATATCTATGCATAGTGTCGGGGGAATGCTTTTTGGATTAACCCGCAGCCCAATGCGACTTACTTTACTCGCACGGACAAAGCCCACTTGGGAGCAAGCGCAGTATTGAACCGCCATAAGGGGAAGGATCTAGAAGACATATCCCGGAGGACGTGAAGACCAGGTAGTCTCCGAGTAGGCCTCTGTGGACGTATTCCTTATGGGGGAAGTTTCCTTTGTAACCTGGCGAGCCTCTGTGTATATAAAGAGGACTCGTAGGACTTAGACGGGGTCAAGCTATCAAGCCCTAAACCCTAGCTCATACGGCGAGTACCAGATCGGATCACCTCCATTGTAACACCTCGATTATCAAATCAATACCAATCTAGGGTAGGCAGGAAGTAGGTCTTTTACCTCACATTGAGGGGGCCGAACCTGGGTAAATCTGTGTTGATCTTTGTTCCTGCGATCCCAAGCTCGGAGATGCTTGACTCGCGTAATCCCACACTTACGAAGTCATCCATGACACCTGACGTGACAAACCCACGACAGTTGGCGCCCACCGTGGGGTCTGCGGTCAAAAGCGTCACGTTCCACGCAGGATCGAAATCAGGCTTCAAGGACATCGCCATCGACCAAGTTGAAGACATCAATGGAGTCCCCTTCATCGACGACTCAGAGTGGGGACCCGAGGCAGATCGCATCGAGTTTGGATACATTGTTCCCATCGGATCAGTAAAAGTTTTCGTCGGATCCGTCAGTCGCATATCTATAGATGCGACTCAAGGAAGCGAGTCGGTGGAGGAACTGCGGCCGGTCAGGGTCCGCGTGTTGAAGGAGCTACAACAAGCTACAGCAAAACTACCCATCCCCGTCCCGTCAGGACCTGTTTGGGGATCTCTACCAAAGTAGGAAGGAGACCTCAAGATTGAAGAGATTGAAGCTATCAGGACGGAACTCTGTGAAGAGGCACAAAGACTCGCGGCTGAGCGCGAAAAACTCCAAGAAGAAGTTCGACGACTCCGTCGCTGGCGGCCAAAGCACCAGGCGGTCTGAATCAAGATGAAATCTGAGCGCAAGAAACTCCAAGAAGAAGATTGGCGACTCCGTCGTTGGCAGCAAAAGCATCAGATCAAGATGGACAGAGGAGAGATGAAATCACAGTTCCACGGCGACCCAGAGAGCAGCGTGCATGCCGCGATAGGAATATTGTCGAAGATAGCACCGGTTGGAGACACACGAGCTGATAAGGAAGCTCGCCATGCGATCGACCTACTGCAAACCGCTGCCTTACAACAAGCAAATATGTATGGAGTCATGCCCAATGAGCCGCAAAACGAGGTATCATGGGGAGGAGAAAAGTGCAGCGTCGAAGAAGCGGTCAACCAGCTAGCAGGTTTGCAGGTATCATTGGAAAAAGAAAAGAAGATAGAAGGCGAGTCACGGACGTCCGGAGCGACTCAGCCATCCCAGATTGAAACTGATTCAGATGAAGATTCAGCGCCAGTAAACTCCTATTCATTATTGAAAGGACCAGCATGTTTTGGAGAGGAAATACGGCTCACTCGTTTCCCCCGAACTTCGGCGAGTCGCAGCGAGTCACCACCTATCGCAGTGACCAAAACCCTGCATTATGGATAGAAGATTACGAGGCAAGCATGACAGGGACTGATGTAACTCAGGAAGTACGTGCGAAATATTTCCACTTGGCAATACAGGGAGAAGCCAGGGATTGCCTGTTAAGGCTGCCATCAAAATCAATAAGCACATGGGAAGACTTGAAGGACAAGTTCATCAACAGATTCCAAACAGAAGACATGAAAAATCTTAGACAATGCATTCAAAAAGAGGACGAATCAAGCGGTGACTGGATCAAGAGAATTGCGGAGATCCTTGGCTCCGCCAAAAACTTAACAGTGCAGGCCGCAACACAAGCTATGAGGAAGAACTGTAGATTTGAGCCGCTAGTGCACAAATTAAGTCGCGCTGAGCACAAGATTGATAGTTTTGACCAGCTTTTGGCAACAGCTGACAAGTACGCAAAGACAGATAAGGGGCCAGGCGGCTTATCACAGAACCCAACAGGGAAATTGCAAGTCACGCAAACTGAACATCGCGCACACCAGATGAAGCAGCAAGGGAGTGATAAGGCCTTACTCCCTAATAAATGCAAGGGGATCTTCGACGTACCTTGCGACTTACATCACAGGAGAGATGGCAGGCCAGCGAGTCACACAAAGGCGCAATGTCATTATTACCGAAGGTGGAAAGAAGGCACACGCCAGATGCGGCTCGTAGCGGATCAATGCAGCACAAGAATAAATCTAGCTCTCATCAAGGGCCTGACATTTTACCTAGAAGAAACATAGGACAGTTTCATACAGTAGAAGTACAAACAACGGATGGAAGCCGGAAGAGTGGTCAGATTTCAACGCCAGAAAGGTATCGTCGCTGGACAGAGCAATCAGTTATTTGGAGTCGCGGCGACACCCCCCAGAAGTAAGAGATCCAGGACAGCCAGCTCTTGTGGTCATGCCTGAAGTTGCGGGATACAAGTTAAGTAAGGTCCTAATGGACGGAGGAGGAAGAGTGAACATCCTATATCAAGACACACTCCAAAGAATGAATATACCCGAGACGAGGCTGCGACCATCTAGTAAAGAAATTCAAGGCATAATCCCAGGAGCTGTTACGCGACCAATCGGAAAGATAACACTTGAAGTTAGCTTTGGAACAGAGCGGAACTCCCGCACAGAGCTCCTAGACTTTGAGGTTGTAGCAGTCAAGAGCTCATATCATGCGATCTTTGGAAGAGAAGCCTATGTCAAATTCACCGCCCGCCCCTGCTACGTCTACCTACGGTTAAAGATACCGGGACCAAACGGCGTTATTACAATATATGGAGACAGGCAGAAAGCGTTAGAATGCGAGAACACAGGCTCAACACTCGCAGAAAAAGCTTGCATCGCCAACTCCTCACACGGATATCAGTCGCCGATCGGTAATCGCAGCTCAAAGCGAGTCGCGCTGGAGGTACCGTGGAGGCGGCCAACAGGATGCAGCCATCGGATGGTAAATTCCCACCGAGAAGTCACGTATCAGCAAGATAATGCCCCAGAGGTCGCTTTGATACAAAAAGAAGACAAGAGATGGCGCATGTGCATAGACCCAGCCTCGATCAACAACCCCAGCCAAAGAGGCTCAGTTATCGTGAGTTCTTACAAAGCAAACTCAACTCGACATAAGTCGCAACTCAGTGTGGCTAATCGCCCAACAAAATTGCTCTCTGCTTCAACATGAGACATACATCGGAGCTATCATGCTCGACCCGAGTCGCTTTTAGCGACTCAAATTGAACCAATCAGGTGTTAAACCCACTCCGTTAGGAGTATTAATTCGCAACTAAGTGCGATGAGTATCAAGTATGCATGGCCTGCGGGGAATAGAAAACCCGCATTAAAGGGCCTGCATCATCCTGTAACACCCTGTAAAACATCGAGTGATTATGAAATAAAGCCGGCACCCTTGACATTCAAGGGCTTGTCGTTTCGCCTCAACTATCATTGAGTCGCTGAGTCTTTTGAATTTCATATATCACTGACCCTTGAGGGCTCCTTACGAGCATCGCGAGTACCAATCGCACCTCAAATTTTGCCAAACAAGTGGCAATCCTTAAGCTAGAAGCGTCTTGCATTATGCGGCCAAAGTACTGGGGTGTGGCGTCAATCGAGCTTGATTGCCTATCATGGCCGCTCTCGACCCTGAACACACATGTTCCTAGGAAATACTGAGCCGCGCGAGCGTCTACTTAATGGAATTATCATGAAAAGAACCTGCTTATAGGTCACCAAAATACTGTTTATAATACATGAATGTCTTACAGACTAACGGGCATGTCCCACATTATTTATTTTTCTTCTTCCGAGCTACAGGTGTGGGAATTGGCGCGGCTTGTCTCGTGTTGCAGTCGCGGGTGCCCTAATAATCAGGGCGCCGCCAGACGAGGCAGAAGGGCCACCAGATACTGTTGTTGGAGTAGTAGCCCAGGATGACTCAGCTCCGTGGACTTTTCCTTTGGCACCTTGCTCCCATCAAGATTGAATTTTTCGAGATAAGTGCCCAAGTCTAAATTATCAACAAATTTTGTGGCATATCCCGCATCCCTTTCCAGATATCGAAGTACTCGCTTATTGGCAGTTCAGTATCATCCGCGCTCATCGCCAGGCCGTGGCGAGCAACCTTGCCAACATCTATCTCTGGATAATATGCTCGGAGCAATGTCAAGACATGCGCGGCTCCGGCGCGAGCAGAGGATCGTTTCCAATCAGAGACGTAATGCGGAGCCTTGAGCAGTTTATTTATCCAATACTCACAAGAGGTTGGGCCATCAGTCACAGGAGAGATTACCGTCATAACTTCCTTGGTAACCTTTAAGAAGCGCTGGCTGAAGTCAGACAGATATACCAGTTGATCCTTCAAGTTGGAGCGGGACACTGGAGCCTCCGGCCCTATGTCAAGAAAGAAAAGTGTTGCGCTCGAAACGCGTCACACGAACACGTCCTCGTGTACCCGCGGTGCCGGGGGAGATACTCCGCAACTCGCCCCGCGGGAGGCCAGCTTCCAGCGCGATACGCAAGACAGTAAGCCGGCGCTTTTGACACCAGACGCCCCAGCCCCTCGGGAAGCCCCGTCTGAGGAAGCCGGCGATGATTGGCTGAACTAAGCCGGACTTGGCCGCTCTTAGCTCGGTTTTCGATACCCGGCGAAATCTAGATGAAGTCGCCGAACAACGGAAGCATGAACAAGGATTTGAGGAGATAAAAGTAGGTTGTATTGATAGGTTGTCGATTGTTTGCTTAATTTCAATCGGCCGTCACCTCTCACATATATGAGGTGGCTGGACTTCCCGTACAAGTATTGGACTTCTACAAGGCTTACAAATCATAGTCTAAGTCGAATCCATCTCTAAAATAGGCATCTTTTGGCAGGCAACGTTGGCTTCAAACTTGCTGGCTACTTCGGAAAGTTGCCTTTTGCCTTCCGTACTGGCTTCCAACTTGCTGGCTACTTGGAAAGTTGCCTTTTTCCCTTCCGTATTGGCTTCAAACTTGCCTTCTTAGAGACGAGATATCTTAATCGGCTTCGTATTAGACCCGGATTTCAGCATCTGTCCGGCTTCTTTTAGAAAGTTGCCTCCCATTTTCCAGCCTTGATCTTAGAAAGTTGTCTTCTCGTTTTCCGCCTTGATCTTGACCTTGAAAGTTGTCTTCTATTTTTCTGCCTTGATCGGTGGAAAGTTGACTTGCCGGCTTGTATTTGACAAAGTTGGCTTCTTTTATGCCGCCTTGTCTTGACAATGTTGACTTCTTTTCTGCCGCCTTGTCTTGACAACGTTGACTTCCTTTTTGCCACCTTGTTTTGACAAAGTTGGCTTTGCCACCTTGTTTTGACAAAGTTGGCTTCTTTTTAGCCACCTTTATTGCTTCCTTTGACTTAGCTCGCTATATCTTCAGGCAACTTTGCACTCCCGAATCCAGCTTCTGCCTTGTTCCAGTTGCCGGATTATTGGCTGCCTTCTTCTGGCCGTCTTTTCCTGGAAACTTTCCCAGATCATCATTTTAGCCTTCTTTGTTGCCTTCTTTAAGCCGCCAAATCCTCCTTGAACCTGAAACCGGCAATCTGCCAAAACGGGTGCTAACAAAAAGGCAAGAAACAAGTCAGAGACTCACGTTGGTTACCCAAAATATATATGATTAAAGGAGTAAAAGACGAACCAGCAAGCTGCAGGATGGCTGATTTGATAATGGAGCCAAAACCCTCAAAGGCTTTGAACAGCGAGTTATATTTTTCATCTCAGGCGGCGAGTTCCTTTGCGTGGTCTCCCTTCAGACGATCAATCAATTCAGATTTAAGAGTCAACCCTTCTCACAAAGATCTAATGACTTCGTCTTTCTCCATGAGTCGCTGCTGCATATCGGCTTCAAGTTCTTTAAATTGCTCTTCACAGGAGTCGAGTTGACCTCTGAGAGATTTTATTTCCTGATCTTGGTCCCTAATGACCTCATTATGCTGCTCCAGGGGAGACTGCATCATTTCAGGATGATCTATGGAAATGACTTTACCCTTTATTGAGCCAGAAGCATCAAGCAAGGACAGTTCAAGCTGAGAATAAACAGAGCAAAATGCATGGGTAAACTATCCAGGAACTTGGGGGCTCGAGATTTGGAGCCAGGAAAAGAATCAACACCCCGTGCGATGACACAAGGTTTTGATCCTTGGGGGCTACGGTATATGTACCTGGCGACTTGAAGAAAATTGCTCGACTAGGCCACGCAGCAGAGCAGCATGCTTATCTCCAGCAGCAATTATGGCATCTGCAATTGACTTGGAACTATTTCCTGGAGCTGGAATTCTATCTTCAGTGGATACCATACCAACAGTAGGAGTTGCGGATGGAGCTACGACTGAGGTCATGGCAGGAGCCGCATTAGCAATACCTCCCTCAAGGGAGGGCCTTGGATGAGTCGCACCATTACTGTTTCCCACATTTTCATCAGCAGTATCATCCTCGCTCATAGCTGGCTGAGAAGAAGTGGGATGAGAATTAGACTTGGTATCCTCTTCAGGCATGGCCCTGCAATACATAGATGGGTTAATAAACTGACCTAGCAGAGCCGCAACATCGAAAAGAAGGTGAACCATACCCAGAGGCGACACGGATACTCTTCATCAGGCAACCAGAGGAAGGAGAAGATAAACCTTGCAAATCTGAACCTACAAAGTATGAAAAGGAGTAGTGATCAGCAATTCCTTGCCAAAAATACGCAAGCACAAACGGAAAAGAAGAGAGTCACAAACAATTACCCGAGCTTATTGAGAAGCAGTCCTTTGCAACAGCCTCGGAAGAGAAAGTAGCCTTGTTGGGATCAACAAGTTTTAAAGATTTGGCAGTTCTTGTTTCTACCAGTAGCGCCAAGGCTTTGCGGCGTTTCTCAGGCTGCGCGGGGTCTTCTGAGCTCTTGCATAAAATACGCTTCGAGGATCTGCGAGGCACCTCAGGAAGTTCCAAGAAAGGTGTATTTGGAGTCGAGGATAGAAGAGCGTCGGCCATTTGTTGCTCCTCTTCAGAAGCGCTACCCTCGGGCTCGTAGTCAATATCGTGCATAAATGTATCTTCGCCAAAGGCTGCGGCTTGCTTTGACGACTCAGCCGCGGTTTCTTGGTTCAAGTCGACATCCTCTGAGGGAAGAACCCAGAAATAAGGGTCGATCTGAAAAGGAGCTCGGGTCAGAAATAATTAATTTTGGAGAAGGAATTTTCGAGGAAACAGGTGACAAGTAAACATTACCACAAAAGGCTTGTGCTCAGCCCAGAAGGGAGCAAGCCCGACGTTATCATACGAGTCGATATCCTCGTCTGTCACTCGGCGAATGAAATTTATCCATGCCCCTTTGTCCCAATCTTCAGGGCAAGTACGGTCGACGTCGTTTGCGTGACAAGTGAAATCCATTATAAGTCGCGAGCGGCGACTCACAGGCTGAATTCGCCACTTAGTCTAGCAAGATATGAGATCTAATCCAGTGAGGCCGTGGAGTGTCAGCGCCCCCACCTTATCCAAAAGGGATTCAATAAAGGGCAACGAAGAAGGATCAGATTTAGAAGACAGAGCATCGGTAGCCTCGAAGGGAAGAGGAGACCAAAGAGGAAGAGGAATTTCACCCTCAGGAGAAGTGTTTTTGCAATAGAAGAATGTTCTTTGCCAATCCTTGATTTTCTTGGCAAGGGTTAGTTTTGGGGAAATACTACCCCTATGGCGTTGGAAGGAAATGGCGCCGCATTGGAGAAAGGGACCATCTGTGGTTTCCCTTTGGCTATTGCAATTGAAAAGAGCAAGCCAGAAATCTATTGAAGGCGGGATACCCTGATAATCTTCGCAGAGGACGTGGAGATTGAAATAGCCTAGACGCGGATCATGGAAGTGGAGACCCAACCGCTGCATCATCGAATTAGGGCCAATATCATGGAAGTCAATATCATCTTCGCAGAGGACGTGGAGATTGAAATAGCCTGATAATCTTCCGTGTCTTAACAAATCACTTGCAACATCGAATTAGGGCCAATATCATGGAAGTGGAGACCCAACCGCTGCATCAAGACGCGGAAGAAGAGAGAGCCTGGGGGCTTGAACCCACGCTCAACATGCTCCGCAAATATCACTACTTCTCCTGGTTGAGGGTCGGGATTACCTCCTCACCGGCCGCCCGCCATTCGCATTGATCTTTTGGCGGAAGAAGGCCCCGTGCAGATAGGGATTCCACGAAATCTTCGTCACCCACGAGCCTTCCCAGTTGCACTTGCGGCGAGACATTTTCTCAGATTGATGGAGATCTCCACCGAAGGATTGTGAGTACGAGAAGCGAGATTGGAGGCGGCGGAAAGGAGCAGCAGATGCGTAATGCAGGACTTGATGCAGAACGCTGGGAAAAACGATGAGCCAAGATAAATAGCCCAGACGCGGAAGACGTTTAGATCTGAAAATCAACCGTCAAGGCAGGTTAAGTCGCGTTCTTGAGCCGCCAAGAAGAGTTATAAGACGCAGATTGAAAATATGAGAATTGGAGTTCAGCTGGGATAATTCATGTGCGCGGCTCAGGGGTTTGTTAAGACAAAAAAGCCTTCACTCGAAATCCAAGCTAAACTTGGGGGCTAATGTCGGGGAATACTTTCTGGATTAACCAGCAGCCCAATGCGACTTGCTTTACTCGCACGGACAAAGGCCCACTTGGGAGCAAGCCCAGTATTGAACCGCCATAAGGGGAAGGATCTAGAAGACTTATCCCGGAGGACGTGAAGACCAGGTAGTCTCCGAGTAGGCCTCTGTGGACGTATTCCTTATGGGGAAAGTTTCCTTTGTAACCTGGCGAGCCTCTGTGTATATAAAGAGGACTTGTAGGACTTAGACGGGGTCAAGCTATCAAGCCCTAAACCCTAGCTCATACGGCGAGTACCAGATCGGATCGCCTCCATTTTAACACCTCGATTATCATATCAATACCAATCTAGGGTAGGCAGGAAGTAGGTCTTTTACCTCACATTGAGGGGGCCGAACCTAGGTAAATCTGTGTTGATCTTTGTTCCTGCGATCCCAAGCTCGGAGATGCTTGACTCGTGTAATCCCACACTTACGAAGTCATCCATGACACATGACGTGACAAACCCACGACACATAGACCGGCTCTGATACCACTGTTGGGGATCGTAGGCAGAACACAAAATTTTCCTAGCAACGATAACCGTAAACTAGCCAAGATCTATTCTATGTAGATATACTATACGGAAGGAGATCAAAATACATACACTTGTAGACCGGAAGCGGGGTTACGTTCCCGCACAAACGTTGTCGATGGAGACGACGAAGCCGACCTCAGGGTCGTGTAGTGGAAGTAGACAGCTCCCAGCGCCAAACGATGGCGCCTCGCGTGTGGCGCCCCGACCCGACTGCTATACAGTGATGCTGTGTGTCACCGGTTAAGCGATACAACCGGAGGTTACGGGTTTACCAATCCCCGGCCAAAACCTTTGGCAGGCATTGCTCGGAATGGATCATCGGCAACGCAACTCCCCGATTGATGCCTTAACACAGGCACAACCCTCAATGTATAATAGAGAGATCAAGACTTGTGGAACAACTGGCACATCACAGACTCTACGACACAAATCATATAGTTCAACTCTTATAATAGAGAAAGATAGCAAATGACATTCAGAGGTCACAGACCCAACATTACATCAAGCGGAAGCAATTTAGGTTGTTCTAAACAACAAGATCCAAATATGGCCTAAGAGGCCTACAGATAATCATCACAACGCCAGCTGTTCCGGGATGTCCCAAGCTGCCACCTAGGAACCCCAACTACTCGTCGACGCCCACAAAGAACCCACCTTCGAGATCGGTGAAGTCCTCCTCTGAAACAAAACAAACGACGTTGAGTTCGACGAACTCACAAGATTATATATAGAGCTTTAGCTCGATGAGGCTTTCAAAGTTATATGGCTGTTTTGCATAAAGCTGATTTTATTTATGAAAAACATAACTCACTGGCATCGACTATTCAGAGTATTTTAAAAAGAGGGAAGAAGTGACTCTTTTCTCATGAATCACATTTCTCACCATTCATCACCATCATCAACGTTGTACCTGTTCATCAAAGGCACCTCCCCGAATCACCTCGAGGAAGCTCACCTCACAATCTTGAAATGGTACCTCTAGTACCCAGTTTTTAATCATTCCGTTAAAGTTCTTCTATGGTCTTATCGTCCTTTCCCAAGTTGTCCGTAACCGTGGACACGGCTTTTCGAAAAGATTTAACCCTGCAGGGGTGCACTGTGTTTACCTTTGGTACCGCCCGGCTTATTGCCTACACGTAGCTCTCTTCCGGGGAAAGCCGGCTGAGTGGGAACGGTTACAACCTTTACCTTGTTAAAGACTAACCCAGGATCATCAGTGAGGACGGAGCAGCGATCGTCAACACCCTGCCCCGTGGCCACTCATTCTCCTAGACACCGCATCCTCATCCCCATTCATACCACCATCATCACGCACTCACAAATGGAAGCTCAAACTAGAGGACCCTGGCTAGTCCCGCTCAAGTTAGTCGGTCGACGAGGGCTCCATATACCCCACCGAAAGGAAGCGCGCTCAATCTTGGTTCAAGAGGTAAAGAACTCGCACCTAGGCGGCGAGAGTGAGACAAAACACCACCATACCGAAGTGGCCTCTCATCCCCACCTTTAAGCATCTTATTACCTGTCACCACAAATTCTCCACCATCATCTGTACATCTCATCACCTGTTTCCAACCATGAAACATCCACCGGACTGCTAAGCATTTTAACTAAGCATGGCTAAGCAACAACACTGCATAGTTAATTATTTCAGGCCAACAGTACAATCCTATGAATAATTGGAGGGGAAACAGGTAGTTGGCATCGGAATCTTAATGCAACTATAGGATACTCTAATCCAAGCAAATTGACATTTGGAACCGCATGCAAAATTATAGTGGAGAAAATATTTGCGGAAAATAGGATAAGATATGCTCAGAGGGGGGATTACGCTTGCCTTGCTCAACGTGCTGCTAGTACGGTTCTTCGGGGTATTGAGGTGGAACCCCGGTTGCTTGATCTAACGAAAAACAAACATCGGGAGAGAACAATCAATCACCACACATATGCCTAACAAATGCAATGCGCAGACATATGATGACATGACATTTTAAATCCCCGAGACGAGGATGATTCACTAAACAATTTAAACGGATGTTGGATGCATCACGGTGCCTCGTGACTATACCGTGGGGGTTTAAGGGTTACAACAACTTTACTAGTTGATCAAGATCGATGAACCCTAGGGTTAACTTGCATATGAATGTCATGCTCATGAGAAGATGCAAGTTTTAAGTTGTGAGGAGACCATGTGCAACTTAGCCAAAATAGGCGAAAAGCTCCCAGAGGCCGGATAATCCGGGTCGTGCCAGACCGGAATATCCGGTCCCAAGGCTTGGCCACTCATGAAAACGGCTAAGGACTCAAGGCGCGAGCCACTGGACTCGGCCGGAAAATTCAAGCCGGACATTTTGTCCGAGGCCGGAATATCCGGTCGCTTCCTCCACTAGTCAGGAAATTTGGCTAAGGAAAAATTGTGCGCGCAGAGGCCGGACATTTAGGCCGGAATATCTGGCCTGGATCTGCGAGTTCCAGCTGAAAATTCATGGGCTATAGCCAAAACTCGAACTAGAGCAAATGGGGAGAGGGAAAGGGGTCAGCAAGGGTGTAGTGCTCACCACGAACTCGTGGGGGTGCTCAGCTAGGCCGGGGATGGACGGGAACGGCGTCAATCGAGCTCGGCGTGCGGCAGAGTTCGTCGGAGAAGAACTTGAATTCCCGGGCAATGTGCAGCTTCCCGGCTCGATTCCTTCGGAGGAGAGGAGGAGGGCAGCACGGCGGAGCTTTTGGTTGGCGGCGATTTGCTCGGGGTGACCTCAATCGACGGCGTGGCGGTGGTGGAGCTCGGCGTCCATAGCGTCTCGGTGGGGAGCAAGGAGAGAGAGAGGAGCAAGTGGTGGGTGAGGGGATAGGGTAGCCAGGGGCCTCGAGGTGCTCCTCTTCTCCTCACGTGCGGCAGGGGGCGCGGGGGCCCCATGGCGAGCTCCACGTCGAGCTGGTCCGGCGGGAACGACGCGCGTGGTCGCTACAGGAAGAAGATGACCTCGACCGAAATATCTGGTAGTCGTTCGGACCGGATTATCCGGTTCTCCCTTTTTCTGTTTTTAAACTTTAAAACCTGTTTCTTTCAGAGTTTTAATTAGGGCACTTACACTGCTCCAAAAATTATGGAAAAATTTGGGGATGCTCCCTTAACCTGGAGGAACTCCACAAATTTTGGTGTCTCAAAATAAAATAGTTTGGTCCACAATTGTTCATAGGGTTTGAAATGGGCATTTTGCTCCATTTCCAAATGTTCTTACTTCAGGAATTTTGAACCAAAGGCAAAATATTATTTCGAACTTTTGGAACTTCCTTGACAGATATGGAGAAGTTATTTGGAGAACTTTTGTCACAAACAAACTCACTTGAGTTAAACTTGTTTGACAACAATTGTGACTTTTGTTTCCGCTTGTTTCATTTGTTTCCAAAAGTTTTGTTTCAACTTGCACACTCAAACCAAATGAGGCCATGATGCATGAATGCGATGCAAAAAGTGAAAATTTGGTTCACAAATTTGGGTTCACAGGTTTGGGCTGTTACAACTCTACCCTCCTTACAGGAATCTCGTCCCGAGATTCTAAGTTTGCGAAAAGAAGTCGGGATACTCCTCACGAAGACTAGATTCTCGTTCCCAAGTTGCTTCTTCCTCGGAATGGTGAGACCATTGAACTTTGAGGAACTTGGTAGTCTTGTTTCGGGTCTTTCTTTCAGCTTCATCCAAGACATGGATAGGATGCTCGCGATAAGTGAGATCTTCCTAGAGGTCTAGCTCTTCATGATTGACCCCATGGATAGGGTCCTTGAAACACCGGCGAAGTTGGGAGACATGAAACACATCATGTACATTTGGGAATTTGACCGGTAACTCCAATTGATAAGAAAGATCTCCTCGCTTGCCCAGAACGGTGAAAGGACCAACATAGCGAGGGGCCAATTTTCCTTTGATTCCGAAGCGGCGAACGCCACGAAGGGGAGAGACACGGAGATAAGCTTTATCACCAATTTCATAGTGAATTTCCTGATGGTGCTTATCATAGTAGCTCTTTTGCCTAGACTGAGCAATCTTCAGATTCTACCGTATGATTCTAACCTTCTCCTCAGCTTCATTGATAATATCTGGACCAAAGAGTGCCCTCTCTCCGGTCTCGGACCAATTTAGAGGAGTGCGGCATTTTCTTCCATAGAGAACCTCGAATGGAGCCATGCCCAGACTAGCTTGATAGCTATTGTTGTAGGAGAATTCCGCGAAAGGGAGATACTTTTCCCAACCTTGGCCAAAAGAAATGACACATGCCCTAAGCATGTCTTCCAATACTTGGTTCACTCTTTCAGTCTGACCATCAGTTTGGGGATGGTAGGCGGTACTGAAGTTGAGACGGGACCCCATAGCAGTTTGGAAACTCTGCCAGAATTTGGAGACAAAGATACTTCCACGGTCCGATATGATCCTCAGAGGGACCCCATGCAATGGAACAATACGAGCCAAATATAAGTCAGCAAGTTGACTTGCTCGTATATCATCACGGACTGGTAGGAAGTGAGCTACCTTGGAAAGACGATCAATGATTACCCAAATAGCATTGTTGCCCTTTTGAGATCGGGGAAACCCGGTGATGAAGTCCATACCAATTTCATCCCATTTCCACTCGGGAACGTCAATAGGGCGGAGAGTGCCGGCAGGTCTTTGATGTTCAGCCTTTACCCGTCGACATGTGTCACATTCAGCAACATACTTGGCGATTTCTCGTTTCATACGAGTCCACCAGAATAGTGGCCGAAGGTCTTGGTACATCTTAGTACTACCGGGATGAATAGAGAGAGGTGATTCATGAGCTTCTTGGAGAATGAGCTCCCTCAAATTCCGGTTCTGGGGCACTACCAAGCGGTCACCAAAGTAAACAACTCCGGATTCATCTTCCAAGAAACATTTGGCCTTGCCACTAGCAATGTTCCTCTTAATATTCAGGATACCCTCATCCAGCTTCTGAGCATCCTTAATCTGGTCTACAAGAGTAGCTTTGATCTCCAGATTTGCAAGGTAGCCAGACGGAACAATTTCCAGGTTCAAATGGGCAAACTCGTCATAGAGGGCAGGTTGGGCCTCTTCAATCATCAGATTGTTGCAATAGGACTTCCGACTTAGCGCGTCAGCCACGACGTTTGCTTTGCCGGGTTGATAGTTCAGGCTCACATTGTTGTCCGTGATTAACTCCAACCAACGCCTTTGCCTGAGATTTAAATCTGGTTGGGTGAAGAGGTACTTCAGACTCTTGTGATCCGAGAAGATCTCGCAACGGTTACCAAACAGGTATGGCCTCCATTGCTTCAAAGCATAGACCACCGCGACAAGTTCTAGATCATGAGTTGGGTAGTTGTGCTCATGCGGCTTCAATTGGCGAGAAGCATACGCCACCACATGGCCTTCTTGCATTAATACACAACCCAAGCCTTGTAGAGAGGCGTCACAGAAGACGACGAAAGCCTTGTTTGTGTCCGGGAGGACAAGCACAGGAGCGGACGTGAGCTTGGCTTTCAGTGTTTGGAAACTCTCTTCAGCTTCGGCCGACCATACAAACTTTTTTATCCTTCTTGAGAAGGTCAGTTAGGGCCTTGGCTATCTTGGAGAAACCTTCGATGAATCGGCGGTAGTAACCCGCCAATCCGAGGAAGCTACGAATGTCCTTGACTGACATTGGAGTTTTCCAATCCAGAATGGACTGAATCTTGTCAGGAATGACAGCCACACCATCCGCGGATATCACATGACCAAGGAAGATGAGATTATCCAACCAAAACTCACACTTGGAGAACTTGGCATAAAGGCGGTGTTCTCGAAGTCTTGTCAGAACCAAACGAAGATGTTCCTCATGCTCTTCATTGGTTTTGGAATAGATGAGAATGTCAACAATATAAATGACGACAAACTTGTCAAGATAATCCATGAAGACAGAGTTCATGAGCCTCATGAAAGTAGCCAGGGCATTAGTGAGACCAAAGGACATGACAGTATACTCATATGAACCATAACGAGTAACAAATGCCATCTTTGGAATATCCTCCTTTCTGATCTTTATCTGATGGTATCCTGACCTCAGATCCATCTTGGCGAATACCGTTGCACCAGCTAATTGATCCAACAGATCATTGATGCGAGGAATAGGATACTTGTTCTTGATTGTCACCGCATTCAACGGTCGATAGTCCGAGACTAGACGAGGCACGGTAGAATCTCTCTTCTTGACAAAGAGTACCGGACAACCCCAAGGTGAACTGCTAGGCTGGATGAAATCCTTTGCTAACAGCTGATCAATTTGCTCTTTCAACAGAGCCAACTCTTCCACCGGCATACGGTAGGGCTTCTTGGAAATTGGAGCAGTACCGGGAAGCAAATCTATTACAAACTCCACACTTCGGTCAGGAGGCATGCCAGGCAACTCTTCCGGGAACACATCCGGGAAGTCACACACCACGTGTAGGTCCTGGATTTCTGGAGGGGATTCGCCTTCCATAAAGCAAAGGAGAATCTCAGGTGAGTTGGGTACGACGGCGAACGGAGGTCTTGATGTTGCAGGCCAATACTTCACAATGTCACCGGAAGGAGCGGTCACAGTAATGGTCTTGGCAGCACAGTCGAGATTAGCCTGGTATTTGGCTAGCCAGTTCATGCCCAGTATGATATCAATGCTTTTGGACTTCAGAGCTACCAAGGCATAAGGAAAAGACAAGGAACCTATATTAATCTGGACCTCAGGAGTAACACCATCGGTCCGCCATTTAGAGCCAGGTGTGGAGATCTCCAATGGACGTCTCATTTTCTCGAACGGTATGTTGTGGTCTTTTGCAAAAGCTATGGATATGAATGAATGCGATGCTCCAGAGTCAAACAAAACTGTAGCTGTATTGCCGTTGATTCGTAACTCACCCATAAAAACGCCGGGGTCTCCATCTCGCCAAGCACATACTCCTCCCGTTGGGTGGGTAAAGCAGGCCTCACCCTCATCCTTTCCAGCTCGCTACGGGTATTCTCCAGCTCTTGCTCCAGTTTCGCGAGTCGGGCCTTCATATAACGTATTACTGCAGCATCGTTTGCCACCTGAGCTCGAGATCGAGTAGGGGCACGATGCCGCGACGAGCTGGATACAGTGGCGGCTGGCTGTTTCTGTTCCAAACATCATAAAAGTTTCATAAGAAACACATCACAAAGCTTAGGCGAATAACAACACACAGCCTTACAAGCAGAATCATGACGAGGAAAATAAATGCATACAAAGGTAGCAAAAGCACATGCACACTCGCATGGTCATAAGTTTAATTTCAAGGCATAAAAAGGCGCGGCTGCCCTACTTCTCAGACATCGACTCTGACCTAGCCCTACTCGCACGGGCGGCGACCTCTGCTGCCCGACGCTCCATGGTAGCCATAAATATTTCAGCCAACTTCGCGGCTGGCTCGTTCACATGCTTTAGGGACACCAGCTTCCTGCCCGACTTGCGAGGAAAGTCCGACAGAGTGGCTTTGAAGTCACCCTCTATCCCATGACCTAAAAGGAGTTTGAGGGTGGTCTCTGAGCCGCGTACCGCCAAAGCGCGAGCAAAGTTCGTCATAGTCGAAGTTCCCGGGCCCAAGACGTCGGCGAAGCCATCCACTATTGAAGGAGGTTGGCTAGACGGGAACACGTCCTTGTACACGGCGCTGAGCGTGCTCGTAGACTTGGCGAGTGCATCCTTGGCTTGGGTGGAGACGACATCCAGGTCGCCGATCGCGCGGTCAAGGGTCAAATCGCCACTCGACTGGTCTACAAGTGCCGGTGCGCCAACAGCTCCTTCAAAAAAGCAGAAAGAACAGAAAATTTTACATAACATTCAGTGGCAAAAAGAAGTAGACAAAAAGTGAAAGATTCAACTCACCGCCTACGTCTCGGGTGAGGCTCGCAAGGCGCTCAGCATAATTTTTCTCGCGCAAAGCAGCGGAGTCCTTGGCATCATCCAAGGCCTTCTTCGACTCGGCGCGCTGTTTGGCGAGTGCCTCTTCTAGCTCTTTAACCTGGGACTCAGTGGTTGCCTTGTCACCTGAGATAGATGGACAGATGTCATTCACAATCGACAAAGCAAAGACATCAGAAGTCAAACACACTTACGGCTGAGTTGCTCCGTGATAGCGCGCAGATTGTCCCTCTCCTGTTCAACCTGGACAAACGCCTTGCCTGATTCCACCAGGTTGAGGTAGAAGGGCTGCATGCACATGGAACAAGCATAAGCTATAAACAAATAGTCCAAGAGTGATGACTCGACAAACGACACTTACGTGTTCAACCCAAGGCGCAGGCTTGGCAGCAGAAGTCGCAATTTGCGGAGTTGACGCACTCGCGATCTTAGCGGCCTCAAGGGTAGCAGCCGTGGCTACTGTTCTCACAACCTCAGCCGCAACAGGGTAAGCTTCTGGCTGGTCTGGAGTCAAAGCTCTCTCGGTTGGAGGAGTTGGAGGTCGCACAGTCTCAGCACTGCGAGTGACCGAAAGACATACAACATAAGAAACAGTACTCAACTCACAAAAAAATTTAGTACAAAAAGGAGCAAACCTGTGCTCTTCTTCATCATCAGTGTCGAGCTCTTCAAAGTTTGGGCCTCCAAAAAGTAGCTCCCCACCCGACTGAGGAGGAGGAGGAGCCGAGCTCAACGGGCTCACGTCCAAAGGAGCAGCTGTGGTCGTAGGAGACGAACCTGAGTCTCCGTCATCTCTCACATCTGATCCCTTGGCGGGTGAACTCATGGAGGAAGACACAACGTGAGCTGCACGACGGCGCTTGCGAGTAGGGATCTCGCTCACATTATCAGTCGTGGCACGCTCCTTGTCATGTGCTTCTTCAACCCCTTCTTCTTCAACCTCTTCTGTGGGAGATGTAGTAGCCGAAGGAAGATGCGATTCATCTCCTCCCTTCGCTTCTACTGTCACCTCTGTTTTAGGAGTTGGGCCATCTTCAGGAAGAGGAGGAAGGGTTGAGGTGGTCGAGTGACCCTGCACACAAAATACAGCAGTCGAGGTCACAAAGATGCATAGCAGAATAACAAAAACAGGAGATTATAAACTTGATAGATTCACTAACCTCTGGCAAAGGCTTTTCAGCCGTATAAGGAGCGACGGGGCAGTCGACGTTGCAGGGCTCGCTGGATTTTGTGCTGGTGATGGACCGCACATGTGCCACCAGCTCACTCCTAGACAGCTCCTCCTTGTTCATCCGAGTGGAGTCAAGAGGGCCTTCATACTGCCACATAGGGTGAGCTCGCGCGCGGAGCGGCCACACCCGCATCTTCACAAAGGTGGCAATTAGATGCACACCAGTGACGCTGTTAAGCAGTCCTCCAATCGTCTCCAGCAGAGGCGCCGCTTTCGCCACTTCTTCAGTCGAAAGCTCATGGTCCCATGCCTTCGTCCTAGCGGCTATACCAGCAGTCGAAAATGCTGGGGCCCCTTCCTGGTCGACTAGCACATAGAACCACCTTTTCCTCCACCCTTGCACCGAGTCGACTGGCTTGAGGGCAAAGTACCGGGTATCGCTGCGTACTTGGATCTGAAGGCCTCCAACTGGGTAGGTTCGGCCGCCTCGGTTGTTTGGCCTGACCATGAAGATGGATTTCCAAAGAGCCCAGCTGGGAGCAACTCCCAGGAAACACTCGCACAATACCATGAAGCAGGCAATGTGCATAATACCGTTCGGGGTGAGATCATGGATTTGCACCCCATAGGCGTACAACAAACCACGAACGAAATCGTGGAGGGGAAAAGATAGACCCCTAGGCAAGAACTCCGCAAAACATACGCGCTCGTTTGCGCGAGGCTCGGGGAGTACCTCTTTCGATGGCGCGCGGACGGTAAGCTGGTCCACCGGCGGCAGCAATCCGTCCTCGCGGAACTTCTCGAGGTGGGCTGCCTTGATCGTGGACTTCATCCAATTGCCGTCGCTCTTCTTGAGGTCGACGGCGGAGGCAGATGCGCCAGCTGCAGCTTTCTTCCCCTTCAGGGCGGCCGCGTCAGCCGTGGGCGCGTCGGTGGCAGAGGCTTTCCGCTTTGGCGCCATGGTGGTGGTGGCTACAGAGAGCAGCAAGAGCGCAAGAAACAATGGAGCAGGAGCGCGAGGAAGAAGATGGAATAGGGGCGGCGCACAAAGCAAATGGCTAGTAAAAAACAATGCCAGCGCCGTTTCCCCTATTTACCTCAAATCAAATGCAATCATAGACATTCAGATCCCAACCGTGCGCTCTGCTCGCAATCTCACCGTACACGTGGCAAACGCGGACGGAAACCGTCGCCGGCCATTCCGCCCACTATGCACGCAAAAAGATGAGCCATAATCACCTCTCCGGAAAAAGTGGGCCCGAGTGGTCAAATCAAGTCCAAACTGCATCGTTGTTCGGTCAGCTCTGCACAAAAGGGCCCACCTATGTGTCACGTCCCATCCATCGCAGCATAACGCACGCCACGCGTGTCAGACGGCGCAGTCGCCACAAAACGTCATCCATGACGTCGTCACAAGAACTTTGATCAAAATACATTCGAGTCCGTTCAAAGCGTATTGGTCACTCGATTGCCTTGTTTGGTTCGGGTGTGAAAAAGCAATGATAAGGCAAAATTGGTCACTCGACCGTTCCTTCGGCTGATTCCATATTACTCCCATCGGGAGCGTATCAAAAATTTCTTCGACTAAAGATGCTCAAGACAATGATTTTGAGATTATCCTCCATTACAAGTAATAAAGCACAATCTCGGGGGCTACTCCCATCGGGAGCGCTGTCGCGCACCCGATAGAATAAACGTCAAAAGGTCAGTCGACAAATATATCGACTCCGTTCATATACGAAATCATACTCGAAACATTCCCGAGTTGCGTCCGTCGCAAATATCTCAGATGCTGCACGCATAGTGCAAAGGTAAGACCAGCCGAACTTTTGAGCTGGGCTAAGGACCGTTCCAGCAACGTCAATCCTTATACTTTCCGTGTCAGCAGATATGATAAAAATCCCGACGGACGCGTTGGGTAAAATTCAAAGTTATACTGCAGATCGACTTAGTAAGACCTCAAACGGCCTAGTCGAATCTGGCCAGTTTGTTCCAGATTCGAGTCCGGGGACTCGAGTTTGATTGAAAGCTAGTAAGGTTTTACCCGAATGTGTAGTTAACCAGTCCCGATCCGTCGAGTGTACTGGGCCTACTAAGCTATTATCCCTTGATCTTCGTAAGCAAAAACCACAGTCGATGAAATACTCGACATAGCCAACATGTGCTATTCATACAGGAATTAAAATTATAATATACAGAATACAAAGCATATGACGTGCACTTACGAACGAGTCCATCCCGATTCTTCGAGTCAGACAAGTACTCGGGGGCTACTGACAAGGGTATACATCTCAGGTACCCTACCGTGAGGGTACCTGGTGCACGTGACGACTAAAGGCCCAATAGCGAAGAGCCTATTTGAAGCCCAATACAAGAGGCCCAAGAAGATGGAGTACCCTCCAAAATTAGACATAGGCATAATCGGTTTAAACTTTCCTTACATGTAAACTAGGTCAGTTACGAACTCTCGAGACCCAGCCTATTTAAAGGCTGAGAGGGGTGCCGATCTAGGGACAAGCCATACTCGAACCACCATAAGCTCTAGCGAGATCGATACCTCGCCAGAGCTCCCCTGTAATCGCATAATCCACAATCAATACCAGACAAGCAGGAAGTAGGGTCTTTACCTCCACCCGAGGGGCCTGAACCTGGGTAAATCTTTGCCTCTCCTTGTCAGCCGACGAAACTATCAGTACTACCACGTTCTCTCCCCATAATCTCAACCCTAGGTACTCAACCATGGGATTTGATGAGGGTACACCTCGTCAGTACCATTACCAATATTTAAAAAACCCTAGGGCAACAAAAGGGTAATAAAGGATCCAATGTAAACTATACAGGAATATGCCTATCATATAAGGCTCACATGAGTGAGAACTAATTTTGATTTTTTGAGAATATCATTTGATATCAATCCTGGGCACAATGAATCTTATATATATAGTCTATTAAGAACACAAAAGTTAATGACATAACCATAAAATCGTTGTAGCATATTTGTATTGACTAACGACATAATTGATTATGGTAATGGATCCTAGAAAAGTGTTTCATATGCAGCATATAGAAGCCAAATAGCCATTTCCCGCTTTATACTTCTAGGCTTCTAGCAAGCTTGGTCTATAGAATTTCAAAGTACCGAACAAAACTAAAAGTTGTCAATAATACAAACAAACTTTTAACCAAGCCAACTCAAATGAAAAGGAGAAGCATGTTACAGAAA
This sequence comes from Poa pratensis, assembly GCA_947311845.1. Taxonomy (NCBI): domain Eukaryota; kingdom Viridiplantae; phylum Streptophyta; class Magnoliopsida; order Poales; family Poaceae; genus Poa; species Poa pratensis. Next base: position 36,203,427 of record CAMZMU010000059.1, on the reverse strand, counting down.
GTATGAGAGATCGAGATGGTGCATTTAACCAACTATATTACAAAGCCCTGAGACAGAGATGTGCATGGTTGGTTTCCTAAAACCAGCAGGGAACAACTCCCTGCAAGCAATACTTCATGGCACTGCCAAGAGGGGGAAACGACAATACATTTATTAGATGGAGAGGATGATAGAGAAGAAGCTAAACCATGTATGTGCAGTAGAGGATGAAATGTATTATTTATACAGCGGGCGTTCTTCCTCGCCACCATCGACAACAAATTAATCTAAGATTCTCACTCTATTAACAAATATGAAAGCCTGAAACGATGTATATGCAGTAGCTTTCAGGTACACTGGAGCTGAGGCGAAAGGGCTCACCGTGGCTCACTATCGTTGACCACTACAACAATTGTTGTCGAAGCACCACCGCTTATGTTATTGTGCCCTCCCATGCCATCTCTAGAAGCCAGCTCACTAAAAATCAGCGGCGCATATCCTCGAGTTGGTGTCCTCGCTAGTCTGTCCGGTAAATCTGCACACATTTCACAATACATGGAAACTGGAGATTCCCAAATGGAAGACACAACTTTGGTATTTGTTCCTACAATAATCAAATATATATAGCTAAAACATGTAGAATGAAGCCAAAGCAGAATGAGTAATTTACACATGTAGAATAAGGGCATGAAAAGAAGAGTTACAGCTTAGGTAGTGGATGAACATATGGCAGGCACCACTAATAAGCAATAACCTGCAAGTATGCAGGAGACGTTACATTTGAACATAAGCAAGTATGTGTTAACAGTGTCGGTCTCGTTATCCTAAAATTTCCTATCTTATTGGCTTTAAAATAGATTGTTCCGGGTTAAAACTGAGAACAGTGGAAAAGTGGAAATAAAGTCCATTTCTTACATATTAAATTCAGACTTCGGTTGGATGCACATGTGGCAGGCACCACTAATAAGTAATAACCAACAAGTATGCAGGAGACGTTGTGTCTTCTGTAAAGAACATCATGGAGACATCAATAACCAGTAATAGGTACTTCCTCTCTCAAATTATAAGATGTTTTGGTATGCTAAATTAGGCTACTAAAACGTCTTGGAGATTCAATGTGCAAAAAGAATACCTGCGGACGGGATAGATAGCAGATTCAATGCTACTAAAACGTCTTGGAGATTCAATGTGCAAAAATATTTTGGTATGCAGGAGACGCTGTGTACACTTCCTCCAATCTACAAAAAGAATACCTAACTAAATCCTTTGAATCTAGTGAATACATATACACATTGGAGATTCAATGTCAGGTGAGGGTTCTAGGTAGCAGAGAGAGGGAGAGACAACAATGAGATGGTTACCTGCGGATGATAACCCCCAAGAGTAGGGGATCACTGTAGCACCTCTCAATGTGGAAGTAGGGTATCGATCCGCAAGAGCAAGAAGGAAAAGTTATCTATTCCCTACAACTAAAGTGTCACAAGTTTTAGTTGATTATGCACTAAACAAGTTTAAAGAAAAAGATGGTTGATTTAATGGATGGAAGTTTAATGTAACAAAACAAGAATGTAAAAGTGTCCCAATACTCTTCAATGCAAGAGGACAAGACAAAGGTTTTCTCTTATAGGAACAATGGACATGGGTTCATGGGTTCACTTAATCCTCTCTCTCTCATCTACGGTGATTATCATGTTATAGATAAAGTACACACAATTGTCATGTTTTAATGGTAGCTTTTATGACGGCTATATGTCCTAAAACACATAGTTGAAAGAAGTACTCATTTGTGTTGCTAGGTCACCCTCGTAAGGCTAGCGTGGTTGCTGTCACTCCCACATCATACTCTTCATTTTACCCCCAGATAAAGGATGTTGGGTTGTATTTCACATGTCACTCAATACATATGCCGTGTCACATCGGCCATCCCGTACCTACATACATCATACTTCTTAATGGACAATATTCTAAACACTAGTGCAATGATTCATATTTCGTGTGTGTGACCACATCTCTCTCATCTATCTACACTTGGTGGTGTCAATCACCTCATGACAAGGATAAACAAGGCATTATGCATAAATAAAACCATCACATGCATCATAGAATATCTCCAAAGTATGACAAATCATAAAAGCTCCAACACAACGGTAAATGTATAACAAATCATCTCATACCACAATATCCACCATAAGAATTACATAGATAGATCCATACTTATGCAAGGCACATCATATGGACTCCAACAATGATCATACATAGAGAGATTAGATCAAGTTACCACCACAAACCCAAGGTCCAGGGGGTGGACTACTCCCCCTTCATCATGAAGACGGTGGAGAAGTCGTTGGAGAAGATGGAGACCACCCCGGCAGCCCCGCCGGAGTTTTCCCCCTCCAATCTGCAGCTCCAGGTCTCTGTTTCGTGGTTTCTGTGTTTCGGCGGCGCTCCTTTCCAAAGGGCGTCGGGGACTATTTTTATAGTCGGTTTTAGGTCAAGACGGAGTCATGGGCGAAAAGATCGACGGCAACGGAGCCTCGAGGCTCCAGATGGTGGGTCCCACGCGGCCAGATTCCTTGGCCGCGTGGGCCACCCTCTTTTGGGCCTCGGGCCTCCGCTTGTTTGCTTCCTTCGCTCCCAAGTCTTCTTCCTTCCAAAAACTGATGCTCGTAAATTTCCAGGTCATTTGGACGTCGTTTGGGTCCCTGAAACATTAAAATATGGAAAATAGGGTTTTCTGCCTGCGCAGGGTTAATTCCATAAAAATAGGAAAATCATGAAATATTCCCAAAATCATTATAAAACATTGATATAACCCTTATATGATGCAAATATGATTGGAATATAAGTAATATAATGCAAAGTTCATGTATGCATTTTACATGCATCAACATCCCCAAGCTTAACCAATACTCGTCCTCGAGTATGAAGGTGATAAAACTAACATGGACTTTGCAATTTAATACTATCAATGGATATCAAAGATGATTACTATTGCTACATAGAGTCAAATGATTCATTCTTCAAAGGAGTAGCAATATGCAAGATAGATTATGAAGTGATATCAAATATTCAATGCAAGGATGTTCAATGATAATTCACAAAGTGTAACATAAAAGAAAGTACTATGGACCACATGTATGCATAATGATAAGTAAGAACATCCTACAATGGTCATAGAGTATTGATGAAAATCTGAATATAAAAGGTGGACACTTTGGAAAGATATATATATGAGTAGAGGTAAAGCATGCATAAGTTTCATCTAACTTCCAAACTCTTCTACTTAAGTTAATGATTGCAATGTGGTAATCCTTGGTGTCAAGCTCTCATTACCCCTATCATAGCATCTTGAATGATTAAAGTTTAAAGTGAAAGCAAATATGAGTAGTGTGCTTGACAAAGTATAGGTTGAATGTCTCATGCCCCTTGAATACAAGTACCTACACCATGTGTTACTCAACTTGGGACACAAAGCAAGTTCAAGTTAAATATCATTGTAAGTAATAATAGTATCATTAAAAGCGTCAACTGGGGTACCTCTTGTCCCAGGATATGGAACAAGCCCATATCAAAATGACAAGACAAACAAACAAACAAAATGAACAATCTCAACACCCTTTTTATTTACCATTGGAATAGCTTTTTATTGTAAGGTGTATCACTGATGGTTCACCATAGTATGTAAGTAAATTTCCACCATGAATGATGCATGGCTTAGATTAGCGGCCCAGGCGTCTCTCTAACCATTTATACAAACTCATTTAAACTTGCTTCATCTCGACATTTATTTCACCCATGATAAGCATCCATAAACAAAAGTACATGATATCAACTAAATGAAATGAAGAGCATGTTGAAAGCTTGCCATGTGACAGCACATATGAGCTAACTCCCAACCAAGACATTTGTCAAGCTCACAACATCATAATCATAATCACAATGGGTCATATTTATTAATGCAATAAAAGTAAATTGTGCATCAAGTTCGTGAGAGCTATATAACCAACTTTCCCATAACAATCAATAACATAAGCATTTTAATTCAGAGGTATAGATAATACAAAATAACATGATAAACATACTCGGAATAGCATAAAGCTAATAGGTAGATATGGTGGACTCACTGGAAAAATTTTGGTTGAAGGTGTTGGAAAACAAGTTTTTACTTGTTGGAATTTTTGGGCTAGCAAGAGGAGAAAGTTGACCGTCTAAATGCATGCATAAGTGTCCATAGAACTAACAATCCATGTTAAACAAAGTAAAGTAACATTCAGCATCAAAACATGAATAAAAGATAGCTCTTGATAAAACACTTGCAAATTAATATTCATTAAAAGCATATGAATCATGCAACTATATGTATCTTTTTGAATCAACTCAAACATCCCTTTCCCAATCTTTTTAATAGCATCCAACTTAATTCAACCCAAATTTCCAGTAGCTCTCTCATATATAAATGATAGTGGTGGTCTCACAAATAAAAAACAAACCGAAATAACAAAAATAAAAGACGCTCCAAGTTTATGCGATAAAGTGCATTGATCGAAAAACAGAAGTTAGACGTGTGCAAACCGAGAGTGTATTGGTCCAGTGGGTTGTCTTCACATCCCCAAGCTTATGGTCTTCACCATCCTTGGATAGCTCTTGGCGCATCTCCTCTAATCCCTGTGAAAAAACTTCAAAATATCGTTTCTCCCATTTCTTTTCTGGGGCGACATTAGTAGTGATAGATAAACGAATTGCTTGCTGCATAAAATCTTTAAAAAAAATTCATATGAATGTCCAGAAAGTGTATAATGTTGTATGCCTACTTATAAACTCAATTGGATCAAAAAGATTCAAGTTAAAAGTTCAAAGAATGCATCAAACAAAATGGGACAGAATCTGTCCAGAAAAACAGCAGCAGCAAAACATATTTTTCTACCCTACTTAAATATGTCGAAAAATTCTGAAAAATTCATGCTTACGAGGATGAAAAGTTGCAACTACAGTTCAAATATCAGATCATTCGGAGTTACAGAATAGAATTAAAAATCATACCGTGCACAGATTCGTGTTGGAATAAAATCTCCGAATGCAAATAGCAACTTTTTCAAACCAAAATAGGTAAAACTTGGCACTTTATTAAAAATTCCAGAAACAAAACTAAAAGCTAAGTCTCTTTTTACAGCAAGAGGACAAAAAAAAATCAAAAATAAAAACAACCGGGTTGCCTCCCGTAAAGCGTTTTCTTTATAGCCATATAGCTAGCCTTACTTACTTGTTATCAAGATGGTTGGAGTGAGGTGGCTTGGCATCCCCAAGCTTGAATTCTTGTCCTTATTTGATATATGTTGGGTGAGCCTAGGGGTAACATCCCCAACTTGAGTGTTTGTCTCTCTTGATCTTTGTTCATCACCCTCAACTCTTCCGCTTGAAAATTCTCTTTACACAAAACTCAACATAAAACTTGATTAGAGGGGTTAGTGTCTCCATAAATTAAATCCTCATAGGTACAGTAAAGACATATCATGAATTGATTCTAAACATTAGCTACTGTTACTATGGTTGTGCATTGCTCTTTGATCAATAGAACTACACAAAACACAAGTAATGAGAGTAATGCAAAATAAAGACAGAATCTGTCAAAAATGGACAGCTGATGCATGTAAAATGCATACATGAACTTTGCACTTTAATTGCTTATATTCCAATCATATTTGCATCATATAAGGGTTATATCAATGTTTTATCATGATTTTGGGAATACTTCATAGTTTTCCCATTTATTTGGAATTAACCCTGCACAGGCAGAAAACGCTAGTTTTGTATTTTAATGTTTCAGGGACCCAAACGTCAACGAAATCACCTGGAAATTTACGGGCGTCAATATTTGAAAGGAAGAAGGACTACGGAAAAAGGAAGCGAGCAAACGGAGGCCCGAGGGCCAAACGAGCATGGCCCACGCGGGCACAGTACCAGGCCGCATGGGACCCACTCGTTCGGGCCTCGTGGCTCCGTTGCCTTCGATCTCTTTTCCACCGACATCGTCTTGACCTAAAAACGCCTATAAAAAAGGTCCCCCGACGTTCTCCGGAAGGAGCGCCGCACAAACACAGAAACACCGAAACGGAGATCAGGAGCTGCAGATTGGAGGGGAAAAACTCCGGCGGGGCGCTGCCGGCGTGGTCTCCATCTTCTCCATCGACTTCTCCACCATCTCCATGATGAAGAGGGAGTAGTCCACCTCTGGACTATGGGTTTGTGGAAGTAACTTATGTATCTCTCCTCTCTTGAGCTTCACTAATTAGCACCGTATGAGCTGCTGAACATGATTACAGTCATATTTGTAATACCTTTGTGGTGGATCTTTATGAGTTAGTATATGTTTGAGATTGCAATGTTCGTTTCAGTTATGAGTATAGATGCATATTATGTACCCCGTTCTTGTTTACTTGTTTTGATCAAGCATGTTTATGAGAGCATGTGTGGGGGAACGTGTGCATTAGTTGGAGTAACGGGGGGTGGCTAGTGCAGTGAACGTGAGAGAAAGTTCTGTGATCCACTTTGGTATCTTTACCTTACTTTGTTACCTCACTAGGGATAAACTAAAATACCATGCTACCGGGGATGTGGGTGTGACCATTGCCACTACTCCATGACTAGATCTAGCATGTTCTTATTTTCACTTCATGTCATGATACTTAATGCTATACTTTGAGTTATCTTAATTACTGAGGTGTTATGATTTAGTTCGCATCTTGGTGGAGCATAAGAGAGGTTAATAACCAAAAGATCTCTATGTTAGGACGTGATGCCCATATATCTAAGTAACTTGTTATCAAACCCTGTGTTGCAATCTCATATGTTAACTGTGTGCGTTCCATTGTCTACCACTTTATAAAGAGAGAGTGCATTTGTGAAACCATGAACCCCAGTCCATTTTTAATCATAAGAAACACCTTTCCAACACCATATACCACTTTTATATTTTCAGCCATCATTAAATCCGAAAATACACAAATACTTTTCATCTTGCATACATCATTCAAAAACCCAAAAATATCATTTATCATTGCATCCACCACCATTGCATATTTATTTCTTGTTTGCATTGCATAACTATCCTGATATCATTCTTACATCTTGTGCTTGACAACCACAGGTGAGGTTGAGGACCAAAACATCTAACCTTGTTTTGTAGGTAACCAAAAGAAGGATAAGAAGATAAATCCACCACTTCAGATTCCCCGAGAGTTCGATATTAAACCCTCGAGTCACCCCTCGTGGGGAAAACTGTCTTCCACTATACTATACACTCTGCACTTGGAGTCTCAACCTAAATCCCGTTATTTGTGCAGGCATCAAGACTTGCTCTTCAGGATCATCAACAGCCCGTAAAGAGTGAATTTTCAGAGGCACTTACGTTGCTAAAATCAGAAAATTTTGAACTAATGAAATGTGTATTAATAACTGAAGATTGCTGTCGTAAAATTTCAGGTCAAAATTCCTTTTCTGTGATTTTAACATTTTTCGCAGTGAAGCTTAGGAATCTGTTTTCTGGACAGCCATGATAGTTTTAATGATGCTCACATAGGAATAAGAATTGAAACGCAAAGAAGAGCATCAAGGGAAAAATATGAAACATATTTGAGTCTAACCCACTTCCTATGCATTGGGATCTTGTAAGAAAATAAATCATTGAAACACAAAGCAAGTAGCATAGGAAGATACAACAAGAGCAATTTCAAGACTTTCAACTTAAAGAGAGTAAACGTAATAATGTTGAAATGTTTAGAACCATATTTTCCTCCCTCATAATAACTTTCAGTAGCATCATGAATAAATTCAACAATATAACTATCACATAAAGCATGTCTCTCATGAGCTTCAAGCATAAAAGTATTAGTACTCTCCACATAAGTAAAATCCTTCTTAGTAATAGTGGGAGTAAAACATTCATAATCATCATTGTAATAGTCGTAAATGGGAGACATAGTATCCTCCCCAAGCTTAAATGATTGCAAGATATAACAAAAATAAATTTAAAGTTTAGTGCACACAAGAATAGAAACTTAAGCGCTACGCTCCCCGGCAACGGCGCTAGAAAAGTACTTGATAACCCCCAAGAGCAGGGGATCACTGTAGCACCTCTCAATGTGGAAGTAGGGTATCGATCCGCAGGAGTAAGAAGGAAAAGTTATCTATTCCCTACAACTAAAGTGTCACAAGTTTTAGTTGATTATGCACTAAACAAGTTTAAAGAAAAAGATGGTTGATTTAATGGATGGATGTTTAATGTAACAAAACAAGAATGTAAAAGTGTCCCAATCCTCTTCAATGCAAGAGGACAAGATAAAGGTTTTTCTCTTATAGGAACAATGGACATGGGTTCATGGGTTCACTTAATCCTCTCTCTCTCATCTACAGTGATTATCATGTTATAGATAAAGTACACACAATTGTCATGTTTTAATGGTAGCTTTTATGACGGCTATTTGTCCTAAAACACATAGTAGAAAGAAGTACTCATTTGTATTGCTAAGTCACCCTCGTAAGGCTAGCGTGGTTGCTGTCACTCCCACATCATACTCTTCCTTTTTACCCCCAGATAAAAGATGTTGGGCTGTATTTCACATGTCACTCAATACATATGTCGTGTTACATCGGCCATCCCGTACCTACATACATCATACTTCTTAATGGACAATATTCTAAACACTAGTGCAATGATTCATATTTCGTGTGTGTGACCACATCTCTCTCATCTATCTACACTTGGTGGTGTCAATCACCTCATGACAAGGATAAACAAGGCATTATGCATAAATCAAACCATCACATGCATCATAGAATATCTCCAAAGTATGACAAATCATAAAAGCTCCAACACAACGGTAAATGTATAGCAAATCATCTCATACCACAATATCCACCATAAGAATTACATAGATAGATCCATACTTATGCAAGGCACATCATATGGACTCCAACAATGATCATACATAGAGAGATTAGATCAAGTTACCACCACAAACCCAAGGTCCAGGGGGAGGACTACTCCCCCTTCATCATGAAGACGGTGGAGAAGTCGTTGGAGAAGATGGAGACCACCCCGGCAGCGCCCCGCCGGAGTTTTCCCCCTCCAATCTGCAGCTCCAGGTCTCTGTTTCGTGGTTTCTGTGTTTCGGCGGCGCTCCTTTCCGAAGGGCGTCGGGGACTATTTTTATAGTCGGTTTTAGGTCAAGACGGAGTCGTGGGCGAAAAGATCGACGGCAACGGAGCCTCGAGGCTCCAGATGGTGGGTCCCACGCGGCCAGATTCCTTGGCCGCGTGGGCCACTCTCTTTTGGGCCTCGGGCCTCCGCTTGTTTTCTTCCTTCGCTCCCAAGTGTTCTTCCTTCCAAAAACCGATGCTCGTAAATTTCCAGGTCATTTGGACGTCGTTTGGGTATCTGAAACAATAAAATATGGAAAATAGGGTTTTCTGCTTACGCAGGGTTAATTCCATAAAAATAGGAAAATCATGAAATATTCCCAAAATCATTATAAAACATTGATATAACCCTTATATGATGCAAATATGATTGGAATATAAGTAATATAATGCAAAGTTCATGTATGCATTTTACATGCATCAGCGGATGGGATAGATGCAGCTAGGCTTAGGCTCCATGTGACATAGATGCAGGAGCTGCAGCTCAGTGGCAACCTGTACTGAACAAAAATACCACCAAAATACACAATAGAATGTGCGCCCACATGGAAGCTGTTCTAATTACATAAGTTTTGATCAATCCACTGATCTAATCTGGGTAGTGATAACATGATCTCAAACACCTAATGAGTTTCATGAGATAGACATATTTGGTCTCAAAAACCGTTAAGAGAGAGACATTTAACAACATAGCCACAAAATGTCGAGATGCAGATTTTCGTAAAGGATAACTTGTGCAGGTGCAGGACCACTTATTTGGTTAATAAAAATTGCAACTCAAGCTCCAGAAAGGCCAAATGATGGGGTGATGCAACTTGCCGAATAGCTTATTATCATCCATTTATGCAATCAACATAGCAGCAAGCAAGTCCACTGATCTAATCTGGGAAGGCTGACATGACATGCATATACAACTCTAATATTCAGTAGGGCAAATAACCATCCACTGACTTTAGAAAACAAATTAAATAGCAAGAACGCATAAAGGTAAAATTAGTTGGCATCTTAAAAAATGCAGGAGAGAATAACAAACATACAATAGAAGTGATTTCTGATGGATAAAAGGCAAGCTCTCGGCGTGGTGGTTAATACTCGATAAGAAAATTTAGTTGGTTTGGCATTAGTAGGGCTAGCTTATTGCTGGTAGCTGCTATGTACTGAAATGGAATGCCTAGTAGGAAACAAATACGAAGTAGTCTTCTGGAAAACATATAAATACATCCTAGGCTGACAATAAATTTCTGATATTTTATTTTTGCCGAGGGAAATTCTTCTAGTGTTTTCTAACAGACAAATCAAATTCACAACCTTTGCCCTTATGTTATAATAGCCCTACTTGGAAGAGAACATGAATGGGCACCAAGAAGCACACTTTAAGTAAAAAACTAAAGCATCACAAATCTAGCTTCACTTATTTCAAAGTTGTATCATTACATAACCTCCATCAAGACTTTTCAACATCAATGCTATGATAAAATATATGAACATTTAAGGAAGCAACAATAGCTCACACCTTCTTAGAAATGACATGACTGATTAACTTCTCCAAAATCTGCACCTTAAGTATATGATATCAGATAACACAGGTTAGCAAGCCTGCATACATACACGATTGATTACAACATTATACTTTGGTAAATAAAACAACATGCATAAAAGGTTTCGTTATTGCTAAACATGGAGCTTCATGACGGTCATGTGACAGAAGTGATGGCCCCACACTCAAATGCAAGTTATAGAACAATAAAGCGCCGCACAAGTAACCAAGCAATTATAGAAGTTCAATGAACAATTCTTTCAAGTCACGTGATTCATAGTTACCTAGCTTTTTATTCAGCAGAAGATTCTTAGATAAATTATGTGTATCAATTAAAAAGTGAGCGACCTCCCTGCATATATCATAATGAATATTCAAACATTTGTATTGTGATAGACCAGCAAAGTGAGTCATCAAATAATCTATTATTATGCCCAAGGCCTTGGGGGGTTTAGGCATCATGGATACTAAAATCATGAACAGATGTCTTATGGCCAAATGGATTTGGAAATTATATGCGGGTGAGCAAGGCCTATGGGCTGACATCCTCCGCAATAAATACCTGAGGGGTAAGGATCTGTTAGTGGGCAGTCACACCCATGGCTCTCAATTCTGGAAGGCCATCCAGAAAGTTAAAGATGTGTTTCGCTTGGGGGCCAAACACATTATCGGCAATTGAACCTCCACTAGGCTTTGGCTGGATTGGTGGAGTGGCCCGGGAGTGCTTAAGGACAGCTTCCCAAAGATCTTCTCCGTTGTGGTTGATCCCGAGATGACGGTGGCGCAGGCTTTTAGCCAGGGTGATTGGATTATCCCGTGTAGGCGCGCCTTCGGCCTAACGGAGCACGCTCAATGGGCTAACGTGCTGAGGATCCTTGAATCCACTCACCCATCTCAGGATCCGGATCGGATAATATGGGCCCTTGAACCTTCGGTAAGGTTCACGGTCCGCTCACTTTATCGTAAGCTCTGTGAAGGAACACCTCGTAGACACTTCTGCGAGATCTGGAGGGTGGCAGTACCACAAAAGATTAAGGTGTTCCTGTGGCAACTTATTCGGAAGCGGCTGCCGTCCAATGACAACATTCGTCATCGACACGGCCCTTCCAATGGGTGCTGTGCCTTATGTGGGGAGTTTGAGGACACTAACCACATCTTCTTCACTTGTCCTTTGGCCAAGTTCATGTGGAGTGCAGATCGTGAACTGCTCCAATGCACTCGGAACCCGACCTGTTTTGCGGACGTTTATCGGGGTTTGCGCACCTATGTAGGCCAAACCAAGAGAGTCCTATGGACTTGCTGTGCGGCGCTAGTTTGGTCTATCTGGACTACCCGGAATGAGTTCACCATTGAGGGAATTTTCCCTGCTCAGCCGGCTGACGGCCTTTACAAACTTTCGATGTATTTACAAGTATGGAAGCCAGTGGCTAAGCGACAGGATCGAGAGGCCATGGAGTTGACGATTAGCAGGATACGTCTTCTCTACACTCAGGTTCGAGAGGTGCCGTCATGAGGCCTCTCTTCCTCCCTGCTTGTATCCCCTATCTAGGTGTCGTGTGTGTTGGAGTTGAGCCTTGTGGGGCACCGTTCCACCATATGCTGTCAGTAGCTTGTGTTGTACTGCCCTTGAGCTACGTGTTTGCGCTTTTATTTCGAGCCTGCGAGCTCTGTTGCCGGTCCTCGGCGTGTACGAACTCTGTTTGTGTGGAGGTGGTTTTATTAAGTTAAAACCGGGCTCATCTTGAGCCTCTAGTCTCAAATAATCTATTATATCAAGCGAACTAATTAATTTAAGTGTAAGATAGATCCATCTGCGCAAGGCAATGATAGGCCCCACACTCAAATGCAAGTTATAGAACAATAAAGCGCCGCACAAGTAACCAACCGATTATATAGAAGTTCACTGAACAATTCTTTCAAGTCACATGATTCATAGTTACCTAGCTTTTTATTCAGTAGAAGATTCTTAGCTAAATTATGTGTATCAATTAAAAAGTGAGTGACCTCCCTGCATATATCATAATGAATATTCAAACATTTGTATTGTGATAGACCAGGAAAGTGATAAGAAGCTAGGCCCATACACACCATCATAAGCGCATAGGAAAGATACCCCTGTAAATTAAACAACTCGACCAACTCTCTTGGTCAGAAGGAAAAATGATTATATAGACAACCAAATAGTTTCGAATAAATTCAATGCAGAGAGAGGTGTCCTTGAGTAGCGCAATATCTTGCCAAGTGACGGTGCAATGGTTTTCAAGCAATGGAAGTCGAAGAAAAAGTGCATAAGGAGAATTCCTGCTCCACAGCAAACCTTTCTTCAACAGATGTGTAACGACAAAATTTAATAAACCAGCAAGCTTAACTGGCCTAAACCTGTTCTTTCTTCGATATACCATGAATTTCCTGATCTCATTGACTTTTCCTTCTTCAAATATTATATGTGGTTACCCTAGACACGGAAAGACATGGTCACAAAGAGCACGTGGAGGATGTCAAGCCACAAGTGCACTACAATGATGTAAAATTATTGTGAGAAATACATTACCTGTGCATATAGCAGCAGCATTCATGTATGTTTATAGGTCCATCATCAGTGCCTCACCCACAATCTTAGCACATACACAAAAACATTAAGCAGTTGCTGCCAATGTTGAGCTCAGCGAGCATGCTGATCGGCATCTGCATATATGAACAAATGATGTCATAAGCAAGGGAAAATAAGAACTGCAACTAGCTAATGAACCAGCAGGCAAACCATTGAGCGGTCACTAATAAGAAGGCATGGAAATGTGAAATAACAGAAACCACATGCAAGATCCGCTGAACAATGTAGTGGACATAGCACAACCCCAACCGTAGACGGAACCAGTAAAAAGCTGAACATGTCAATATGATACGTCTAGTTGAATTTTCCAGATATAGTTGCTACAAAACCAAACATATAATGACTACACTATCTGCGTATTTTTTTAAACAGAGAGAAAAGGACCTGCATAGTTTTATATTTAGTCAGAGGAATAAGGCATAATATCGTCTAGGAAGACAAACTATGTCCATATTAGAACCTTGCGTTTTATCAGAAACATAGTTTTTTTTTTTGGAAAAGCAAGCATTGAAGCAGTTTCGTCACCAAAATAGACTAATAAACAGGAGTACATAATCCTCCAGGCGAAAAGGAAACAAAACAGGTGGTGACATCAAACACAGAGAGCTCTCCCATAAACAAATGCGTAAATACTCAGTAAGCATGTATATGCTATTATGCTTATGACTAATCATAGCATCCATGGTAAGTTAACAAAGGCATCTTGGTCGCCTGATTCCCATACCCACAAATCATGTCCAACTCCCAAGTGGAAAGAATTATAAGACAATTACTTTAAAAGAAAGTATTAGATATTTTCACTGTGAAAATAAGCCATAATAAACCAGAGAAGTAATCAAAAACATAATCAAGTATTTGAACCTATAAAAAAAGACATAACTTTTCAGTAACCATATTAAAAGTATAATGAGTTTACCATCTTCACTATCCTTGAAAACAAGGAAAATAACACTTAAATACACTTGAAAGAACTATTTTTCGAAATGATATGTGGAAGTTTCACGTTTAGAGCTACATTTCTATTTTCAATCTGGAAAGAGGGCTAAATTATATGTGTGTTGCCTAAATCAGAAAAGCAACCGAAAACATATTGATACTTTTAAACTACCAACTTTCAAAATGGGAGAAGGTATATGCTATATTACATACGTTACAATTACAATGATCAATTGTACTGTGAAACCTCCTCTCTTTGTGTAACGCCATGATACCCTAAACCCTTGTCGACAGGCAAGAAATATCATTAGGCACTCGAAACATCATAGCCCGTCAGACGGACACATGGAAAACAATATGCATATAAACGCAAATAGAAAGAAATACAGATTCACACTTGCATAGAAATTAAGGCACTGAAAATTAAAAAAATGGAAGAGGATACCTAACATAATGCATTGGATAACTTGTAACAGCAGCGTCTGAAACTCTTTCCTAGCAAAAGACATCATTAGGCAAACATATAGAAAATCAACAATAGGATAGAGAAGACATGTATACAGAGTACTCACCTGCTGACCAGTGACAACTCTCACACCGAACAGACAAACAACAAAAACCAAGGGACTCTTTTGGAACCTACAAAAGGGGAAAATGGGTGTAAGCCGTATAAGAAAGTACACTCCAGTAAGTTGGAACTGGCTAAAACTGCACCAATGACCAGCAAATAATATGAAACTCTAATCAGCTGAACAAAACACATAACCAATACATCCTAGCATCCTTCATCAGCAAGCAAAACATCAAGTGCTACTGGAGGCATAGGAAAACATCACCAAGGAAAATAAGCAAGCAAGACTTCATGTTCTAATCAGACTACTGGCCATCTCTAAGCAAGCAAAATGTATACGCATGGACAGCAAGTACACCAATACCAAAATTAGTTGGAGAACCTAAAGAACCTATGAACTGCACATATTTACCTCTCTGCATAGACAATCGATAAGAAAACAAAAAGAACTCCTTTCTTGCACGTACCTCAAACCAGCACTTCCTATGAAGCACCGGATCCAACCCAAGAGCAGATCACAACGTCAACTGTGTAGAAAAGAAGAAAACGTTGAACCTCAACCAGCCAAATCCAACCTATGGGCAGATCCAACGCAAACACAGGAAAACAAAGAAAAATGTGAGTATCTTGCCGTGGCGTTCCTCAAATAAGAGATGGGAGAGCGAGGGAGAGAAAAGGTACAAATGCGTACCTTCGATCTGCGCATGGAGACGCGGATGAGGGTGCTCGGCGGTGGAGGAGCTCGCTGGCAACGGGGAGGCGGACGGCTGGGCGAAGAGAACGCTGGAGCTCCCCCACGTGGTCCTCCTCGTGGTTGTGGCTGCGGATCAAGCGTCGGAGATAAAGGCGCTCCCCTGCGTGGTTCTCCTCGTGGCTACGGTTGTGGCTGAAGATCGAGCACCGGGGACGAAGGTGGGAGGACGTGAGAGGCCTGATGCGGCGGCAGGGAGGAGGAGGAGGCACGGGAGCGGGAGGGTGCGTCGTCTCCGTCCTTGCGTCGCGTGGAGAAGAAGCGTCGCTGGCGTCCGACGGCCCGAACATGCCGGCGCCGGCACGCTGGATGGCCCTGCTGGCTGAAACCCTAGATCGAGAAATGATCTAGGGTTCAGCAGCGAGGACGCGAGGAGCAGATGGGTTGGGCCGGCGGGCAGCGTGGGCAGGGAGGGCAGGGGCAGAGGCAACCGCCGCCTGTAGCTCCCGTACCCGGCGTCGCCTCCCAGGTCGCCACGCCCGTACGGCCGCCGTCCTGTCGCCACGATCTGGACGTGAAATGACAATTTTGCCCATAGGGGCTTGACCGAATTACGGCCCCTGCCACCGCGCCCCGATGGCCGCACAGTACACTCACGTGGGAACGATCCACCCCACACGCTGACATGCGGGTCCCTAAAAAACTGGGGCCACCGGCAGTGACACGGAGCAGGTCCATGCGGGTAGAAAACGACCGGCCGACAAGGGATCGCTAGCAAATGGACGGCCAGGATCGCATCTGGATTCCATAGGACGGTCAGCAATGTCGCGTGCGTGCTTGGTTGTTAGTGCACTGGTCGTATTGTTTCTCTCAGTAGTACGGTCCGGCGCGAGAATAAATATTTTAGCTGTTTGTACTAGCAAATTAATCTGAATATTTTTAAATTTGAACAAATTTTAAACTGAAAGTTTACATAATTTGAACATTTTTAAAATTTGAACAAATTTGATTTTGAACATTTTTTCAAATTTTGAATGTTTTTCAAATTTAAACAATTTTCAAATCTGAACAAATTTAAGTTTTAAAAAAATTCAAAAAGTTTTCAAAATCTTAACTTTTTTAAGTATGAAAAATATTTAAATTTTTGTCAATTTTCAAATCCAAACATTTTTTAAAATCTAAAAAAAATCAAAATTCTTAACAATCTTCAAAATAAAATAAAATAAATGGATATGAAACAGAAAATGAAAACAAAGGAAAACGCCAAAACTAAATAGGCCAGTCCAATAAATAGATGCTTCAGTCGGCGCGTTCGAAACACGCCGCTAATGAGCGATATATAGAATTTGCACGTGGGCAGGCACCTCCGCACTGTTCATCTCCACCGAGGCCGTGGGCCTATCTTGGCGTCTTTGCAGCCGGCTCCTTCGGCAGGTTGCATGCCTGTGGCTGGCTTGTAGCTAGAGTTGGAGGGCTTCTTGCCTCCTTGACGACCCAGTGTTTTTCGAGGATGGAGGAGGAGGAGGTGGCGATGGAGGGCTGAAGGGGAGTGCATGCAACAATGATGTCCAGCAGCCGTCGCACTTGCGCCACCATGCAGTATAGTCCATAGTCCTATTCATTGTTATTTTTAGCATGTTCATAATTTAGGGTTTATGACAGTTCCACCGAAGAGAATACAATACTACAAATTTACGATTAAGATATTCAAAATCGGAGATAAAACGGTGCAAATGAACATGTTTTCCATGTGCATATAGAACACACAGCCAGAAAAAACGAGTTAACCAAAAAAAGATGTAGAAATAAGAGCCTTATTTTACGGATAGAAGACAATGCTGGGCTAAGGGCAACTCCAATAGAACGACCCACTGAGTCCACGCGCGTCCATTTCTATCCGTGCGGCCAAAAACTAAGTCCCAACGTAGCGACCCAAACGGACCGTTGTCTGTTTTTTTGTCCACGGCGACCCATTCTCTGCCCAAATTTAGGCCAGGTTTGTGTCGGCCCTAGACACGCGCGGACAGCTCATGCGTCCGCCCCGTAGAGCTGTTTAAATGGGCGCAGGCAGGGCAAACCCTATAGCACAAACCTTAGCTCCGGCCTCCCTCTTCTAGCCACGGCGGTCACCACCTCCCCTCGTAGAACGAAGCGCCTGAATGGATCCACCGCCACCGCCGCAACATCTCGTCGACCAGGTCGAGCGAGCGCGGCCGGACGCCATCGCGGCAGCTTCTCTCCCCGCATGGTGATAAGTCCGGCGTGGGCCGTCTTGGCCACAGCTGTCGGATCAAGCAAGGAGGACGCTGGAGGAAGCCTACAACGACGTGTTCGACGCTGAGGAGGAAGCGTATGCCGCAAGGGTCACGGGGGTTACCGCGCCTGCGCCCACCGGTGGGCCGGAGGAAGCCCCCGGCGATGAGGACAGCTCTATCATGGAAGCAGTGTGGGCGGCCTTCATGGAACTGAACGCCTAGAGGGCATCCAGATTCATGGCCTTTGCCTGCACAGCTCGACCGTGGCAGGGAAGCCCGAGACGGAGCAAGCTGCCCGCGCAGCCAGGTCCACGGCACGCGCTCTCCGTCGCAAACGTGTGCACGATGCTGACGCGACCTGAGCAGGCAACTCACATTGATGACATACCCTCGCCGACGGCGCCGTCTATGTGCGGCCAATTTTCTTAGAAGGCTAGCACCACTACATATTTCGTAGCAACGAGTGAAGACAGGAGAAGGAGACATCTAGTCTGTTGCTGGCCCCGGTTGTGACAAAGGAAGAGCCAGCAAATCCGTGGCCGAACGGACTTGCGACTGGACGTTCCTCAAGGCCGCATGACCTCCTTGATCTTCCCCCTTGCCGGCCATGAGCAACCAAGCTCCAGTGGTGGTTGTTAATTTCTTAGCATATTATTTTTAGTTTAGTTGTCTTTAGTTAAGTTTAGCACTAGGTTTTAATGCCGGGGAGATAGATCGTCGACGTTCTTATCAGGCCGACGGTCCGGCTACTCCAAAACTGCATGCGGCCCTCTATAATTTTGCCTCGTCGCGGTTCGCTACTCATCAGTACGCGCAGCGATGGCGAACCGAGAAGAGGAGACATTGGCCGTGCAGGAGGAGGCGCTAACCCTGCCCGAGAAACCAGCCCCGGCGTGGACCCCGTGGAGCCTTGGTCTCGAAGGGAGTTGCGGTTGGTTGATGCAGATCCCGCGGTTGGTTGATGCAGATCCAAAGTGGTTTGCACCACCGTGGGCTCCGACCGAAGCGCCGACGAACATGCCGGGATCTCCGCCGCCCCGACGGGCAGTCGATGCTACTCCACCGCCACCACCGGAGGACGACGACGATGAGGAGTCCTAGAGTTTTTAGGTCTTTTGTGTTGTCTATTTTAAATGTAATGTTTGGAAAAAACTGATGTTGGGCGGACAGAACTGGTCGCGGTGTTGGGTTCAATGGCCTGCAAGCGTGGACATGGTCTGGATGACTGTCCGTTTGACGACCTAAATGGATAAAACGCGGACAAAATTTGTGTCCGTTTGGGTCACCCTGTTAGAGTTGGCCTAGGAGCATAAGAGAAAGGTGCAGGAGCAGAGGAGCAGCAGCAGCTGCAGTGAGCACAACAGAGGAAGATGAGCAAACGGGCGTGAGAGTGAGGGAAACATAAGGAAAGGGGTTGGGCGCGTACCGAGCAACCGCTCCATCGGAAAATAAGCACGCCTTATTCCACGAGAAACTCAATGCGCACGACCTATTAACCCGTTCTCCCCGCGTGGGAGACAAAAACTCAACATGCAACCACATGCACAGGGTCCTTGTACTAACAAAGAGTACTCACTAATAAACGAACTCCCCTACATGCAAGCACACTCTTGACTGACTCCATCTGGAACACATGGATACCATTTTAACATCTCCTTCCCTTTCTACGGGGAGAGAGTGAGAGAGCCCATCGAGCAACAATGGCAGGAGGAACCTATCCTTGGCTTCCTGCGATCTCTTGGTGACCACACGAAGGTTCGAGTTCTAGGTTCTCTCCATTGTTTCCCGGTTCAAAGCTTTCTACGAATGTCGATTCTGCCATTTCCCAGGGAATGAATGCTGCTCGCCCCAGATTTCCGGCGACTGGATTTGGATTTTGTTCTCTCTGCGTTTAGGTACGTATAACTTCCGGCTTTGATCTGAAGTTATCTTCTGATGGTAGGATCCTGGTATTGTGTATCAGAAGCCATGATCAGATTCTTTTCCCATGCAAAGGGTCAAATTGGGTTTCGCAAGTTGTACCTGGTATGGTTTGAATTTATTTCAGATTTTTTCTTCCAAAACTGGCAAGAGCACTGCCACTCTGTTACAAGAAAAAGAATGTGACATAACCATCAACAAAAGGATTTGCATGCATGCCTTTGGCGGCCGAACAGCTAGAAAGAAATGTAAAATCGGCCACCATCATCATGGACCATACTAGCATAAGACATCTTCTAGTTTCAACCAGTGGCGGAGCCAGGAATTGAGATGAGGGGGGGCGAATAGTAAAAGGTGTGCCACCGGCAAATTTTTTTTTTGACAACACATGTAATCCACAATTGTACGGAAAGAACAATGTAAATAAGTTCAAACAGATTCAATTTCATATTTCATGATACAACCACTACGGTCATTGTATCGAAAGCTTTCACACAAGATAATTCAGGATGAGATGATGGTTAACACTCACTGCCCATCTGGTAAGGTTCTGTTGCTACTCTTTTCTTAGCGGCGGCTTAGTCCTGTTCAGGAATCTCTACAGACCGACAGACAGACAGAAAGGTTTGTTCAGGTGCTTTCTTCAGGAGATTTTAGAATGAGACAGTGAAGTACAGAACCTAAAATGAGCTGAAAACGTAGTATATCACCTGAAGGGAGAAGAGATCGGCTGATTGACCGACAACCTTGTCGTACTCCAGACCTTCAGCAACCAGCCCGGCCATTGAGATCACTGCTAACCTGGCGAAGTTTATACATTTCAGTCAGTAGCTTCTCATAATTCTGATCTTATATTATTTTATTTAGGCACGGTCAGTGTAATGATCAAGTTAAACTGCAATCCACAGTTTGATGCAGCAACTGAACCGAATGCACCATATATAAACAGGAGTGTGCAAAAACTGAACATAGTTAAAACATAAGAACTACCTGTCCAGCCCCTTCTGATCAAGCTGACCACTGTATATCAACTTTTCTAATTGTTCATCGACCAAATTAACATGCTCCTTCCCGATGTCCAGAGAACGTACGTACCCCAGGGCGTCGGCGCCGTCGATCTTGTCGTCGTCAGCCGGACGAGCTTGGCGGCGGCCGGACGAGCTTGGCGGCGGCCGGACGAGCTTGGAGAGGCAGAGCGGCGCCGGCGTGGGTAGGATACGGGCCGGGGATGGAGAGGATAGCGGCGACGGCGTGGAGAGGCAGAGGATGGAGAGGAGGGCGGCGGCGGCGTGGAGAGGCAGAGGATGGAGAGAAGCGCCTGGGAAGAAATATCCTGCGTCGTGGTCGAGTACTCGTATGACTTTTCCTGTGCCACGTAGTATCTAATTTTTTTCTGCCCAAAATCGAGGGGGGTCGGCCGACCAGGCTCGACCCCCTACTGGCGCCGCCACTGGTTTCAACTCCCTGCTTAACGCTGATTGAAACAAAGTGGACATCAGAGTAGTTTTCTTCAAAGATCCGGTTGTTTCTTTCTCTGCAAATCCCCGAAGCCGAATAAGCAATAACGCCGTCGAATTCTTTTGGTGCGCCTTGTCACATTGAGCCTAGATTGGTTCTACGGTTCTGCCAAGTCGAAAAGGACTCAAAGCTGGGGAGATCATTGGGCAGCATGGAATTTTTTTTCCAGAACACGCATAAGTCATGCGTGTCTTCTATATTAAGGTAGAAAGGAGAGGTTTGCATTACAAACAGAGCAGGTCACAAGCGAACCCGCTCTGAACTCCACACTCACGCCTAAAACAGACTAAGGGACTGATCCCGTTGATCCACATAACTTCGCACGCCTCCACTGCTCAAACTCAGTCCTAATCTTGCGGCAAACCTCGTGAGCCAATATCGCAATTTTGTCGAAGACACGGCTGTTCTGCTCCAAGCCTCCAACCACAGGAACCTGGCCGTGAGAGTAATCAGCGCATTGACCTCCTTTCGCCTATGCTTAATTAGGGGTTGCGCTGCTGATCTTTGGCCACCACAGTGTGCAGATAGAGGTATGATCGGGCATGAACTGTTGTAAGCCATAAGGCAGCATGGACCAATTTGGACAGGAAACCAGCCCAGGATGCAACCATGCGTCACAGCTGCCTTGCGAAACCGCACTTGATGAACAGGTGATAAGCGTCCTCGTCCTCCTTGACACAAAGGGCACACAAGCTGCTGCAAGGAACACCTCGAATAAATAATTTATCAGCAGTAAGGATTCGCTTTTGAACAAGTAGCCAACAGACAAAAAACGAATCATGTTAGAAATTGATAGCAACATATATAGTGGAAAAATAATCCTGATCTTCTCCCATATTATAACCCTGACCAGTTGTCCGTACTTTATAACAGAGCCAAGATAACCTGACGAGATAAATGAAATACGTAGTAACCAAACAACAAGCATCTACGGAGTACAAGATAAAAGACGGCCGATACTCAACGCTAACAACGAGAGCCGCTGGTAGTCGTTGCTGGCGTGAATTGTGGTGATGCCCGCCTCATGGACGTTGATGTTGTGCCCGTCGATCCTGGACCAGTACTAATTGTCGACATGGCGTCGAATGTGGAGTACCGCCGGAGCACGCCGTCTTCGACCGCCGCCACGACAACGTCCTAGTCCATGCTTGAGGTGATGACATGCTGGGAACTGAGTGTGACAAGCTGTAAATGGAACAATACTGATGACCTGATGCTCGCTCCCGACCCCCTCGGGGCGATGCTGGCGGCGGCCACTCCGGCCACCGCTTCCACCCACTCCACCCACCGCCCCGGCCGCAGATCCGCACCGCCAACCCTCTCCCCCTCGCCTTGCCCCTTCCTTTGGGCTGATGCGGAGGAGGATGGAGAGGAGGTCTCGGTTGTGCCTGAGTTGCAGCCCGCCATGCCAGATCCGCCGGCCTCGCTAGATTCCGCGTCCTTGGGCGGCGCGGGCGCATCGGGGTGGCCGTGCCGCTGGGAGAGCTGGCTCGCACCGCTCCCCTCCTTCGTTGGGCACGCCGCCGCGGTACCGACCTCGGTTCCGCCGCGCTTTGTTGGCGGATCCTGCGGCGCGTGGAGAGTTGCTGCCTCCGCCCCCTCCAGGGTCGCCGCCGGTGGGCCAGCCGCGGCGCGTTTCCTCGCGGATTTGAGCCGTCGGAGGGAGCTTGCTTGTTCCGGCCGGGCCGGGATCTTCATGGCGCCTCCAGGCTTCCCGACCGGCCTCGTCTGTGATGCAGAGACAGGACGGCGGCTCCAGGCCTCTTCATGGCGAGCGAAGGAGCAGCTCACCTCCTTCCTCAAGGCGCAGAAGAGGTGCGGGCCGAGGCAAGGATGGCGGCTCCTTGGCTGCGACCGACGCGCCTCGGCGACATGACGGATGGACGCCCGTCCACCCTCCGCATTGGTGGCGACGGGCCGCAGATGAAGCCCGTGGCAGCTGGGCCGCGGCAGTGGATGGAGCCAGACTCACTCTCCGCATTGTGAAGCTGCGGGGTCGCTGCTTTCGCTATCTTAGCCACCGTCACTTCGCCATTGTCTGCCGTGAGCCCAAGGTGTGCTGGAAGTGCCACAAGCCTGGCCACCTCGCTGGCGGCTCCAGTGAACCTCTAGCTTCGCCTCCACCTGCCAAGCCGCCCCGTAGGACTGCCACCTCGACCTCTCCTCTCCGCTCCTTCCGCGACGTGCTCATGGCACCGGCGGAGCTTGCGGGCGGCTTGGAGCTGGACCTGTGCTGCTCCGAGGCAAAGGAGGAGATGTTGGCCTATAGGCGGGGCTACAAGGAGGGTGTGGATAGTGCTCTCTCGGAGGAGAACGTGAGGGACGGCCGGATGCCCTTGCTTTTGCAAGGGGAGGACGGCGACCACGAGGCGAGGGAGCAGGAGGTGTCTGGCAAGATATCCACGATGGAGTCTGAGAAAATGTTGGTGTGGCAAGGTCTGATCGGCGAGATTTCGGCGTGGGACTCGTGTCCGGCCTCGGGGTGCTCCCCGCTTCCGGTTGTGAGCGACGAGCCGCCTTCTATCGTCTCGCCAGGCGATGCGTCCTGCGAGGTGGTGCTGCTGTACGAGGAGGTGGAGAATGAAGAGAAGCGCATGGCCGAGCCTGGAGCGTCTGCTCAGGGTGAGATTGCTGTTGAGAAGGAGGACAGGCAGCAGTTCGAGAAGGACATCGTCAGGCCAGAGCAGGCTGGCCCTGGACAACAGGACATGGAGGTCGGTGCATCTTCGTGCCCCTTGTCGGGCTTCTTAGCCCGGATCACGGTGCCACTTGCGGCCACCGTATTGGGCACGCCGGCCACGCCGTTGGTCCACGAGATGGAGGTGGAGGCGCCATCTGTGTGGAGGAGCGAGAGACTCGCCAAGCTGCACCCGAAAGGCCCCAACATCACGCAGCTGGCCAAAGAAGCCGTGGTGCGCCGTCTCGGCTCACTGACCAAGGAGGCCTACCCCTCGGGGCGCCGGCGAGAGGACTTCATGGCACTGTTAGATGGACCCTTCTCGGACCAGGTGATGGCGGCCATCGACGACCTCGTCCTCGCCGTGAAGAAGACTAAGAAGAAGAAGACGACGTCAGGGACCAGGATGGAGCGGCAGATGCCGCCTGGGGAGGCCTAGATGATGAAGCTTCTGATGCTTGGAAACTCCTCCTTGCAATTGTTGAGAGGAGGTGCCTTTTGTGTCTGTGGGGCTCAGGGTTGCATGACCGAGATGGTGTGTCGCGCTATTGCGAGGAAGGGAGATATATATGTGCGTTGTTGATCGAGGTTGTCTGTTGACATGGCAAGCACTTGTGGGCTTTTCACACGAGGCTAGGAGAGCGACTGGCGAAACCATCATCCACTCGATGTGGCGGACAAGGAAGGAGAGGAACCAAAGGACCTTCTGCAATGTGGCAATCTCGCCTTTGGAGGTGGCGTCTTTGGTGCGGGAGGAGTTGGCGATGCGGGCTTTCGCCCACACGCAAGATCCTGGAGACTAGTTTTTGTTGATTTGCATGTAAAGTGATTTTTCCCTAGCTCGAAATTCTGTACATAATACTCTATTCTATCTAATCGGATGGCGGATACGACCGTCTTAAACCTAAAAAAAAAGAGCCGCGATTCCTATATATCGAATCCTTCTTGGGCCGGGCCCATTTAGCGGCAACAGTTCGAGTCGAACGTTTGATACGCTGTTTCGACAGCTTTTTCTTGGCTTCTATTTCCTGTTGGTTTTTTCTTTATTTTATTTTATTAATTTTCTTTTCTGCTTTTCATTATTATTTTGTTCATTTTTATCTCATTTCATTTGATTTTTTATTCCGTATTAATTTTTTTTCAATTTGTCCAAAACAATATTCATGGGGTTTAAAATTTTCATAGGATTTCAAAAATACATTAACTAATTTGAAAAAATGTGCACGAGGTTAAAAAACTCTATTCACGATTTCAAAAATATGTTCTTTCATACTCAAGAATTGTTGACATAGTTTGAAAAATTATTTATAAAGTACATTCAAATGTTTACAAGGTTCAAAAAATTATTCACGGGTTAAAAGAAAATCACCAAGACAATTAAATTGTTCATGGATTCCAAAAATGGGTCAAAGGTTTTGAAAATTTTGTTCACGAGGTTTAGTTAAATAGTTCATTGATTCAAAAAATGGGTTAATGAATTCGATAAAATGTTCACGAGGCTTAATTAAATTGTTCATGGATATTTGTTAACGAATTCAAAAAATGTTCACAAGGTGAAAAATAAAGGATTACAAAATCATTCCACGTTTCAAAGTTATTCAGGTGGTTTGAATTTTTTCTACATACGAAAAAATGTTCATTCTCCACAAATAAACATTTATAGTATATAAATCAAAAAAATGTTGAAGGTTCCAAAAATAATTCAGGCTACATAACTAGTTAGCTACAGCCAACTCATTTTTTTATTGTCCGCTCAGCCATGCCATTGCAGCTCGAGCTTTCTCAGCGAAATAGGTTGGCATTTCTCGCGTTCCCTTTCAGGCGGCGCATTCGACTCCTGTCGTATAAAGCAACACTAGCTGAATGTCCGTGCGTTGCTACGGCTAGTTGCGTGAAATACAAGAATAACATTTTTGAAGTAGTTTTTCTGTCTAACATCAAATCGGCACATGGTAAAATACATGTTTATCAAGTCACTCTCTTCCCCGTCGCTCACCTCCTTTTCTTGCTTGAAGCTTTAGAGCAAGTCCGTTCAACTCTGTACGCTACCCTAAATGTCACACCCTATATTCCACTCATCTATATTTCTGACAATATTATGTGCTAACAATTCTTTTTGCCTCTTCGAGCTTGTTTTCCCCAGAGGGATAGGAGGGATAGAACAATAATGTATCTTCTACCTAGTGTTCACGTCATGGGTAGTGTGCTCTTCTCCACCAATATCAAAATATTATGTTTCTCCATCAACATAGAGCTTGTTGTACACACTTCAGGCTAACTTCCAGCAGTTTTAACAAATTCTGATTGCAGCAATTACAATAGAAGAAAAAAACTCTTGAGAAAAATATGAATGATTCACAAAGTAAGAAACGCATGAAGCAGAAAAGGTATCTAGCCAACCTTGGGACAGGGAACTGATGATGCTCGAAAACTGTCACAAGGTTGGTTCATGAATCTCAAAGTCATCACATCATTTGGCTTCCTTGCAATTAGAAAAAACATAGAATTTGAACATTGTACACATGAATTCTGCTATTTGAACAGCTAATGCATCACCAAACATTTATCAGGATGATGCAATAAAAATCAAGAAACAAAAAAATAGTAAAAAGGAAACATAACAGAGGTGCTCATATGCTGCTCTAGAGTTCCGATACTGTGATTCTGAAGATTTGAGTACGTCTTCAGCCCCACCTGTCGTGTTTGATTCAACTGTTTACTCCCACTGCTAGGCACCAGCACCTTCCCTGCAGCGCTCACGTAGCTCAGAACGAATAGCAAGAATCACTGTTGCATCTCATCTGAACCTCCTTGTAGCCCTGATGCTTTGTTAATGAAGTTGTGTGGGGGGGGGGGGGGGGGGGGGGGGGGGGGGGGAGGGGGGCCCTTGTATCAAAAAAAAATCTCATCTGAACCTGTCAAAGCATTTTAGCAATATTGGTAGAAAAATACACCTATCTAGCTGAAGCTGACCTCACTGTTCGTCTAAAGCATTTCTTTAGGGGGTGACTGAATAGTGATCAACAAACAAGAAATGCTCAACTTGTCTAAAATTGAACAGGGAAAATATGACGTTGCTCACCCAATTGATCAGGCTTTGCTGCCCCTGCGGCAACGTCCGGTCCAGCGGCTTCCTGCCCGTCATGAGCTCTAGAAGAACGATGCCGAAGCTGTACACGTCGCTCTTGGTGGTCATCTGACCCCGTCATGGCATACCTGAACATAGATTGCCCATACGAATCAGCATTAGCTCAAGAACGAAGCAAACTCGAACAAGTAAGAGTTGGAGTAAGAAGGATGTCAGATGCCGGACGTAGCCAAAGGACCCGTGCGTGCTCGGCACGGTTGAGGCGAGGCGCGCCAATGCGCCATGTCAGCCGTCTGGCTGAACATGTTGTAGTCCGCAATCATGGCCGTCGTGCCGTCGAAGAGCAGCACCTTGGTGGACCGCACGTCCTTGTGCGTCACCGCCGGCGCCACCTTATCGTGCAGGTACTCCAGCCCCCTCGCCGCGTCCAGCGCGATCTGCACCCGTGCGACCACCAGCCCAGCACCGGCCTCGCATCCTCCTCCGCCCGCGCCGGCACCGCGATGCCTTCCTTTGGCCCTGCATGCCGTTCATATCCACGACGCGCGCGGCCGCGTCTCAGTGTTGTATAACTCAAGAAGGTTGAGAATGGCGGCTTGCTGGATCCCATGCATGCATACCGTGCAGAGCGTCGTGGAGGGTGCCCATGGTGGCAAACTCGTGGACGAGCACACGGAGGTCGTCGATGATGGTGCACTCGATGCGAGAGGAGGCCATGCAGATCAGGTCGCCGGCAGGGAAAGTTGGAGAACGTGAGCGAGAAACGCAGACGGAGGAAGGTGATGACGACGTAACACCGCAGGGAACCCATCCGGGCTTGGCGTTGTGTTTGTAGAACACCCAGTTAGCAAGATCAACGTCGTCGATCCCGGGCCTGGCGTTGTGTTTGTAGAACACCCAGTTAGCAAAATCAACGTCGTCGATCCCGGCCCCTGCGCTGCCAAGGACGCCGAGCCTTTCTCCGGAGCCTTCGAAGACGTAGCGTCCGACCTGGGAGCGCAGCGAGATCTTGGCGCGGAGCATCGCGTGCGAGAGGTCGTAGGAGCAGTCGACGTTGTGGCAAACTCCCGGAGCAGTGCAAGCCCCGCGGCGCCGAGGACCGTTGGCTTGCCCTCGATGGCCTCTGCGGCGGAAGAAGGCGGGGACTCGGTAGACATGGCAGGGGCGGCGGCGGTCCAGAGCAGGGGCAGGAGGACGGAGGGGCAGCGCGGGAGCGTAGCGCTCGGGCCAGCGATGCGTTTTGACTCCAAGATTGCGAGTGTACGTGGCATGCGCGTGGTTTTCTTATTGGGCCGGTCCATGTTACCGATGGCAATCGCGACGGTCTGACAGAAAACAGGACGACGTACCTACGAACTCTCATTTAATAGTAAAGATATAGAAGCACCCAACGAGAGCACACACAGGGGCAGGCGTCTTACTACGGCTGAAATGCGCAAATGGTCGGAGTTTTTTTCCAGAGAATACAACATTTATTGATTATGACAAATCGTTATAAACAGTCTGTCGGATACAATCCGGAGCAAAGTTTCCAAAAATAGAAGAAGTAAACCGATCCGCAAGCTGCAAAGTAGGTTAGAATGTGTGCTGATTCATTGCAAGAATGTCGGACATAAGAAAACGATATCTCTTCGAATCTTCCAGCCAGAGTTTTAATGTCTTGCACCACCACTCCGACACTGATTCGATCGATCATCGTAGAATTGATCTGCTTAATCATTGAAAGACTGTCAGAGACCACCTAAATTTTGATGTAACCTTCCTCGCCAGCAAAAGAGACAGTGCGGCGCACCGCCAGTGCTTAAGCAAATTCTGGCGTCGCGACCACGTCAATTTTTTTTTTTTTTAGAAATGGGGGCGTCCCGGCCTCTGCATCGAGTGATGCACGCAGCCATTTATTATCAAACTTATGTCAAGTATAGTCTTAAATCACAAATGATCACAAAAAGATTGAGACAAGTCTCAACCGGGTAACGAAGCAACGCTTGTAGTGCACTACGAAAGTCGACTAATATGGTGCCACGTATGTCGGGAGAAAAAATCCTGTGCCACCAACAGGAGTCGTGTGCATCCAGCCACCATAAGGTCTCGCTGGTCCGAAGAAAGCAAGAAGGCCCATAGCTGGATCCAGTGCACCGCCGTATGGATAACCTGTAAGACATGAAAAGTTTCTTTCTTGTTAAAAATAAGATTGTTCCTACAATTTCAAATAGACAAACAAATAGCTGAAACGTCAATACGAATCCTATCTTTGGTCTTTTTATCTACCCCATTCAACCAATTCCCAAACATATTAGTAATATTGGTGGGGGATGAATATTGTAGGTATAGAAAACAACACGCCAAACCAGTTTTGCAAAAGGGCAGGAAATAAATAAATGTTCAACTGTTTCACTATTCCCACAAAAGGAACAATGAGAATCTCCTTTCCAATTTCGTTTTGCCAAATTATCCTTAGTAAGCACAACTTTTTTATGAAGGAACCACATAAAGACCTTGATTTTCAGCGGAATCTTCAATTTCCATAAGTAGGTTTGTAAGAATCTAGTATGATCGTTCATTAAGTCCTCATACATAGATTTAACTGTAAATATCCCGTTTTGTGTCAATTTCCAAGTAAAGGTATCCGGAACATCATTGAGAGTAATATCCATTAGTCTAACACATAAATGAGACCACATGTCCCACTTGTTCCCAACTAAAACCCTTCGAAAGGCTATGTTTAAAGGTGGACCATTGTGAAACACATCATGAACCGATACATTTTGCTGTTGCACAATGTTATAGAGCAATGGATATTGGTTTTTTAACGGAGTATTACCTACCCAAGTGTCTTCCCAAAACCTTGTATTTTCCCCGTTACCAACTCAAAATGATCCTCTACTGAAGAAATCATTTTTCATTCTCATTAGATATTTCCAAAAAGGTGAATCAAACGGTTGTGCCTCTACCTGAGCTAACGTTTTACTATGAAGATACTTGTTTTGCAGCAACTCCTGTCAAACCCCTTCTTCATTTAAAAGTTTAAACAGCCACTTAATGAGTAAACATTTATTTTTTAGTTCAATCACCTCAACCCCTAAACCACCCTGATCAATTAACTCGCTGCAAGCTAGCAACAACGGAATCCCCGATGTGGTTTATGATCACGACACCTACTTCCACCTGACAAGCGGCAGAGAAGATAGCTGCATCAGAATTAACATAGACCCAACCATTGGGCGGCGGATACCATCTTGGAGCACAATAGGGGGTGTCACGACTTGTAGAAGGTTCAGTTTTGAAGAGGCTAGAGATAAGTACATAATAAACTAGCCAATACTTAATTGATTGGACATGTGTTCAACCAACTAAAAGCCCAGTAACCATCTGCCAAGAGCAATCACTATTACGACTTCTCACTCTTGGTTAATTAGCACACTTGCATATGACAAAATAGTTTAATTTATTAAATCGCCAAGTCTTTAATTTAGTATTATGCCTAAAATTAAGCCACTATAAATCCTAGATCTCTAATGAGGTTATCGACACTCATTCTCCGAAAGATTTAAATAAGATTTAGTAAAATAAAAATGAACATATTGTTGTGAAATTTAGAATAAGAGAATTCAGAAAACATGTTATTGACAATTGGGGAGTTACGATGCGCAAACCTCTGAAGCATTAATGCTTTCAAGAGGTTCTCTGGATCCACAAGAAACTCACATCAAGGAACTTCCTTGGGACTGGTCTAGAAAACGCTTTGCGCCATATCTTGTACTTCCTCCTTTTCTAAATATAAAATGATTTAGCATTTTTATAGATTTACATGTATCCATATGTATCTACACATTTTAATTTGTATGTTCCATCATTTTATTTCGCATCTAGTAAACGTGTGAAACATCTAAAATATCTTATATTTAGAATAGGAGGGAGTATATCTAAATAGGTGCCCCCGGTCCCCCACTACCTGATTTTGAAGCCTTCTTCTGCCTCCACGTCATCTTTTTGTGCCGACACGCTAGGCCCTATGTTGTCTCCCCTCCCTTGTGTTGCTTCATCTCGTTATGTTGTTACCCGCTCTAGTGTCACTTCATTCTTTTTTTAGTGGATCTTGGCGTCGCTTTATGAATAATCACAATTAAGTATTTTGGGGCCTCATCAATCAACATATGGTGTATAGGTTTAGCGGAGATAACTGTGTTCACAATGATTAGCCCACCTCCTCGTGCTAGCAAGGTGCTCTGCCGTCCAGGCATACTCTTGAGAGCTTTATTTGTAGTCTGCTGCCAATCTGCGTTGCGAAGCTGCCCAATTACAAGCTGAAGGCCCTAGTACTTATAGGGAAAACTTCCATGACAAGGATAATGATGATACCAGCGCCTGATAAGAATCACCAACGATTTGGTGAAATTAATCCGAAATCCGGACTCCGGAGGCTCCCCAAATATGTCGAGAGCATCACGAGCGAAGGTGAGATCAGGTAGAGAGGGCATGATGAAACAAACCACATTGTTACAGTCTTACAGAGGCAGCACATCCCGACATCACGTTCATAATCCCTGCTTCCTCTGCCTTGATCAACAAGGATGTCAGGACATTCATTGCAATCACGAAGAAACAGAGAGATGTTGTCTCCTTGACTTGACATACACCTCGCACGTTAGAACTTTTCTCTTCAGGGCTGCCATTCACAATGATCCGAGATTCAGTGCTGGCAAAGGATAACGCTGAGCCAAAATCTCCAATGGTGAGTGAAACCCTTTGATCTCAGCACTTCAAACATTAAAGGCCAAGAGAGGGAGAGTAGTCAAAGGCACAAGAGTGTCGACCTTTAGAAGCACATTCTTCATCTTGCGATGATGAATGTTGCGCTCAATCTAAGACCAGTAAAAAATTATTGTTGATATTTCATCCCTTTATAAACATAGATTGGTTGGCGCAAACCAGATCTCCCATCCAAGAACAATTGGAAGAAGTTTGGAAAACAGCATATGGAGAAGCCATGAACCAAACTGTGTTGTGCCTCGAACAACCTCGGCATCACGTATTCACGTGGTGTTGTGTTTTTTTGAGGTTGGGCTTTCTTAGACGGCTCCTTCGTCTTCACTCCAGATGGCCGGCCAAACAACTTCCCCCATTGGTGTTGTGTCTTGTTTGCACAGAAAACGAAAGCATGCTTGGCACTATGCCTCTTCTCAAATCAGTTAGTAACCGCAACTCCGCAAGCGTGTACTATACACATCTTCAACGTCTGTATGGCAGCTGGGATGGAGACACAAATTAGGCACGTGAAGGGGAGGCGTCCACACCCAAAAACGTGGGAAAATAAATAATGCTACCTAGGACCAGTTAATGGATCGGCAGGTCGGGTCGTGATGCGAAAGCTTACTCCTACAATTGCTATATTAGTTAGCCCGTCTTCCGTCTTTTCTTTCAGTCCTGTGCTCAAAGGTATTTTTACTCTTCCCGCAAGGGAAACAAGTCAAAAACGCAATTCTTAATTGAATAGTTATAAACATCTGAAATGCATTCGCTTGAGACTAAAAAAATAGTCATTAATCTATTTATTACGATTGAATTCCATCTTTTACTATCTGTTTTTTATTTTTTGTGATGGTGTTTGCCCCCATTTAATTTATGGTGCGACGTTTTACCCTAAACTTCTAACCGTGTATCGAGTTTTGCCCTATTTAATCATTTCCCCTGGCTACGATAGCACTGGCCCACTTGTTAGGCCAACGTGGTCGGTAGGTCTGCTGATCAGTGCATTGCATTTTTGTATTTTCTCCAATCAGCACATCCGACTTGTTAATCTCACCCGACCCACACCCAATAATTAACATGCCACCTAGACGCAACCCTCACCAAATCTACGTTGATTCCTCATTCCGGATGGTATCTAGAGACTACAGTTAGGGATTATGCAAGACAGCAGCGAGCTTCGACGAAAGGGCAATCTTCTTTGGCGCCGGAAGAAGCTACATCTAGGTGGTCGTTGTTTCCCTCCATATGGTGGGATAGCACTGAGGAAGTGTCCCGCGAGGCTGAAGACGAAGGGCGCCGCATGCGCCCGAGCATTGATCTACACAAGCCTCTGATCTTGGCCGCAACCCCCTTAGGGACTTGGCGTGGCTAGACCAATCTTACATATTTTTTTGAGCACAAGGTGGTCGATCCACCGCCCGAATAGATAGAAAGAGGTGACCCAGTTTATAAGGGAAACCGGGTCAAAAAAACATACAAGTTGTACAAAAGAATGACACAGACGAGACGACCCGTCGCCCACACGACCCAAGTCGAACAAACGCCACAAAAACAACACCACCAGCTCCGGGGCCGCCGCCCCGGCATAACAACCAGATCGACCTTCCCAATCTTACATATTCGATGCAGCTACCCGCCGCCCACGACCCAAGTCGAACAAACGCCACAAAAACAACACCACCAGCTCCGGGGCCGCCGCCCCGGCATAACAACCAGATCGACCTTCCCAATCTTACATATTCGATGCAGCTAAGTCCTGGTTAGATGGTTACCACGGGTTAGTCGATCAGGTCGAGCGTGTTGGGCGAGAATGTGAAACAACAATTAATACACTTCCGAGTTAGCAGCTGGCACACCACGTTGGCCTGACATTGGGCTCAGGTTGTCAGAACAGGGAATTGTTAAATGGGTAGAATTTGAAACATGTCACAAGTGAGAACTTGCCTGTGGAAAGATGGTTAGGTGGGTGGTTGTACCCCGCCCATCAGAGTTCAAACCCCAGATTTAACGCTGGTGTTTCTCATTTAATGGCAGAATATCCTTCAGTGGAAGGCGACGTTCTCGTCGACAGCGAGGCTCCCGTGGTGACTTCGTCAATCGCAAGACTCGACCCGCCGACTCAGTCTCACGGAGGTACTCATAGGGGTAGGGTGTGCGTGCGTGCGTTCATAGGATGAGTGTGTGCGCGTGTATATGAAGCTGCGTTCTACTGTGTTTCTCAAAAAAAAAAACATGTCACAAGTTTAATGTTGCAAAAAGTATACATGGGGTAAACAAAGTCATGAAATCGAAAATATGGGGAAAAAGGTGGAATTTACTTTAATTAAAATATTACAAACAAGACAGGTTTGGTCTGATACCATTAGTTTTTGTGGAAAGAATATCGTTAGTTTTTAAGAACGGCTGAACCTACGTGCTGAGGTGGGTAGTAACATGCATTAGGGATGGGAGGCGTGATTCAAGGCAATCTGGTATTTCTTTCAGCTCATTGCTCTTTCCATGTCACCAGTTTAGTAGTGGCCGGTCTTTGAAGTAAATTAATATAGCATCACACTTTTCAACAAGTTCGCGGCGGTAAACCAAGTGAGAACCGAATCATCTTGACTTGAAAAATTTGCTGGACCAAGCATAACCTTCATATTTTAAAGCCTGACGAGTTTACGTTAAACTAATTAACAATGACGACCCTCAAAACTGCACATACGGCATACATATTATACAAGGACGGACCCACGACGCGTTTGTGTTCTGCAGTCGTCGCAGCCAGAGACCATCAAACACGCATCTGTCCTCGGTCAAGCCAGCATAGCTACATTTTGTCTCTTTCCTGCTTCTATGTTTTCTTTCAGTGAGATTTGACACCAAACAGGTCGTATAGACTAAGCACCTGAGTTGTTTGCCATGTATATATACACACACCTCTATCTCACGGCGCCTAGCTATTGCTAGTATTGCTGCAATCACTCCACGAAAAAAACATTGCTGCAATCGATTCGATACTGCATTTCAGTCAGATCGATCAGTGTGCTCACTTGCTGCTGCACACGTATCTTCAACTTCAGCCTAGCTTTGGAAGATCGCCTTGATCGAGCTGCGGGAGAACATCAACATGTCGGTGGATGTCGCCGGTGCGGAGATGAAAAAGAAGCTGTTACTGGCGGAGGGGCTGCTGCTCCCGGCGAGCATGGTGCTGGTGCAGGTCTTCACCATGGGCGCCCTCCTCCTGTCCAAGGTCGCCTTCAACGTCGGCATGGCGCCTTTCGTCCTCCTCGCCTACCGCAACCTCATTGGCTCCATTACCGTCGCCCCCTTCGCCTTCTACTTCGAGAGGTACATATACTATGGCCCACTACGTTACGTCTGTTTTTCTTTCTCCCATACGTCTTATGATCTGTGCGGTTGGACTTCCAAAATTAATTTATTCAAAGGCAGTGCGAGAATATCCTACTGTGTGGTAGGATTTCGTATAATTTACTAGGAATTAGCATGATAATTGTATAAATATGAGTTCACTCAAGTTGCAAACATAGATATAGATAGAAAAAGCCTGATGATGTTTGCCTCTATAGCAGGAAAAAGATGCTGCAACCTCTCTTACCAGAACTTATTATTTTATATTTTGTGCTGCTTAACCAAATTTCAAATTATTCTACACCTGAGTTTTTGTTCCTTTTCTATGGCTCTACAATGTTATTCTTTCTTTTATATTTTTTTCGCTAAAGCCATTTTATTATTTAAAGAGTATTAAGCATTACACCCGGCCTCTGCATAACTAGCATGCACACAGCCCCAACGAGTTCAAAAGTTCCGAAGAATGCCAAAAATAAAAAGTGAATTACATATCATAATGAGAAATTGTAAAGACGCCTAAGGTGGTGGAGGATCGATCCGGAGATTATGTGGCCATCCATGTTGGGAGAAAAACTCCCACGCCGCAGCCTCCAAACGTGACGATACCTCCAAAAACAGCTCGTGGTGCTCCACACGCTGCAGGGCCGACCAAGATCGGAGAGTAGCTGTGCATCGGTAGATAACCTGCATAACAGAAGATTTTTTATCATTAAAAACTTTTTCATTTCTACATAGCCATAGCGACCAAATAACGGCAATCGCTCCCACCCTAATATGTAGTTTAAACCTAGGATCCACCCCGTTTAGCCAATTGCCGAAAATGTTTGCAACGCTGCGGGGGGTATAAGGTAGAACCTATCTGGATGGCTGACCATTCTTTCTTTTATATGGCCACCCGATCAAATTCAATTGCGTGATAGCATATAGTAATAGATGTTGTCAATACAATGACTGAGAAGTATACACATACAAATATTTATAGCTTGCTAGACCGTATGTACCAAAATTACTTAATACATTATTATTATACATAAGTTACTAATGCCACATAGTTTACATCTTGTGAAATTTATTTTAGTCATTTCATATCATTGTATGTTGGCTCATGCATAGTATTATCTAGTTGTTTTGGAATTTAAACATATTTTTTTGTCCTCAAGTTTCATATCACCTGCATATAGGCAGCTCTGAACATACTGATGGTGATATAGAATGTTTGATGCAGAAAAGAACGTCGAACTGATGACAAGAATCCCATCATATCTCAAATCACAGCCGCAATAAATAAAACATAACAGATTATATATTTTTTAATTTCACATTAATCTTTTGGAATTTCTATGAAGAAAAGTGCGAACACTTCAAACTTGTTTTTTTTAATAATCGAATTGGGAGAACTCTTGCCTACTTTCCAAGGAAAAATAAAAGAAATAAAATTCATATTTCCATGTGTGTAAAGTGTCATAAACACAAATAGAATGCTAGATATGCGTCAACACGGAATCATGACATTTGATGTGATATGGAACAAACAAACGAGCAAGTTTTTTAAGTACGTCCACAGCTAGTGTCATGCAATTTCGGCAATGTCTCGGTTTTAGCAAGGCATGCGCTGGACAACTTTGAGAAGCAATGTTTGGCATGCTAAATATGTGTGCCACATGTATCAGTCGACCGTGTTGTTGACAATTGATGTGTAACTGTATACCAATTCGGAAAGAAAACGTTGTTGTTTATTTAGCACACATACAAGAAATATCATGATGGGGGCTGTCTGCGTCATTTTCATGCAGAGGCCAGGTACTACCCGGGCCCTTTTCAAAATAAAAAAACAAGATAGGATGCATTAGATAGAAATTTCTTGTTGGGCAACAGTCCTATTGCATTTCATCCCTTCCATGTCGTCTCACAACACAGATTCTTCAAATTTAGATTTCAGATGAAGCTTGCTCTAAATTTTTTTTAATACCATATCTTCGTTAAAACTGTTTTTTTTAAATAACGCAGGAGAGCTGCGATTTCATTGATAGAGGGAAACTGTTACAAGGAACAGGACATTACAGTGAAACAAAGTGGAGAAGAGAGAAGCACGAAGCTTTCCACCCAAACCACCCCAAAGAACCCGAAGAGCTAGACGGATTACTCGCGTCTTCTAAGATGGCGACATCCCGCCAACGCCCAAGTGTTTAGTTCGTCGAACACCTCGTCCGCCGCCGCCATGGGGGAACGGTCAATCTCACGGAAGATGCGCGCGTTCCTCTCCCGCCAGATGGCCCAAATAACCAGGAGAGCGATCGTCTTGCAGGTCTTCAGCCGATCGCCCGAGCCAGAGGCGAGGGAGGCCAGCCATCCCGGCAAGGACGGCGACGGTCCAGCTGGCCAAGAAGTTGGGTTTAGCGATGAATACCCAAACTTAGCCGCGACCCTACACCAAAGCGATCGTGACCAGGGGCATTCAAGCAGGAGGTGCTCCGCCGTCTCGAGGTTCCGCCGACATAGGGGGCAGAAGTAGGAGTTAGGCCACTGCCGCGCCATTAGGCGATCCGCGGTAAGCACTCTGTTCTAGATAATTAGCCAAGCGTGCAACCTGCACTTGGCCGGTGCCCACGCTTGCCAAATGGATGCAGAAAGCGGTGATTCCGTCGACCCGAGGAACTGCAATCTGCATGCTGAAGCCGCTGAGTAAGCCCCGGATGCCGTACCTCGCCAAGCGAACGTGTCCGGCATGGAGTCCACTAGGGTTAGCCCATTGGCAACAGTCCAAAGGCGAACGAAGTCAGGCAGCAACTCGGCCGTGACGCGCCCCATCAGGTCCTTGACCCAGCGCTGATCACGTACCGCATCAAACAGCAGTCGCTGCTTCCGTCGCGACGCCGCGTAGAGGGGGAAGGCGAGAGAAACGGCGCACTCCCGCCTTCTAGCCAGCTATCAAACCAGAAGCGCGCCAGACGCCCGTCTCCAACCTGGGCCACCGTAGCAGCAGCAAACGGGGAGCGATCGCTCAAGGAACAAGGGGTCGGCATCCCGACCCAGGGCTTCTCCGGCGCCGTGCGCTCAAGCCAAAGCCAGCGCAGGCGGAGGGCAGTACCAAACTTGTCGAGGTCGACAATGCCGAGCCCGCCAAGGTCACGAGGCCTGCAGATTGTTCTCCAAGCAACCTTGCAATGACCGCCATGGCACGACTCCTCTCCGCGCCAAAGCCAAGCTCGGCGCAGCTTATCGATCGCCTTTCTGACCCAAACCGGCATGTCGTGCACTGAGATCCAGTAGATCGATAGGGCTGAGAGCACCGCGTTGAGGAGGACGAGTCGGCCGGCCGTAGAAAGAAGCCTAGCTTTCCATTGCGTAAGGTGGACTTCCAGCCACTGCTCGACAGGATTGCCAGTCGTTAAAACTGTTGGCATACAATTTTTTCTAGCGCTGTTACACTTACTGTGACCCATGTGCAGGGAGATGATCAAAAAGCTGAACCTGAAGATATGGGGCAGGATCTCCATCACCGCTTTGTTTGGGTCAGTACTTGTTCCATACATTGAACAACCATGTATATATCGTACTTTGAAAAGAAAATCTGATTTCCTTTGGTGATTTGACATCAGAATTGTGCTAGCAATGGGACTGCATTACTACGGTCTGCGTGCCACCAACGCGGGATATTCTGTCGATTTCCTTAATCTGATCCCTGTTGTCACCTTTATCACTGCTGTAATACTGCGGTATGTTACAATATATAGTGCTATTATTATTATTCTGCATTGCCTAACTCTGCTTCAGAATGACTGGAGTACTATTTCTTACGGAATATGTGCATGCATAAAGGTATCATGAACCTAGTCTAATTGCATACGCATATGTACTGGCAACTGACCTGAATGACCACTATCTAGGCCGTGTAAATAAATTGGAATTGGAACATTCTGCATTGATCTGACAGTATGATAACGCTGGTCCGAAAACTTGATCAGAGTGGAGAAGCTGAAGATAGGGACATGCCCGGGCAAGATGAAGGTTGTGGGCACCGCGATTTGCGTGGGAGGGACGATGGTGATCGCCATGTACAAAGGCAAGCCACTGCATCTATGGCCTACCCACCTTCTGAAACGGCACTTGCAGGCGGCCGGCGCAGCCTCCTCCGTCCATGACCACCACAACATGCTCCTTGGCACACTGTTCCTCGCCGGCAGCTCCCTCAGCTACGCCTTCTGGTTCATTATACAGGTTGCTTGCATACATGTTCTTCATCAGCACTTGTGAATTTCAATGATACAGTTAGTTGAACTAGCAATACACTGTTCTTAACCTTAACGATGAATTCCGTTAAACTAGCAATTCGAGCTAACTAACTGCACTCAGGTACGAGTGTCCAAGGAGTTTCCATCGAAGTACTTCTCTACAATGCTAGCGTGCGTGTCAGGGACCGTGCAGGCGGCGGTGCTCGGATTGATACTGGACAGGGATCTATCTGCATGGGCCGTCAAGTGGGACCTGCAGCTGGTCACCGTCGTCTACTCTGTAAGTAGCAATTAGAGCTGGCCAGTAGCAATTAGAGGTGACCGTTCCTAATAAGACTTGGCCTGCACATGTGTTTTGATCAGGGTGTGTTCAACACGGGAGTCAGCTTCTGCTTGATCTCGTGGGCTATCTCTCGTCGCGGGCCCACCTACCCTTCCATGTTCAACTCGTTGGCACTGATCGTCACCACCGTTCTCGATTCAGTGCTGCTTGGCACAGATGTCTCGGTGGGGAGGTGAGATTGGATTTTCTGTTCTACGTATCTTCAGACTTGGGATCGATGGTCATACTCATATAAAGTAGTAGTGCATTTTACTGTTGGGAATCTGATCAAGTGCTGTTACTGACGGATCTTGTAACCTGCTTGTGGTTCCAGCTTGCTAGGAACGATGCTGATCATCCTAGGCTTATACGCGTTCCTCTGGGGGAAAGGGAAGGAGGCGCAGGAGCAGCGCAAACAAATCAGGGCCGCCGCGAACGGAGATCGGAACGGGGGCAGCGTGGCGGCGGATAATGCCGTGGATTGCGCGCAGGTTGGGAAGCACGAGGTGCAAATTCGCATGGAAGCCAACTAGCTAGTGAGCTACTTAGTCTCAAAATATAAAACGTTTTGGTTGGTTAAAATAGCCTACCAAAAGGTCTTATATTGTAGGATAAAGGTAGTAATTAGACGTAAGCGCGTAGTATCTGGAGTGAGCGTTTGCTACATATATACTCCCTCCGTGTCAAAAAGTAAGACTCTCTAGCTACTTACCACACACATGTGTGAATCTTGCACTAAAACATGTCTAGATACATGTGTGTGGTAAGTAGCTAAACGTCTTACTTTTTGACACGGAGGGAGTATCTCCAAATATTAATGCAATGAACATACTCCTCTTGTCGAGATAATGGTAGACGGAAGTACTCGCCGTAGCATACTCCAAGCAATTATTCTGAACTAACGGCTTCTGTGTAAGGTTGCTATAGTGTACCTTGATGGTTTTTTCGAGCACAAAATCGCGGGCGTTATATCAATTGTGTCCTGGTCGGGTATGGATAAAAAACACTCGCACTTAAGCCACTCGTGATCGACTTGTCTTTAGCTCGACCCGAGATTGAATGACAAAAGAAACATATTGGTGTGAATCTCCTGTGTGTCACGTTGTAGGGCATATCTAACCGATCCCCAAAACTTTAGAGGAGTAAACCGACTCCTAAAACTTAGAGGAGTCAAAGTACTCCTCTAAACCTTGGCGGTTCCTAACCGAACCCCTAAAATTAACTCCGTAAAACTAAAATCTAGCTCAAACATTTCATCGAACATGTTCTATGCGTCTTTCATAGAAGATTTAGAAGCTACAGATCGGAAATGGTGGGGAAGGTTGGTGTTGGCTTCGAGCTGGAGCTGGCGGCGGCCGTGCGGAGGAGAGTGTTGGCTTCGAGCTGGAGGTCGGGGAAGACTGGATCAATGGCGGGGAAGGTTGCAGCTAGAGGAGGCGAAGGGAGCTCCGACCGTGGCGCTTGGAGCACGGCGGGCGCGTCCTCTCCCTCGACCTGCAGTGGCCGGCCTTCTACCGCCTTCCCGTCCTCCGACGGCTCTCAGCTGCGACGAATCGACGCCGACGGAGGCGATTTGGAAGAAATCGGGGCGGCGGCCGGCGAAAACTCGATCTCCTCGTCGATTCCGGCGACGGTGAGAAGAGGTTGGCCGGGCGGTCGTCGGGTAGGGCAGAGGGGGCGTCGAGGGGGACGGTGCCTGCCTTCTACAGCCTTCCCAGCCTCCGACGGCTCGAAGTTGCGGCGAATCGACAGCGACGGAGCCCGATTTGCTCCAAATCGGGGCGGCGACCGGCGAATACGAGCTCGACCCGTCGATTCCGGCGACGGCGAGAGGCGGCGAGCGAGGGAGAGGTGGGCCGGAGGGTGGCGGAGGGACCGGGGTGGGGGCGGCTGGGTACGGTGGTCACCGGCGGCGACGCCGGCGAGAATGGGTGCGGCGCGGATGAGGCGGAGTTTTTCTCTAAAGTGGTTCCTGACTCCTAAATTTACTCATCGGATGCCAGTTTTACTCCTCCGATGAGTAAAATTTTACTCTCTAAACGATTTGAGAGTTCGGTTAGGTCCGGTTAGAGGAGTAATTAAAAGGGTATCTTTTACTCCTCTAACCGATTATTGGGGATCGGTTAGAGATGCCCTTAGCCTTAGATCAAAGGGAATGAGCAACCCAGACTAAGTCGGTGTGCGGTGAGGACGTGTGGTCATATTTTTTTAAACCGATTTTCTATCATAGTCAACTTTTCTTTTTATAAGTCTAAGTCACTTTAGAAAAGTGCAATTATAGTTCAGAGAAAAGTGTAATTGCACTTTTCTGGGCAGAAGAATAGTGAGATTTAAGAAAAAACCCAGTCCACTGAGATATAGGCACTCCTTTTTTTTAGCTACTGGACTCAAATAGTCCGTACAAGCAGCAACGCACGCGACCTTCTGTTACACACTTAAATTTAACAGAGTAATATTAATAGCAAAATCTCTAGGTTTTATTGCTTTGTAGTTGAAGAGTTTAGGGAGCAAGATTGGTGATCAGAGCCTCTAGCATGGACGGATAGGTACTCCTGAGATGTGCAAAACCATCACTTGCCATAACTGCCTTAAGGTTGCCAAGAGAAGCGAGGAACTCGAAGCATGCCTGCTTGAGACCATCACAACCATGTTGCTCAGCCAACACCAATGTAGTTGCCGCTGTGTCTTTGCTGATGTATTCGCACAATGTCTGTTCACATAGCAACTTGAGCCTCTCGAGGTTATACCTATCTGCGGCGACAAGTAAATGTTGTGCCATCTCCACTATTTCATCCTCATCAATCTCGGGCACCGAGTCGGTATAGATAAAGTGGAGCATCGCCTTGAAGACTTTAGCTTCCATGCCATCGATCCGTACGCAGGCTGCTTCCTTCTCTTTCATAGGACCAAAGAGCTCCGCCATGAAGACTGACGACCGAGCGGCGACAATGTACCTATGCGCCGGGAACGTCTCGCCGCCCACCTCGAAAGATACGTCACATCCATGTCCGCTGCTCAGAAGATTGAGAAGATGCAGGTGCAGTTCGGACGGCGGCACGATGGCGAACCTCTCGGCGCGTGACCCCCTCCTATTGACGGTGCGGATCTCATTCCTGACGGTTAGATGACACTGATGCTGAAACAATCGTCTTTAAGGTACCTTGATTCCTCCAAATCTTTTCTTTTGATGAACTTGCGATATCCCCATACAGTTTTGGGGCCGTATCTATGAAATCCAGGGCTTGTCTTGCTGTGCAACGCCACCGGCTCTCCATCGTGGTCAAGTAAACTGAACGAGAGTTTCGCCATGACGTCCTTACCATCGATGTCATCATCACGCTGCACATAGATGCTAATCCAGTCAGCGTCCTCCAGGGCGGCACCGTCTGCGGAGTATTTGATATACCAGTGATGGCCTGCGATGACGAAGGGTTCGGAACTGATGAAGTTCCCGCTGCCCAATCCCTTGGTCAGGGAGTACCCGTCGATCTTGAGGTCGTGCCACCCGGACACGCCATCGGCCACAATGGCCGACGCTGAGGACGGATAGGAGCTGGACATGACAGGCCGGCCGGCCGCCCTACTACTAGATATAGACAGCAGTAAAATAGAACAGAGCTCGAGATCGTTGCGCTGCAAACCGGCAAACCCTGCAGGTGCGCTCGTGAGGTTCTTATATGCAGTGATGCTCCCCGGCCGCTATCCGGTATGCATGTGGTGTGCGAGATCAATCCGGAGGAGACGGTG
The DNA here is from genome assembly GCA_947311845.1 of Poa pratensis. Lineage (NCBI taxonomy): Eukaryota > Viridiplantae > Streptophyta > Magnoliopsida > Poales > Poaceae > Poa > Poa pratensis. The sequence goes on along the minus strand of CAMZMU010000059.1, from coordinate 36,160,048 downwards.
AGTGCTAGTCGTAGGCATACATACGACTCGTTTAGTTTAGGTCTGTATGATATACAAATACAGTCCAAATAATTTTGCTTAGGAAAGGTTGTCTGAATTCATGTCCGAGTAGGTCTGGTATGTACTAGGTTTTTTCTTTTTCTTTTTTAGCAACTTAGCTTCGATTCATTAACAGTATAGCCGAATTTAGCTTCTATACATGGCTCGTCGACATCCTCGCCGAATTTCTCGCTCCAGTATCCTTTTTTTACAACACTTGAACTTCAGCCTAACAAAACGGCTAGTGTTACGAAAGATCAGGCACCTAAACAATCTGACGCACGCACGGTTCTACAATCGGTTCAGCTGGTAATTGCCGTCAGGCCCAGACGGCAAGCAGGGACATGAGGCCAGCCCCGAGCAGCAGCGAGACGTTGAGACCGAGCTGCAGCCGCGCTCTGCTCTGCACCCTGGGCTTCCTGAAGTCCTCGGCGAGGATGTCGACGAGCGCCATGTAGACCAGTATCCCGCCGCGGCGGCCTCCAGGAGCCCTGCACGACCAGCGCCGTCGGGCTGGCCTCGTCGTACACGGAGGATATCGCGATGCCGACGCCGATCCCACGGGGTCGTGAGAGAGAAGAGCAGCGCCATTGCCACCACGGACTTCAGGCGAAACTTGGCCTGCGATTATAAGGAAAACATATTCAGCATTGGGCCCAGATACCACTGATATCCTCGTCGTAAGTATTTCCAGCCCAATGTAAGCAAACTGTTGTTGTGTCTGACGGACTGTCCGACGGTGTCTAGTGGCCGCAATTTTTCAACGGGTCAACACTTAACACACGTGTGGAGACACTATGGTGTGCCCACCTGAACAATGCAGCGCCGAGCCCGATGCCCTCGAAGAGCTGGTGGAACGTCAACGCCGGCACGAGCGGCCGAACCGTGCTCGGGAAGTCGGAGGCGCCCAGCGACATCCCGATGATCAGCGAGTGCACCACCACACCCAGCTCCAAAACCTTCAGAACAGTAGCATAACAATTAAGACAAGAGGTCAAATTCAGCTTGCAAATTTGCAACGCTCCGTTTCCTTTTCCTTCTTCAATGTCACAACACTGAGAAGATCGCACTCTACCTACCTGAGAGATGACGCGGTGGCGCACGAGTTCGTCGCCGTCTGGGGGGCGGCCAGCACGGACATCCCATGCGCGTGCCCGTGGTGCTCGTCCGAGGTCTCCAGTCCCGGGCGTCGGATCGTCGGTGACGGCGGCGGCCCGCTTGGCGTTGGTCCTGTGGAAGTACCCCGTAGCGACGGTATCTACCATGAGCGTGGCGATCGCGGCGAGCATGGCAACCAGCCCGACGAACGGAAAGCGCTTCCACGGCCCGCCCACGAGGCACGGCGAGCCCAGCGCCTCGAAGGCCGCGGGCAGGATGTGCACCAGCCCCGTGGCGAGGATGACGCCGCCGGCGAAGGCCTTGACGACGAGGAACAGGTCCGTCTCCGGCCGGAGCGCTGGGAACCTGCGGCCCAGAGACGGCACGCCCGCCCCGATCGCGCTCCCCGCGAGGATGCTGGCGACGGCGATGATCTTGAGCCGCAGCGCCTGCGCCTTGTCGCGGCCCACGTCGTCGGTCGCGCAGTTGTCGTCGCGGTCGGCGACGGCGAGCGCCGGCAGGACGGCGGCCAGGAGGCAGAGCACGGCAAGCCCGCGCGAGGCCATCCGCTGCCCGCAGGCCGGAGTGCGAGCGTGCATGCAACAGAGGTTGACACGTGCGTTTCTGTACTCACTCGGAAAGATCTTGTAGCACACACTAGGCTGGCAGCTCTCTGCAACTTGCTGGTCATCAACGGCGGTTCCCAGATGACTTCACTGTATCCAGCATGCTTCGATGCAAACGAAAGCATTGATGGCTTGGACGTTTGCTAGCTCGCGCGGCCAAATTGATGCGGGCGGTAAGGGCATCTCCACTCCTGCCAGCGCGCTGTTTTGATTTAAATAGCGCCGTTTTTTCCAGTCGTCCTAGGGTTCAAATAGCGCTGTTTAGCGTTGTTTTTGTGCCGGCGCACCCAGGTGGAACCCAGCACCGTGCACAGCCACACCTCTCTCGCCTTCTTCCTCTCTCTCTATCTCGCCACAGAGCACACCAGCAGCAATGGCGGAAAGGTTCCCGGCTACGACGCCGCCGCGAACGGCTTCGGCCGCCGCTTCCTCCACCCAGAGGAGGCGCAGATGCTTACCAGGCGGGCTACCCCGCGCCGCCGGATATGCGCGTCCCTGGCGCCTCGGCGGCCATGCCTCGTGGCGGCTAATCGTGGGCGGCGTCCCCGTGCCGCCGCCGCCCGAAGGAGTGGACTGCGTCGAGGCGATCCAGGAGGACCTCACCGGCCTCACGCCGGAGCAGGCGGAGGACCCACGCTGGGATCCGGCGAATACTGCGTTCTGGACGCAGTATTTCGCCCAGCGCCACGAGCAGGAGCTGCGGACACATGGCGCAACGGCCCTGTGGAGGGGCGGAAGAACTCCAAAGGCCGCCGACAATGGTGGGGTGCTCGAGGGCGCAACCTCGCCTTCGTCCTCGAGCACATCGCCGCCGGCAACAGGCCGCGGCTGACGATGCCGCCGCGTCATCGTGGCTGCCCCGGCGGATGGGCTCCACGTCCTCCTCTTCTTCCTCCGGCGCGCGCTCGGCGTCGTCCGCGCCTCCCTCGGCTCGGGTCAAGGCCGAGCAGGACGCCACGCCGCCGCCCATCCTCAACTCCGGCCGGCGCGTTCCTAGCCGTGGCGGCAGCCTTCGCATCAATGAGCGCCGCCCCGCCTCGCCGTCCTGCGCCCTTCTCCGCCTCGTCAAGCCCAAGACGGAGGGTAAGAAGAAGACGCCAATGTGGCAGGCGCCGCCCGACTACGTCAGGGCGGCCGTTTACACATGGTGGCGCTGGAGGACTTGGAGGAGTTACCCGCTGAGACCTCGCCATCGCCGCCTCCTCAACGACGTCCTCCCGGCGCCAGACGACGTCGCCGACGCCTGGTCAGCGAGGATGCACGAGCAGGAGGAGATCCAGCGCTAGCAGCGCATCCTCGAGGAGCTAGAGCGCCAGCGCGCGGAGGCGGAGAGCCAGCGCGTGGCGGCGCAGCGCGCGGCCCCTCACTGTCGCATGCCATCGCCACCGCCGTCGCTGCCCTACATCATCCTCGACCCCAGCGACGAGGACGCCCCCAGCGCGCCCGGGCCGAGCAGGTGGCACGGCGGAGACGATGGCCAAGGCCCCAGCCGCCGCGCCGGAGACTCCGACGGCGACGACGGCGGCGACTACACTGTCTTCTACAGCCATCTGGGCATGTAGAACGGCGTGTAGATCGCCAAATTATCTATTTTAGTTTGTTTTAAGTTTTTATTTTAAGTTTCTACTATGTAATCGGCAAGAACTGCGAATTTCCCCATATATGAATGAAATTCGCCTAAATTAGCTATTTTTCGTCAAAATTGTACTTTTTGATTTTTTTTGCCCAAGTCTTGGGTTTGGGCACGTATGGGAAAACGCCACCCTCAGGGCGTGAAATAGCGCCGTTGGCCCCCCAGGCGGCCCAAAATAGCGCCTTTTTTTGGCCTGGGGGAGGGCAACGAGTGAAAATGCCCTAAGAGCTAGCGGAGAAAATAAAATTGATAATGTTGTGGTGTGGAGCGTCGACAAATGGAACCCGGGCTACATGGTTCACTTTTTTTTTTAAATTGAAGTTTTAAAAAAATCTGAACAAACTCTCAGATGTAGACAATGCTGTATTCTATAACCGTTGTAAAATCTCAACAAGAATATTTTGTATTTTGAGCTGCGCATAAATGACAAAACCTGACATTTGAAAGTAGTGAACCGTGCAAAATTTCAACACTTCCAAATATGTTAGATTTTGTTATTTTTGTGAAGCCCATAATATTAATTATTTTGATATGAGATTTTTGGGAGTTAGTAGAATACAACATTTTCTACATCCAGGGAAATTTTCAGACTTTTCAAAATCTTGAAATGTGATTTTCAAAATTTTCAAAATAAAGGGCACTATGTAGCCCGGGCTCCATCTGTGGTTTCCATGTGGTGCCCGTTCTATGGCATGCACTGTTTTTTTATATATGCGCCGGCTATTTTGATGTGCATAATTTCTTCTGCTGAACAAATGTGCAACTGCTATCGGCTTTAGATTTCATTTTTTCTGCAATTTATTCTTTGAGATTTCTTATCTTCAAGTAATAATACTTTTTGTTCCACAAAATATGGTTTACCTATTATGCATAACTTAATTACTCGAAATACTTTTGCTCCACTTTACAAATAAATCCTAACTGGCCAAACCGACAGCGGAAACCATGGGAGGTGACAACAAAGCACGTGTAAAAGATAGACAACTAATGAGGCCACTCCACTCCAAAGGCGAAGAAGCTTCACGCCATGATGAAGATGCCAACGTGTTGCAACCGGATGAAATCTGAGCTACCCGACGATGCCCGAGAAGGTAACGGCGCAACACGGCACCATCGCCGCGCCCGCAACGGCGGGCTAGGGGTTTTACCGGAAACTGAACCACAGAGAGGATACCCACAACGGCGCCCCCAAGAGGGAAGTGACTCTCATAGGCATCATCGTCTTCGTTGTCAAAGCGCAGAGTTTTCGTTTGGATCCTCACCCATGTCATATGAGGTATCAAAGGACGACCTGACCCGAGGGAAGGGCCTCCTTGCCAACACGAGGCTTCTGGATTTGACTAGGAAGTCAGCCACCGAAACCACACTGACACCAGTACCGCCAGCTACCAAACCCCTCACCATCCACATGGCTAAAGGGAGGGCCACCACCACCGCAATGCCTCTCGTCGAGAAACACCCATGCAACATCACCTTCTAGGGTCGTCACCCTAGCATTCATGATTTCGAGCTCGTGGAACGATAATGCCGCCACCACGAAGCTGATGGAACAGATGGGTAGCCCAGCTAGCGATAGATCTGAGCCTGCTTGGCTCAGATCCATGGAGCATGTGGGCGGCAGAGATGCAGAAGGCATGACATACATGGGGCCTTTGTGCTGCCCCCCCCCCCCCCGGCGTACCCCATAGCAGGCAGTAGCCAGATCTAGGCCCGCTAGGCCTTGATCCAAGGCGGAAGCAACAAACCGCACTCCACCGTCCGAGGCGAGGGTCGAGCACACATCACAGTTGATGCCAGATTGGCCCGGTCGAACCCAAATCGCCAAGTTTGGCGCCGCAGCGCCCTCGTCCACCAGCACCTGAATGCACCGAAATATTCACGTACCATCACCGTTGTGTCCTACTTATGTCCGTCCAAGGTGAATATATAAGGAATATGCAATGGAATGGAAGGCCATGGGGTTGTACTTTGACTTAGCTTTGGGGCTTCCACGTCGCAGTACATTCTTGGCCAATAGTAGTTGGGTGGAGAGCATGTGATATGTCCTATCGCGTCCTAAATATCCCATGAGGCCGCCTCCATGTGATTCTTGCAAAAGGAGCAAACGAAGCAACGACGTAGAGATGATGCATAGTTTGGTTTAAACAAGTACCCTTGTTTCTTGTTGTAAGTGATAATCTTGGAATCCTACCCTTGGAAAAAGGAAAGCCAAAGGATCACGTGCATGCAAATCCTTAATCTGTTCAAGACCCAAAATAATGATTTCAAGACGCAAAAGAAGGCATTCTTACGGGAAAGAGCATCCACCAATGTTATCTTTACGTTCCTTGTAGTACTCCACAATGTAAGGAAAAAGACTATGAATTTTACCCATTTTATATGCCTTTGATTCAATTTTACTAAACATTTCAGTATCTGGTAGAATTCCAGATCACACTGGAAATAATTTTAGAAAACATTTTTTTCAGTACCACAGCGTCTAGAGTTCATCTAAGCAGGTGCGATGCAAAATTAAGCAACCAAAGTAGTATACAACTCCGTGATAAAAGTCCATCTTGTGGGTCGTGCTGGCACCGTTAGACATGTTGCTATGCATGTTGTTAGAATGTCGACACCCCTGAAGTATACAACACGATGTTTTCTTCTTCGTCTAGAGTAGCCCCCTGGTTATAATTATGGATATAATTTGTCATAGTAGTTAGCGCTCAACTTGGTCCTCACAATTTAACAGAGTTCATGTTAAGATTGCACCACACTCACTTACCTAACTTGCAGGAAAGCAACCAACAGTTGCGCTTTCACTCGTCAAGAGTCAGACAAAGAAACCGCGCCAACTTTTCGCTACGCAAGAGCGAGACAACACAACTTGTTTTCCTATCACCAAGTGCTTGCCAGTAAACCTCTGTTAGAAGATTTCTTTACCGGGCTAATACTACCTAGATAATTAATTCAGTAATTCATGTAACTTGATCTACACATATACATTTCTCAAGCTAAAAAGAAATAAACGTGCAATTAACCCTGCATCAAAAACGTGTTTGTCCTCCGTGGAGCGAGAACGTACGGTTCCTCATGCCCATATAGCAAGCATGGACATGAGAGCCGTCCCAGCCAGCAAGGAGACGTTCACGATGACCTGCAACCTTCCATTGTTTTGCACCCTAGGGTTCATGAAGTCTTCCGCTAAAAGGTCGACGAGGGCCATGTAGTTCAGAATCCCGGCGGCCGCGGCGGTGAGGAGCCCTTCCACGACCAGGGCCGGGGGCTATTCTCGTTATAACCCGTGGATATCCCGATGCCGATCAGCACGCCAACCGGCGTGGTGAGCGAGAAGAATGTCGACATCGTCAGGACAGTCCGGAGGCGAAGCTTGGCCTGAACAATGCATCCTCCGAGCCCAATCCCTTCGAAGAACTGGTGGAAAGTGAGCGCGACCACGAGTGGCCTGATCGTGCTGGCGCTCTCCGATGCGCCTAGCGACATGCCGATGATCACCGAGTGCACGATGATCCCCAGCTCCAGCACCTGCGTGATGACGCGCTGGCGGATGAGCTGCGCGTCCGACGCCCCCGCCGCCGACGCCGCGATGGCGGCCGACACGCCGTGTGCGTGCGAGTGGCCGCCGTGCGCGTGCGCGTGATGGTCCGGCGGCGTGGCCTCTACGTCGTCGTCGACTCCACGGCCGCGGAGGCCTTCTTTGCGTGCGCGGCACGCTGGAAGTACCCCGTGGCGATGGTGTCGACGACGAGGGTGGCGATGGCCGCCAGCATGGCGACGAGCCCCGCGAACGGGAACTTCTTCCACGGCCCGTCGACGAGGCAAGGCGAGCCGAGCTTCTCGAAGGCGTCCGGGAGGATGTGCACGAAGGACGTGGCGAGGATGACCCCCGCCGCGAAGGCCTTCACGGCGAAGAAGAGGTCGGTGTCCGGGCTGAGCGCCGGGAACCTCCGGCCGAGCGACGGGATAGCGCTGCCCGCCGCGCTGGCCACCAGGATGCAGAAGACGGCGATGATCTTGAGCTTCAGCGCGCCCGCCTTGTCCGTCTCTTCCTCGCCGGCCTCGCAGTCGCAGTCTGCGACGGCGAGGAGAGGGAGGGAGGAAACTACAAGGAGGAGGCACAGGGCGGCGAGCTTGAGATCGGCAGCCATGTTATTTAGTCGGAGGCAGGAGAGCGCTGATCAGCATGCTTGCATATGAGAGACGATATGCCACACACATATATACAAAGCTGCCTGTACCAGGCTACCAGCTAACCAGCTCTGCATTTGAATATTTGTTCAGCTATACTCTCCAAAAAATAGTTGTTCAGCTTGCATACAATGAGGTAGAGGTGTCAACATAATTAGTGTCAACATGATCCACAGCTAGCGACGAAACTTTCGGAAGAGCCGGTGATTAACAACCAATATTTGCCCGTTCTAGTCGACAGGGACAAATTTCGAGTGGTTAGCTCCAAACCAACGATGTACAGTTGCCAAAAACTTACCTAGAGTAGATATTATGGTGCATACTCCAGTTATCAGTGTACTCCCACTTATATGTCTGATACTCCATGTACTATACTTAAACTCATCACTTTACCCTTTATTATCAGTGCACTTTCTCAGGTTGATTTCTCGTCATTTCTGTCCCCAAGATGCCCACAGCTGTCCACCGTGCTGTTTCTTCCAGACCACCACTCTGCTGCAGACAGATGCAGTTTACTGGGCAGTCTTCAACGATTAAAAAGCCTAATGATGCTTTAACTTGAGCATCCAACTTTTTCGTATCTTAATGTAAAAGGAGCGCTTATCTCGTGCGTACAAAAAATAAAGCTCATGAGCCGCATGCATCAGGTCAACGCCGGAGCAAATAGTAGTATTAATCTGTCCCGGTGGCACATAGGCCGTCCTGAGATCTAATCTCAGATTGATCAAGCGGAGAAGAAACTATTTGCTGAGACGTGGGGTGTCGAGACAGTGAGGGGCTGAGGGCAGAGGAGTACCGGATTGGCTAGCTTATGGGACACAACGCAGGCAAGTTTAAGTCACTGACACGGGGGTCCACCGTGTGCGGGATCCACCTGTTAGTGACTCGAAGCCATCCATTCCAAGTCAGCGAATTGTAGTCGACCACATGAGGACATGAGGTACTTGGAAGATCAAACAATAATTGCGTTTGTTTTTCATAAGTCGTCTCTTGATCTCCTGCACGGCGCCGTCCGATGAGTAAGAATGTCGTCATTTGTGCAATCAGGTATAACAAACATATAAGGACACCAAAAATTATACTAGAATGCCCAGTCAAAACTTAGATAGGAGTACCAAATTCGGCTTGCTCTTTTGTCCGATTGGAATGCAAAATTAGCAGCACGCCTAACCTGATTAATTGATGAGTTTTTTTTTGCCCCATATATGAGTAACACGCCCACATTGGAAAAAATCACAATAAGTTGCCTAAATCTCGATTTGACCACTATAACATCGAGTAAAAACGTGGTAGATGTAAACCTCATAAACTAGCATCTTCGTCAAGAACCTCACAGATCATAAGGGAAATGTATATTTGCTTGGCCATTTGTTTGACATCGTTCTGTCTTCAAATGGCAAATACGGCATCATTTGTGTAACCGGACGTTACAAGTACTCGCTCCATTTCTTCGTTCCTAAATGTAAATGTTTTAACTTTTTTTTACATTCACATATCTATTTATCTATACTTTTTATAAAGCAAAACCCCACTAATGTGCATTAATTATTTTTTTATCTCTACATGCAAGGTATCCACATCATTCATGCTTTTAGCCAATCAATTATCCATGTCATCCCCACTAATATTCAATTAATTATAGTATATTATACATGCAATCTATGCACGACATCTATTTTTCAGCCATATGTCCACGTCACCATTACTTATCATCAAATACACAATAATTTCACGTTAATTAAATATAACCTCTCGACTATCGTGAGATTTTTGCATATTTCTACAAACAACTTCATATTTCATGAGTTTTGTACATTTTCATTCACACAAAGTTCTTAATTAAATTAATGCGCGGGGTATTTTTCTAGTATCTACATGTATCTAGACACGTTTTAGTGTATTTGTTCACTCATTTTAGTCTGCATCTAGTTAACATGTGCAATATCTAAAACATTTTATATTTAGGAACGCAAGGACTACTACCTTGTCCAGTTTTAGTTGACGTGATTTGTATAGCAATTTGTTCTATCCCAGCTCTCTCTCCACTAAAACTGGACGGATGGAGTATATAACATCCAAAAAAATAATATATGGATCGCGGCTAAAATAAGAGTACTCAGTTTGCCCGAGGCTTTTGGTAGATTGAACGACAAACTTGGTGGCACGTCCAACTTTAAATTTTTTAAGCACCAAGTTGATTCGACCGTGTATTTGTAACAAAGTAACGTGTTGACCAAATTTCCCATTGCTCATTTGGTTGTTGAAATGATGATATCGATGCAGTAGTGAAGTTCCTAAAAATCATAAGGGAATTGTATTGTTTATTCGGGGAGACAATCGTGTAATGACATTAGTTTGTTACATATGCACAGAGATCTTCATTGTGAAATGAACATGTAGTGATCGTTGCACGATAACTACTCAATTTTCCAGTATTTTTTCATCAAACCGCAAACTTGGTGATAGGCTATTGATTTGTTTTCTTTTAGTAAAACTTCGTCTAGTGAAGCTCAAGCCTCTTATTTTAGGGAAAACTTGGTGATAACAGTCAAAGAAACAATATGGGCCGAGCCCATGTAACGGAGCATGTAGGCGGCATGACGTGGAACCGTCGCTAACAAGCGATATATAGGAGCTCTCCCGTTCCCTTCGTTTGATTTCCCCTCTGTTTCTTGAGGAAATTTTTAAAATGCCACCAAACGAATATATCGAAATAATTGTCGTTCTAAGAATGCCATCAAACGAGTGACAGCATTCTGAAAACACCACTTCTGTCAGTTGACCGCTTGTTGACTGTTAACCGAGTTGAAAAACTTGTCAGATTTTAGTTAAATACCAAAACTACCCTCAGATTATTTCAAACAAAAAAAGAAGTAAAAAAGGCCCGACCAAAGCCCAACGAGAGAAGTATATATAACCCCCACAAGTATTGTCATTTGGACGCAGCACCCTCTCAACTAAGAAACAACACACTTCACCCCCCTAAACTTAGTAAAACCAATGATTGACCCCCTAGCCCCGGATAAGCTGTTTTGCGGGCCGGTTTTGCCGACGTGGCAGTCTGCCAAAACCAGGTAAGGTCCACCCTGTGGACAAGAAGAGGTCGAAGCGTTAGCTGGCGCCGCCACGCTCGCGCCATTGACTCCGTGACCCTCACCGGCGACAGGTAAGTGTGCTCGTCGAGGAGCTGCCCACCAACCATCAGGCGGGCGTCCCCGCCACGGTTCAGCGAGGTTACGCGCACCAAGACGCCACGGACGGGCCGCCCTGGGTGGCACGGGAAGCCGGCTCCGAGACCGAGCGGACAAAGTCAGCGACCGTAGCACCCTGCGCAGAGGTCCTGGCAACGATGGACATGGAGCGCGGACAGTGAGGCTGAGCTTCACGGCCTTGCCGCCGCCGCCGCGCTTCCCGACATCAAGCGGTTGTCCACCAGCGATTTTCCTTAGCTTGGCCGCGCCGCGCAATTGTGAGAAGATCGAGTGCTTCCGAGCGGAGCACTTCAAATCGGTCTTGGAACGCCATGGCCAAGGCCAACGGACGGCGTCTGCTCGCCGTTGCCGGCCTGCCGCTGTCGCCGTCAGACAGCACGAGCAGGACCTCGACGTTCTGGCACAGCATCTTCCCCAGCCGTATCTTGCAGTACCACTATGAGGTGTACGGGTGGATGCCCTCGCTGACTCCGGCGACCGGCAGCGCCACAGGAATTCTGGAATCTGGGAACGGGAAGGTCTTCCCGTGGTGCTCACTCTCCACGATCCCCAGATGGCATTGACTTTGATAACGAATAGCAAAGTGCCACATGGCAAAACCGGCCAACAAAACAGCTTACGCAGCGCTAGGGGGTCAATCATCTGGTTTTGAGAAGTTTTGGGGGTTAAGTGTGCTCTTTCTTAGTTGAGGGGGTGCTTCGTCCAAGTAGCAATACTTGTGGGGGTTATCTATACTTCTCTCAAGCCCAACATAGGCGTGAGGCCCTCCTTACCCGGATCGAACCAAATCCACCCCATCGCTATCCTCCTCCCCCGACCTGACTGGCGACCTGCTGAACTGCGCCGCCGCCGCAGTCAGGTCGACGCCACCGGCCGCCCCATTATCCACTGACCGTCCACCAGTCCCGCCTCCCCTCCCCTTCTTCCATTCCGTCCGCTGTCACCTCGTTTTCCTCTCCGAGCTGGTGAAGTGTGCCACCGGAAAGCAGCCTAGACGCGGCCGGCAAGCAGCCTAGACGCGTCCGGCAAGAAGCCAGGACGCCGGCGGCCTCCCCATTCTCCACTCTCCACCGAAGAGCTCCGCCTCCCCTTCTTCCATCCCACCTCCCCGTCTTTGTTCCCCGCCTGTGATTCCTCCCGTGAGGCCGCGACTGCTTCCCGTCGCCGGCACTCGCCGCCACGCCACCGCTCCTCTCGACGATAATCCCAGCTACCGCCGCTATTCCTCCCTCCCCCGCGTTCCCCGTCCGGCCTTACCCCGTTTCCCGCGCCCTCCCTTTGCCCCTAACGGCCTAACCCTAGCGGCAGAGCAGGAGGCCGGCGGCGCCCCACGGGCCACGGCGCAGTCCCAGGCTCCCGGAGAACGGACTTTGTTACTTCCGTCGCCGTCGGCGGGGAGCAGTCCAGCAGCACCCCTGCATTCCAATTGACCAATTTATTCTTGACTTCGTTCTGCAAGCTAGGTACAAGCTCAAACACTTCAACCCCAAATTGTTCAAGCTTTACAACTTGTTGTCCAATGAATTATTTAGGCTTGATGTACAATGAATTGTAGCCAACTACTAAAATAGATCGAACATTTTATTGTAAATTGTTAAAGAATGAAGAGGACCGTAGACATTGCTTCTCTTTTTTCGGAAACATGCGGCAAAGAAGAAGGCCATTGTGAATTAGTATATGTTTGTAAAAACCATAGTATTATTGTTAAACTATATATGCTAGTTTGTTGGCATTGCGCTATTTGTGGTAAACAAATTGTGAAGGTGGACCACGCTGCTTCAAAATCCTGGATCCACCACTCATAGTACTATTTGTAAATTCAAGTATAATGTGTTGACATGTCTTATTTCGGTCAGACAAAATTTTATACTCGTGCTTAGATCAACTCTAGTCGAAGCTCTGAGTATGAAGGTGGAACAACCTGCTTCAATATCCTGGGCCGCCACACTCTGAGTTCTCCCTAGTCTTGCCGCCGACTTGCCCCGAGCAGACTCGCCACTCCCAGTTTCCCAGGCTGACCCTAGCGGCAGAGCAGGAGGCCGGCGGCGCCCCACGGGCCACGGCGCAGTCCCAGGCTCCCGGAGAACGGACTTTGTTACTTCCGTCGCCGTCGGCGGGGAGCAGTCCAGCAGCACCCCTGCATTCCAATTGACCAATTTATTCTTGACTTCGTTCTGCAAGCTAGGTACAAGCTCAAACACTTCAACCCCAAATTGTTCAAGCTTTACAACTTGTTGTCCAATGAATTATTTAGGCTTGATGTACAATGAATTGTAGCCAACTACTAAAATAGATCCAACATTTTTATTGTAAATTGTTAAAGAATGAAGAGGACCGTAGACATTGCTTCTCTTTTTTCGGAAACATGCGGCAAAGAAGAAGGCCATTGTGAATTAGTATATGTTTGTAAAAACCATAGTATTATTGTTAAACTATATATGCTAGTTTGTTGGCATTGCGCTATTTGTGGTAAACAAATTGTGAAGGTGGACCACGCTGCTTCAAAATCCTGGATCCACCACTCATAGTACTATTTGTAAATTCAAGTAAATGTGTTGACATGTCTTATTTCGGTCAGACAAAATTTTATACTCGTGCTTAGATCAACTCTAGTCGAAGCTCTGAGTATGAAGGTGGAACAACCTGCTTCAATATCCTGGGCCGCCACACTCTGAGTTCTCCTAGTCTTGCCGCCGACTTGCCCCGAGCAGACTCGCCACTCCCAGTTTCCCAGGCTGACCCTAGCGGCAGAGCAGGAGGCCGGCGGCGCCCCACGGGCCACGGCGCAGTCCCAGGCTCCCGGAGAACGGACTTTGTTACTTTCCGTCGCCGTCGGCGGGGAGCAGTCCAGCAGCACCCTGCATTCCAATTGACCAATTTATTCTTGACTTCGTTCTGCAAGCTAGGTACAAGCTCAAACACTTCAACCCCAAATTGTTCAAGCTTTACAACTTGTTGTCCAATGAATTATTTAGGCTTGATGTACAATGAATTGTAGCCAACTACTAAATAGATCGAACATTTTATTGTAAATTGTTAAAGAATGAAGAGGACCGTAGACATTGCTTCTCTTTTTTCGGAAACATGCGGCAAAGAAGAAGGCCATTGTGAATTAGTATATGTTTGTAAAAACCATAGTATTATTGTTAAACTATATATGCTAGTTTGTTGGCATTGCGCTATTTGTGGTAAACAAATTGTGAAGGTGGACCACGCTGCTTCAAAATCCTGGATCCACCACTCATAGTACTATTTGTAAATTCAAGTATAATGTGTTGACATGTCTTATTTCGGTCAGACAAAATTTTATACTCGTGCTTAGATCAACTCTAGTCGAAGCTCTGAGTATGAAGGTGGAACAACCTGCTTCAATATCCTGGGCCGCCACACTCAGTTCTCCTAGTCTTGCCGCCGACTTGCCCCGAGCAGACTCGCCACTCCCAGTTTCCCAGGCTGAGTCCCACCCTCGCCTGCTGGAGACATTGGCCATGACTCCCCCCTCCCTTCCTCTATCTTCTTGAAATCTCACCACCGCCTTCTTAGGGTGTGTTTGGTTCAGCTGTGGATTTCAAAAAAGCTGCTGTGAACTGTGAGCTGTGAAAAACCCGCTGTGAGATGAGAACTGTGACAAAGCTAAAAGTCGTTTGGCTAAAACAACTGTGAATTTTATGTGAATCATCTGTAATACCCCTAATACCGTCGGAGGGTCCTCGACCGGAATTTCTCGTAGAGTTTGCCTAGCCCCGTCGTAGCCACCTAGGCCTAACCTCTGACAACCTTGCTCTTGGTTGTGCCTCGCCAGACCACCGCCAAAGTTGGTCGGAATCTCGCCGGAGTTTGTCAGACTGTCACGCGTCGTCGGACAACCGCGCTAGAGATCCGCGCCGCACCTCGCCGGACCACCGCGCTTGAACTCCTCGCCGGAGCTCTATTGTATCGAACCTCTACCACCGCTAGGACACATCGTCGTTGACTGGCAAAGACACGCAATACACGCCGGAGCTGCACCGGACCGCCTCCGATCACCTTGATTATCGCTGGACCCTCGCCGGAGTTGGCCGGATCTCGCCGAAACCACGCCGGAAATCGGCAAAGACACGCCGTACCTCACGGGAGCTGCGCTGGACCGCCTCCGGTCACCTTAGTTGGCCGGACCTTGCCGAAACGTCGCCGGAGTTGACCAAAACCTCGCCGGAAATCATCATAATCACCCAGAAACCTTTCGGGACCTCGTCGGAGCTGCCTGGACCTCGCCGGAACCTCAAACATAAGACCCCTACTACGTTCTACGGAGTACGTCGGAACTGTAGATTGCAGTCAGTTCAAATAAACATATAAATTCTGAATGCTACAGAAGTCAGTTTATATTCGTACAAATACCTACAGATTAAGTGGGACCCTTTTCAAATAAAATCATCCATGCCGCTGCATCCATATTCTAGATTCTCACGCATAAACCACAATTCAGAAAGCACTATGTACATCCGTTGCAAATCATGGAGATGAACAACGTGCTTTGTTACAGTATACTGGATTCATTTGACAAGTATCATAACAACCAAATTGAGCGAACAGCTATCTCGAACTGAAATTGAATCACTAGCTAGCTGCCGAACAACAGCCGATCGAAAAGAAAGAGGGACAATGCAGGATCAATCGCGCTCCACCGCAGAACTATTCCTAACGCAGGATCATCCCAGCCACGGGGAATCAAAGAGGATAAAGGGAGGGAGTTCCTGTCCGGAACTTTTATGCGATACTGGGGAGCGTAGCAAGGAGATCGGAGGAACAGCTTGGGGCGGCACAATTCCGGCCGGATGTGGGGTGCGGCGCGACGACGCAAGGCCGACCAGATGTGGCTGGGCGGGGCCCGGAGTTCAGCGGGAAGGAGCGGATAAGGGAAGCGGACGGCGGAGGAGGGCTGGTTGAGGGCTAGACGTGCGGCTCGCCGCCGCCGCCGGCGCTGGCTGGACGGGCGGCCAGAAGGACGGCGGCTGCAACCTAGCCTGTGACCTCTCTGTTCGATGAGTTGTTTTTTGGTGTTCGCTCAGATGCGGAAGAAAAGAAGGTCGAAAGGGTATGACTTACCAGTGGCATGGCGGGTAATTTCTAACCAAAGGTTCGATCTCAACGCGGTGAAGCAGGGGTGAAGGTGCTGCGAGAAATACACTGTGAGAAGCTGGTTGCGTTTGCCGAATCTGCTGTGAAAAATATGCGTTTGGTTAGCGTTCAGCTTTCGCGCAGCAGAAGCAGGTTTGATAAGCCAAACCAAACGGACCCTTAGTAGCCTGCCTCCACCATCTAGAAGATCCACTGTTGGCCCCGTTATCCTGAAGTGCCAGTGCTGCCGCCGTATTCCTCCATAGACTTGAAGGTCCACCGCCGTATCCCTTCGCCCGTCTCCTCCTCTCCAGAAGTTGAAAGCTGTTTGATGTAATGCATATGAATTGTTCTGCTCGTGTTTGTTCGTGTTCCGACATTTTTTGTGCAATTTGGATAATTTGAGAGTCCTCATCCTATTAAGGAGAATTTTAGATAATGTGAGATTCCTCATCCTTTTAAGGACAATTTTATATGATCATTATTTTACCTTGAACTTCTGGTTGTACATTCTGGGGCATATGTAGTTTAGACACTAATGTAGCTGTTTCTCACTCATACCTTTTAGCTTGCTTTAATCTCAGATCTGGCGTAGGCTCAATGTCAACTATTTCTGATCAGAAGAAACGGACCTTGGAAGCCATTCAACAGCGTTATGCAGCAGCTAAAGCTAAGAAACTGCAAGATGAACAGCCAAAGTACCAGAAGAACAAAGATAACACCCCCAGACCCAAGTTTGATGCACGAAGGAAAGGAAAAACACCCGAATTCACCCCTTCTCTAACTTCTACACTTCAAGGTTCTATTTTGTCCACCATGCTCCATTCTGTTGATGTTATTTTTATACATCTAACCAGTTTTTCTCATACTGCTGCTGATTTTCAGCTCAAGCAAATTCCAGCTATCAGCAAAAACCTTCTGCTTCCGCAGGTAAACCCACGTCTTATGTGTGTGTTCCTGGCTGTGTAACAACTAACAAATACCATTTTAACCTTGTAGATGGAGAAGTCCACCATATATACTCTGAACTTTCATTTGCTCTTCATGAAAATTTGAACCAGCATGACCAAGATGGCTTTTCGGTAAATGTTTTGATGATCTGGGTTGTGGAACTCAAAATCTAACTTTATATGTGATCAAACAAACTCTAATATATTTTGGGGTGAACTTTGGTGTAGGATCTCGATAACACAGACGTAGTTCACAGTGTTGTATATGATATAATTCAGAAAGGTGGAGAAGCCGGGAAAATTTCGAAGGGATCCAAAAAGTTAAAGCTAGAAAAAGGGATTCTTTTAGATAACTATGTCCAGCGGGGTCCTATGTTAGTGGATGCACAATCACAATCTTTGTTGATTCACTCGAAGCGGTCAAAAAGACACATGTCACTGAAGCAACATAAGAAATGTGGATCATTTGATTTACATGATACATTCCACAGGTAAGTGTCGTTCAAGATTAGTGTGTAGCTTTAAGGTCTCTACCTCTATCATGACTATTTACATGACATTAGTGAACCATTAATATCCTTGCTAAAATCGCCACATATGGTATCCTCTGAGTTTATGCAGTTTTACATTTGATTCTTGTTCTTGCAGGTTTGACCTCTATAAGCCAATGCATGAAATGTGGAAAGGGTATATTCTAGAGCTTACTAAAAGTACCCCGTATGGATCTCTCACTATCTTTTCTTTCTGTTACTTTCAGGCCTGTTTTCCATCTCCGTGCTATTTACTTTTATTGGGAAAGATAAAATGGTTGTGATTTTTACTTCTTTTTTACCATTTAATTTACACCAGCCGCTGAAAAGAGCAATGTTTGCGCATAGTACCAGATTATGTTAAAAAATAGTGCCTTTTACCATGGTCCTTACCCAATGTCCTACATGGACAAATAGGTAGCTTGATCCAGTGACCCGGGATCATGCCTCTTTCTGTAAATACGGGCACACCGGAGTAGGCTGACTGGTCACATATAGCATGGTTGTGGTGTTGTTAATGTCGGCCAAGATTAGTCACATGTCTTCACATCAGTGTGCTACTTTCAACCTCTGATCAGAAAACAAGTAAACTGGATTACTCCTAAAGGTTGACCCTATTTGGAAAGTCACTTCATGCTCTACGAGTGGTTCCTAGGTGTCCACTCCTGGATAGGCTCAGTTAGAATCAAGGCCCTGCCCTGGTAAAAAGCCCAACCTTCTAACATAATTCAGTGGTAATTTGCACAACCAGTGTTAAATTAAATGTAAAGAGCACAATTAGCAAAAGCAAAGGCACTTGCTCTCATAGTCTTAAATTTCTTCCTTAATTGTTTTAGACTTATTGGTGTCTACTTTTTGAAGAATCATGTTGCTCATTTGTTGAACTGTGCATTTGATTATATGACTGACTGTACAGTTTGTGTCGACTTATGATCACACGAACTCACAGCTTTTATGATGTTAATAAATGCAAGCCCATCCAAAATGCTATCTGTATATAAACATAAATACTGTAGGGACTAAATCATTTGGTATTCATCTTATTGTTCTATAGAATTTTACTATGTGGAGTTCAGAATGAAATTTGAAGAGTTAAATAATCAAATCATGTAATGTAATCATGGATCAGTTTAACCTTTTCCAGATTTGGGCTAACCCTTTATTATGCCTATTCTATACCGTGCATGAAGTATTGATGTTCCCTATTTCTCCATAGGAAAAAAAGATTGTCTGAATACCTCCTTTCAGCGGATCTTCATGGGGCCCTTATAATAGGTGATTTCATATACTGGACATAGTTACTGTACTGTTAGACTGTTTCTATTTTCTTCATTTGCCTTTTGTAATTTGCAGTGGCAGAATGCAAAGCAGCCTCATACCAAGGTGTAAGTGGCATCATGATTAGGGACACTGCAGAGACTTTTGGAATTATATCAGAGGACAACCGCTTCCGAGGTACATACTATTCCCCTTTGTAATGCAATATTTTGAACATGCTTGTATGAACTGATTATTATTTTGTTTGAGAGCATGGCTGTTACAAAAAAAAAAAAAAAAATCTGGAAAACAGGGCTGGTACAATCTTGTGTCGGCTTTTCTTTTATATTGTAATCCAATACTTCTATTTCCCATTGTTCGTGCAAAAAATTTGTAGTGTAACTCTTTCATCCATATGGTTCAGTGTGCTCAAAGAAACAATATGAGATAAGTTAGTTACGTTGAATTTACAACAGAAGGTTGATCTGTGAAGGAACATTACCTGTTTTCCACACTTGAATTTTTTTTTTAGAAATGTACACTTGAAAATTTCATGACAGAAGTTCAACCAGCCTACTTGCTGTTGCTGTAAAACATCATGTTCTACTCCCAGTCAGCCGAACTGCTCTGTCGTCTTACCAATATATGTTGCGTAGAAACATGAATGAATCTATTAATTATTGCAAACCTGATGAGATAGATGTCTAAGTAGCTCACTTTGAATCCTGCAGTCGTACCAAAAGCTGGGTCAGTTTTCATCCTCCAAGCCGATTGCTGGAAGGTTACACTGATCGGCGACAAGCTCTCACCAAAGGAGAAGCTGAAGGAGAACCAACGGCTGCAGCGCGCGCAGTCCCTGATCAGATAGGATTTCCAACCTCCACAGGAGAAGTTGAAGGAGGACCAGCACCAGCATAGTGCGCAGTCACGGATAGTCTAGAGTTTCCAACCTGTTACTATTTTTCAAACTTTTTTTTTTTGCCTCAGAGGAATTTATAGTGTTGAGCAGGTTGCACCCATGTAGAACAGAAACACCCATGATTCAGTACCAGGTAGTGCCGGTGTGGTTGACACTTGGTTTGATTTCTGATGGATAATCTCATAATCATGTCTGCTTGGGTCCGTTCACGGCTGCAGCGAATTCCCCACTGCCGTCTCCAATAGAAGCAGCCAGTGATCATGTGCGCTGCTGCTATAACGATTGCCTCGCCTGC
The DNA here is from genome assembly GCA_947311845.1 of Poa pratensis. Taxonomy (NCBI): domain Eukaryota; kingdom Viridiplantae; phylum Streptophyta; class Magnoliopsida; order Poales; family Poaceae; genus Poa; species Poa pratensis. The sequence goes on along the minus strand of CAMZMU010000059.1, from coordinate 36,140,201 downwards.
TAGCTAATAAGATGAATTATAGTTTATCGCAGCAATAAAGAGATTATGGTAGTACTCGGACAGTCATACAGACGAAATGGGTCACCCGGGTGCAGCGCAGGGTCACAAGTGCGGGATGGCGACGCTGGGTAAGCTCCGGATTTAGTTGCTTGACGTGACTGACTCACTGACCTCCGTTCACTTTTATATGTCTAGATACACTCATTTTTATACACTCATTTTTGTACGTATGTAGACCAAACTATAATATGTACCATGGCCCATGCTTTATAAAAGGAGGGAGTACGGTTAAACTGAGCGAACGAATCTGCTCAGTACAGCTACACAAATATTGGATGAACGAACAGCTAGGCTGGGCCTAGATCCGCGCTTGTTGGGCTCAATCCAGGCCGCGCTCCCATGTTGAGCTCTTTACTTCCTGATGAGGCCCGGTTATTTGAGGATTTCCTATATATCGATCCGTGCGACGATAAGCACACATCGCACACACCCCGCGTGTTACTGGGCTCGGCCCACTTTAGACTGCTCGTACATGGGCCGGGTTTAAGTTTTTTGAAAACTGAATAATTTTTATTCAAATCTGAACAAATTTCAAATCTGAACAAATTTTAGATCTGAATTTTTTTTCAATCTGAACGAAATTCAAATCTGAACAAATTTCAAATCTGAACTAATTTTGAATCTGAACAAATTTTGAATCCGAACGAATTTCAAATCCGAACGAATTTCGGATCCGAACGAATTTCAAATCTGAACGAATTTCTAATCTGAACGATTTTCAAATCTGGAAAAAAAATCAAATTTGAACATATTTTAGATCTGAATGAATTTCAAATCCGAACGATTTTGGTTCCGAAAATCTTTTAAAATTTTCAAATCCGAAAAAAAACAGGAAAAAAATGAAATAGAATAAAGAAAAAGAAACAGGAAAAAAATGAAAAATAAAAAAAATCCGAAAAGTGCAGAAACACAGAGAACTATAGCTATTATCGTATTGGGCCGGCCCACGAAGGGGTGTGCGACGCTTGCCTATCATCGACCTGGTCGATGAATAGGTTTTGTCGTTATTTGGGCCGCGTCTAGGATGTAAATGGGACCATAAATAAATGGTGCCACATAATACCACATATTTTGGTGAACAGTTTAAAAAAAAGTTTCATTTCCTAAGAAAATTAACTACCAGCCTACTTATATGGGATTACGTGGCGCCATTTACCTCTCTATTTACATCCCTAGCCGCGTCCCACCAACGCACCGTTCGGGCTGGGCAGCCAGCGTGATCGCGCAAGTGCTTTTGTCCCACATCGGATCGTTAACACCGTACGAAGCTGCTTAAATTAGGGCTTGGCACGTCACGTCTTGCCGAGCTCAGTGGCGTGGGCTCATATCCCATCTCTTGGGGGTAACAGTTAGCTCGGTTACGAGGTATTGCTGGGCTACAGACTGGGGAGCCTGTAACCTAACCGGCCAAATCGTGTAGGGGGCGCAGCCTCTCTCCCATCCAACTGCTTTTTTAATCATAACACTTATTTTACTCATCGTGTTTTGCGTTTTAGATTTACATGTTGTGTTTTTATTATTTTGATATTTCATGTACTTCCTTTGTTAATTTTTTTCAATTGTCCATCCAAGTAATCGCCACTAACTTTTCAGTTTTGACTTGTAAAAGACGCCTCTCCCATCTTTCCAACTCTATCCACCACCTAAAACTCTTTTCACTTATGGCCCCCTTCTCTATTTCGTCTGACAGCCATGACGGCGACTAGAGGAGTCGGACCCATCCTTTTTATAAAAAAATATCTTGTTAGTCATGCTTTTCTTTGATTTATGTTTCCCTAGCAGCATCGACATGGTGGCGGCGATGCCATGTTGGAATAAGGCACTTCCGAACTTTTTCTACATTGAGGGCGTCCGATTCAGCGTTGACGAAGGGTTCACGAGGGTTTGTCACTTCAGATCTTGGCAGTTGGTGTGTCTTTCAAAAAAAAACATTCGCGTAGTTTTTAGCGCGACGACTTCGACCTCTCATTTTTTTGTGTTCTGCGACAAGATCGAATTTCTACAACCATCTTGGATTGGTGATGAAGAATTGCAATCATGTGCTGCGTGTGGTGTTGCCCCGACCGATGTTTCTTCGACGACTACAAGTCTTGTATGACGAGGGCAGGTGTGTCCTTTTCCTTTACTGTGTGTTCAGGGAATTCTTCAGCCTCAGATGGACGACGATCAAGAGAAGGAAGAAGACCCTAGGTATGATTTGGATGTAATTTTAATCTTTGCTGGTTGGTTTGTGTCTCGTTGCTGTATTGCCTTTTCTCAACCAAAAAAAAAAAAAAAAAAAATCAGTTTCGAGGAATCGCACGCGAGGACCCTTTTTGAGTTTTTAGATCGCAGCACATCAGTGGCAGCTGCACACAACTGAAAATAGCAATCAAGTCAAAACCGAAAGCTTCGTCTCGACCATCGAAAAAGACCTCCACCCTCCGCCACTTCGCCGCCCGCAGCGCGGCCGGCCGACGCTGCCGCCTGCCGTGGCCGCGACGCTCCACTTCGCTAGCTCTCCCTCCCTCCCTTCAAACACCCACCCACCAAACCCCACCACCGTCCTCTTCCCTTCCGTCTCCACTCCACTCCAGTCCACTGCAGCAGCAGCAGCAGCAAGCGATCAGAGATCGATGGCCGTCCCCTCCGCCTCCGCCGACCGGAAGCGGCGCCCCATCCTCCTCTCGCTCTCGCTCTTCCTCCTCCTCTCCGCACTCCTCGTCCTCCTCTTCCTCTTCCTCGGCCCCTCCACCCAGTCCCTCGCCTTCCTCCCCTCCCGCCTCTCCTCCGCCCCCTCCCTCCCTCCCCTCCAACACCAGCCAACCCCGATCTCAATTCCCACCCCAAGAACCTCGTCCGACCTGCCGCCCAACGCCCCAGCCTCCTCCGTCCCGGAAGCGGAGGAGAAGGCCGACGCATCGCCGCCAGACGGCCCCGCCGTCGTCGCAGGGGGCAGCGGAACACGGCCAGTCGACGACACCAGCGAAGCCGCGGGAGGGGATGAAGACGACGAGGCGGTGGCGGAGGTGAAGTGGGAGACGTGCAAGGTGAGGAGGGGAGTGTCGGCGGCGGACTACATCCCCTGCCTCGACAACATCAAGGCCATCAAGTCGCTGCGCTCCAGGCGGCACATGGAGCACCGGGAGCGCCACTGCCCCGCGCCATCGCCCAGGTGCCTCGTGCGGACGCCGGCGGGGTACCGGCTGCCCGTGCCGTGGCCGCGCAGCCGTGACATGGTGAGGAACTTGCGCGCTTGCCTCTGTCGGTAAGACACGCTCTAGTTAGTTTTCCTGTTCATGTGCTCTGCTTTCGTCGTTTATACTACCCGTACCGTCCGATTGGTGTGATTGGGTGCTCAACTTCCACAATATATAATTTTGATACTAGAACGTAATCAATAGAACGCTGCAAACTAGGAAGAAATGGATGCCTTCTGTTTCTCGGTTAGAACATAATCTCAACTAGGAACGTTCTCTGTTTTTCAAATCTACTTTGCTTATTGAGCGGCAGTTTAACTTATCCGGGGTGTATGAGAGATTGAGAGCATTAGGAACACATGGACCTCTGACTTTTCGACCAATATGTTTATGAGGTTTAGGCAGCTAGTGAATCCTGCACTATAATTTACCTTGATGAAATGGATGCCTTTTGTGGCGAAAGATTTCACTTTTTAATCCAACGAGCTCCCCTCGTCGATTTCCACTAGAGAAACCGCTTTACAATCATAAAAAAACTAATCGAAAGAAAAGAATGAAAAGCAAAGCGAAAACATCACCCAGAGATTTCACTAGATGCCTACTAATGCTTCTTAATCTGCTTTCTGAATTCCAGATTTGGTACAACAATGTTCCTCACCCAAAACTGGTGGAGTATAAGAAGGACCAGAAATGGGTTACAAAGTCTGGTGATTATCTTGTTTTCCCTGGAGGTGGAACTCAATTCAAAGATGGCATCGCAAGATACATTCAGTTTGTAGAACAGGTAGATATTAATCTGTCACCTTGATCTATGTTTGCACTTTGAACCGGTTAAGTTTGCAACAAAGTTCCTTCAGTAGTTTCTTGCCCAAGTGGTGTACCTGTTTATTGAGATGCTTCTTACATGTATGTTTGCCCATGTACATCATTCCTCTTATAGTGTTGAGACTTAAGACCCCTAAATTAATTAGTCTGCACTAAATATCCACCTTCATGTTAATATCTTCCTTCTTCTTTCTCGCGGTGAATATCATTTCCTCTTATAGTTTGGATTAAGACCCCTAAACTCATTCTTTATGCACACCCATTTTTCAAAGTTAGAACAGATATTAATCTGTCACCTTGATCTATGTTTGCACTTTGAACCGTTTAAGTTGCAGTTATCCTGTGTTTGTGTTGCTTAAATAATTGTTCCTATTGGGGTACAGTTAGTTACAGTTTTCTCTACAATGCTGCCATCGGTTTCATCATCATAGCTTTCTTTCATGAATTCATATAATATTTTCCCGTACAATTTTGTTTATAGATAATGCCTACCATTCAATGGGGAACACATACAAGAACTGTCCTGGATGTTGGATGTGGTGTTGCCAGCTTTGGTGGATACCTGCTTGACAGGAATGTAATTACTATGTCATTGGCCCCAAAAGATGAGCATGAAGCTCAGATACAGTTTGCATTAGAGCGTGGAATTCCAGCATTTTTAGGAGTGATCGGAACTCAAAAGCTCCCTTTCCCTGATAATGCATTTGATGTGGTCCACTGTGCAAGGTGCAGAGTCCGTTGGTATGAGAATGGCAAGTGTTCTGTTTTTTTCAATCCATTTATAAGCTACTGCAGTATCTATATCTTCTATTTGCAGATAAGTGTAGTATTTTTTTCTCATGCTAATCTATTTTTGAATATCTATTACTATTGGGAATGTGCAGGTGGGAAACCATTATTGGAGCTTAACAGAGTGCTAAAGCCTGGAGGATTTTTCATTTGGTCTGCAACCCCTGTCTATCGTCAAGAAGAAAGAGATCAAGCTGACTGGAATGGTTCGTGAGCTTACATATTCTATTACATGTTGTAGCCTCAGTTTTCATCCTAGTAATAATATCTATAGAGATTGGCACAAGTGTTAGATAAAATGAACAGATACTCATATCTGTGAACATTGGTGAAAAGCAGGCTATAATACACTGAAGCAAAGTTGGAGACTATAGAGAATTGTAGTAGATACTTTCATGGTTTTAAAGGCGTCCCTAAGGCGACGCTTAGGCGCTAAGGCGCCTCCCCTCCGCCTTAGGCGCCGCTTAGGCGCTTAGGTGCCTAAAGCGTCCGCTTAGGTGACGCTTAGGCGCCCCCCATCCGCCTTACAAACCATGGACACTTTTAGTTTAGGCTAATTCTGTAGAAAAGGATATATGTCCTCGTACATGAATACATGTGTGGAGGTAGAACAAGTATTGGTGTCACTAATACGTAAATGACAACATATTTCAGTATTTTACTCAAGTTTCTAAAGATGTCTACAACATTGCCTCGTTAATTCTATATATAGTTTTGCTTCTTGCCATAACATTGTTTACTTCTCAAGTAGTGCCATTTTTATGCCAATTTGGCTAACTGGAAATCTCTTACATGTGGCAGCAATGGTTACTCTGACCAAATCGATCTGCTGGAGAACAGTAGTAAAATCTCAAGATATTAATGGAATTGGTGTTGTTATATATCAAAAACCAGCATCGAATTCTTGCTACCTTGAGAGGAAAGCCAACGAACCCCATCTGTGCTCCAAGAAAGACGGATCACGTTTTCCTTGGTATGTTGTAGCTTGTCCTCTATTTTCTCTTGTCGTTGTTTCGCCAGAAGCTCAGACTGCTAAAGGTCTTCTAGCAGCTAGTGGCCTCTTTCTGTTAATAACTTACTGGTTCACTGACAGACATCCTTGTTTGATTGATACCATTTGCACCCTGCTCTGATTGTAGACACCATAGTTTATAAGTAACTTATACTGCAGTTTTGAATCGGTGTCATCTATACCCATTTGTTTTATCTTTTCTTTTGCAGGTATGCTCCTCTTGATAGTTGCATTTTGCCAACTGCTGTTTCCAGTTCAGATGAAACAAAAAACTCACACCTTCTGTGGCCTGAAAGACTTGTCAGATATGCAAGTGTACCATACGATTCTGCTACTACTGAGAAGTTTGATGGTGATACAAAGTATTGGAAGCAAGTCATTTCAGATGTATACTCTAATGACTTTCCAGTTAATTGGTCAAGTGTCCGTAATGTTATGGACATGAATGCTGGTTATGGAGGGTAAGAGAAGACAACTTTCTGCTGATTAATTTTGTGAAATTCATTTTCTTATGCCACCAATATCAATCCTTGTAGCTTTAATGCTTCTACTTTGTAGATGCTTTTTTGGGTAGATGTTCGCTCATTGGTTGTGACTGGTTTTGATCATTCAATTATATAGTTTGTTAGTACAAAAATAGCTTGAACTCAGTTATCCTCCTTCAGCAATGGACTAAATGTCTCTCTTTATTGGATACTAGACTGCCAAGTCAGATGTCTGTTTTCTTATGGGGATTATGCAAATCAGAAACTTCCTTAGTGGCACTAAAGGTCTTATTTTTGTAATCAGATGTAGATTTGTGTACGTATAGTTGTTATCCTTTTTTTATTAACCAGGTATTGTACGCGTTTAAAAAGAAACCAGGTATTGTTGTTATTGGAGTAATGAAAGACTGTTTCATGATGCGGATATTAATCAGGCTAGTTTTGTTGAAGCAGATTTGCAGCAGCACTTGTTGATCAACCTTTATGGGTTATGAATGTCGTACCTATTGGGAAGTCAGATACCTTGCCAGTGATTTTTAGCAGAGGTTTTATTGGGGTGTATCATGATTGGTGTGAATCTTTCAACACATACCCAAGGACCTATGATGTTCTTCACATGAGTGATCTCCTCGGAAGCCTTAGGTAAACAGTCATGCCTCTATGAATTTTACGACATGGGCTCCCTTTTGTGAGTATAGCCTGATATCGGTGTCTCCCTTTAGGTGTGACATCCTTGAAGTAGCAGCCGAAGTCGACAGGATATTGAGGCCTGGCAGATGGTTTGTGTTGAAAGACACCATGGACATAATAAGAAAGATGCGCCCGGTTCTTCGCTCTCTGCACTATGAAACTGTAGTTGTGAAGCGGCAATATCTCGTTGCTACAAAGAGTTTCTGGCGTCCTGGGGCTTCGAGATCAGGATGACATGGACCAAACTTCAAAGGAAGTTCGTCAACGCCCAGAAGTTCTGTTGATTATGTAAAGTTCTGATTGGATCGATTCTTTTATACATCAGAGATATACTTTGGTCAGATCCTCTGAAATTTTGGCGGTATAGATACACACTTGTGCTCTCTGTTGCACCAATTCTTTTCTTGTCAAAGCGAAGTAAAGGGATGCCATAGTTTGGAGGATAGTGCTAACAGATGCGCACAGACGGGATATGAGATCATCTTTTGTATACTTGTTCATCGGTTGTACATTGAACAACAAATATTTTGAAGCATGAAGAAATATGAGACTCCTCCTTTCTTCTTGTGTTCTTAGTTCTGCAAGAGCAATATGCAGGTATATATGTATCTACAGATGTGCAGTACCTGTAGGCTGCTATAGCACTTGAATCCGCAAGAGAACGGCGATCCGTTTTCTGTCATTACTATTCACTTATCTGTGTGTTTTCTGCATCTTGAGTATGCGATTGAATCTGATTTCCATGCATCACTTGTTTATAGAACGTCGGCCCTCCGTATATTGTCTGAGTGTTCACTTTAGATATTTTTGAAACTTCTATACGATTACCACGCAGCTTTTACCGTTAACGATGGTTTTCACCTGATGTTTTCCTGGGTCATGTTGGCATGTTGCTGGGCTGCCGTGCGCTTTGTTGTCTTGTGCGGCAGTGGTACGAGGCCCGTCAGGCGCCGGCGCGAATTAGTGTTCCTACGCGCATAAAAACCGACTGCTGCTTGCTCGAAAGTTGACAACCGACTGTCTGGTGTTTCTCTCTGCCTGTAGAAAGGTATTTCTTGCTCGCAGGGAGTCGTCGTCGCAGTTGCAAGTAAGAGGTTTAGCTGCCAAAATTACTCGAAACTGAGGAGTCTATAACTAGACTGGATGCTGCACTAGCTTGTACCCAGATTAAGCTAGCAACTAGCTAGCCACGATTCAGGTGGGGAAGCTCTTCTTGATCGATCTACTTGGCGTGCATGACATCCATGTCTAAACTAGGTGCTAATTAACTATAGCCATGAACACGCATAATGCATATTTCGAGACCCAGTTTAATTACTACTAGTACTAATCAGCAAGCCATGCATGCTTAAGCGCTAGCTACTCGTTATTACTGATTCACCTATGAAACACTAAAATGTCATGCATGCATTTTTTTTATAAAGGGAAATATGTTAATATCAAGTACACCCGGTCATGCATGCATATGCTACCATATTTTCTTTTTCAGTAAACAGCATACGGTAGCAGCTGATAAAATCCTTTTGAGTGATAAACATATACAACTCCTTTATTTTGCTTTTCTCGCGGGAACCTTTTGTTTTCCCTTTTCTTTTCATATAAAACTCCCTTATCTGTTTCCTTTTTTCTTTTCATATATTCGCCGTGAGCTCCATGGGTGCATGTACACTATTGCTACACTGTGCATGCTAACGTCGTTGTAATATATATTCCTCTAGTCTAGGTTCTCTCATAAAGTCCCGGCCGTACATGCTATCATAGTGCATAATTTTTCCTAGAAAATATAAGTAAAGTTAATCTCGATCTGACCCCACTAATTCATTTGTAATCAATATTGAGTGCTCGCTACACTGGACATAGAATCATCCTACCTGACGTTTGCTTAACTTTGACCAAATACGTTATTCTATTTCTATAAATATAGCTATGCATGCAAAACATAATAATCAAAATAACACAAAAATAGTACAAAAACATGCCCATATTTAAATTCTAGTAGATCGTGCGGCCATTGTGTCCCATTGCCATTATAAAGGGATTAAATACATACGATATATTATTCCAACCAAGCAAAGTAGGCACAACATATAGTGATGCTAAAGGTGGCTGTGTGCATCAATGGCTGGGTGTTCACAAATAATATTTCCATGCCCTAACAATTATTGGATTTGGCGCAACTATCAAAACCTTAGTGGAAAAAAAATGAAAACCAATAGCTTGAAGTAGAAATTCATATTTCCATGAACATTGCTAGATGGTATTTGTATGTTGTGGAAGGAAAAATAATGGATGATTGTAGTTTAATTGCAAATAGACCACCGCACCTTATTTATCCTAACTTGATTGCTGCCCTCAAAGTTAAACATTGTTTGTCCATACATTAGTAGCTAGTCTGAAAACAGGCAAATTTTCTTCTAGATAGGGTATGGATCTATATCAAAGCTTTATAAGGAAAGTCTGGTCCCGCAACGCCAATACCCCAAAAGGTCAATCAACTATCAGACCGTCTAGATTTGGTCCATTGATCCAACATGAATTTGAAAATGGCACGACAAATGTTTTTTCACACACATGGCAACCCAGTCTGCATAAAAACTTCCCAAATTCAGGAAACCATACATATTCGGTTAAAGTTACTAGAGTTTGCAAGAATTTATACATGCCCAATCAGAAAAATATTCTAGAAAATCACAAAACTATTTTATTATTTTAAATACGCTTATTTTTTAAATATTATTTTTATTCGCTTCGCATTTTCCTCTAATTACTGAGTATTGAAAAATAGAGAAGTCCATTATTTGTTTCCTAGTTTTTTGTCAAACTTTTCTCTTGTGTAGGCCGCCACATTAGTGAAATCAAGAGACTAGACTGAGGCTGCACTAGCTTGTACACCTAGGTTAAGCTAGCAACTAGCTAGCCATGATTAAGGTGGGGAAGCCCCTCTTGACTTATCCCCGTTGTGCATGGCATCAGTGTCTAAACTAGCTTCTAATTAACTAGCAATGAACATGCATAATGCATGTTTGGAGACCCCCAGTAATCAGCAAGCGCATGCTTACGCCTAGCTACCCGCCTAGCTGTACTGTTTCCCTAAAGATAACACTACGGTTTAAAAAACTGAGCGGCCAAACACAGCCAAAATGTCATGCATGCATATGCTAGCAAATATTCCATTTCTTTAACTAGCATTTGGTAGCCGCTAGTAAAATCCTTTTGAGTGATAAACATATAGAACACCTTTATTTTGCATTTTTCGCGGGTACCTTCATCCACTTATCTATTTCCTTTTCTTTCATGTTTTCGCTGTGAGCTTCGTGGGTGCGACACTATAGGTACACTGTGCATGCTAACGTTGTTGATATATATTCGTCTAGTCCAAGTTGTCTCATAAAGTACTCGATCCGTACATGTTATCATAGCGCATAATTTTGTGTGGGAAATATAATTATAGTTGATCTCGATCAGACCCCACTAATTCATTTGATATGAAATTTCAGTGCTCGGTGCACTGGATAAAGAATAATTCTACCTTACGTTTGCTTAGCTTTGGCAAATATTGAACACTATATCTATAAATATATATGTGCATATAAAAACCAAGAATGAAAAAACCTGGAATAGCACAGGAACATGCATGTATACAAATTCAAGTAAATCAAGCGGGCGTGCCAACATGTACGCATTGTGTGTCATACACTAGTACAAACCTGACTTTAAAAGACGGACCTAGAGCCGGTTGAATGGAAAATATTATCGGCCGTTTGGGAAGAGCTGCCTCAAACAGCCGTAATTTTGCGTCCGTCGCGAATATTATCTCTGACGGTTTATATTAGCGCTCGTCTCGCATAGGATACACATCATAGACAGCCAGCGAGATTACCCGTCATAGACATATTGCAGACGGCCAATACATCCGCGTGTCGCTAATTGCATAACGTCTGAGACGGCCAGTAAAAGGAACCGGCACTAACCTATATATGCAAAAGTAATATATACATTTAGATCATAGTTCCCTATTTGCGCTGCTTAGCATAGTAATTAAGTAGAGGTACTTATATATACAGAAAGACCAACAAAAGAACGCGCGTACTCGATCTACTATATAAACAGAGCGCGCGCTGCGCGCATATATATGGCGCCGCAGATCTTGCGAGACGACGTCGACGCGCGCAAGAGAGCTCGCGATCTCTAGCTAGTTCTTACAGTCCCAGCCGGTACCCCGGCCACCTTCGTCGTCGGCGATCTTCGAGCCGCCACCGGTACCCCAGCCACCATCGTTGTCCTGATCCTGGTTGTTCTTCGAGGTCTCGCCACTCCATGAGCCATCGTCGGCGATCTTCGACGACTCGCCAGTACCCCAGCCAGTACCGGCATAGGCGTTCTTCGAGGAGCCGGCGGCGCCGCTTCTGCTCCAGCAGCCACCATCGACGTTCGTCGTCGACGAGCCACCCCAGCTGCCAGGGCCGACCTCGATCATGAATCTGTCATAGTCGTACTTCTAGCCGACATGATGATCGTCGTCATCGCTGTCGTCCAGATCATCATCGCTGCCGTCGACGCTGATGTCGTAGTACTCGCACCGCCGCGGCTTGCGACTCGGCATCCGCTTCTTGGCTTCCCCGCGGAGGTGAGCCGTCCCCTTTTCGACCACGTCGAGCACTCGGTTGAGCTCGTACGAGACAAACCCATCGACAGTCGCGTACTCGAGGTTGTCATCATTTTGTGGGATCTGCTCACAGCAATCATGTTTCGAATAATGTAACTTGGACTTCATATCCTTGTAGTAGTCATCGATGAGATCGACTACCATGGTGGCCATGCCGGTCTTCACTTCTCCGTTCTTCCGGTAGCGGTGCTGAAGATCGATGTGATACTCTTCTGGGATTTTGAAATCCCAGGTTCTCTGCATGACCGTCCGGTCATTTGTTATGTCGACGTTACTAAAATAAATTTTCTTCTGAAGGAAATTGGACAGATGATGACCCACAAGTATAGGGGATCGCAACAGTCTTCGAGTGAAGTAAAACCCAAATTTATTGATTCGACACAAGGAGAGCCAAAGAATACTTATAAGCCTTAGCAGCTGAGTTGTCAGTTCATCCACACCTGGAAAAGCACTAGTAACAGGGGTGATGTGAAAGCAGCAGTAATATGAGAGAAATAGTAGCAGTAACACATAAGCGATGGCACCAGAAAATAGTTGCTGGCGTGGAGTTGACGGGAAAGCAATAATGATTTCAGATGGACCGGGGTTCTCAGCTATCTACACTAGAGGTAACTCTCCAAACAAAGAACATGTGTTGGGTAAACAAATTACAGTTGGGCTATTGATAAAATTGCGAGGGCATGAAAATGCACATTATGATACGATAAAGTTCACTGTAGTATTTAATTGGGAATTACAACAATATACATAGACCGCTTACTAGCTGCATCTATGACTCATAATCCACTCACATGATAGCTTCCGGGTCTCCCATGAGTATTAAGTTGCAAGCAACAGATTATAGCATTAAGCAAAGTGTGTAATGTAAACAAACGCATTAGACTTAAATGCAGTACCCTTAAGCTAAGCATCGGTTATTTTATCCCTAGTAGCAACAACACATCTACAGCCTTAGTCGTTTCTGTCAATCAAGCACAGGCTTCTAGAGGCATGAACCCACTATCTAGCATAAATACCCTCTCTTGGAGATACAAGCAATAATTTGATCAAGGTAACTACAAGTACGGAGAGCATGCAAGATCTTAAATAAAACATAAGTACGATAACATGATGAACAAACTGATCATAATTCGACAATTCATCGGATCCCAACAAACACAACACCAATTACATCAGATGGATCTCAATCATGTAAGGCAGCTCATGAGATCATTATATTGAAGTACATGGGAGAGAGAGTACCAACTAGCTACTGCTAGAACCCGTAGTCCATGGGGGAACTACTCAGAAACCATCATGGAGGCGAAGTAGAGGCTGCGTGGTTGATGGAGACGGCTCCGGGGGTCAATCCCCGTCCCGACAGGGTGCCGAAACAGGAACTGCTGACCCCCGAAACTAGGGTTTGTGATGGCGGCGGAGCTCAGACGCATTTTTGGAAATTTCTTTTGGTCTTCTGGGGTTTTTAGGTCACACGTGAATTTATAGGCAAAGACTCGACGCGTGGCGGTGCTCTGGTGGGGCAGGCGGGCCCACGGCGCAGGGTAGTACCTGGTGATAACCCCCAAGAGCAGGGGATCACTGTAGCACCTCTCAATGTGGAAGTAAGGTATCGATCCGCAGGAGCAAGAAGGAAAAGTTATCTATTCCCTACAACTAAAGTGTCACAAGTTTTAATTGATTATGCACTAAACAAGTTTAAGTAACAAGATGGTTGATTTAATGGATGGAAGTTTAATGCAACAAAACAAGAATGTAAAAGTGTCCCAATCCTCTTCAATGCAAGAGGACAAGACAAATGTTTTCTCTTATAGGAACAATGGACATGGGTTCATGGTTCACTTAATCCTCTCTCTCATCTACGGTGATTATCATGTTATAGATAAAGTACACACAATTGTCATGTTTTAATGGTAGCTTTTAATGATGGCTATATGTTCTAAAACACATAGTTGAAAAAAATACTCATTTGTGTTGCTAGGTCACCCTCGTAAGGCTAGCGTGGTTGCTCTCACTCCCACATCATACTCTTCCTTTTTACCCCTAGATAAAGGATGTTGGGCTATATTTCACATGTCACTCAATACATATGCCGTTGTCACATCGGCCATCCCGTACCTACATACATCATACTTCATAATGGACAATATTCTAAACACTAGTGCAATGATTCATAATTCGTGTGCATGACCACATCTCTCTCATCTATCCACACTTGGTGGTGTCAATCACCTCATGACAAGGATAAACAAGGCATTATTGCATAAATCAAACCATCACATGCATCATAGAATATCTCTAAAGTATGACAAATCATAAAAGTTCCAACACAACAGTAAATGCATAACAAATCATCTCATACCACAATATCCACCATAGGAATTACATAGATGACCGTAATCATGTTCAGCAGCTCATACGGTACTAATTAGTGAAGCTCAAAGAGAGGAGAGATGCATAAGTTACCACCACAAACCCAAGTCCAGGGGGTGGACTACTCCCCCTTCATCATGGAGACGGTGGAGAAGTCGTCGGAGAAGATGGAGACCTCCCCGCAGCGCCCCGTCGGAGTTTTCCCCCTCCAATCTGCAGCTCCAGGCCTCTGTTTCGTGGTTTCTGTGTTTCGGCGGCGCTCTCTTTCGCGAAAGCCCTGGGGGGGGGGGGGGTCTATATATAGTCGTTTTTAGGTCAAGACGAAGCTTCGGGAAGAAAGATCGACGGCAGCGGAGGCCCGAGGGCCAGGATGGGGGACCCCACGCAGTCAGGGAATCTGGCCGCGTGGGCCCACCCCTTTCTGCCTTCTGGTCTCCGTTTCTTCGATTCCTTTGCGCCTACGTTTCGTTCGTTCCAAAAAAGTGATCCCGTAAAGTTTCAGGTCATTTGGACGTCGTTTGGGTCCCTGAAACATCAAAATATAGAAAAAGGGGTTTTCTGACAGCGCAGGGTTAATTCCAGAAAAATGGGGAAGTAGTTAATTATCCCCAAAACTCAATATAAATCATGAATATAACCCTCATATGATGCAAATAACATGGAATAACATGTAATAAAATGTAAAGTTCATGTATGCATTTTACATGCATCACCTGGCCGCGCCCCTAGGCCGCGTGCTGGCTGTGGGGCCCGCCTCTAGGTGGTCTTCTGGCTCCGTGGCTTATTTGTGCTGGAAATAATTCAGGTAAATTTTCGTCCAATTCCGAGCACTTTCATTTTTGGGCCTTTTCTGCAATAAACAGCCAAAACAGACAGAAGCTGGCACTGGGCACTAGGTTAATAGGTTAGTCCAATAAATGTCATAAAATGATATAAATTTAGAATAAACATGTGGCATTTGATATAAAACAAGCATGGAACATCAAAAATTATAGATACGTTTTAGACGTATCAACAGATCCCCAAGCTTAGTTCTGCTCGTCCTCGAGTAGGTAAACGATAAAAAAAGATAATTTTTGAGTGACATGCTACCAACATAATCTTGATCCAATAGTAATGTAAGCATGTGAACTGAGATCAAATCATTCAAAACAAATGTCTATAATTGATATTAAACAAACAGATGATAAAGCAAGACAATTAAACAAGTCAAAACTTTTCATGGATGATGCTATAAAGACATGAAACCGTACAAAGTTCATTATAGATGATTAAGCATTCAGTGTAGAAGTTCCATCCTTCTACTCAAGCATCAAGCAATCTTTCACAAGCATAGAAAGGATCCAGTCAAGTAAAAGTATCACAAACATAATGAATCAACTGTTTAGAAGTTTTACTCAACGGTGAGCGTAAGCATTTGGTATTGGCACCAGGATGTTATGGCAAAGAGAATAATAATGGGGTTTGGAAGGCCAATGGAAGAAAGGCTCACAAAGCTGTAAGTGATCATTAGACAAGAGGAAGTCTTATAATCGAAGCTATGCAAGGAGTAGTGATTGCCATGCAACGGATGCACATAGAGCTATAAGTGTATGAAAGCTCTCCAATGGAACTAGTGGGGGTGCATCCAACTTGGTTGCTCATGAAGACCTAGAGCACTTTTGAGGAGGCTCATCATTGAAATATACAACCCAAGTTCTATAACGTAAATTCCCCACATAGTTATACTAATGAAACATGAGAACTCTCTCATATGAAGCATAGGTGCTACTAGCACAAATGATGACTATAAAACTGGTGCTAAACATGAGCACAAGTGTGGATAAAGGATAGTAATGTTGCCCCTCTCTCTTTATTTCTTTCTTTTTTTCTTTTTTTCTTTTTTCTCTTTTTTTTCTTTTTCTGTTTCTCTTTTCAATGGCCTCCGTGGCTTTTTCACTTTTCTCTCCCTCACTGTAGGGGCAACACTCTAATATGACAACACTTTTTGGTACAAATAACTCATAATGAACAAAACATGATGTATAAAACTATGCCTCTGCCAGTGTAGCAGGATGTGCAATGATCTAGCGTAACATGGGTAAAACCACACATCAGCTGTATAGAATCATGCAAAGCAATATATAACAATGATGAATGACAACAAGTCATGTAATGTAAGGTGGAAGTTGCATGGCAATATATCTCGGAACAGCTATGGAAATGTTGTGATAGGTAGTTATGGTGGCTGTTTTGAGGTGTTTGGCTTATGTGTAGGAGAACAAGATGAAGTTCTCCCACGGGGTTGGATGTACTGGCGAAGTATGCACAACTCTCAATGTGAGCAGAAGGCAATGCACAACACCGAAGAGGCTAGCAAAATATGGATGGTGGAAGTGCCAAAAACCGTAGCTCAACATTAGTCAAAAAGAACTCACAAGTTTATTGCAAACAACTAGCAGGTTCAACATTAAGAGCATGATTAAATTTACCCAAGAGGGCCGTTCACTGGGCACAAGTACCCCGCTAGATCCCTCGACCTTAGCACGCAACTATGTTGTTTCCAAAAACCTTCAACATGAGAAGCTATCAAGTCCAACTACACCTTCAGCAATTTTAGAGTTTGTAGTACGGTACAAGCTTTAATAACACATCCACTAATCAAATTTTAACTTAAGTAACCAGCAAGCGTTTAACATCTAGCTTCTTAATATCTCAAAACATTTGCAAGGAATCAAGTTATCAAAGTTCAATGATCTACAAGACTATGCAGGTTTTTCATTATACCACTACCACATGCATAACATTTCCTGAACCAACATATTAACCAAGCAACTCTCCAAACAAATATAAGTGAAGCAAGAGAGTACTTTCTATAAAAGAACTAATAGCTCTGAATAAGAGATACATGAAAACCAAGAGCTAGAAGCTAAACAGAGCAAAAACAGAATACTCAACAGATATAAGTGAAGCACATGAGTATTATATGAATAAGCGGAGCGTGTCTCTCTCCCAAACAAGATAGTTAGGATCCAACATTGATATGATCAGAGAACTAAACAAAAAAAAACACACAGACGCTCCAAGAACAACACACAACATGTGAAGAAATAAAAATATAGTCTCACTAGAGATGACCTGATAATTTGTTGATGAAGAAGGGGATGCCTTGGGCATCCCCAAGCTTAGACGCTTGAGTCTTCTTGATATATGCAGGGAAGGTCCATGGGAGCTTCCCCAAGCTTAAGCTTTTATCTCTTCTTGATCTTCTTGTATCATCCTCCTCTCTTAATACTTGAAAACTTCCTTCACACATAATTTCTCATAAACTTCATTAGAGGGTTAGTACTCAAAAACATTAATCCACTTTGGTTCTGTAGAGACACATTGCAAGAACTCAATGAAACATTAGCTACAGCCTCCATGTATGGAGAACCTCGCATAAAGTCCGCGAAGAGACAATGCAAAAAACAGAGACAATCTGTCAAAAACAGAACAGCCAGTAAAGACGAATTTTTTCGAGACACTTACGTAACTCAAATCAGAAAACTCGAAACTAACGAAAGATAGATATAAAGCTCAGGCTTCTGCTCAAAAATTTGCAGATTAAAATAATATTCCGTGATTTTTCACGAATTGTTACCGTGAGGCACAAAATCTGTTTCCGGAGAGCAAACCCAACTTTAACACTTTCTTGCCATTAGAGGTTCTTCTTGGCACAACAAAACAAAAATAAAGGATACAAAGGAGTTGTTACAGAAGTAAGCAACATCCTTGACTCAAGAAAACAAAAAATAACAGAAAATAAATTTGGGTTGTCTCCCAAAAGCGCTTTTCTTTAATGCCTTTTAGCTAGGCTTATTGATAGTTTTAATGATGCTCACATAAGAATATAAAATGAAGCAAAAGGGAGCATCAAGAAGCAAATACGAAACACATTTAAGTCTAACCCACTTCCTATGCATAGGAATCTTGTAAACAAATAAATTCATGAAGAACATAGTGACAAGCATAGAAAGGTAAAACAAGAACAACTTCAGAACTTTCAACATAAAGAGAGGTGTTTTAGTAACATGAAAATTTCTACAATCATATTTTCCTCTCTCATAATAATTTCCAGTAGCATCATGAATAAACTCAACAATATAACTATCGCATAAAGCATGCTTTTCATGATCTACAAACATATAATTTTTATCAAGCTCCAAAATAGTGGAATCAAAAATTTCAAACCCACTTTTAATAATATTATAACAAGATGATTGATCATTCTCAAGAGGTATGGGACTCCATCTAGATAAAGTCAAGTCCTCTCCAATCCCATTTTCAGTAGTAGTACAATTAACATTATCAAGCAACATAGGACCATCATCTAGAGCTTTATCATAAACATTTTCTAGGCAAACTTTCTCATTACCATGCATTTCGAATTTAGGCATAAATAGAGGATTATCATAAGACTTATCAAAATAGCATGGATTATCATAAACAACAGTAGCATAATCATTTGCACAAGTTTCATTCATAGGGGATATTTCAATAGAATCCATAGGAACATAACATTCATCCTCCTTTGGTAAGCATGGAGGGCAATCAAATAGTGTAAGAGATAAAGAGTTACTCTCATTAGAAGGTAGGCATGGGTTAATCCACTCTTCCTCCTTTTGTTCATCACTCTCTTCCTCTTTTTCATCCAATGAGCTTTCAGCTTCAGTAATTTCTTCTTCCACAGGTTCCTGAAAGGCAACAAGTTCTTCTTGAGAATAAATTTTCTCAAGAAATTCAGTAATATAATGATTATCATTATAATATTCAAGGCAATATCCAAGTATAGAAAAATTCTCAGTTTTATAAGGAGCATCGTCTCTATTTTTAAGCAAAGCAGCAATTTCATAAGCTCCCATAAAGGCAACAAATTCTTCAATTTGTTCAAGATTATCCAAGTCATAATTTCCTTTAACATAAGCAGCCAAGGTTTCATTATCATTATAATCACATTGGAATGGGAGGTGTTTATGCCTTCTACAACAAAAATATTCATTAAAGCACCAAGATTCATCATATGTAGAGCACAAGTTTCTAGCAAAACCATTCAATGTATTTATTTGTCCCCATAAATATTTCCCTTTTTGAGACAAGCGGTATTCCTTATAATATTTTTGTTCATCCTCCGTGAACCCACCTTGCCAATAAGATACAGTTTCATAGAAGTTAACCATAGCAACAGTTTTTTTTAGATTTTTCAGTTTTTTAAATTTTTATGGATTTTCGAATATATAAGAAAAATAAAACTAAACAAAAATAAACTAAACAAAAGTAAACTAAACAAAACACAACTAAACAGAAGTAAACAAAGCACAATAAAACTAGACAAAAGTAAACTAAACAAAACAAAATAAAAACAAAACAGAGAGAGAGGTAGAGTGTACTCCCCAAGTGAACTTATAAGTAGAGCTATGCTCCCCGGCAACGGCGCCAGAAAATAGTCTTGATGACCCACAAGTATAGGGGATCGCAACAGTCTTCGAGGAAGTAAAACCCAAATTTATTGATTCGACACAAGGGGAGCCAAAGAATACTTATAAGCCTTAGCAGCTGAGTTGTCAGTTCAGCCACACCTGGAAAAGCACTAGTAACAGGGGTGATGTGAAAGCAGCAGTAATATGAGAGCAATAGTAGCAGTAACACAGAAGCGATGGCACCAGAAAATAGTTGCTGGCGTGGAGTTGACGGGAAAGCAATAATGATTTCAGATGGACCGGGGTTCTCAGCTATCTACACTAGAGGTAACTCTCCAAACAAAGAACATGTGTTGGGTGAACAAATTACAGTTGGGCAATTGATAAAATTGTGAGGGCATGAAAATGCACATTATGATAAGATAAAGTTCACAGTATTTAATTGGGCATTACAACAATATACATAGACCGCTTACTAGCTGCATCTATGACTCATAATCCACTCACAGGATAGCTTCCGGGTCTCCCATGAGTATTAAGTTGCAAGCAACAGATTATAGCATTAAGCAAAGTGTGTAATGTAAACAAACGCATTAGACTTAACAGCAGTACCCTTAAGCTAAGCATCGGTTATTTTATCCCTAGTAGCAACAGCACATCTACAGCCTTAGTCGTTTCTGTCAATCAAGCCAGGCTTCTAGAGGCATGAACCCACTATCTAGCATAAATACCCTCTCTTGGAGATACAAGCAACTACTTGATCAAGGTAACTACAAGTACCGGAGAGCATGCAAGATCTTAAATAAAACATAAGTACGATAACATGATGAACAAACTGATCATAATTCCACAATTCATCGGATCCCAACAAACACAACACCAATTACATCAGATGGATCTCAATCATGTAAGAGCTCATGCTCATGAGATCATTGTATTGAAGTACATGGGAGAGAGAGTACCAACTAGCTACTGCTAGAACCCGTAGTCCATGGGGAACTACTCACAAACCATCATGGAGGCGAAGTAGAGGCGGCGTGGTTGATGGAGACGGCTCCGGGGGTCAATCCCCATCCCGGCAGGGTGCCGAAACAGGAACTGCTGACCCCCGAAACTAGGGTTTGTGATGGCGGCGGAGCTCGGACGCGTTTCTGGAAATTTCCTCTGGTCTTCGGGTTTTTAGGTCACGCGTGAATTTATAGGTGAAGACTCGACGCGAGGCGGTGCTCTGGTGGGGCAGGCGGGCCCACGGCGTGGGGTAGTACCTGGCCGCGCCCTAGGATGCGTGCTGGCTGTGGGGCCCGCCTCCAGGTGGTCTTCTGGCTCCGTGGCTTATTTGTGCTGGAAATAATTCAGGTAAATTTTCGTCCAATTCTGAGCACTTTCATTTTTTGGCCTTTTCTGCAATAAACAACCAAAACAGACAGAAGCTGGCACTGGGCACTAGGTTAATAGGTTAGTCCAATAAATGTCATAAAATGATATAAACTTTAGAATAAACATGTGGCATTTGATATAAAACAAGCATGGAAATCAAAAATTATAGATATGTTTTAGACGTATCAACAGATCCGGCGGACAGGTCTTGTACTTTGTACTGCAGAGTATGAGAAATCCATCGATCAATAGAAACACAATTAACAAAATGCTATAGAGATGAAGATCAGAAAAAACCAAATGTGAAAAGTAAAAACTGACTGATTATGAAATCGATGCACAAATTAAATTGGAGAGTACATATTGTGATCATTGCGAAACTAAAACCGAATAAACGTAGAGACACAGATTTATACTAGATCTGTTTGTACGTACCACTGGAATACGAGGACGACCATGTTCAAGCCGAGTTGGACGACGGCGACTTGTTTGCTTCTTTCATCGCCCTAGGTGTACTCCAAGTCGAGCCCCACGAATCTATCGCGGCCCACCTTTTGTCGGAGCAAACCCTCGTACTCCAATAGGGTTTTCTTAACCTGCTCACTGTCGGTGGTGTAGACAACGTGGATATCCTTCCCACCGTGGATATCAACGGAGCGCTCGAGCGTCAAGAATTCTCCGGCGGCGACAGCCATGGTGATTTGGAGGGTGCAAAGCAGAGGAGATGGCGATGAACAATTGCCGAAAGGGGAAAACAGAGGAGGCAGAAGAGAGAGAGAGAGAGCGACTGTGGCACAGAAGACTGACCGCACGGGCGTGGAAGACGAGTAGAAAATGGTAAAAAAATAGAACCGCACGCGGTTACCCCCGTGCCGCTGACAGGTGGGCCCGTGTTGATTTGACGGCTGCATTGATGATCAAGGGACTGTTGGGAGCAATAATGTACCGTGCCGGCCGCGTCGCACTAGCATCAACCGTTAATGGGAGCACATACATGTGGCAGCAAAAGTTAGTGATCTGGAGGCTCCAGCTACCGCCCCCGCGGTTACTGATTGCTACCGCGTCCTAGTAACGCAGCTGCTACCACGTCGCGGTAAAGCAACTGCTGCCGCGTCGCACCAACACAACATCTCATCTGGACTGTTCTATTTTCATGCTAAAAAATCAAGGCAATCATTTTCTGGAGCGTCCGGGAACGTTCCGAGTTTTTAGTAAAACTATATTTTTAGCTATTTACCGTATTTAATATGTAAACAATTTGGAAAACTATATGAAACTTCCCATTTCTGCGTTATATATAGTACCAAATTGGCGTGGTCGGTAAATTTCGAAATTCCTATACAAGTGCAGTGAAACTGTATGGTGACAAGTTCAACCTCTTAGAAGAAATGCATGACAAGTATCACCAAAGTTTGGACATGATATAATCTCTTTGATATATGACCTTATTTCTGGGCATGGAGCTTCATTAACCCCAAACAGGCATACATTCACTTGCATTTGTTTTTTTCCTTCAATAATTTTGAATATTTTGAATTTTATAAGTACAAATCTTATTCCGGAATGCACGAATATATTCGGATACTCCGGCTACTCTGTGTTTGGCGGGAATCGAAATTTTGGGTCCAAATTGAGGATGGGGATTTTTCCCCATTTGCAGCCCCTCCTCCTTTCAAACCCGTATCCATCTTCCTTTCGCTCTCCACCCGTGCAAATCTGTAGCCTCACGGCCCTCCTCCACTTCCCCCCCCCCCCCCGCCGCTGCAAATCTCTAGCCTCGCCACCGATGAATCCCTAGCATCACTGCCCTCATCAATCGCCCACCCTGCAAATCCCTAGATTCGCCGCCTGTGCCACAAAATACCTAGATTCGCCGCCGCTGCAAATCCCTAGCCTCGGCGCCCTCCCCCACCCCCTCCCCACACTGCAAATACCTAGATTCGCCGCCGCTACAAATCCCTAGCGTCGCCGCCGATGAATCCCTAGCGTCGCCGCCCTCATCAATCGCCCACCCTGCAAATCCCCAGATTCGCCGCCTGTGCCGCAAAATACCTAGATTTGCCGCCGCTGCAAATCCCTAGCCTCGGCGCCCTCCCCCACCCCCTCGCCGGCACTGCAAATATCTAGATTCGCCGCCGCTACAAATCCCTAGCCTCGCCACCCTCTTACACCCCCTCGCCGGCACTGCAAATACCTAGATTCGCCGCCGCTGCGAAACCGTATGGCCAGCCCTCCCTGTTGCACTCGCCAGCAGGCCCGTCAGGTAAGAGATGGTCCTCCCTCCTCGTCTGGCGATTAGCTATGCGCGGACGAGTTCTGGTTCAATCCCCATGTATCAATCAAGAAACTAGATTTACTAGTAACCTGGAAGATTGGCCTGAGTTGGGGCAACTTCACAAAATGATTCATGTCTAATATTAGTAGATGCCTAATATTCTCTTTGATAGTATAGAATTGTTTTGCATCTTCATGAAATAATTCATGTCTCATACATACTGTCATGCGTAGCCTTTAATTAAGTACACTACTTTTATATTAATAGATGCATAATATTCTCTTGGATAGTATAGAATTAACTTATTGCTGCAAAGTGAATGAATTGTTTTGGATCTTCATGAAATGATTCATGTCTCATACTTACTGTCTTCTGGTTCTTATGATTGGTGCAACTATACTTAGTTAAGATTTTTTTACTCATTCTCTCACAAATGGCAGATAAAGCCATGCTCATTCAGTGTTCGGCTAGAAAAGTATTGTGAACGCAAGTGTATGGTAAGAAAACAAGGCTTCCAAATATACATATGATTTGTGTTTTGTGGATTTAATATGACACAATTTATGTGTTTCTTTCTGTTTTTGTTGAACAGTATGTACCATGTACAGCTCGTCGAGCGTTCAACGATTTACTGCGAGATCAGACTGTGTTGTTTCGTGCCCTTGGGAGCACATACAACATTCATGTGCACAGAGGACGTAACAAGACCTACTTGCACGGCAAACAATGGCAACAGTTCATCACCAAGAACAATCTCGGCGCGGGAGATATGCTAGTGTTTACCATGACACCACATCCCACGATATCTGTTGCCACTGGAGAAAGAGGCAACAACAAAGATGAAACTGATGAGATTGATGTTGATTCTGACAGTTCTGAAGATCACATTGATGACGATGACAGAATCATAGTAGCCCAAAGAGTTTGTCTCAACAACCATGAGAAGAACCGCCTCGTTAAGCTTCTACCAGTAGGAGCCTATGTTGGAGTTCTATTTGTGACTCGCTTGACGAGCACAAACTTGAACAGGCATGAGATGGTATGTACCCACAAGACCGCCTCTTTCATGCCTCTTTAATTTATAGAAAAAATGACATATATAGTTATGTTATCTTCCATGCACAGAAACTACCTAAGGTGATAGCATAAGAGGCTGGCATACCGGCTCAGGGCCTGGCTGGACTATGACTTGGAGCAGCCGGAATCATCATCGTCATCATGTACAACAAGAGAATCGACGTACGCTTTGACTTCGACAAGCTGGGGTGGAAGAACTTCATTGAAGGCAAGAATTTTGTGGCTGATCGACCTGTTTTGATCATTCTAAGAAAAATGAATAACTTGGAGTTCCTGATTGAGTTCCAGCTCATAAAGAGCTTGTTAAGGTTGGGGGTATGGTAAACACTTATCTGATTAGGGCTACTTGTGCTTATGCTAGCTGTTGGCATGTCTTATATGTGATCGACTTGTGCTTATATGTGATTTCTGCCAAATTGCGGTTGGAGACATGTTACATGTGAATTGCTTCTGCGAATGGAACAGGGGATGATTCCTTGTTTGTGGCGATCTGTTAATTATTCTGTTTTGCTCTACAAAGTTGGACCCCCCCGGAATTATACCCGGAGGCAACTTATATTACGGCCGGAGGGCAATGCCGGACCCCACGGGTACCATGCGACGGCCAGACATTATATACGTTGCTGATTAGTCACGATCACCGACGGGTGTTTCTGATGGCCGTCTCTATATGGGAGACGACTGATTCTCCCGGCCGTCTCAGGGATGAGCTCATCCCGGCCGTCTCAGGGATGGAGCGTACATTAGAGACCCCCGCGCAGAGACAGACAGTTTAACCGGCTGAGATGACTCTCTGGGCCGGCTCTAATATACGTTTCTGTACTAGTGATAGCCATTATAAAGTGATTAGGTACACACAATATATTTTTCCAAAGTGCACACTATATATAGTGATATTAAAGGTGGTTGTGTGCATCAACTGATGTAGACTATCCTTTTAGTAAATATAATCATACTTAAAATTTGACGTCATTTCTTTAATATCTAATGGCCTATATGATCTCACGAGACCAGTAGTACATAATATTTCTATGTGCTAATAATTTATCGGATATCGCATAACTAAAATCTCAAAGGGCATAAATGAGAACCACTAGTTTGAAGTAAAAATTCATAATGGCATGACCAATGCTAGTTGGTATTTGTATGTTTATTGTGAAAGGAAAATAATGGATTTTTTATTGTAGTTTAATTACAAATCGACCAACACACCTTGTTTATATTAATATGATTGATGACCTCAAAGTTAAATAGTGTCTATCAAGATATTAGTAACTAGTTTGAAAGCACAAGCAACTTTTCTGCTTCCTAGGGTATGGATCTGTAGAATAATGTTATAAGGAAAAGGTATGTTTTTGGTTACTCCACTATTGCCAAAGTCTAAGTTTGGTCCCTCAACCCCAATTCTAAAAAAGGTCTCTCGGGTATCAAAACTGTCTAGATTTCATCCATTAATTCAGAAAAAGTGAATTTATGGCATGGTGGATGTTTTTTCACGCACATGGCTAGGTCGGGTGAAATGTCGCACGAGAGCTATTTCAGTCAACGATGTTGCATTGGAGACAATTCAGCTCAAAGATGTCGCATAAGAGCTATCAGCCCCAAACTAGACGGTTTTGATACTTGTGAGACGACAAATATGTAGTATGGAGTTGCATGATCAAGTTCTTAACCTTGAGTTCATAGTTGAATATATGTAACGTATTTATGACTCTAGGTGCAGATGCGACAAGGTAAAAGAAAACTTGTAGTTTTGGATAAATCTAAAAACATGTAATGAGGGATGATGTGTGAGTGCAATTAACTACTGGTTCGGAAATGTGGGGGTTGTGCATAATTATTTTGTGGTACACTTAGAGTTGCTGTTTTAGACTCTCCTTTCCACTTTTGTTCTCTGCAACCCACCAAAGAGTTTTATGGGAGAAAAATATTTCACAAAAGAGGGCTGTTCTTAAAATTTCCAGATCCACATGCACTTCACAAATGAAGAAGGGTCGATCATCGTGATTGGTGTGGCCTTGAGGATTAATAGACCGGTTCGCGCTAATGGAGATTAGAGTTTCGTATGTAAAAGCTGCGTGCTGGTTTCTTCTACCCGCAACAACGTGAGCTATCTACGCATGCATGCTCTCTACCAGACAGCTACTACGTACTGTATCCTTTTTACTAAATGATCCTTAATCAAACTTTCAGCTAATTGTGACACTTCAAATAATTTTTAGCCAAGTATGACCCTTTTTAGTCACGCCACTTGAGATGGCTTCATTCCGGCCCAAAAATGTCACCGCACAGTCGTTTCTCTAATTGGGCAGCCATTTGCAAAGGCGTTTCTCCGAGGCCCTAACGTTAACGGCTGATGAGGGAGTAACGGCGACTTATACTGTTATATTATTATACAACCTCCGATTCATATTAATGGACTCAACTTTATCTAGATACGGATGTATCTAGTTAAGTGTTTAGACTAGATGCATCCGTATCTAGACAATGTTGAGACCATTAATATGGATCGGAGGGAGTAGTGTTTGTGCCTTCTAATGTTCCTTGTTCTTTATGTAAAGGGAGTACGTGCTTCCCTTTATATATTAAAACTATGTGCTAGCTCAGCTGGTCGTGCCCACGAGTCCCTAACAGTAGAAATACTATACTACACAAGTACGTATGCTAGTACACGTACAGTACCTTATGATGTACGGAGTACGTACTGTGTGCACCTATGCACCCTGCACAAACTGCGTGTTCTGAAATTCCACATCGGTTGCCATAGACACAGTGGCATACATACTCCAGTGCCGTACAAAGCACATGCGCGCAGCTATTTACCTTAAACACACACTGCAGTTCAATCACCACCACACACCACGAGCTAGCTAGTAATTAAGTAGCTCTGCACATCGCATGACACAGAGTCAGAAGGATAGGTCACTGGTGAAGATTAAGCCCACGGTAGTTGTTTCATACCAACATATAAATTGACAAGTCGACATAATCAAGTACTCCCTCCGATCCATATTAATGGACTCAACTTTATCTAGATACGGGCTCCCGTATCTAGATAAAGTTGAGTCCATTAATATGGATCGGAGCGAGTATCTATATATAGTACCGTGGTGTTCTATGTATAGGTTTGGATAATAGCGATGTTTACCTGAAATCCTATTTGTTTTTAGAAAAGAAGTGACGTAGGTGTTTTTAGAAAAGAAGTGACGTAGGTATTTGTTTTTAGAAAAGAAGTGACGTAGGTGTTTTTAGAAAAGAAGTGACGTAGGTATGCAAATTGGTTTTCCCGTGCTTCACCCTTCATCGTATACATAAATTGTTTCACAGATCGTTAATCTGATTAGCGTTTGTACTATAGTTGTCGAATTAATAGGAATCCATTACCACGATAATACTGCATACAACTACATCCCTATTTTACATGACACACACATAGTTCGAGGTTCAACTTTGACCATTGATTTAACCAACGTAAGGTGCAATCCGAAGTATCAAAATTATTCCATAGAAGTCTTATTACAAAAGAGGTCACTAGTGGTATAAATTTCATGACACATGTTTCGTGTATTATTACTAAAAAGATACCCCGCGCGTTGCGGCTGAAATCTTTTTAAGAATTTTATTGTGTAAAGAAAGACATATAAGACCCATGGAATTTGAAGTTCTATAAAAAATAGGGAAGGTTCAGTTGATCTCAATTGTCGAAAGGCTAAATTTAATTGTCATGATTTTTTTTTGTATTTGATGATTAAAAACTGTGACATGGACAATTGGATGGATAAAAAGTACATGACGCGGATATGTTGCATGTAAGAAACTATTGACATTAATGAAAATTAGTGGGAAGAAATGGACATTTGTTTGGCTAAAAGAATGGATAATGTGGATAGTTTGCATGTTGAGATAGAAAAATAATAAATGCATGTAGTGGGGTTTTGCTTTATAATAAGTATATATAGATAGATTGGTCAAATTGAAAGTCAAGTTAAATCGCACAAAGCAATAACACGGCCATGTAGGGAGTAGTTATCAAATAAATTGTTAGTTGCTTTTTGGCATGCACTTTTAAGCTGAGATATAAAGTGGGTATTCAAGTGTTATCAACAACTAGGGTGATGACATTGTTTAAAAAAATTAGTACTCCTAGGAGTCCGAGTATCATGTAAGTCATGTAAAAATGGAGAAAAATGTTTAGGAGCATGGTAACTATATTTGTTAGTATCACCTGGTAACTGAGTGGTATAACCTGACTATAATCGACTAAGAAGTAAGTGACAACAATCTGACAATCGTAGACGATTTTCTCTCTCAAAATATGTCAATATGGAATCTAATTTTGAATATCTCCTTGCGACGCCAATGATAAAAACATATCGTCAAACGGTTATTTGTTAAATAAAAGTTGTTTATAAGTCCAAAAATTCGAGGGAATCGTCAATGCATGATATCATCTGTGCATGTATTTGTCATTTGCTTTTCGATCCACGAGAGACGTGAGATCGATGGAACACTACGTTGTGATGCAACTGCGTAGTACAGCCCTTATTAGTTATCTTGGCAGGCATCATGCATCCCGTGTCAGTGACGCCGATTAATCAAGACGGCGTACCTATGACAGCAAAGAACAAAGCGACGAGGGGCCGGTGTGCCTTGTATATTAGCCTGCGCAGCGAATGTAGGTACGAGCTCAAAATTTCAAATTCGTCACGGCGCCAATCATCACAGATGGAGAATCCAATGATGCGTGTGCCTCCGTAATTAATCCTCCCTACCCCTGTCCGTACGCCCTAGTAACAAAATTACAAAAGGATTACCAGTCGATCCAACGTTGCAACCACACGGCCCCCGGCCGAATAAAGCATAAGCAACCTGGCTAACTAGCCTTGCGGTATTCTTGAATTATAGTACGTGGCTAGCTAGTTAGCTAGCTAATACTCCCTCTGTTCCAATATATAAGACGTTTTAGCTCTTCAACATGGTGTCTAGGTGCATACTAAATAGAGTGTGCATACACACTAAAATATATCTACATATATGTGAATATAGACAAATGTTAAAACATCTTATATTTAGGAACGGATGGAGTACTATATATCATCAAACGACCCTCCAAGATTCAAGAAACTAAAAGAAAATTAAGCAAATACGATTTGGTGTTCTTCCAAGAGGCAAGGGTGCAACATGCGCCTTAGGACTGTTTTTCAACAGAATCATTTTGTTGATTCCTAGCAACACGTATCTAGATGGTACAAGCACAAATCTTAGGACTTACGAGGGAGTGTAACAAGTAGCTCATGAACTGACTAAACATTGCACATGTCATTCAATAGTGATAAAGCTATTGGATGTGAATATCTTATAGGCGTCAAGGCGTGGACATAGCGTGTCGACCGAAGTGTGTCTAGGGTCTCCCGGAGCCTGCACCTATCAGTGCTAATGCAGCTACCTCGAGGAGATATATGGACACGCTACATCCATAATCTGACCGCGACAATAAGATTAATTCCTAGTTCGGTTGGAGATCAGATCTTGTCGTACATACCGAAGATCAAGCACTTGCATCCCATTCCCAACAAGATACCTCTCGTAAAAGGATAGGTCCTGAAAAAGACTAACTAGAAGCAATGCAAGATCGCCATGTACTTAAGACCTAGCTTCGTACGTGCAAAATATTCTTGTACCTTGTAAACCCTGATGTAAATAGACACTTGTAGCAGGAAACAATGTCTTATTTTTTTGTTGGTACATACCGTGTTTGTTGTTTCTTACGAGATCCCCGGGCTCCCCCATCTCTATTGTCTCTTCGCGGTCTTCATTATGATCGATGATCGCCACTAAATTAATCATCGATAGTGTGGTTGTCAAATTGACCCGTGTTGGT
The DNA here is from genome assembly GCA_947311845.1 of Poa pratensis. Lineage (NCBI taxonomy): Eukaryota > Viridiplantae > Streptophyta > Magnoliopsida > Poales > Poaceae > Poa > Poa pratensis. The sequence goes on along the minus strand of CAMZMU010000059.1, from coordinate 36,110,077 downwards.
ATTTCTCACTTCGTAGCCCACTAAAGCACCTTCATATGTTCTTATGTTTCATCTAAGCTCCAGCAAAAACGCATCCCGCACTAGAGGCATTGTGTCCAGAGATCGGCACCCTCACAACACACTCTTTACAAGGGGAAATTGGGGGGGGGGGGGGGGGGGGGGGGGGGGGGAGGTGTTAGGGCATTGAAAATGATGCATTTCGGTGACCCACACATGCTAGTAGTAGAGAAGGAAACGTGACAGCGGCGTAGGCGTGAAGCTTTCTATTCTTGGTACCTTTTCGAGAAGGGCAGAACCCTGGTCTCTGCATCAATTGATGCATACAACCACTTTATTTCATCATTTCTAAGTATTATGCTAGAGGACATAGCCACTAGTGAGCGACCAAGCATTCGGAAGTGATATGGTCGGTGATTTCCGCAGCCACAAGGCAGATGGCGTAACCACACTCCACAATATCTAGAATGTGACGATGGAGGGCACGCGGTGAAACAAAAGAACATATCCTTTTAAAAAGATAAGATTACTTCCAATATCTAGTTTGAGAAGTTTTACAATTTTTGTGGGAAATCGATTGTTTTTCTATAAAAGGACGGGCACTTAGAAATAGTTAATTCTCAATCGATATATATATATATATATATATATATATAGGTAACCGTCTTATCAAGATCTTCTTGTCTATTTGCATGAATTTTTACTCAAATGTTTTTTAATTAGCAGTCACAGGGAAATATATATTATTTCTTTGTCGACATAGAAGTGTTCAAAGCCCCTTTGTATAAAATTCCTATCTAAAGGAAAACAATACTCCAATATACTGATCAGCTCATGTGTGGTGAAGCACATTAATTTGGGACAAGACCGGACGTGGGAGAATTAAAAGCGAGCACACGGCCGGAGGACGCCGGTGGGGTTTAAGCTCGCACACGGTGGGGTCATAGGCGAGAGGCAAGTAAAAGAGGAGAGGTTTGTATGCATAAAAATGGGCAAAAAGTGCATAATGCACAGTACGTAGCCACAGTGCCGAGATCTAGAGAGCGGATCACAGATGGATGGTCAGCCTGATCGATCTAGCTAGTATGATAGTAGATGATGATAATGATTCGATGAGGGGCCATACAAAGGGCGATCGATCGAGCTAGCATCCCTTTTCTCGCATCCATCAGGCCCTAGCTAGCGATCGACCGAGGGACACTGCACACGAGGCCGTGCGTCCGTTCGCGGGGAAAGTGAGGGGAGAAAAAGGCTAGCTACTGTTCTTCTTCCTCTCTTAGAGTATCTCCTTTTCTCTCTCCCTCCCCCTATCCTAAGAAAGGGCATGGCGGCTGTAGCTGAAAATGAACTGGGAAAGAGAGATCGAGCTCAAAGGCCGGCAGGAGAAACCAGATCGATCGCGATCAAATCGGGGAATGATCATGTGAAAAGAGGATGAGAGAAGTAAAGAAACCAAGAACACGCCGTGTATCTGGATGAATCTGTAATGTGATGTATTTCACTCGGAATATGAAATTGCAGGAAGAAAAGATAATGGCATGGAAACATGAGCTCCCGGGAGTTGCACCGGGCATGCATGCATGCATGCAGACGAGTGCAGCACGTCGGAGGTGGAAGATCAAGTGGCACACTGTGGGGGTGAGATCTTTGGAGAGAGAAACAGTGGTGGGTAGGCGCGCCCGAGCGCACGTGTGGTCGTCGCCATGGGCCTAGCTTACTCCCGGCAGTCTACAGTCCCATCCGCCAGGGGACCAGAGAAGATCTCCTTGAGTTCAGGCCCTCCTGCATTCCTTCATAGCTAGAGTAGGTGATAGTACTGGTGGTCACACTTGAGACAGATTTAAATCGAGGAAACTCGTTGTCAGTTAAACTAAGTTGTGCTGGTCCTAGTTTACCAAGTCAATGAACCCTTAAGTTTGAAGCTCTATTTTCTTCGGGGAAATGCTTTAAGCTCTATTGGATGGCTCGAGTGGAAATTAATGGGTTCAGTGGTAAACTGGTAACTAGTGTACTGGTTGATGACTGTGTGTGTGCACCAGAGGAGTACATGCGCCATTGATGCAAGCTTTTAATTTGCATCTGTGTATGTCTCCGTTTGTACCGTATTTGTGAAACACAAATTAATTGAAGTGAAGATGTGTGTGTGTGTGTGTGTGTGTGTGTGTGTGTGTGTGTGTGTGTGTGTGTGTGTGTGTGTGTGTGTGTGTGTGTGTGTGTGTGTGTGTGTGTGTGTGTGTGAGCACTGATTAGTACGTGCCTCGTCTCTCTCTATATAGCAGTGTGCAACTATTTGCAAGAAACTGGTATAGTGAGGGCAATGGAACATCTCTTCAATATTTAATTTTGTTACTTTGTCAGTAATTAATCAAAATAAGATGGAGCTGCAATGGAAGATCTCTTAAATATTTAAATAACATCAAATCTTGCTAGTTTATCACCATGGAGGGTATATGTTTGGGAAATAAGCAAATTAAAACAGCAGCACTGATTCATTGTTCACTTCCCAAAACTTGTTTATACGTACCCCCAATATTTCCCTTTGCCGACTAGCACATACTTGCGCTCAGCTACTCACTGACCTAGGCAGTTAAATTTTTAGGCCTCAATCCAGACGCGACAAGAAGAAATTTAACAAGCAAAGGGGGGAGAAGGATCGATGATGAAACCAAATGGCAAATGAAACAGCTCAAACCTTGTAAAATAAGAGAGATCGATGTATACCGACACGTACGGAAGCAAATACTAAGACAAGGAGCCAAGGAGGTCTCTTTCTCTGCAAGGTGATTATACTATACTGATCATCGGGAGGTGCTTCGTGCAGCAGTACTGCTAGTCCCTCCCGTCTGGCCATTGGGCGGTGGTGCAGCCGCCGAGGGTCCGCCACCACTTGGCTCTCCTCCACCGGCGCCAGCTGAGCTCGTCCCCTCGCCAGCGGCAACCACCTGGAGCGGCGGCGCCGGTGTTGGCTGCGTGCGCTTGCGCTTCTTCTCGTAGGGTATCCCGCGCGCCTTGGCCTGCGCGTCGCGGACCTCGCGGAGGTAGATCCTGACGGCGCGCGCGGCGAAGGGGTTGGACTCCGGGGCGTGGCCGCTCTCCTCGTAGGCGGCGCGGAGTCGGCCGATGAGCGCGTCGAGGGAGCCCCAGGCCTGGCGGAGCGGGCACGGGCAGGGCGCGGGCGGGCTGGGCTGGCCGTAGTGCGCGCAGCGGTCGGCGTGCACCTTGGTCTTGCCGAACTGGTCGAGGTACTTGAGGAACTCGATGACGTGCGCTCCGCTGCACCGCGCCAGCGTCAGCGGGGGGCGGTGGTTCCGCAGGTACTGCAGGAAAGTGTTCCAGTCCCGCCGCTTCTGCGACTCGTACCTGCTCAGCTGCTGCGGCGGCGGCGGCGGAGGATGCGGATCCTGAGGCGGCGGCTGGTGCTGAAGCGCGCCGCCGCTGCCTGCTGAGGAGGACGGAGGGCCGGCGCCGGTGCCCGAGGAATCCATGCACGTAAGCGGCTTTAGCCGGCCGGGCGGCCGACAGAGCGCGGCTGGAGCGGGCGATCGGGCAGTGGAGACGTGCGCGCGCGGGGCGGGTGGATTGGGGGGAGAGCGACGGGGACGGGGAGGTGAACCTGACCTGAGTGCCACTGATGAAGTGAAGGGGACGGAGGAGGTGTGATGTGTGAAGGTGATAGCAGGGGAGCGGAGGGCGTGTGGGGGCCGGGGAGCACTTCACATGGTGGCTCCCTTTTTTTTTGAATTTTCCTACTTGTATTCATACGGTAGAAAAGATAGTACAGCAGCAATTACAAGCAAAGAAAAAAAGAGGATATAGACGACACTGCGGTGTCACACCATCTTCTACCTCGCGATCCACCACCGCGCGCGACCACCGCCGCCCGCCCGGAGACCTTGCCCAAGGACCAGAAGAGCACCACGCCCGAAGGCTTAGAAGAACCGCAAAAGCCACCAGCTCCCGCCGGCCCGTCGCGCGAGCGAACAATTCCCTCTGCGCTACGTAGCTACGTACGGTGCCCTGCGCGCGTATGGATGAACAGGAATAGTGTGTACTGTTGCATGGCCAGCAAGCGGCCGATCGATGTGGCAGCGTTTAGGGTACTAGCGTGTCAAACAGTAGTTGTTTGCCGGCCTGCCGGACGAGGATAGTATAGTACACTCATCAATCGCATCGTCTTGCTATTCCAGATTTTATAGCCATAGAACTGATTTTTTTAATGAAACTTTCTTTAAAGAAAAAAAAATCTCTCTAGTGTACTTGTTGTTAAATTCTATTCGCCCTCCGTGTGTTGTACAGCATGTGTAAACGCCCTGCGTCGGTTTACTCCTGACACAGCTCAAATTAATCCAGACCAAGCACTGTTAACCTCGAAGTTTATTTGAGATGAGGCTCTGCACAAAAAATATGTCATGTCCCACGTGAGTATCCTATCAATACTATTAAACTCTGTTACAGGATGTCACGACACTTGGGATGTTAAGCTAGGCTCACTGTGCATGATCGGCTTGTAAAGGATGGAGGCGGGGAAAATCCCCCTTGGGCATATTTGTAATTTTTTATTTCTGTGAGTGATGTTCTCGCACTTGAATAATATAGGGCTTATAACTCTCGGGAGAAAAATGACCACTTGCATAACATCGATCACTTAGTCCACCACCAAATACTTTTTCTCCACCCATGCAAAAAAAATAAGTATGTTGCTCTAAAATATAGCAATTTACCAAAAACAGATTTTTTTTTCTTTTGATAATTTAATGATCTTTGATGATAAATCTAATATATTGACATGGGAATAGCTAACCTACTCAGGCGAGGTCCAATTTAGTCATACATGAGGTCCAAGTGGTAAATCAAAGTAAAATCAACAAAAGTCCAAGCACACAGACATGGTCAACAAGTTAAAAGAAATGAGAAAAAAAAATTCAAACCAATGCTCAGTTGGTAGAGGGTTGAGTAGAGGAGATCTATCACGCACACCCCTCTGTCCCTAGTCTACTATGGACTAGTAGACCCAGAAATTCACTTTGGCTCCAAGGTGAATATGCTCCCTATAACAAAAATAAAAGATATTTTAAAATGTCGAAAAACTTTGAAAACAATTCAGAGCATACATGTCCACGTTCTATGTGCGCACATAAAGTTTTGGGAGAAATCAATATTATGTGTGGCTTGCGTAAAAAAGATTAAAAAATATATGTCTTGTGAAAATACTTATTTTCGCACCATTTTTTTTTTACTTAGGCCACATCGTATTTAGTGAAACAACTTTGAGAACACGTAGCATGTAGGAGTTTGTCCTAGCCGTAGGTGGGGCTTGTGGTTTACCTGCATCATGGTAAGGAACATACCATGTGTGTCAAAGCTTAGAAAGAGCTTTGTCAATGTTAAGAGTAGTTTGTTGCAAACTTTGAATAGCATGAATACAATTAAATTTTTAACCAAGCTCACTGAGAGTAGAAGAATCACTTCCTACACGTTCTAGAAAACTTTATTGCTCATATTATTTATTCATAAAGGCCCTAACTTGATGACTTAAAGTTGTTCCATAGTTTGAAGAATGCTAGAGCTCTTATTGATTTCTCCAAACTGCGAGGCCTCGTTGAAGTTGTGATATTGGTGCCACGGCTCCTGGTCTCGGCCAGGCTCTGTAAGTCATTGAGGAGGATTCCATGTAAGTCGTTGTAGAAACTCATGTCACCTTTGCCGAACTTTTCGTTATTTGCTTACCCTCGGCAGCACTTGTCCCCTCGCTAAGAGCCGAGATATTCGAGCCTCGAGACAAACTGCAGGCTGAGATTGAGGATTTGATGTAGCATTTTTATCTTCTGTTTTCAGTAAACTTAACCATTGGTCATGTTTTTTTTTTAAATGGGGGATAAAAACCCACCCTCTGCATCGAGCGATGCACACAACCATTTGTTGCATAGTTTAGGAAGGCATCAAAGTTTACCGATCACGGATCACATAAGGTTGAAACATGAATCAGTCAACGAAAAAAGACAGCATAAACCAACTACGCATCTCGAAGTCAACTAATGTGCTGCCACGTAGCCCGGGAAAAAATGTCATGTGTGATCATCAGGAGCCGGGCGCATCCAGTAACCATGCATAAGATCTCGCTGGTCCACCGGGAGCAGAAATACCCATAGTTGAATCCAATGGGCCGCCATATTGATAACCTGCAAAACATGAAAGTTTCTTGTTCGATTAAAAACAAGACCATTTCTACAGTTCCATATAGACCAACAAATAGCTGAAACTCCAATTCGAATTCTAGCTTTTGTCTTCTTATCAATTCTATTCAGCCAATTACCAAATATATTAGGAATATTGGTTGGTGGAGGTATGTTCTAGGAACTATAAACCACTCTCCATACTAGTTTGGCAAAAGGGCAAGATAAAGATAAATGTTCTACCGACTCCTCTGAGTTGCAAAAAGAACATTTTGTACATCATTTCCATATTCTTCCAGTGACATTATCTTTTATGAGCAACACTTTCCTATTTAGAAACATAAAAAACTTTTATTTTCAGCAGTATTTTCAATTTACGAAGAGAACAAGTGTTCCATTTAACAAGTCTTCGTACATAGATTTAACCTTGAAGACCCTATTATTTGTGAGCTTCCAAACAAATAAATCAGGAGTGTCCGACAAAGTAATCCCAATCAAGCGATAACATAAGTGAGACCAAGCATCCCATTTACCACATATTAGGGTCTTCTGAAACTCATATTCAAAGGAGGGGTTGTAGCTAGTACACCATGAACCGAAATATTTTTCCTTTGGGCAATATGATATAAAGATGGTATTGATCCATTAATGGATTGTCTCCTTACTATGTGTCTCCCCAAATCCTAGTATTTATCCCATCCCCACTTTTTAAAAAACCTCGACTAAAGAACTCATCTCTTTAACCATCATTAGGCCTTTCCAAAATGGCGAGTCTACGGGTTGTGCCTCAGCGTGAGCTGGAGTTTTACTTTGAAAATACTTATTGTGTAACAACTCATGTCACATTCCTTCTTCATTTAACAATAAACAACTATTTGTTGAGTAAGCATTTGTTTTTCAACTATATTACCTCAACTCCTAAACCGCCCTGGTCTTTCGGTCTACATATAATATTCCATTTGGTAAGACGATATTTACGCTTATTCTCGTCGCTCTGCCAGAAGAAGCAAGATCTATAGAAGTCGAGTCTTTCTCACCCCCTTGGGTATCTAGAAACGACAACATGAACATCGGTAAGCTTGTTAAAATCGAATTAACTAAGACAAGACGATCTCCGTATGAGAGCATCTTGCCCTTCTAGCAGCCCAGTGGCGGCGCTGGGGGTATGCCCCTGTATTCACAGGCATACCCAAGATTCTGACGTGAAAAAAATTATGTGTATTAGTGTATATACGGCCCAGCTCACTAAGGCACGCAAAACAGCCCATCTCGAGCCCATCTCGCTGCCGACGACGCCCGCAGACGACCAGAGACCAGACGTGCGTGGCTGCGTGCTCTGTCTTTTCCCCTTCGAATCGATCCGCTCATCCGCCCCCTGCCTTTGACCTGGCCGCCGATCCGCCGGCCGCCGCGATGCAGCCCCCCGGAGCAGTTGACGGCCATGCGCCCGCGGCGGCGGCGCCCTCCCCCCCGCCGACCCGCGCCCCACCCGTCCGCCCCGGCCCGCCCCAGCGTCCCCAAGCAGCGCCGTCGGCGCAGAAGGTACGGCCGGCTTGGCTTCTCTGCTCGCTCCCAGTTTCGTTGCTTGACTTGTGCCTGCTTGTTTCCTTGATTTGCTAATTGCTTCATTACCTGTCTACCTGCTCGATGCAAGTTCTTAATTTTCTTTTTGTCTGTCGTCCGCTTCCACGGCGAGCCGAGGCCGAGTTGTACGACGTATGCTAATTGCAGATTTAGTGTGTGGTGCTAGCTTAGATATTAATGTATTTGGAACATGAAAAAATTACTCATCTAGTCATCTGCAGCTAGGACCATGCATCTGATCAAAATAAACAACGAAAAAAGGATCGATGTGATACTGTGTGATTAGAGTATACAGTGGTTTTGTTCAGCTTTGGCTAATTGCAGATTTAGTGTGTGTGGTACTAGCTTAGATATTAATGTATTTGGAACATGAAAAAAATTACTCATCTAGTCATCTGCAGCTAGGACCATGCATCTGATCAAAATAAACAACAGCTAATGTATTTGGTTTGACATCTTTTTCTCCTGTTGCAATGCAAGTTCTTAATTTTCGTTTCCTTGTTTTTTTGTACCGTAGAAGAAGAAGAGTGGTATTGTTGGCAGTAGCATACAGTCAATGTGGGTAAAGGCTGCAAAAACAAGGAAAATGAATGAATCATCCACACCGAATCAGACAGCAACTGAAACTAGTGTTGTTCATCTCGAGAGCAATTTGCAAATGGTGTTATGGCAAGCACCGGAGAGTACAGGAGAAAGGTCAACACCTCATGTAGAAGTAGAAGATGATGAATCTGTTGATGAAGATGATGAACGGATGCAAGCGGATTTGGAGGCACTTGAACATGATCCTGGGAAGCGGATTCCCATCTCAATGTATGCTGTCAATGACAAAAATAGAGTAAGAAGGAGATATATTGAGATGGGACCATGTCAACCAAAGAATCATAAGTTCCATATTACAAATAAAAGTGGAAAGGAGCGTCGCTTTTGTCGTGTTTGGTTTCAACAATTTCCATGGATTGAGTATAGTGTGGAAAAAGATAGAGCTTTTTGCTTCGTTTGTTATTTGTTCAAGGATAAAACAAGATGTCCCGGTGGAGATGCTTTCGTGAAGAAGGGATTTAATAACTGGAACATGAAGTCGAGATTGAAGAAACATGAAGGTGAGGTTAGTAGTGCCCATGCCGAAGCTCAAGAGAAGTATGATAGGTTCAATACACCACAAACATCAATTCGAGAGTCTATTGCTTCCAACACCACACAATACAAGGCTTTGTATAAACAACGATTGACGTGGACACTGAAGTGTGTGAGATATTTGTTGCACCAAGGCTTGGCATTTAGAGGACATGATGAAAGTGAAAACTCACTAAACAAAGGAAATTTTCTTGAGCTTCTAAATTGGCTAGCAGGAAATTTTGAAGAGGTTAACAGAGTTGTTCTCAAGAATGCTCCACAAAACTGCCAGATGATTCACCATGATATACAACAAGAGGTGATACAATGTTGTGCAAAAGAGACTACTAAATTAATCATTGAAGAACTTGATGGTGGTAATTTCTCCATACTTGCAGATGAGTCTAGTGATGTGTATCAGAATGAACAGTTGGCTGTTTGCTTGCGTTACGTTGATAAGAAAGGAAGGGCGGTTGTAAGGTTTCTTGGTCTTGCTCATGTTGAAGATACTACCTCTTTAACACTGAAAGTTGCAATTCAGAAAATGCTTATGGAACATAATTTGACCTTTGCAATGGTGCGTGGGCAAGGATATGATGGAGCTAGTAACATGAAAGGTAATGCTAATGGGCTGAAAAAACTGATTATGGATGAGTCCCCTTATGCCTATTATGTTCATTGTTTTGCCCATCAACTACAGTTAACTCTTGTTGCTGTTGCAAAGGAGAATGGTGATTGTACTTGGTTTTTTCAGCAGCTTGCACACTTGTTAAATGCTCTTGGCATGTCTTGTAAAAAGATGAGATTGCTTCGGATAGCTCAGGCCGAAGAACTCATTGCTGCATTGGAATTGGAAGAAGTAGAAACAGGAAGTGGGCTGAATCAGGAAATGGGTTTGGGAAGGCCATGTGATACACGTTGGGGCTCTCACTTCAAAACTGTGAATCATGTCATCTCTATGTATGGTGCACTACGAAGAGTCCTGAAAAAGATTGGAGACGAGTACCATGCTGCGGAGGCACAAGCGGCTCTATCCATAGAGATAACATTTCTATCATTTGACTTTGTTTTCATGGCACACTTGTTGCAAGAAATATTTGGATACACAGATGAGTTGTCTCGACATTTGCAAACGCAAGACGAAGATATTGTTCATGCTATTCAGCTTGTTGAAGACACAAAGTTTCACTTGGAGCTTTTGCGGTCCGATCCTGGATGGGATGGTTTTCTCACAACGGTCACAGCTTTTTGTACGAAGCATAAGATCGAAGTTGTTGATATGGAGGGTCCTTACATTCCTGTTGGCCGGCCTAGAAGGGGTATATGTAATGGTGTGACCAACTACCAACGCTTCAAGGTTGATATGTTTGTTGGTGTTATTGATAGGCAAATAAGTGAGCTCAATGGCAGATTTGATGAGGTAAACACAGAGCTACTTTCTTGCATGGCAGCATTCGCTCCAGTTAATCAATTTGCTGCTTATGATCAACATAAGTTGGTTACGCTTGCTACAAAGTTTTATGCTTCTGATTTTACAAGTGAGGAACTAGCAAGACTTCCATGGCAACTAAACATGTATGTTACTAATGTGCGTAGAGATGAAAGGTTCCAAAATTTGGTAAATCTGTGTCAGCTTTCAGTTATGCTTGTCAAGACAAAGAAGCATGAATATTATCATATTGTTTACAAGCTTCTTAAGTTGGTATTGATTCTACCAGTAGCCACTGCTGATGTTGAAAGGGTATTTTCTTCAATGGACTATCTGAAGAATAAGAAAAGGAACAAAATGGGTGATGGCTATTTGAACAATTGTATGGTTACATTTGTTGAGAGAGAGTTCTTCAGGCAAGTAAATGATGAGAATATCATCAATCTCTTCCAAAAAGGCACCCGCAAAGTTATATTGTAAGATGGAATATTATCACTTTATCAATCAAAAGGTACCTATGTATTCATGTTGTTATGGGCTTATAAATTGAAATATTGCTATTGCTGTTTTGCTAGTGTTGTTTTATCCATATATTGTTAGTGTTGTGCTGTTTGCGTCATATAATATACTTAGGCAAAAAAAAAATTTGGGAGGAATACCCAGTGTTCATTTCCTGGAGCCGCCACTGTAGCAGCCAAGTTTGCTTTCAAACTGGCCTTCAAATAATTACATGGATATGTTTCAACCCAGTATCTATGTGCGTTGCATAACTTTCAAACCTCTCTAGGATTCTTTTTTGGTATGTTTTAGAAAGCGGGTACAGTGAAACGGATTATGTTGGTTTAGTCGTCAGGTCGTGAAACACTTATTCCTGGCCATCACCGGTGAGGCTCGAAAAGGATTCGTTCATTCCTTATAATAAAAGGGCTTTATTAAAATATAAATATATCTAAGTGTGTCGCTTCTTACCCCTGCAACATCGTACAGTTGGCCAAACTAGAACCTAAATTAAGCTCGAATCACCCCTACTGTCCTTTTTGAAGTAAAATAGTCCTTGCCATCCGAATAACAAAAATATGCTTCTACAGGACCCTAGGAAAGGTTGTGCTGCATTTTCAAATCTAGCAAAGTGGAGGGCTTGTGGTCTTGTGGAAAACTTGTTGGCGGCGTAGCGGTCTGTCTTTTTCCAAGGCAGTAGTCAAATAGTTTGCCATGGTTTTCTACTACTGCACGTGATAAAATAGGATTGGAAATTTGGAATTATATGCGACATTATGTATTTGCCTTTCCCATGTCGATCACGAAAGTTGCAACGTTGGAATATTAGTGGAAAACTACCAACTGGAACTGGTGTCCTTTCCAGCGGAAAGGAGTCGAGAACTTTGAAAAAAATGGCTGGACGTCCACATCTTCGTCTTCAGTTCCAGACATCCTCTCTCTAGTCTTGCAACAGTCATCACACGTCTAGTCACCTGAGAGCCGCCGCCTAGCCTAACATTTCTACATGCACTGAATTCGCAGGAAGGGACCATGCTCGTTTCTGACCCCATAGCACGCTTCGCTTCTTCGATGAATCACTGTCATCATGTAGCTTGAACGTGTGTCTGTGCTAATTAAGAAAACGAAATTGATTGCTCAACAGGTTCATGCCTTAAATTTCATTTTCATTTCAGACGTAAAGGAAGCAAACAGTGCTAATTAATCTGATGGCATCCTGACTTGAGAACCCAGCTCATGTACGCCAAGCTAGAGCTATCGCGGTTTTGGAATTTGGATCGAGCTACGTCACGGATCGATCGACAGAGATCGGACCGGATCCAGATCACTAAATAGCTTTAAACTTTCGACGAGCACTAGCTACCTAGCTTAGCTTGATTGTCGATTATTTTAGCGACTAATATCGGCTAGCCTCGCAGCCCCAACGTACTATAATATTCCAGAGAATCGCTTGGAAAAACTGCGACGGCGACGGCCGGCGAGATTGCCCCATCTCGATCGCCTGGATTATACGACCACAACGAGCCAGATACAGAAATCGAATGCGCGTCGGCCGTCGGCGTCGGTCGTCTCAGGTGAGGTGCCGACGACCGGAGCGTCGTGGGGATTCGGCGCGCGCCGCCGTGGGGGGTTCTGGAAGGGGTTTCCATCGTCAGTTTGAACACGGGGACGCGAGTTAGATAGCGGGCTGCGTCCTTACTGCAGACCACCAGCCTGAATATATACTTCTGTTTTCTTGAGAACCCTACGTCAGACTGGGTTCCACTGATTAATATTTTTCCACACGCGCCACACGATATGCGTACCGGAACATGACGTCGGGGGAGGGAGAGTGAAGCATGGCGTAGCTAGGTGCCAGCGGCAAAATTCTACTCCTCCGATTGAAATTGATTGATCCATATTTTGACAAATGTGTGTCAATCATTTTTTATAGGAGAGAGTATTATTTGAAAGGTGCCGGGTAAGAGCTTACACTCTATTGGCAGGGAACATCAGTCAAAAGCTCAATGTGAAGGGGGCGGCGGGGCTTACTAGGGTGGAGGCACGGGAACTCGTTTGGAGGGGCAGTGGTCGGCTACAACGGCGACGCAATTTGCAACAACGATGAGTAGCATAGATCAATGACATCGGTATGTCTAGAAGAATGATTAGAGTAGCAGCAGTTTGGCGGCGCCGATCAGCCACGCCGCCCCCAGCTTGTTGGTTAGCGGCGACAGATTATGGCGATGTGAGGCGTTGTTGCTGTGAATATGAAGGTGTGTGGTGGATTCGTCAAGAGGGTCAATTGGCATGACTAGATGCTACCACTGACGATCAAGGTGTGTGGCTGACGGAGCGTCCCCAATGGGGGATTTCAGAGGTGCCGATGAGTTTCTTCTCTCGTCAAATGCTCGTGATTTCGATTTGGCAATTTGAAAATCCTGGATCTTAGCTTAATTGGTTGTGTATAGCAATGTGTTTTCACACCATTCTTTGTTGGCTGCATTGTTTGGAGTTGCTCCAATCTGATTTTCACGGTGAAAACCTATGATGCAGCGTCAAGTGGTTTAATCCGGCAACGACGGTTGTTGCCGTCGTTTCCTTTCTTAACGCGTCGCTTTTGGAGAACCATTTTTGACTTCCATGTGTGTTGTAAATGGATGACCCGTGGTTACTGCTGGACGTGGCATGTGAACGACCTCTGCGAGTTTGGATAGGAGGACGCCGGATCGATTGACACCGGTGAGAGGTGGGTGGGCCCCGTAGGCGATCGGCCATGGGCCTGGGCAACCCGGTCGATCGATCGAGCCCGGAACGTATCGCGTCTTGCTTGCTTGCAGTGAGCTCCGTCCGACAGTACCGAGACTGCCTGTGACTATAGCTTACGTCCGACCTAACCTAATATTAATTCTTGGCATTATTTTAATCGTCTTATCGTGGATTCGATTTGGGTTTCTTCCACAGGATCACAGGAACAATAATTGGGGTTTGGTGTCATATCCTACCTACGTGCTGTTTGGCGATTGCACACAGCCGTGACCGATCGACAGATCGATGTGTGTTCTCATATGGCTGGACCGAGAAAAAAGAGCTTGCACCATGCTGTGCAAGTGGAATTAATGACGCTAATCGTATCAGGACTTCGCGTGGCCCAACCTTGATCGCAAAGAATCATATCCTTGTGTGGATACAACTTTTTCCTATACCTTTTACCTGACATGGTAAAGGGGTACCCGTGGGTAAAAATACCCGCATTTGCAACACAACAGATTGACTAGAAAATAGTCGTAAACAACATCATATAACTTTCACCAGCAGTACACATTTAAAACCGCATCACATACTTATGAATAGCAGCACATTGTCAACAACAACACATTGTAAACAGCAGCACATATACTTATAAATAGCAACGCTTGCACATAAACAACACATGTAAACAGAAGCAATTGTGCATAAACAACAACACATAGTCATAAAAATTAGTAACTACACTAGGTTATTATTGGGAGACCCACCTATCACAGATATAGAAGGGTACATGGGTACGCGGGTATGGGTTATATGAACCCATACCCGTAACCCATACCTGTACCCTCCCCGCCCGATGGGTACGAGATTTCCCCATTTACATATCCATGGGTATTTTTCTCTCCAAACCTTACCCTAATAGGGTTTTTACGCGGGTAATGGGTACCCATTGCCATCCCTAAATTGTGCTATGAGCCTATACAAGATAAAAATTAGTGGGTGCATAAGAAACAACATAATCTATATCCATGATTTATTTAATAATTTTTGAAAACTCCGAAGTGGGACATCCGACAATGGGGTGTGGGCACAACTAGTTGCAAATTTAAGTTTCCCGCTAAGCATCACTTACGCACGGGGTGGCTAGTGGCCAGTTGTCGAGGATTAATTATGCTGTCGTAACTCGTACGTATGGTGGCTTATATATGTATGCATGCTGTACTAGAGTGGACCCATTTTGCAGAGCCGGTGTATCTTGCGCGATGACTCCACATTTCAAAATTCGAGGCGTAAAAAAATAGTTAAATGTCAAATTTTACTAAGTTTAGCTAGATATATAAGAAATTTTTAATGCGGTTTTTGACTCCCGAGCTCAAATGCTTTTGGACAAGTAGGATTTACGGAGGTTGCTCCCAGAGGCGTTGCCAGGGGCAGGATATCATGCCATGGCACTTGACGCCCTCCGGAAGCTTCTCCCTAAAGTCGTCCTATCGGAGTCTCTTCAGTGCGCCGGTTATAGCATGGGCCCCCTCACACTAAAAATCAAGATCTTTGTGTGGCAACTTCTTAGTGACCCCCTCCCTCGAGGGTGGAGGTCGTAAAGCGCCACGGTCCGGGGAATGGCTTATGTCCCATATGTGGGATCCCCGAGACGGGAACCCACATCCTGTTCGCATGCCCTGTTGCCAGGTTTCTATGATACTTCATCCACGAGGCACTAGGCCCTGCTCAGAAGGCCTCAGATTCCTTGGCGAGTTCATGGAGACTCGGGCAAACCAGACCGGGGGAGGCGACGCCTCTTCTTGTTGGTGTTCGTCGCGATGGCGTGGACTCTTTGGATAATTCGCACTAAAATGATGATTGAGCGGGTGTTTTTTTGGCGTGCTTCCCACTCTATGTTTAAATTCCTGACTTTCTTGCAGCAGTGTCAACCGCTATGTAGCCAGCAAGACAAGGGTGGCTAGATGACATACTCGGTAGTCTTATGACTGTCCTCACCATCTAGCCGCTGAGCGTTGGAGGGTCTTGGCTTTTGTTCTTTCCCCTAGCCCCTTCTCTCTCCCCCCCCCCCCCCCACCCACCCACCCCCCACAACCCTTTTGCTATTGTAGACTTACTTGTGCTGCTGCCGCATGTTACCGGGCGCAAATCTGTTTCGGGAGTGTGTTCTACATATGTGTAAATTTTCATGACGAAACAACATTTTGTGGTGATCTATGTAAAAGGAATCAGTGCTTAAATATATATTTATATCACATGTTGGCCACTAATTTGTTTTTCTAATCCTACGCATAGATTTGACCGATGCGACCATAGTACTTTGCGTCTTCTCTTGTTTTATTTGGTCATGTCCATTAATCTATGCATGCATCATGCATGGTAGGTAAAACATGTTCACATTACAGGGGCATAGCCTATTAAAGCTGGGGCCATTACGCTGGGCGGCAACCAGTAGATCAATCAACAGCAGCTCACACTACCAGTAAGACACAACGTCAATCTCAATAGGAACGCAGCTAGCAGTACACATGCATTACACAGACGCATTCGGAGCGTGGGCAAATGGAAACCGGGCTACATGATACCCTTTATTTGAAAATCATATATTGAAGTATCAAAAAAATCTGAAAAAATTCTACATGTAGACAATGTTGTATTCTAGCAACGTGTAAAATCTCAACAAGAAATATTTTCTATTTGGGCTGCGCATAAATTACAAAGTCTAACGTTTGAAAATAGTGAACAGTGCATAAATTCAACTCTTCCAAATATGTCAGATTTTGTTATTTTTGTGTAGCCTAGAATATTAATTATTTTTATTTAAGAATTTAAGAGTTAGTAAAATATAACATTGTCGACATTCAAGAATATTTTTAGATTATTTTGAAACCTCAAAAATATGATTTTCAAAAAAATTAAAATAATGCGCACCATGTATCCCGGATCCGGTTGTGGTTTTTGCACGCATTCGTGCCTAGCTAGGACTGCATGAGCGAGGGGTTATACGCAAAACTAGTTACTACGGAGTTGATAACTAGTGCGCCATTGGCGAGAAGCCGAGAACACATGTGCATGCCCTGGCCCCTGTGCCAGTATCTTTTTTACTAAATGGCCCTTAATCGGACAATCAGACAAATCTGGCCCTCCGCAAAACTTTCGCGCGAATATGGCCCTCGGCTCAAAACGCCATATGCTGAGGCATTTCAAAAATATCTGAGCCTCCAGAAATCTCAGAAACGTCACACAGTTTGGCGTATCCTAAGACAGAAAAAACGCAAAAAATTCTAAGTCATTTGTGTAAAGCCTAATGAGATGACTTTTCTCCGGGTCAGAGGCTCTGAGAATCTCAGAGAACGCCAACTGATATGACGTTCTTTGAGATTCTCAGAGCCTCTGAACAGGAGAAAAGCCATATCATTTTGCTTTACCCAGATGAAAAGCCATCTCATTAGGCTTTACACAAATGACTTAGAATTTTTTGCGTTTTTCTGCCATAGGATACGCCAAACTATACGACGTTTTCTGACTTTTCCAGAGGCTCTGATATTTTTGAAACGCCTCAGCATATGGCGTTTTGAGCCGAGGGCCATATTCGCCTGAAAGTTTTGCGGAAGGCCAGATTTGTCCGATTGTCCGATTAAGGGCCATTTAGTAAAAAAGATACCCTGTGTCATGGCCATACATGGGGCCTCTTGAGTACACAGTCCACACACACAGAGACGCTTATCATTGCATTCCTAGCTAGTTCAGCCAACGTCGTCGTCGAGCCGACCAAGTTTCAGCGGAATTCCACGATCAACCAATGAGCACAGCACATGGATCGAGCGAGAAATCTAGGGCACAGAATGTCTGCTGGAAATGTTTATACTCTGTAGTACGTATTCGATGTCTCACTCCAATCGATCCTCTCTACCAATCCATCTCCAGTCTCCACCAATCGATCAATCATCGCTGCCATCATTTACGGGCCACAAACAACGAACCACGCCGGTCTTACGGGATGATTAGAAGTAATCATGATCGACACTACAGTAATGATTCCTGCGTGAGAGAGTCACGTGGTATTTTGATAAAGGAGTGTACAATATCTGGTATTTTGATAAAGGAGTGTACAATATCACCGAAATCAATGACGGATCCAAGGGGGGACGAGCGGTGGCCAGGCCCCCATGGTTCGGCCACCCCCAACATGTTTCAGCAGGGACTAGCATGCAGTACGACGCGCAGTAGCTTTGGTTAATTGTAATTAGTATGCGGCCGGCGATTAGCACATGTCCAGAAGCACACGTAGTTCTCTAAGAGGCCAACATCTGAATGGGTTAACTAGCCAAGCCCACCAAAAATTTACCCCATGAGATGGCCTGCGATGGAGATAATCAGAGCGTGCAAGCCCAGCAACATCTACTCACGATGAATGGCCACGAATACAGATTGGTTCAGCTTTACACCAAAACGATTTGATTGTCGCCTCGGCCGCCTAGGGCATACCAGCAGCCGCCGCCGGGAGTGCTGGACACATCGTCGACGGCCGTCGTAATCTCCACCGCAGTGTGAGTGCCGCTTGCAGTTGTCCATGGCTCCTTGGTTATTGGAGTCTCAAACCCGGCGGCACGGCATGCTAGTCGTAATCGGTAATCCTTCGACCTAAGGTATGTTATCGTAAAAGAAATATTGACTAGCATTTTTGTTTGATTGATTATGAAGTTCATAGTAGTTAATTACTATTTTGCACCTTGTCCAAAGTTACAGACTACATGTTAGGAACTTTGAGTGATTATGTCTAGTTGTAAACTAATTAAACTAGAATTGCGCAGTACAAAAGTGAAGATTGTTTGGCAGTATGGTGTATTTGATTTTGAAGTTCGCTACGCATCAAGAATGAAGTATAAATAATTAAGCACCACTTTAGTATCGTAAATGTAAACGTCGGGTCAGACACGTGACGCGCGTCCCCCGACCCTTCCCTCTCACGCGCGTCCCCCGCCCCCCGTGGCGGCGGCGCGCGACCCCCGCGCCTCCTACCTCTCCGTCCCTCTCCTTGTCGCCGCCGTCGGAAGTGACCGCCGGGCGCGGCCGGGTGGCGCCGCCGGCGGCGGCTTGTCCTTCCCCGCGCCATGGTTGGAGGAGGCGGGACTTCTCCGGCATGGCGGCGGTTGTGGCTTCGGTGAGACGACGATGGTGGCTTCGCATCCGTGGTGGTGCTTGCTGGCGGGTGGTGAGTCTGGTGGTGATGAGGTTCGTCCTCGCGGGCTCCTGTGCTACGATTCGTCCGGGATTGCGGACAGGGTTTTTCGGGAGAAATCCTTGTTGGTTCGTCCGACACCGACGCCGGCGCCGCCGGCGCCACCCGGGCCGCGCAGATGGGGCACCTAGGAGCATGGGCACCAGGATGGAATACGAACAGTTTTAGGTATTTAGACATATACATATATCTTGGGTATGTATACCTTAGATATGTAGGAGGTACATATGATTTGGGTATGCACATTATGGGGTATGCATACCTAATAATGTGCACATACCTAAGTTATTTATATATATACCTGATCTGTACGCGTACAATTGAACACACATACCCAAGGTATATATAACATGTAGATACCTCGAATACACATACCCAAGGGTATGTCTTGGGTATGTGTACCTCCTATATACCCAACATGTGCATACCCGAGTTATATGTGTCATCTACATACCCAAAATGTACTGTATTCTATCCAGGTGCCCGGGCACCTGGGAGCACCTGTTAATTTACCTATATATATATAGCGGGGCTACAGCCTATTTCGTCCAATGTAAACGTCAGTATAACTGGAAGAGGAGTGAGCTCCGACAGTATTTCGATCGCATACTCTTGAGTTCGGATTAAATACTGTGGTACTAAATCCACTATAAACTAAAACAAAAAAGCACAAGAGACGATATATTGTTACATTATCCTACATCTACCATCTTCTTATAAGTGTGCGGTTATTGTCGGCCTCGCCCCCCCCCCCCCCCATGCTCAAATCCTGACCGAAATTACAACACTTAAACTTGGGTGGGTGGCTCTGTACGTACGTGCATGCCGTGCCATGCATGCTGGCATAATGCCTGTTCCATCATGCAGCATGCTAGCTAGTGTCCCTCTATCTGTACTGATCATGTACTCGTGCTACTTCACTAGCTGCTTATATATAGCCAATGAATCCCTTCCCCCGAAACTTTTGTCCGAATGCCTACGCGCGGGCGCGGCGACAGGCCGAGCGCACGTACAAGTTGTACGGTACAACGTACGTTTGGCGAAGCACACCCGCACGGAACCGGCCGGAGCAAAGCAGGCGAGCCTCCGGCGATCTAACTTCGTGCCTCCTTCTCACATGCAACTGCCGCGCATGCTAGCTAGCGTCGTGCAATTGTCTTCGTCGTAGGGCACGTCTTCGGCCGGACTCTTCCTTTCCGTTTCGTAGCGAGCTACTCCCTCCGTTCCAAATTACTTTCTCCGTTTTTTAATATAAGATGTTTTAGGTGGTACACATGTTGGATATATGCACACTAAAATGAGTGAACATGCACATAAAAATATGTCTACATACATTTATGTGCATGTGCATCTGGACAAAAGCTAAAGCATCTTATATTAAAAAACGGAGAGAGTAGTTTTGTCCAAATACGGATGTATCTATATACTTGTTTAGTGTCTAGATACATCCATATTTAGACAAATCCAAATCAAGTAATTTGGAACGGAGGGAATACGTACGTGGAGCTTTGTGCGGTGCTGACTGTACTCTACACGAAGCATGGAAAGATTGGTTGCTCAAATTTGTTCCGGGAAGATTGAGACTACGTAACTCGCACTAATTAATCACCGCACCTCGTTTCTAGATTAGCCCCCAGATTGCATTGCATATAGCTAGTGTCGCTTGGCGTGTGGTTTTCTTAATTCCATGTGACATCATCACTCTTTTTGTTTGAAGTGAGGAAAAGCATTGACATAACCTTTTATTGCAAAGTTTAGGAGTCTCAGGTTTACAAATCACGGATCCCAGATCCCATTAGGTTGAAACATGTATATCAACCAACGAAATGAAAAAAAGAAAAACAACTAGGCAGCCCTAATACGATTAATAAGCTGCCACGAAGCTCTCGTGAAGATATCTTGAGCAACCACCAAAAGCCGGGTACATCAAGTCATAAGGTCTCACTGATTCGGCGGGAGTAGGAATGCCTATAACTGAATCCAATGGGACGCCATATTGATAACCCGTAAAAGATGAAAGTTTTTTTATTTGTTAAATATAATGTTGTTTCGACAGTTCCATATGGACAAACAAAGAGTAGAAACGCCGATACGAATACGCGCCTATGTCTTTTTTGTCAATTCCATATGTGACATCATCACTCTAGAACAAGATAAAGAAAGTCTCGTACGTGATGGGATATCCACTGGCACTCACAAATCACAATCCGCTAAAAGCGAGGCTGTTTTTCTAGCTGCTGATCGTCTTCCGGTCAAAACCCTTTAACCCCGGTAACAAATTAATAACTAATCAACCTCCACGTATAACTTTCCCATTAGAATCGCACCAGCTGTGTATAGGCAGCAAAATCTTGATGAATCTTATCTCTAGAAGGAAAAAATCTTGGTAGGATCTGTCTAGCTATATACATTCAGTGTTGTGCACACCCATCGTTTTAACTTTTAATAGAAACCTCCGGATGACTTGTCTCCTCGGGTAGCACCCGATCAACTTGTTGACGGATGCACTGTTGCCAGGCGATGCTATTGGATTATGGGTCGAATTGGTATCACGTCACAGTAGCCTGACCATGGACTAATAAATTTTTTTAAGGGCGGACGTATCGGTTTAAAAAAGGATAGGCCAAGAGGACGATTACAACGCGTTTAGGCACATGCGCCAAAAGCGCCACTCCACTGAAAGAGAAAAAAAGAGGGATCACTCGCTAACCCTCCACCTGTCTACGGTGCTAGGCTACCCCTAAACATCCTCGCTGCCCGCCAAAGGTCAGCCTTGGCCTCCACCATACTAATGGCAGCCGCTGCTGAAGGTCTGTGACCCTCGAAAACCACGCCGTTCCTGTGTCTCCACAAGCTCCAGCAGATCAAGTCGATCGCCGTCCACAAGTCCTTCTCCTCGTTACCACCCGGGGTTTTGGCCGGTAGCCAGTCCACTAGCCGATCGTCATGGGTAGGGACCCAGTCCGCTCTACCCCACCTGCTCAGGAAGGAGTGCCAAACCTCTCTAGAGAGGACACAACCAAGGAGAAGGTGGTTTATGTCTTCATCCACTTGGTTGCAGAACGGGCAGGAGGCCGGTCTCGGCAGCCCTCTTCACCCAGGCGATTCGCAGTCCAACATCTGTTACTCAAAGCCAGCTAGAGGAAGAACTTACATTTGTTTGGATCTCGGGAGCACCAAATCTGTTGGGCCACATTGAAAGTCCATGTGTTGCCCATGTGTGGTTTTGGTAATTAATGACAATCCTTATGGACTAATATTTGCTTTGAGATATTCTTTTAGATCTTGTCCATAGGAAAAGATTGGAGTTCATATGTTGGACTCTAGAAGATTACATAATGATCAATGCTCTATTCAAGGGTTTATATGAAGAATGATCATGTGTAGAGTTGAGCATATTGCAAGTATGTCTTGAAGGATTCAAGACATCATCTTTGTGAAACAGAGCTTAGCGAGACTCTCCCATAATGGAGTATGGGGAGTATTTGGAGAAACCTTCATCAAGCATATGCTAGCAAGCACAATCAAGAAAGGTGTTCCAATTTGAGGGAGTCAAGATCGTCATCATCTAGCTCAAGTGGAATGCGCAAGGTAAAGGTATGATCTTGATAGGGTTTCTATTTTACCGGTCTTGTGGTGTTAGTGGGAGACTGGGTTATAGGATAGACGGCGTACTATCAAGAGGGGCTCTCAAGTGAGTAAGTTGATCGCATATTTGTGGAGACCTCAAACATTTGCATATTTGGCATATCATCTTTCTTGATTCTTATTTGGCTTTTATCCATGTGAGAATGTAGAGCTTGTGTTCATCTCCATATCAAGCTCTAATTAATCAAAAACGGATTTCATTTGAATATCTTGTGGGGTTTTTGATGTTGAAGGTTTTACCGGTTCGTCTCTTGTAGAGAGGGCAAACTCTCCTCTTGTGTTTTTCTCCTCACATGATGAACTATGATGTGTATATACATGATCTTGTAGAGCTTGTGATTATCTTTGAAACAAGCCCAAGATCATAGAAAACGGAGTCCGGATGAAAACTTGTTGAGTTTTAGTGCTGGAAATATTATCGGTTTATCCGTGAGGAAAGTTCCACACCTTCCCATGTGTGTCAACTTAACTCTATTTATGGTTCTTAATATTTTTAACAAAGTTGGTTTCATCTCATTTGGAGTTTTCTCGCAAAAGTTATGGGTGTTACAATTTCGGGTTTTGGGTGGCCAGCCCCCAGACCGGCCTGGCCGGCTCCCAGGCCGGGCGCCTCTGCTGGGTGGCCAGCCCCCAGGCCGGCCTGGCCGGCTCCCAGGGTGGGCCCGGCTGCTTCCGGCGGTTGCCCGGTCAGGCCGGCTGTCTCTGGCCGCTACCCGGCCCCCAGGCGGGCTCTCTGTGCCGCCGAGCAGTGCATGAGAGGTCGGCTGGCCTCTCTGCACTGCCCAACGGGTAGATTTTTTAGCGGACCTATTTAAGGGGCTTTCTTCCCCAATGGTTCATCAACCTCAAGAGCACGTTTTTTCCTCTCTCTCCTCCATTGTTGACCTTTGCACTAGTAGGAAAAGGCTTATAGCCACTAGCCTACCGCTGGCGGACGGCATTTCCGTCCGCCAGCGTTACTACCGCTGGCGGGCTAGTTTCGGAGCCTGCCGACAAACTACCGTTGCCGGGCATAGTGGGCGCCCGCCAGCGGTACTGAACGTACCACTGGCGGATGGATATAGTGCCCGCCAGCGGTAGTTGCCTCGGCTTAGCCCAAAAACTAGCAAAATACCGCTGGCGGGCACCCCACATCGTCCGCCAGGGGTAACCGTCGCTTTGGAAGTTCAGCAGCCACCGTTTTGATTGTGCTTTGGAAGATGATCGGCCCGCCGGCCATTTTAATTGTGCATTGGAAGATGATCAGCCCGCCGCCGTTTTGATTGTGCATTGGAAGTTGATCAGCAGCCACTGTTTTTGATTGTGCATATGCTTTGGAAGATGATCAGCCCGCCATTTTAATTGTGCATTGGAAGATGATCAGCCCGCCGCCGTTTGATTGCTGCCCGGCCGCCGGCCTCCCTCTCCACCCTATATAAAGGCCACTAATCCCATGGCCTTAAGCACACACAATAATCTCTCTCTAATCCTTGCAAAAGCTCTCTCTCTCGAGCCCTCTCTTCTATTCCAATGGAGCCACGACTCGCGCGCGTTCCTCCGTCTCAGTTGTACTACTTGACCAAAGAAGATATGCACTTCAAGGTATGGGTCACCTCCGTGCATCACGCGTGGAGAGGTGGATCCGCGACGTGAAGAAGTTCTTTCTCGACGCCGCACCGATCAAGTGCGTTGGACTCGACTGCGAGTTCACCGACCCTCTCCCGGGTCAACAGAGGATCTTCCATACGAGAAAACGCAGCGCGCCGCCGTCCTTCAACTCTCGGTGGCGTCCGAGACTCGTGTCTTCCAGATCTGCAAGGCTGATGGGGTGTCGTAGGTCCTCGTTGATTTCTTAGGTGACAAGACCATCAAGTTCTACGGCGTGGCTATCCACAATGACTTGCGGATGCTGCGCTACTATCGAATTGAAATTCGTCCGCGGTCGACCTCCAGGGGATAGGCGGAACCCAACCGGCAATCCTACTCCGAGTCTCGTTGCTCTCTCAATGCTATCATTGGGACAAAACTAGAGAAGAAAAAGAACAACGACAAGAAGGACAAGAAGAAGGGCAAGGACGACGACGACGAAGAAGAACTCCAGATTTGCGGATGGGAGAATGTTCCATTGAGCTACGATCAAGTCGAGTATGCCGCTCTTGACACTCGCCTCGGCTTCGAGATTGCGTGGAAGTGGGATAGTCTACGTGGCTATAATAGCAATGGCGATCGTCTTAATGTCGTTGATGAGTAGACTAGCTATATAGTGATGTGTGTGTGCTCCCGTTGTGTCTTCTCTCATGTATTCGGTCAATTCGGTCCATTCGGTTACCTAAAAGTAATGACCGAAATATTTGGATTCCTATCATTCTTCTGATCGATTCGTACATATTATTTTTCCAAAAAACACGATGTGTGTGTGTGCTCCCGTTGTGTCTTCTCTCATGTGTGTGTGCTTTTTGTGAAGAATGTTTCTGAAACTTTGTCAAAAATCAAGTTTATCATTTTACATAGCAACTAAGTACACATAAAAGGACTTCATGCAAGAGGATATATCTTTTTGAGTGTTTTTTCACTCTATTTGTTTCTTTTACGAAAAACTGTCAATCGAAAACGGTCGCCACGGGACTATTCACCGAAAGAGGTCAAATTCTCTAAAACTATTGATGTTTCTATGATATAACCACTGGTTGCGTACCTTAATTAAAATGATTATTTTAAAAATTGGAGAGCAAACTATAAAACACTTGTAGTTCAAATTTGGATTAATTTCGGAAATCAACTGTCGTGGTGGGATCACGGCAGATGCCATGGGTATGGCTTAGTTGGGGCCGAATGGTCGTTGGGGGAATCCGGGGAGGGTTTATGCACTCAAGATGTGCACAAGCAAGAACATGCAAGAAACCACAAGAACATGAACAAGAAACCAAGAAAGCCAAGAACACAAAAGACACCACGATGTACCCAGGTTCGGGGCCTTCGTGAGGAAGTAAAACCCCTACTCCTGCCTTTCCTCTCTCAATATATCAGTGTCGTTCTCAGGTACAAGGTGCTCCTCGAGCTGTATGATGCTACCAAAGTGAGAGCTCTAGTAGAAGATGAAACTATGAAGGGGGAAATGAGCTAGGGTTTTGTCGTCCTCCCTGGAGGTAGAGATGCCGCATATATACACAGGCCGAAGTACATTTTTACCCCTGCCTACAACTGACAATGGCATGGCCAAAAGGTAGAAGACAAGCCTCTGCCTCCTGCCAGCTCAACGGCCGGACTGTCAGGCCAGCCAGGCCTAGCTTTCCTCTTCGGTCATACTTCAGTAGCCTGCCGAGGTCTAGCCTGTAGACCTTTCCCGAAATAGCCAAGTCAGCTCCTAGGCCCCCGAGCTTCCGGGAAACCCGTGGACGGACCTCGCCGTCCTCTGAAGCCTCGGGCTACGAGCTCTGCGGCGCCCGTGACCTCTCTGACATGCCTCGATCCTTGCTGCCAACCTCGGATAACACTCCTGATCCTATACCTCGGTAGAGAATTCTTATTCCTGTGGTAGCTAGCTGACTGCCCCGAGGTTGATACCTCGGAGGATATACCTCGGAGAATATACCTCGGACGTACACCTTACGTCGGATGACGCCTCCTGCGTCCTTGCTCAATCGTTACCTCGGACAGCTTACTGCCTTAACCTTACATGTCTTTACCTCATCATTACCCTACCCGGGGGTAACCCCCCGACAGTAGTCCCCGAAGCTGATGTGGTCTGCAGCCTCGGATGAAAGGCCGCATCAGGTTCAACCCGAAACCACATGCGCTACAATGTTTTGCAGGTTACCGAACCAATACCCCGAGAAATCCATCGGTCTGTTCCTCGGGCCATACTGCTTTTCCGAAGTATCCGCCGAGATCTCGGACGTCAACCCCTCGATTTCTGCATCCTTACTGACTTCGGTCAGAGAACACTGTTCACGTGTCCCATCCGTCACTTCCTGGTCCACGATAGTCAAAGCACTCGAGTGCTTTCCACCACGCGGCCCACGTCAGCGGATT
This sequence comes from Poa pratensis, assembly GCA_947311845.1. Taxonomy (NCBI): domain Eukaryota; kingdom Viridiplantae; phylum Streptophyta; class Magnoliopsida; order Poales; family Poaceae; genus Poa; species Poa pratensis. Next base: position 36,083,649 of record CAMZMU010000059.1, on the reverse strand, counting down.
TCCCGCTTGCGCCGCTTCGCGCTCCAGTAACCGCGCCGCACGACGGTTTGCCTCCTGCAACCGATCCTGTGGCCTGCTCGCCCACCGCTATCTTCGTGCCACGTGGGCCATTGTGCACAAACGATCCCACTCGCCGCTCCGATAACCGCGCGGTAGTGCGCAGTTACCGCCCGCGGTTATAAATACGGGCCCAGGGCAGTGCTTCCCTCTTCTTCCTCATTCACTCGCCGTCTCGCCTCCATCGCAACCAGTGCCGCCGCTTCCAGTTGAGAAGAAACGCGTTCCCGCCGCCGCCGACGAGCAGCTCCTTCGTCGCCGCTGCGACCGCGTCACCGGCGCCGCCCTTCAGCACCTCATTTTCACGGTATGTACTCCCTTTCTTGATACCCTAGGCATTGCTCTAGGTTTCTTCCTCTTCGCGCTTTGGTTCTTCATATGTTCTTGAATAAAATTCTATTTACCTCCTCCGGTAGATCTTACTCGCATACTTTTTTGGGTAGAAATAGTTTCATACCTCGGACAGATGTTCGCCTAGCATATATGCCTCTATGTACATTAGATAGCCGCCCAACTCCTCCTGAGTTAGCCAGATATAGCCTTAGATTCCAGATTTACTTTTTCCTTTGCTAAACTTCTGTGCATTCTCTGCAGATTGATTCTGCCGAGATGTCTCCTCCTGAGACTTCGGAACAAACCGAGGTTCCAGACCTCGAACTGGAGGTCGGAGAACGAGCCGGCTGGGAAGGTTCGGATGTAACTCCGGACGAAATCCAGTGGCTCAGGGCGACTCGGCGGATTCCCGCCGGGGTAGAGTGTCGCCTGCCAGAGGGCGAACTCGAGCCTCAAGTCAAGCAAGGGGAACGGGTGGTCTTCGTCGCGCACTTCCAGCGCGGCTTCGGACTGCCCGTTAGTGATTTCTTCCGGAGCTTCCTCGACAAGTTCGGACTCCAGGTTCATCACCTCCCCGCCAACGCCATCACCACTCTCTCCTGCATCGTTTCCTTCTCTGAGGGATACCTCGGCCTCAAAGCCACGGTAGACCTCTTTTCTCGCTACTTCCAACTCAAGCGGCAAGTGATCCCGGATCCAAAGAACAAGGATCTGCCCAAGCAATTAACCGCCTGCGGAGCTGCCACCATAGCTCCTCGCCGAAACTCCATCTTCCCACGTATCACTACTCCGGACACCGTTCGCAAGTGGCTCCGGACGTGGTTTTACGTGAAGAACTCCGGCGAAGAGGACCTCCTCAACCTGCCGGCGTTTAACCTCAGCCCTCCTACAGAACAGCTCAACTGGGACTACACTCCCCCTCACACCGGCGAACTCAAGTCCATCCATGGGTATATTGCGAAATGGCAGGACCCGGAGGACCCCGGAACGACGGGAAAGTCCTGACGGCTGACGACCTGGCCTGCACATTCGTGAAGCGCAGGGTCTCCCCTCTCCAGGCGAGGTCTCACAAGATCTGCCACATGAGCGGTCTTTATGACCCCACCCGACATACGCACGTTGCACTGGACAATGCCGCGGTAGCTCGGCGAGTCCGAGCTATCACCAAGTCCAAGATCTCTGACGCTTGGACATGGGGAAGGGAACCCCACTACCGGACCAAGCCAGCGAAACAGGTACGCTATTCCGACGTTTTCTTCGATACTCCTTTACCACCGAGGTCTTGCTACCGACGTTCATCTTGATAATTTTCTTCCTAACTCCTTTTCATATGTCTGCCATACAGCTGTTCGCCCGCCAGACCGCCGAGGATGGAGTCCATCCTGCGGACCACTTCGGCAAGGATCTCCCTGTCGAGGACCCACCATCCAACGTGGACCCTGACGACGAGGATTTTATGCCCATTGCCTCGGCCCGCATCACACCGCGGGTAAGCCTCAAGCACAAGCTTCAGTTCAAGAGATTTCGGATGACGAGGAGGGGTTCTCGTCATGGAACCAATAAACGCGGTACCTCTCTCCGCCTTCCTCACCTTCCGAACTTTACTCCAGCAACCAGCCGGAAACGCGCTGGTGCCGCAACTTCGGCCGCCGAACCATCCGCCACTGGAGCCTCCGGACCCACTGAGGCTCCGGTCAAGAGACGCCGGCTGAAGAAGTCCGGACTTCCTCCTCATGCCCGGGGGGCAAGAGGTTTCCTACCTCGGATGGGTAATGCTTTGCTTCTATAGCCAACAATGTTTGTTGCTTAAACATATTATCTCGGTATTAACACTTGACCATCTTCTTTTCGTTGCAGTGCCCCCATAGACGTGGATCAGGAGGTATCCTCCATGACTGCACCCGTTGGTGCCTCTGAAGCCACGACCACCCCGACGAACTCTCGCCCCGGATCTCCTCCACCGAGGTCTGGCCCGGCCTTGGGGAAATCTGCCCCCACCCGAGGTCAGACTTCTCCGCGTCCTCAAACGGATGCGGGACCAATCGCGCCAGACTCCGGCTACCACCTTGCCGGAGCCTCGACTCTCCCCCCGCAGCCAGACTGCCCGCAACCAACAGCAGCAACAGCAGAAGCATCAGCAGAAGCAACAGCCCAAGCAACAGCCCCAAAAACCAGTTCGCCAGACCACCTTGCCGTTGGAGAAGGGCAAGGAGAAAGAGAAAGAGACGGTGAAGTCTAAGGTCACCCCCAAACCAACATCTGGGTCTGGCACCCTGACTATCTCTTCTCCTTCAAGGATCCAACCGAGGTCTCCTCCCCCGGTGACACGCCGAATTCCTCCATTCGCCGCACCCATTGATGAGACTGCCCCTCCGGCCGAAGAATATGCTCGGAGGGCATCTCTTATATTGGATAACCGGCCTGCTTCAAGCTCCGAGGCTGCTTTGGCCGTGGAGGCCTCGATTAGGGGCATCGAGCAGGGCGGACCGTGGGGATTTCCTCCTCTGCGCACTGATAGTGACCAGAGCCTCGGCTCCTTGGAACACTACAATGCAGACTGGAATTCTGCAGACGAGGTCTCCTCGGCCTCCTAGCTGCTCCGGTGGCTGAGCATCCGCGGGAAACAGCGCCTGCGGCCGAAGCGTATATGATCTACAAACTGCTGCCCTGCGTGCTGCTCAAAACATCGACGTAAGTCCTATTCTCTTTACTTTCATGCAGTATCTCATCTAATATCCACCATCCCAGTCCCCGAGATTCGAGGTAAACTATTGACGCTCCGTCGGAGTTAAAATTGTTTGGCTTGAATCTCAACTTTCCATTTTCATCCGACGTATCCAATCCATTTTATCTCACTTTAGCATGCACCTCGGGTACGAGTCCCCGAGACTCCTGTCGAGGCATACCCCGGCAACATTTTCCCAATGATTTGACTCCGAGTCCCCGAGACTCTTGTCGAGGTATAGCCTTTCTAACCGAGCTATATTTTTCTTCCTTGCAGAATACTATGAACGTCCGCACGGATATCTTTCATACCCTCTTGTTTGACCACAAGAAACTCCACGACGAGCACAAGGCCGTCCTTGCAGAAAAGAACTCTTTGGACGAGAAGCTACAACAAGAGAAAGCCGAAGTAGCTCGTCTGGTAAGGAGCTCAAGCGCATCGATGGGCTCCGGAAATCAGAAACGGAGAAGCTGAAGGATGAGAAGGATAAGGCCGTCGAGGCAGAGAAGAAACTTCGGGAGGATCTGCCAAGGATCACCAAGAAGCTCTCCAAGTAGCCGAGGTCCGCGCCAACTCGGCCACAGAGGCTTTGGAAGCTCTGCAGGCGCAGGTCAACCAGTTTCTCCCGACGCTGCAAACTATCAACCGCGAGATGGACGGTAAGTTTCTTGCCTCCCTTAGCTTTTCTTTGTCCTCCACACATTGGTTCTCTGCCGAACCATTTCTCACACTGATAACAGGCTACCCTACTATAGAGCATTTCACCTACACCCAAGTTGCGGCCCGCAGCATCACTGGTCGGCACAGGGAGAGGCGGAACGAACAGAACCCCGATTGGACCGTTGAGGACCATATCGTGGCCATCAAGTCTCGGATCCATCCCTTGAAGACCATTGGGTCAGAACTCCTCGACGCAGGTCTGTCTGCTTTCCGAGCCTTATGGCCTCTTGCCGACGCTCCCAAATCTACGCCCGAGCTCGCCGCCAAGCTTCGTGAAGCCGAACAAAGACTCCGAGAGTGGCGTTCATCTTCAGCTCGCGCTGGAGCTGATGCCGCTCTCAAATTCATCATGACTTGGTGCGAAAGATCGACCTCGAAAAGATGGACACTCTTCGCCGAGGCTCGCCCTGGTCCTCGGACCCAATTCTCATCAAGCGCCGCGAAAAGATGGCTGCCTTCTTCGCTGGATATGCCAACACAAAGAACTTGAGCGAAGGAGACACCTACTCCGACGCCGAGGATTACGAGCCAGAAGACGAGGAATACGAAACAGAATCCGACGTCGAGGCCGAGCAAGGTGATGACGGTGAAACCCGCGAAGCAGAAACCGAGGCTTCTCCACAACCTGATGCCGAGGTTACTGCCGACGTTGCCAGCACTTCCCAGGCTACCTCGGCTCCGGACGAAATCCCTGCTGCATCGGCTGCTGCCGACGTAATTCCTGATGCCTCGACCTGAACTTATGTTGGCCAAAAACTTCATTAAATCCCCGGTATGCCGGGACGCAGATGTAATCAAACTTAAGTAGTTCCTTTGCTACCTCTATTACTATATGCTCATTCGAACCATGCTTTTCTAAGCTTTATGTCGAATCCTTTTGAATGATTGCTCGAGTTTACTTTCGTGTTTACTATATTTGGCATTCTTTGCTCTTGTCTGCCATTCTGGCGTTCGACAGTCGAGTCACAAGATTGTTGTTCATAGCATACAGTACTTGGTAAATTCCGAGGTATGTTTCAAAGTCATCCGACATAAAAAAGAAGTAAAAACAGGGGTTAGTAAACGACATATGCCGAACTGTCTTTTTGGACCGAGTCCCCGAGTTCATTTTCATGTTTCCCATGTTCTTTCGTCTTTGCTCTTGACTGCCATGCTGGCGTTCGTCAGTCGAGTCACAAGATTAGTTACATAGCATACAGTACTTGAAGTTTGAGACGAGGTTCAAAATAGTTCGGCATACGAACGAAGAAAGAGTACAAACAAAAAGAACATGCAATCATAAGAGCGAGGCAGTCCCCGAGCTCACTCTCGAGGTGCCGAAGTTTTTATTTAAAGATCAGCCGAGGTACATACATTACTTCCTTCAACAGTAGAAGGGTCGGAGTAGAGCTACATTCCATGGACGCTGAAGCTCCGCATCGGGTCTATCCAGCCCATCTCCCCTTGGCTCCTGTGCATCTATAAGATAGTATGAATCATTGTGCAAGCTCGGCTCACAATGTACGGTCCCTCCCATGGAGGTGACAACTTGTGCCGGCCTTTGCTGCGCTGAACAAGCCTCAGCACTAATCTCCTTCATTAAACTTTCGGGGTTTTACATGCCGGCTTTGATAGCGTCGGAGACCCTGCTGATATATTGCTGACCGAGATAAGGCCAATTCTCTTGCTTCCTCAAGCAAATCTACAGCATCTTCCCGAGCTTCTTTAGCCTCGGCTTCTGTGTACATTGCCACTCTGGGCGCATCATATTCAATGTCGGTTGGCAGCATTGCCTCGGCCCCATAGACCATGAAAAATGGCGTATAGCCAGTTGATCTGTTCGGTGTGGTCCTTAGACCCCACAGAACTGCTGGTATCTCATCGATCCAACACCCCGGTGTTTTCAACAGTGGTTCTACTAGCCGAGCTTTGATTCCGGCCAATACCAATGCATTTGACCTTTCTACTTGCCCATTAGCCTGTGGGTGAGCCACCGAGGCTACATCAAGTCGAATTCCCTTACTCATGCAGAACCGAGCAAACTCTCCGACAGCAAAGTTCGTGCCGTTGTCTGTAATGATACTATGAGGATATCCATATCTCAGGATTATTTCCTTCAAAAAGGTCACTGCCGTATGACCATCCACTTTCGGATTGGCTTCACCTCGATCCACTTAGTGAATTTGTCCACCATCACCAGTATGTGAGTCATATTGCCTCGGGCTGGCTTGAATTCTCCCACCATGTCCAGACACCAAACTGCAAAGGGCCACGTGATAGGAATGGTCTTGAGCGCCGAAGCTGGCATGTGCTGCTGCTTGGCGAACCTTTGGCACCCTTCACATTTCCGAACTATATCTTCTGCATCGGCATTGGCGGTGGGCCAATAGAACCCGTGCCGGAACACCTTGGCCACCAGAGCTCTTGTGCTGCAATGATGTCCACATTCTCCTTGGTGGATTTCTAAAAGCATCTCCTTGCCTTCAGCTGGTTCGACACATCTGCAACACCTCGGTCACACTTCTCTTGTATAGCTCCTTGTTGATGATGGTGTATCCCTTAGCTCTCCTCTGGATTCTCCTTGCCTCGGTTGTATCACTTGGCAAACTTCCATCGGCTATGAAGTTCATGATCTGCTCCGCCCATTCCGGCACTGGATGCAGAGGAAAAAGCCTCTCATCTATCTCCATTGGTTCGGTCGCCATGATCTCCTTCATGATTTCCTCCACCATTGCTCGGCCAGTCCCCGAGTGTTGGTGCGAAGTCCCCGGGTCAGACCCGAAGCTCCCTCATCCACGTCCATAGGAAAAGCTCCATCAGTCCTGGATACTGCGAAGCAGTCCCCGAGTCCGGCCAAACGCATCCGACGTCTACCTCCATAGGAATAGGCTCAGACTCCAAACCTGGCGGTAAGAAAATTGACTCGGAGTCAGGAGAAGGCTTAATTGAAGGAGTTCTCAAATGGTTCAGCGCTATCCCCGGTGGCACCGGTTCTTTGGATGAACCGAGCTTTGACAATACGTCGGCGGCTTCATTCTCCCCCGAGGTATGTGCTTGTTGTGGCGCCCCGACCCGACTGCTATACAGTGATGCTGTGTGTCACCAGTTAAGCGATACAACCGGAGGTTACGGGTTTACCAATCCCCGGCCAAAACCTTTGGCAGGCGTTGCTGGGTACACCTCACTCCAGACAACGCAACACCCCGATTGATGCCTTAACACAGGCACAACTATCAAAGCATAATAGTAAGATCAAGACTTGTGGAACAACTGGCACATCACAGACTCTACGACACCGAAATCAGATAGTTCAACTCTTATACAGAGAAAGATAGCAAATGACAAACAGAGGTCACAGACCCAACATTACAACATGCGGAAGCAAAGTAGGTTGTTCTAAACAACAAGAACCAAAATATGGCCTAAGAGGCCTACAGATAAACATCACAACGCCAGTTGTTCCAGGATGTCCCAAGCTGCCACCTGGGAACCCCAGACTACTCGTCGACGTCCACAAAGAACCCACCTCCGAAGTCGGTGAAGTCCTCCTCTGAAACAAAAGCAAAGACGTTGAGTTCGACGAACTCGCAAGATTAAGAGCTAATATATGCTCGATGATTAGCTGTCAAGGTTTTATGGCTCTTTTGCATAAAGCTGATTTTATTTATGAAAAACATAACTCAAAGGCATCGACAATTAGAACATTTTCAAAGAGGGGTAAGAAGTAACTCTTTTCTCTTGAGATCACTTTCTCAACATCACCAACATCACCATGGTACCTGTTCATCAAAGGCACCTCCCCGAATCACCCTCGAGGAAGCTCACCTTGCATTCGTGAGTGGTACCTCTAGTACCCAGTTTTTAATCATTCCGTTAAAGTTATTCTATGATCTCTGAATCCGTCACCAAGTCGTCCATAACCGCGGACACGGCTTTTCGAAAAGATTTATCCCTGCAGGGGTGTACAATGTGAAAGACGCCAGGTTCCCGAGGGACCTCCCAGCTTCTTATCCATGCGTACCGTCCGGCCCATTGCCTAGCTCTTAGCTCTCTTCCGGGGAAAGCCGGCTGGGTGGGAGCGGCTACGACCTTTACCTCGCTTAAGACTAACCCAGGATCATCAGTGGCGGTAGGACAAGAGGTACCTTCTCGCACCCTGTCCCGCGGCCACTTATTTTCCCGACACAACAATCATCATCTCAGTCTTGGCCACCATCTTCAACGCACGCGCAAGGGAAAGCCAAACTAGAGGACACTCGGCTAGTCCGCCACAAGTTAGTCGGTCGACGAGGTTCCATATGCCCACGCATGGTTGCACGCTCAACTTGGCTCGTAGGCGAGAACTCGCACTTAGGCGGCGAGAACGAGACAACCCACCACATCCCATGTGGCCTCTCATCCCCACCTTCTTAGCATTTTATTATCCACCTCCACAATTCTCCACCATCAACATCACTGTCACAAGTTAACACCTGTTTCCAGCATTCACCATCCCTAGTACAACTAGGCATTTCACTAAGCATGGCTAAGCACTGGCATAGCATAGTAAGTATTCCATGGCCAACAATACAAACCTATGGTAATAGGAAGGTAAAACAGGTATTGGCAACAGGATTCTAATGCAACTAGTAGGATACTCTAATCCAGGCAAAAGACATTTAGAACCGCATGCAATATTATAGTGTAGAAAATAATTGCGGAAAATAGGATAAGATATGCTCAGAGGGGGGAATTACGCTTGCCTTGTTCAGGGTACTGGTAGTACGGATCCTCGGGGTATCGAGGCGGAACCCCGTCTGCTTGATCTAACGAAGCACACAACGGAAAAACAAATCAAACACCACACATGTGTACCATGCAATGCACAATCACATGATGTCATGACAAGTTTATGCAAAGATAGCAACATTTAGTTTATCTAGCAACATTAAATGGAGAGCCAAATAAGTAGTGCAATTATTTGGAGGCAACCCCATATTTAGCTTAATGACCCCATTGTTCATCCATTTAATACCTTACTAAGAAGTGGTTCAAATATGCATGAACATGGCATGAATGGATAGGGTTTGTTCTCCGATCGAATTGGTACCTTATTTGTAATTTTCTGAGTTCCGATGAACAAATAGTGAATTAAATAATTATTCGAATTTAAATCTTTAACCAAATTATGAATAACATCAATCATTAATTGTGATCCTAAGTTTATGTTAACAAGATTTAATAGCATTTGAAGCACTGATCACTTTGGTATTTCATTTGCTAAATTTGAAGCAATATTTCAATAGTTAACAATTGTATTATTTAAGAAAAAGAAAAAATGTTTTTACTGTTCAGGCCAGTCCACAGCCCGGTTGGGCCGGCTTGCAAGCCGGTCATGGGCCAGAGAGGCCCGGCTGTCAGCCCGGCTAAGGCCGGTTTAAGAACCGGGCCAGTGGCAGAGAGCTCCGGCCTCGTGGCCGGTTGGGCCGGCCCAAGAGCCGGGCACTCGACAGAGGGGAACGGCCTCAAGGCCGGCTACGCCGGTTTCCTGACCGGGCGAGCGAGGCCACGACGGCGACGTGCTAAGCACACGGCACGGCGAGGGAACGGCGATGCAGAGCAAGGGGAGGAGGGGAAGAAGGGCAGCGAGGCCCGAAGCTCACCACGAACCCGTTGGCGAGGTCGATGACGGCGGAGGGGCGACGGCGGCGGCGAAATCCCACGGCGGAGATGCGGCGGTGGCGGAGACAAATTCGAGCGGCGGCGGCGATGCACGGCCTCCCGCCTCGATTCCTCCGGCGTAGACGAGTAGGACGGCACGGCGGAGCTTTTGCTCCACACGGCGGTGCTCGGCGTGGGCTAGAACGGCGGGGAGCGGTGGTCAACCGTGGCGGCGGCCATGGCGTAGCGCGGGAGCTCGGGGAAAAAAGGAAAAGGGGAGCGGGCAGAGGAGCGAGTGAGGGAGCAGCGTGGCTCGTGGAGCTTGTCCTCTTGCAGGTGGAGGCAGAGGGAAGGGGCTCGGCGTGGCGCGGTGCTGGTGCGGCGCGAGCGCGACCTGCCGGTCGCTACAGGGAAGGGGAGGGAAGAAGCAGTTTTTGCAAATAGGCCCCTGGCCGAATTCTTCCATCACGGACAGGTCCTCCTAGAATTTACAAAGAGGCCCTTTTCTGTTTTTATTTTAAAACCAGCAGCTTTTCCTGATTTAACTGTGGCACCAAAATAGTTTATAAAAATTGGAGAAAATTTGGGGAGCCTCCCCATACTGAGTAGAGGCTACACAAAAATTGGCATGCAAAAATAAAAAGTTTTGCACAACATTTGTTCATAGTATTTCGTTTAGGCAATTTGGCTAATTTTCCAAATGTTGCTATTTAACAAATTTGGTGCAAGTGCAAAAATGATATTGTGAACTCTTGGAACTTCCTTGACAGATATGAATGTCCAAGTATTTTGGTTTTGCAACCTTAAGTGTCTTCTTTGTGGGGAAGTTTTGTTAGAGCACTTTGGCATTTGGTTTTTAACAATTTCATATCATTTCGGTCTCAATGTTGTATTAACTCAAAAGAGACAAGTCTATGCATGGATGCCATGATGCAAAAGAGGACACAAAAGTGAAAATTTGGTTCACAAAATTTGGGTTGTTACAATTCTACCCTCCTTACAGGAATCTCGTCCCGAGATTCTAAGAGTGCGTAAAGAAGTCGGGATACTCTTCACGGAGACTAGACTCTCTTTCCCAAGTTGCTTCCTCTTCGGAATGGTGAGACCACTGAACCTTGAGAAACTTGGTAGTCTTGTGGCGGGTCTTCCTTTCAGCTTCATCCAGAACACGGATAGGATGCTCGCGATAGGTGAGGTCTTCTTGGAGATCCAATTCTTCGTGATTGACCCCATGGATAGGATCCTTGAAACAACGACGAAGTTGGGAGACATGGAATACATCATGTACATTTGGAAATTTGACCGGTAGCTCCAACTTATAAGAAAGATCTCCTCGCTTTTCCAGGACGGTGAACGGACCGACATAGCGAGGGGCCAATTTTCCTTTGATTCCGAAGCGGCGAACGCCTCGAAGGGGAGAGACACGGAGATAAGCTTTATCACCAATTTCATAATGAATCTCCTGATGGTGCTTATCATAGTAGCTCTTTTGCCTAGACTGAGCAATCTTCAGATTCTCTCTTATGATTCTAACCTTCTCCTCAGCTTCATTAATTATATCTGGACCAAAGAGAGCTCTCTCCCCGGTCTCAGACCAATTCAGAGGAGTGCGGCATTTTCTTCCATAGAGAACCTCAAATGGAGCCATGCCCAGACTAGCTTGATAGCTATTGTTGTAGGAGAACTCCGCAAAAGGGAGATACTTTTTCCAACCTTTGCCGAAAGAGATCACACATGCCCTGAGCATGTCTTCCAGCACTTGATTAACTCTTTCGGTCTGACCATCGGTCTGAGGATGGAACGCGGTGCTGAAATTGAGACGAGTTCCCATAGCAGCTTGGAAACTAGCCCAAAACTTAGAGGTAAAAAGGCTTCCACGATCAGAAATTATCTTCTTAGGAATACCGTGAAGCACAACGATCCGAGAAACATACAGGTCTGCCAACCTGGCAGCTGTAATGTCAACCCAAACGGGGAGGAAGTGAGCAACTTTCGATAGTCGATCAATGATGACCCAAATGGCATCATTTCCCTTTGGAGACTTCGGCAGACCAGTAATGAAGTCCATACCAATTTCATCCCATTTCCACTCGGGAGTAGTAATAGGGCGAAGAGTGCCGGCAGGTCTTTGATGTTCAGCTTTTACGCGTCGACAGGTGTCGCATTCAGCAACAAACCTGGCGATTTCCCGTTTCATACGGGTCCACCAGAATTGTGGCCGAAGGTCTTGGTACATCTTGGTACTACCGGGATGGATAGAGAGAGGTGAATCATGAGCTTCTTGGAGAATGAGCTCCCTCAAATTCCGGTTCTTTGGCACTACCAGACGGTCACCAAAATAAACAACTCCGGATTCATCTTCCACGAAACATTTAGCCTTGCCACTAGCCATGTTCTTCTTGATATTCAGGATACCCTCATCCAGCTTCTGAGCATCCTTAATCTGGTCTACAAGAGTAGCTTTGATCTCCAGATTTGCAAGGTAGCCGGAGGGAACAATTTCCAGGTTCAAACGGGCAAACTCTTCATGTAGAGCAGGTTGGGCTTTCTCAATCATCAGGTTGTTGCAATAGGACTTCCGACTTAGCGCGTCAGCCACGACGTTTGCTTTGCCGGGTTGATAGTTCAGACTCACATTATAGTCCGTGATTAACTCCAACCAACGCCTTTGCCTGAGATTTAAGTCCGGTTGAGTGAAAAGGTACTTTAGACTCTTGTGATCCGAGAATATCTCGCAACGGTTACCAAACAGTATGGTCTCCATTGCTTCAGAGCATAGACCACAGCGGCAAGCTCTAGATCATGAGTTGGATAGTTGAGCTCATGTGGCTTAAGTTGGCGAGAAGCATATGCCACCACATGGCCATCTTGCATTAGCACACAGCCCAAACCTTGTAGAGAGGCGTCACAGAAGACGACGAAATCCTTGCTTGTGTCCGGCAGGACAAGCACAGGAGCGGACGTGAGCTTGGCTTTCAGGGCTTGGAAGCTCTCTTCAGCTTCGGCAGTCCATACGAACTTTCTATCCTTCTTGAGAAGGTCAGTCAATGCCTTGGCTATTTTGGAGAAAGCTTCGATGAATCGGCGGTAGTAACCCGCCAATCCGAGAAAGCTACGAATGTCCTTGACTGACATTGGAGTTTTCCAGTCCAGAATGGCTTGAATTTTGTCGGGATGACTTCCACACCATTGGCAGATATTACATGTCCAAGGAAGACAAGTTTATCCAACCAAAACTCACACTTAGAGAACTTGGCATAGAGACGGTGTTCACGAAGTCTTGTCAGAACCAAACGAAGATGTTCCTCATGCTCTTCATTGGTTTTGGAATAGATGAGGATATCATCGATGTAAATGACGACAAACTTATCAAGATAATCCATGAAAATGGAATTCATGAGCCTCATGAAAGTAGCTGGGGCATTTGTGAGACCAAAGGACATGACGGTATACTCATATGAGCCATAACGAGTAACAAATGCCGTCTTTGGAATATCCTCCTTTCTGATTTTTATCTGATGGTATCCTGACCTCAGATCCATCTTGGAGAATACGTTGCACCAGCTAACTGATCCAACAGATCATTGATGCGAGGAATAGGATACTTGTTCTTGATTGTCACCGCATTCAACGGTCTATAGTCAGAGACTAGACGAGGCACGGTAGAATCCCTCTTCTTGACAAAGAGTACCGGACAACCCCAAGGTGAACTGCTAGGCTGGATGAACTCCTTTGCTAACAGCTGATCAATTTGCTCTTTCAACAGAGCCAACTCTTCCACCGGCATACGGTAGGGCTTCTTGGAAATTGGAGCAGTACCGGGAAGTAGTCTATGACAAACTCCACACTTCGGTCAGGAGGCATGCCAGGTAATTCTTCCGGAAACACATCCGGGAAGTCACACACCACGTGTATGTCCTGGATTTCAGGAGGGGATTCGCCTTCCATAAAGCAAAGGAGAATCTCAGGTGACTTGGGTACGATGGCGGACGGAGGTATTGATGTTGCAGGCCAATACTCCACAATGTCACCGGAAGGAGCGGTCACAGTAATGGTCTTGGCAGCACAGTCGAGATTAGCCTGGTATTTGGCTAGCCAGTTCATGCCCAATATGACATCAATGCCTTTGGACTTCAGAGCTACCAAGGCATAAGGAAAGACAAGGAACCTATATTAATCTGGACCTCAGGAGTAACACCATCGGTTTGCCATTTGGAACCAGGAGTAGCGATCACCAAGGACGGCTCATTTTCTCGAACGGTATTTGTGGTCTTTTGCAAACTATGGATATGAATGAATGCGATGCTCCAGAGTCAAACAAAGTGTAGCTGTATTGCCGTTGATTCGTAACTCACCCATAGAACGCCGGGGTCATCTTCAGCTTCTTCAAGAGACGTGGTTCAGGCGACCACGCACAATAGGTCCAGCCTTGCCAGTTGGAGTGGCAGGGGCTCGTGCAGGAGTTATCGCGAGAGGTGCCTTCTGGGGGCACTCCCTGGAGTAGTGACCAGCCTGGCCACAGGTGTAGCAAGTGACTCCAGGTGGAGCAGGTAGCATAGGACGGTACCCACTTCCGCCTACCCAAGTGTCGAAGTAGTGGGGCGCGGAGGAGGTGGCCTATCCCTGCTGCCTCGGCATGAAGGGAGCACGAGGTACGCGCTGTAGGGACAAACACCCTGCGCTTCTTGCTCTCAGAACCCGAGGAACTCTGGTGGTCCCCATGTGCGGGCCTCTTGGAAGCTTCAAGTTCCTTTCTTCCTTGCTCAAGAGTGAAAGCCTGGTTGAACAGCTCCTGATAGGTCTGGAACCTGAAGGGCAATAGCTCATAGCGGAGCTGCGGATTCAGACCCTTGCGGAACAGCTCTTGCTTGTCAGCATCATTGGTCACGTCCCTTGGGGCGTAACGAGAGATGGTTGAACTCACGACCATAAGTGCGGAGGTCCATCCGTCCCTGTTGCAAATCCAGGAACTCCCTCCTCTTCAATCCATGATCGGCTGGGGAATGTACTCCGCACGGAAGGCAGTGCGAAATCAGCCCAGTGAAGACATGGTTGGCTGGAAACAAAGCCACATGGCTTTCCCACCAACAGCCAGCAGCACCAACCAAGAGATAGGTGGCAAAGTTGACTTGCTCAGCCAATGGGACATGAGCGCGGAGAACTTGCGCTCCAAAGCACGAAGCCAATCATCAGCTTCCAGTGGCTCCTTAGCATCAGCAAAGTGGGTGGCTGCGAACGCAGGAACTCAGTGAGAGTGTTGCACTCGTTCCTCCGTGCATTCTGCTGCACCAACTGCTCAAGCAAGCGCTCATTGCGCCCACGGTTCTCCTCAATGGCCATCAAGACTCAGCCATCGAGGGTGGTGGCGGCAGATCATCCTCATCATCATTGTGGTTACCGCGACCACCACGGCCTCCACGGCCTCCTCGAGCCATTCTGGAGATTTGACAATGACACGTTAGTATCTTTCTCCGAATGGTCGAACAATAGCATTAGCGTCTCACAAGTACACAGACTAGGGACGATAATACTTTGCGAGAAGGAAAACAACAAGATAGAACTTGGGTCAAAGATCAGCATCATGTGCTACTAGTGAGAGTTAAGAAATCACAACTTAACACACTCTAGTTGGCACAATCCGGGACCTTATGTTCAAGTCCGTGGGTTAAAACCCAAAGAAAGGATCAAAAGATTGACTCGGTAGAAACATCTGAGTTGATTTGGGATTGCAACGCAGCGGGAGCAACGTGACACATAACACTAAAGGTCGAACCCACCCCGTTTCTAATCATTTTGAAGTAACAGTGAGAAGTAAAACCTTTAAACTCAAATTGAGGTAAGATTGCTCCGAGATTAGAGGGTAACCAGATAAGGAGTAAAAAGAATCCTAAGATGGTTTTCACAACTCATTTTTAGGTTAAAATATTTTCACAAACACTAGACTCAACATCGACCAGTAGAAGGGTTTCCTACAGGCAGTACTGCTCTGATACCAACTTGTGGCGCCCCGACCCGACTGCTATACAGTGATGCTGTGTGTCACCGGTTAAGCGATACAACCGGAGGTTACGGGTTTACCAATCCCCGGCCAAAACCTTTGGCAGGCGTTGCTGGGTACACTCATCCAGACAACGCAACACCCCGATTGATGCCTTAACACAGGCACAACTATCAAGCATAATAGTAAGATCAAGACTTGTGGAACAACTGGCACATCACAGACTCTACGACACAAATCATATAGTTCAACTCTTATAAGAGAAAGATAGCAAATGACAACCAGAGGTCACAGACCCAACATTACAACAAGCGGAAGCAAATAGGTTGTTCTAAACAACAAGAACCAAATATGGCCTAAGAGGCCTACAGATAAACATCACAACGCCAGCTGTTCCAGGATGTCCCAAGCTGCCACCTGGGAACCCCAGACTACTCGTCGACGTCCACAAAGAACCCACCTTCGAGTCGGTGAAGTCCTCCTCTGAAACAAAACAAAGACGTTGAGTTCGACGAACTCGCAAGATTAAGAGCTAATATATGCTCGATGATTGCTTCAAGTTTTATGGCTTTTTGCATAAAGCTGATTTTATTTATGAAAACATAACTCAAAGGCATCGACTATTAGAATTTTCAAAGAGGTAAGAAGTAACTCTTTTCTCTTGATCACTTTCTCAACATCACCACATCACCATGTACCTGTTCATCAAAGGCACCTCCCCGAATCACCCTCGAGGAAGCTCACCTTGCATTCGTGAGTGGTACCTCTAGTACCCAGTTTTTAATCATTCCGTTAAAGTTATTCTATGATCTCTGAATCCGTCACCAAGTCGTCCATAACCGCGGACACGGCTTTTCGAAAAGATTTATCCCTGCAGGGTGTACAATGTGAAAGACGCCAGGTTCCCGAGGGACCTCCCAGCTTCTTATCCATGCGTACCGTCCGGCCCATTGCCTAGCTCTTAGCTCTCTTCCGGGGAAAGCCGGCTGGGTGGGAGCGGCTACGACCTTTACCTCGCTTAAGACTAACCCAGGATCATCAGTGGCGGTAGGACAAGAGGTACCTTCTCGCACCCTGTCCCGCGGCCACTTATTTTCCCGACACAACAATCCTCATCTCAGTCTTGGCCACCATCTTCAACGCACGCGCAAGGGAAAGCCAAACTAGAGGACCCTCGGCTAGTCCGCCACAAGTTAGTCGGTCGACAAGGTTCCATAT
Source organism: Poa pratensis (assembly GCA_947311845.1). Lineage (NCBI taxonomy): Eukaryota > Viridiplantae > Streptophyta > Magnoliopsida > Poales > Poaceae > Poa > Poa pratensis. The sequence goes on along the minus strand of CAMZMU010000059.1, from coordinate 36,066,979 downwards.
GCCCACGCATGGTTGCACGCTCAACTTGGCTCGTAGGCGAGAACTCGCACTTAGGCGGCGAGAACAAGACAACCCACCACATCCCATGTGGCCTCTCATCCCCACCTTCTTAGCATTTTATTATCCACCTCCACAATTCTCCACCATCAACATCACTGTCACAAGTTAACACCTATTTCCAGCATTCACCATCCCTAGTACAACTAGGCATTTCACTAAGCATGGCTAAGCACTGGCATAGCATAGTAAGTATTCCATGGCCAACAATACAAACCTATGGTAATAGGAAGGTAAAACAGGTATTGGCAACAGGATTCTAATGCAACTAGTAGGATACTCTAATCCAGGCAAAAGACATTTAGAACCGCATGCAATATTATAGTGTAGAAAATAATTGTGGAAAATAGGATAAGATATGCTCAGAGGGGGGAATTACGCTTGCCTTGTTCAGGGTACTGGTAGTACGGATCCTCGGGGTATCGAGGCGGAACCCCGTCTGCTTGATCTAACGAAGCACACAACGGAAAAACAAATCAACACCACACATGTGTACCATGCAATGCACAATCACATGATGTCATGACAAGTTTATGCAAAGATAGCAACATTTAGTTTATCTAGCAACATTAAATGGAGAGCCAAATAAGTAGTGCAATTATTTGGAGGCAACCCCATATTTAGCTTAATGACCCCATTGTTCATCCATTTAATACCTTACTAAGAAGTGGTTCAAATATGCATGAACATGGCATGAATGGATAGGGTTTGTTCTCCCGATCGAATTGGTACCTTATTTGTAATTTTCTGAGTTCCGATGAACAAATAGTGAATTAAATAATTATTCGAATTTAAATCTTTAACCAAATTATGAATAACATCAATCATTAATTGTGATCCTAAGTTATGTTAACAAGATTTAATAGCATTTGAAGCACTGATCACTTTGGTATTTCATTTGCTAAATTTGAAGCAATATTTCAATAGTTAACAATTGTTTTATTTAAGAAAAAGAAAACTGTTTTTACTGTTCAGGCCGGTCCACAGCCCGGTTGGGCCGGCTTGCAGGCCGGTCATGGGCCAGAGAGGCCCGGCTGTCAGCCCAGCTAAGGCCGTTTAAGAACCGGGCCAGTGGCAGAGAGCTCCGGCCTCGTGGCCGGTTGGGCCGGCCCAAGAGCCGGGCACTCGACAGAGGGGAACGGCCTCAAGGCCGGCTACGCCGGTTTCCTGACCGGGCGAGCGAGGCCACGACGGTGACGTGCTAAGCACACGGCACGGTGAGGGAACGGCGATGCAGAGCAAGGGAGGAGGGGAAGAAGGGCAGCGAGGCCCGAAGCTCACCACGAACCCGTTGGCGAGGTCGATGACGGCGGAGGGGCGACGGCGGCGGCGAAATCCCACGGCGGAGATGCGGCGGTGGTGGAGACAAATTCGAGCGGCGGCGGCGATGCACGGCCTCCCGCCTCGATTCCTCCGGCGTAGACGAGTAGGACGGCACGGCAGAGCTTTTGCTCCACACGGCGGTGCTCGGCGTGGGCTAGAACGGCGGGGAGCGGTGGTCAACCGTGGCGGCGGCCATGGCGTAGCGCGGGAGCTCGGGGAAAAAAGGAAAAGGGGAGCGGGCAGAGGAGCGAGTGAGGGAGCAGCGTGGCTCGTGGAGCTTGTCCTCTTGCAGGTGGAGGCAGAGGGAAGGGGCTCGGCGTGGCGCGGTGCTGGTGCGGCGCGAGCGCGACCTGCCGGTCGCTACAGGGAAGGGGAGGGAAGAAGCAGTTTTTGCAAATAGGCCCTGGCCGAATTCTTCCATCACGGATAGGTCCTCCTAGAATTTACAAAGAGGCCCTTTTCTGTTTTTATTTTAAAACCAGCAGCTTTTCCTGATTTAACTGTGGCACCAAAATAGTTTATAAAAAATTGGAGAAAATTTGGGGAGCCTCCCCATACTGAGTAGAGGCTACACAAAAATTGGCATGCAAAAATAAAAAGTTTTGCACAACATTTGTTCATAGTATTTCGTTTAGGCAATTTGGCTAATTTTCCAAATGTTGCTATTTAACAAATTTGGTGCAAGTGCAAAAATGATATTGTGAAACTCTTGGAACTTCCTTGACAGATATGAATGTCCAAGTATTTTGGTTTTGCAACCTTAAGTGTCTTCTTTTGTGGGGAAGTTTTGTTAGAGCACTTTGGCATTTGGTTTTTAACAATTTCATATCATTTCGGTCTCAATGTTGTATTAACTCAAAAGAGACAAGTCTATGCATGGATGCCATGATGCAAAAGAGGACACAAAAGTGAAAATTTGGTTCACAAAATTGGGGCTGTTACACTTGTACTCACATCCTTCGAAGAACCCAGACACCTTTTGCACATGAAACCGATACAACTCCATGTTCGCATCCAATGCATCCCAAGTGCCGGTGGATTGATGCACCACCAAAGCTGAATCGCCGAAGCATTCTATACGCCGGACACCTATCTCCTTTGCCACCTTGAGCCCATGGATCAGGGCCTCATACTCCGCCACGTTGTTCGACGCCGAGAAATGGATTTGCAGCACATACTTCAACTGGTCTTGCTTCGGCGAGGTTAGGACTATGCCGGCACCTAATCCGACCTTGGTCTTGGACCCATCAAAGTGCATCTTCCAATAATTATAGTCCGGCAAGGGCGGCTCATATTGCATCTCGGCCCAATCGCATAAAAAGTCCGGCAGCGCCTGCGACTTGATTGCATCTCGCCTTTCATAATGCGGAGTGTATGGAGATACCTCGATCGCCCATTTGGCAACTCGCCCAGTTGCGTCCTTGCATCCGATGATCTCCGAGATTGGAGCATCACATACCACCGTCATGGGATGCTCTTGGAAGTAATGCTTCAGTTTCTTAACCGCCAGGTATACTCCGTACGTCATCTTCTGGTAGTGGGGGTAGTTTTGCTTCGACGTGGATATCACCTCGCTCAGGTAGTAGATTGGTCTCTGCACCGATTTGCCTCCTTCGTCTCGCTCCACCACCACTGCAACACTTACGACCCGGTTTGTAGCCGCAATGTATATCAACATCGGTTCATTCTGCAAAGGGGATGCCAACACCGGAGCAGTGGACAACATCTTCTTCAGCTCATTGAACGCCGCGTCCGCCTGCGGGGTCCAAGTGAAACTGGTACTTTTCTTCATAAGTTGATACAATGGTAAGGCTTTTTCTCCTAGCCGACTTACAAACCGACTTAAAGATGCAAGGCATCCCGTGAACTTCTGCACATCTTTTAAACAGTTCGGCAACTTCATTCTTTCGATAGCTCGGATCTTAGCCGGGTTAACTTCTATACCTCGGCTCGATACGAGGAAACCGAGCAATTTTCCAGCCGGGACACCAAAGGTGCACTTGTCCGGGTTAAGTTTCAACCGATACTTTCTTAAATTTGCAAATGTCTCTTCGAGGTCTTCGATGAGAGTATGCTTCTTTTTAGTTTTGATAACAATGTCATCGACATACACTTGCACATTCTTGCCCATTTGAGAATGTAAGCACTTCTGCATACACCTTTGATAAGTTGCCCCGGCATTTCTCAAACCGAAACACATGACACGATAGCAATACGCCCCGTACGGGGTAATAAAGGCAGTCTTTATTTGATCATCAGTGTTCAGTGGGATCTGGTGAAAACCAGAATATGCATCAATAAAAGACAACAGCTCACATCCAGCCGTAGAATCGATCACTTGATCAATCCGAGGTAAAGGAAAGGGATCCTTCGGGCACGCCTTGTTCAGGTTGGTGAAGTCAATGCACATGCGCCACACCTTGACTACCGCCGGTTCGTCCTTCTTTTTCTCCACGAGGACTGGATTAGATATCCAGTCCGGATGCAGCACTTCCATGATGAAGCCTGCAGCCAGTAACTTCGCCAGTTCTTCGAGTACCACCTTTCTTCGGTCATCTGAGAGCCGCCGCGTCGGTTGACGCACTGGTTTCACCTCTGGCCGAACAAACAAAGAGTGCTCTGCCAACTCCCTCGGAACACCTGGCAGGTCTTTAGCCGACCATGCAAAAATGTCCCGATTCTCACGGAGGAAGTGACAGAGCGCGCTTTCCTATTTCTCGTCCATGCCAGTACCAATGATGGCGAAACGCTCCGGGTTCTCCGAGTCCAGCGGGATTTTCTTGGTCTCCTTGGGCACCTCGAATGAAGCGCTCATGTCCGGAGTAATTAGTCCGGACATGCCGAGCTGAGTAGACTGCGCCATTGCCACCACCTTCTGAAGTTGCTTCTTCTCCGCCGCGATCACCAAGGACTCGGCTAAACTGATCCCGCCGAGGCACATTGCATAGCCTTCTTGTAGTCACCAGAAATGGTTATTATTCCCTTGGGCCCCGGCATTTTCATCTTTAGGTAGCCACATGAGTGGAGATCATGAACTTGGCCAAGGCTGGCCTTCCCAGCAAGGCATGGTAAGGGCTCTGCAAGTCCACAACCTCGAACTCAAGACTTTCAACTCGGCTGTTATCTCGGGTACCAAAACCCACGTCGACCCAAATCTTTCCCATAGGTGCACAAGAGACCCCGGGCACAATACCGTGAAATGTACAGCTGCTAGGCTGCAACTGGTTCGGTGAGTATCCCAGCTTGACCATTGTGTCTCGGTACATGATATTTATGGCACTCCCATTGTCCACCAAGACTCGGGTGAATCTCACATTGTTGGTCGGCCCACAAAACGTCGGATCCACCACCAGTGCATAGTTTCCAGGGCTCGGCATGATCCGAGGTGTATCTTGCCTGCTCCAAGTGATCTCTTGCTCGGACCAGTTCATGTATTTCACCACCGCCGGAGTTACTGCATTCACCTCCTTGGCACGCCTCAGCATACTCTTCTTATCAGTTGACTCAGTCACAAACACCACGTAGCTCTGATGTACTTCCCTATAATCATTACCGGGGTTCTCATACCTCTGATTCTCAAAGGACCACGTTTGGCTTTGGCCGGCACCACCGTTGTTGTTGTTGCCCTGGGCACTCACTGCATTCACCGGTTTCGCCTGCACCGTCTTCTGGTTTTGGGCCGCATGCACCGGGGTTGAATTTGCTCCGGTTAAGCTCTGATTCTGCGCCGCTATGGTCGGCTTATGCTGCTGCTGCGTTCGGATATTGAGGTCTACGCCATTGGTTCGGTGGCCCACTCCGGTTTGCCCAGCTTTCGCCCCTTCTGCAGCGGTTCGGTGATGAAAACTACACTGCAGAGTGGTATGGTTGGGTGTTTGCCATTCCTGCCATGATAGATACATGGCCATTCACCAATGACTCGTAAGTCACAGGTGGTCCGGCCTCCTGCCACTGCTTCGCACCACCTCCCTGATTCTGGTTCTGGTTCGGAGTCCACGCCTGACCCTCAGTCTTCGGTTTCTGGGCGCCTCCAGGTCCGGACTGACTTGGGTTTACAGCATTGACTTGGAAATCTGGTTCTCTCCTCTTCTGCCCGAACTCTTGACGGTTATCAAACCTCGGTCCGTTGTTGCGGTTGTTCATCGGATTCCTCCTGTTCCGGGCATTCCCATCCAGCAGAGGCTGCATCGGATCGCCAAGGGCATAGGAATCAGCTATCCGAATCGTCTCGGCCAGAGTCTTTGGCATATCTCTCTGGAGCCTCTGCCACAACATGCTACCATACCGACATCCATCAGCAAACCACGCTATAGCCTGTGCTTCGATAACTCCCTCACAGGAGTTCCGAACATTGCTCCACCGAGTCAAGAATTCTCGGTCAGTCTCATTGTCCTCCTGCTTGCACGCCTGCAAAAGCTGAGGTCGGTTTGGCCTCTGTAAGTGCTGGCGAAGTTGCTATTGAATGCCTCCTCTAAATCCAGCCAGCAATCGATGCTATTCTCCGGCAATTGTTCAGCCAGATCCGAGCAGGACCTTCCAACATGTGCGGGAGATACCGGACCGCCCATCGGCGATTGCCCCCCGCAATGTATACTGCTGAAACATAATCAGCTAGCCAATCTTGCGGCTTGGTGCTCCCATTGTACGGCCTGGTACTCCGACCCAACTGAAACTGAGACACTGGTGGAGGTGGTTCCTTCATGATCCGAGGTCCAAAACACGCCGGACCAGGAGGGCCTTCCTCCAACTTCTCGGACATGTAAATCCGATCTAGCTTGTAGCGCGCATCACCTGTAGGCAACGTCCGAGCTCCGATACGCTCTCCCAATGCACCATCCACTCTATAGAATCCAGCCCGCTCCATGGCTGAATTTCCATCATCATATCGGTCGCCACCTCGACCGACGTTCTTCGGCTGCGGAACATACTCCGGCTCTTGCTGATACTGCTCCTGCGGCCGGGGTTGCTGCTGATGCCTCGGGGGCTGAGGTGGTTTACCTCGGCCAGCCGACGCTGCTTGCCCACCGTTCTGATTTCCCTGAGCTGAACGGCCTTTAGCTCGGCTTGCATCACCTGGGCCGGGGTCTCCATTGGCTCGGCTAGCGTTGCCGACCTTTTGCTTCCCAGCTAACACCGGATCGTACACTTGCAGCTGCATCTCCTTGTTCCGACCTGAAGTGACACTCCGGGCACGATCGGCTCCTCCGACGTGTGGAGACGAGGCTTGCCCCTTGGACCCTGGCTAACTGGCCTAATCGAATGGACCGCCTGCGAACCGCCAAGCCCGGCCTTGCGGAGGGCTTCATTTTGCTTGCTGGCCACATGCACTAACTCATTGAGCCGCTTCTGCTGCTCACGCCATGCATCTCCGGTCAACTCCGATAGCCCGGCCCTTACTGCTTCGGCTGCTCTAAGGTTCTTAGCTGGTGAACTATACACCGGCCTACCAGTAGCCGACCTGCTACTTGTTGCCTTACTCGAGCCCGAGACTGCAGCCCTAGCCATCTCCTCATAGAGGTCCTTGCCTCGGTTGAGCAGAGCAGCTTTCTTACGCCGCACAACCGGAGTAAAACCATCCTCTATACCATGTGCAGCATTGTACTCCTTCTGCTCCATATCGAACTGCTGCTAGCCTCGGCCAGCAACCGAGCTTCTCTCAGCACTCTCTGGCGCTCTGCCTCTAACCCGGCCACCGTATGCTCCACACTTGCCTCTACTGCGAGTGGCCGAGCTAACCTATCAACGATAGCTTCTAAGGGAACTTCTTCCCTTGGCATGCCCAACTGCTCATTCTGACTAGGTTTCTCGTACGGAAACTTCGCCGTCCGACCTGATTTCTCAGGCAGCGCGGTTGGCGTCGCCTCCACCTCGGCTAGCGCGACCTTGCCAGCATCTGCCTTGCTAGCTGCAGGCTGGTACCAGCCACCATCACCTCCACACACCTCGGAGGGCGAGTACACGCCGGCCCAAAGCCGCCAGGAGAGGAGTTTCGTCGTCCACGAGCACCTGCTCCGGGTACTCGCGAACCACCTCGACAGCAACGTATGTGGGGAAGCTGCCGAGCATCATGAGGAAGCCATCGGTGGGGAAAGGCTTGCCGGCGAAGCACCCCGCATTGTCGCTCACAAAGGCGAACTCGCCGATCTTGGTAACAAGGCCAGAAAGAACACACTCAGAGGAGCCCGTCCGGATGGAAACTCCACCCAACGCCTCAATCTGCCCCACGGTGGGCGCCAACTGTCGTGGTGGGATCACGGCAGATGCCATGGGTATGGCTTAGTTGGGGCCGAATGGTCGTTGGGGGAATCCGGGGAGGGTTTATGCACTCAAGATGTGCACAAGCAAGAACATGCAAGAAACCACAAGAACATGAACAAGAAACCAAGAAAGCCAAGAACACAAAAGACACCACGATGTACCCAGGTTCGGGGCCTTCGTGAGGAAGTAAAACCCCTACTCCTGCCTTTCCTCTCTCAATATATCAGTGTGTTCTCAGGTACAAGGTGCTCCTCGAGCTGTATGATGCTACCAAAGTGAGAGCTCTAGGTAGAAGATGAAACTATGAAGGGGGAAATGAGCTAGGGTTTTCGCCTCTCCTCCCTGGAGGTAGAGATGCCGCATATATACACAGGCCGAAGTACATTTTTACCCCTGCCTACAACTGACAATGGCATGGCCAAAAGGTAGAAGACAAGCCTCTGCCTCCTGCCAGCTCAACGGCCGGACTGTCAGGCCAGCCAGGCCTAGCTTTCCTCTTCCGGTCATACTTCAGTAGCCTGCCGAGGTCTAGCCTGTAGACCTTTCCCGAAATAGCCAGTCAGCTCCTAGGCCCCCGAGCTTCCGGGAAACCCGTGGACGGACCTCGCCGTCCTCTGAAGCCTCGGGCTACGAGCTCTGCGGCGCCCGTGACCTCTCTGACATGCCTCGATCCTTGCTGCCAACCTCGGATAACACTCCTGATCCTATACCTCGGTAGAGAATATCTTATTCCTGTGGTAGCTAGCTGACTGCCCCGAGGTTGATACCTCGGAGGATATACCTCGGAGAATATACCTCGGACGTACACCTTACGTCGGATGACGCCTCCTGCGTCCTTGCTCAATCGTTACCTCGGACAGCTTACTGCCTTAACCTTACATGTCTTTACCTCATCTTTACCTACCCGGGGGTAACCCCCCGACATCAACATAATCATTTAACTAGGAGAAATTAGATAGAAATGAAGAAAAATCCTAATACTTGGTTGATTATCCATTGTTTAAATAGTACAAAACAAATATAAAACAATGTCTGCATTGCAGAATAATTCAAAGTAGGGAACATTATTTTACTCACTTAACAAAAGCAGTATTGATCAAATATGCAAAAGTATCACGCATACATCTTTATTTAATCCAGTTACATAGCTGGAGTCCATTTTTATTTAACCCTAATACATCACGAATAATATCACTAACTTCTGCCAGGTCCTAAGCCGCGGGGTGCATCACGGTCGACGCTCAGCACCCAAAGAGCAGGAACCATGACAGGGTCAATACTCACATGAGAAGGAACCCTATGAAACATCTGCCATCTACTATCATACACCGCTGGCGTATCCGACATATGCATGTAGCGACGGACGTGCTCGTCTCCTTCCTGATACGGTGACGTACCACCTCCTCGGGGGCAGGCTCCCTCTGCACCGATTGTGGCCCATGCGACTTCCACCAAAGAAGATCTAGGTCGACGACGTCACCCGGATTCCTCACCAAGCTACGCGTTCCGGAAGATACCACCTCCCAGTGCCAGCCCGACGGAGCCTAGTCCCGGACATTGCCCTATTGTCCAACAGGGACATCGTCGACGTCGATCCCCGGGATCTGAAAAAAATGAGTGCGGAATTTGATCAAACACCTAAAGTGCATGCAACCTAGGTAGGGGAGGTAGGGGAGTGAGAGGCGGGCAGCACCTTGGCATGGGGACGGAGGGGAGGTCAACGGCGGTGTGGAGGATAGTGCGGCACCGGCGAGGACACGACGGGCGCTGGGGCGGCGCCGGGCGCGGAGGAGGGCGGCGAGCGGCGCGGACAAGGGCGGCGGCGCGGATCGAGTAGGGGGCAGGCTCAGCTCTCCCTGGCCTGGCCTTATATATAAGGAAAACATTAAAAAAAAACTAGACATTACCGCTGGCGGACGGCACATGCTGTCCGCCAGCGGTAACCTCGCACGCGGGCCCGTCACACCTTATCCTTACCCGCGTGCGGCCGCCCTTATCCACTCGCTAGCGCATGGCCTCTCTCCCACCCGGCCACCCACCCGCCGCCGCCGCCGCCCCCCACCGCCCTCTTTCTCCCACGCGCGCACACGCCCCCGTCCTCGCCCGGTCGGCCGTCGTCGACGCCGCCGCCCCACGCCGCCCCCACGTCGAGGTGATGCCGCTGTCGACGCCACCCCCATGCCGCCCCCGACGCAGCCGCCACACCGTCCGCCCCGACGCCGCCCCTCCCCCGTGCCGAGGTGCTGCCGCCGTGGACGCCGCCCCCACGCCGCCCCGACGCAGCCGCCACGCCGTCCGCCCCCACGCCGCCCCCGACGCAGCCGCCACACCGTCCGCCCTATGTCGCCCCTCCCCCGCGCCGAGGTGCTACCGCCGTCGACGCCGCCCCGACGTGGTAACCCTCGCAGCCCCGACGCCGCCCCTCCCCCGCGCCCGAGGTGCTGCCACCGTCGCCTCCCCTCCAATTTCTTTATTAATTTCTCAATTTTAGTTAGCAAGAAATTTCATATAGAATTGTATAGCAATTTTAGTGTGTAAGAAATTTATATTAGGTTAGTGTGTTAGAAATTGTAGGATAAACTGTGTAGCATTTTAGTGTGTAAGAAATTTATATTAGGTTACTGTGTTAGAAATTGTAGGATAGCATTGTGTAGCAATTTTAGTGTGTAAGAAATTTATATTAGGTTAGTGTGTTAGTAATTTATAGTTGTACAATTTGTCGATGAATTTATGGTGGTGGTTGTGATGAATTTGTGATATGAAATGTGTGCAGGTACGCCTAGAGACCCTTGAGATTGCCGGAATGTTGATTAACTTCCATTCCGACAAATTCGGATACTCATATGTCTTATTTTTAGCCAAATTCATGCCGAAATTTCTCGTGAATTTTGGCATGACTTTGGCTAAAAATATGACATATTTTCTATGAATTTGAAATATGACTTTATGTTACCGTCTTTTGATATGTCGATGATTAAACTGTTGTGACACTGTGTGATCCAGGGGTGGGGCTAGCGAGCCTTGTGATATACACGAGTACACACATCTCGTGCATCCTACTTGGCTCGCTGGCTCCATCCCTAAAGCATGTGTGTCACTTCTAAGTATGAGGCACCATATTATTGTTTATAGTTCTGTATTATCTAGAATGTCGATGATTAAAAATGTTGTGACACAATGTGATCCAGGGGCGGGGCTAGTGAGCCTTGTGATATGCACGAGTAGACACATCTCGTGCATCCTACTTGGCTCACTAGCTCCGTCTCTGAAGCCTGTGTGCGTCACTTCTAAGTATGAGGCACCATCTCCTTAATATGTGTTCGTTTTTAGAATGCCGATGATTAAAATGTTGTGACCGACTACGTGATACACTCAAGCTCCGTTGAGCCTTGTGATATGCACAAGTATAAGCTGTGTGCATCCTACTTGGCTCAACGGAGATTTGAGGGTTTCTTGTGTGTGTCCGACCTAAATATGAGGCACAAATCTGAATTATTTCCGTTTGCTTTGGTCTTTCTTATAACTCTTGCTTCATTTGAACTTGTTTCGTTTCATCTACTTCTAATTCACATCTTTTTGCACCAAATTCAGGAACAATTTATATACTTTACTTCTTTCTATATTCAAATTTGTTGTGTAACATGCATTTTTATTTGCCACAGAGCATGCCGCCGCGCCGCCGCTCCATGACCGGGTTCATTGGCGTCTGATAACCCACAAGTATAGGGGATCGCGTGTAGCCTTTTCGATAAGTAAGAGTGTCGAACCCAACGAGGAGCTAAAGGTAGGATAAGTACTCTCTCAAGTTCTATCAACCACTGATACAACTCTACGCGCACGAAACGTTTGCATTATCTAAACTACGGTAGCAATACGGGTATGAGAGATAGTTTTGCAAATAATAAATACAAGAAAGTAAAAGTTAGTGCTGCAGCAATAAAGTACACTAAGTAACCATATACTAACAGTACCATGAGTGTGGAAAAGTGGTGGTAATTGTGGTGGTTTTGTCCTAGATTAATTAGTGAAGACATTTAGTTCATTGTCTTTGATGCAGTTTTCAATGTGGGAGAGGCTAAATATACTACACTCCACTACTTGGGATTATAAGTACTATATAATTGGATTGTTAGCAAACATCCGTAAATACTAACAATGCATTAAGGTTTCCCCAACCATAGCCTTAAGTTTATGGTCCTCTTACTCCCATACGTGCAACTAACCGGTTTGAGCCCTCAGGTTTCTGTCACTCCGGCAGGACTACCCCCTTCCTTTGCACATACTACTAACCCTATGGTGTTGATCCATACGCGCACAAGTATAATGGACACCAAAGGACAGTACCACATCAACATACAACTCTAATGAATCATAAACATTCAACAAAGCAATCAAAAGACAAATATACTACATAAACATGACATAGATCATAGGATAAATATTATAGCATCAAACACCATGTTTAGATAGGACGGTACAGAGATTTATGGGAGGATGAACCACTGAATACAAGGAGGAGATGGTGATGAAGATGGCGGTGAAGACGGTGGAGAGGGGCAGCGCGGCGGCGCAGGGCGGCGCCGGCGCCGGCGGTGCGGGGAACTCCTTTCCCCGCCGCTGGCAAGCGTGGGGAGCGCCGCCCCTTAGCCTCCCTCCTTCATGGCTTCTTGGGAGCCCTCCCCCATGGAGATGGGATCCATGGGGAGGCAAAAACGTGGCTTTTGGTGGCTGGAATTCGTGGGTGGAGGAGTCCTCCACGAGTTAGGTTTCCTCCCTTTATATATCTTCTCGGATTTCCGTCACCCCCTTTTAGGGTTACACCAAAACGGGCCTCTAGGCCGCGCCCGAACTCTGATTGGGCTGATCTTGGGCTTAAAATCTTCGTATGGAAAATTGTGACAACTTTTGTAACAGCCAGGTCTCCAGATAACGTCATCTTCGAGGGTCAAACTGGCAATCTTCGTAAAAAGTTCTCAGACAGATTTCAGGAAAGTCCCAATTCGACTCCAACAAGGTTTCCTCTTGTATTCTTGATAATTTCTACACATCAAAAAGTAAAACAAGAACATTGTGCACTTTTGCAACTATTAGTATGCTAGTCCAAATAAATAATAAAATTAATATAAAAGAAGTGCTAAAAGCATAAAAATGGCATGAAACAATCAAAAATTATAGATACGTTTTGGACGTATCAGCGTCCGTCACCGCCCATCTGGCCGGTGGTCCGCGGAGATCACCGTGAACGGCCAGCGTTGGTATATGGTGACCTTCGACACGGCGGAGCTCGCCGCGCGCGCGTTCGACGCGGCAGCCTGGAGGTTTGGACGGCCACGTTCTGAGCTCAACTTTCCTGACGTTAAGGACCGGGAGAAGGCTGAGTTCCTCGCGCCGCCGATGGAGATCGTCGACGTAGACGAGGTGCGGCATAACCGTCGCCAGGGGATAGCTCGCCGCGCTGCCGAGATCCACGAGTGGCGGATGGACGCGCTGCGCCGCGCACGCCCCGATCTGGTGCAGGCGGAGCTGGACTTCTACGCCTCGAGGAACAAGAAGAGGCAGGCGAGCTCCGACATCGCTGGACCCTCCAGTGCAGCGCCGCCGTGCCAGAAGACCGGCGGCGATTCGGATTCGAGCTTCTGGGATGATAGCTCGGACTCATCGTCCGACTTAAGTTCATGCTGGGGACCTTGAGTAGTTTTAGGTTAATTTTAAGTTAGCTTAAGTGATGAACTAACGCATGTGGTTTAGCTTATCGAAGTTTAGATTAAGTTCATGTTGTGTTTTAGATTTGTAATATGATGCATGTGTGATGAACTAATGAATCTGTGTATGACACTTTGATCATTTGTATGTGGTCGTCTATATTTCTATTGTTTATTTGGCGCATGTACTTGAATTTACTGTATTTATACTAGATATATTGCTGGAATACGATTTTCTAGAAAAAATAATTCCCAGAAAATGTACCGCTGGCGGCCGTGGTGGCTTACCTCTGGCGGACGCTTGCCCGCCAGCGCTGTGTAATATACCGTTGGCGAGCGCTAGGGATGCCCGCCAGCGGTAACTAGTCTTACCGCTAGCGGACGGCCGCTCGCGGTAATTATTACCACTGGCGTAATGATCGCTGGCGGGCGCCCGCCCGCCAGCGGTAGGCCATTTTCGTCCGCCAGCGGTAGGCCTTTTCCTACCCATGTTGGAAAAGCTTGCCTTCCTCTCAATCCCTCCCATGATTCTTACATATCTTTGAGCGAAAGTGAGAGGAGATCTAGATCTACATTTCCACCAATCCATTCCTCCTCTAAGTGAGGGGAACCAGTTGATCTTGATCTTGGAGAACTTGGTGTTTCTTCTCCATTGTTCTTCCTCTCTTATTCTCACATAAGCATTTGTTGCTTTGTTGGAATTTGAGAGTGAAGGATTTGGGCACTTCTTGTGTTCTTGCCATTATTTTTGTGCATCGGTTTGTGCTCTCCACGAGGATTCGTGGAAGTGAAAATTCGTGAGCTTGTTACTCTTGGGTTTTTAGACCCTAGACGCCTTTTGTGGCGGTTGAAGTCTTTTGTGGCCACTTGGGAGCTCCCAATCCTTTTGTGGGTTGTGCTTCAAGATTGTTGTAAGGGACTCGATTTCCGCCCAAAAGGAAATCAATAGTGGAAGGTGAACCGAGCTTTTGTGCGAGGTTCATCGGAGAATAGGGTGAGGCCATTTGTGGCGTCTTGAGTTTGAAACTCACACCCCTCCAATGAAACGTATTCCCCTAAAAAGGAAAAAACTCGGGAATAGATCCTCGTCTCCGCGTGTCTCGGTTATTTCTATATCCGAGCTTTTTTCTTATGCAATTTACATTGTGATAGCTTTCGTACTTGAAGTATTTTATCTTGCTATCACTTTGTTGTTTGTCTCGCTTAGCATAATTTGTTGGTGCACATAGGTGAGCATAGTATATTTAGGTTGTTGGCTTGTTAATTTAAACACCTAGTTTTATTCCGCAATTATCAAGCCTAAATCGGAAAAGTTTTAAATCGCCTATTCACCCCACTCTATGCGACATCCTTGTCCTTTCACCCATCCATCCCAATCTTGCCCTCAAAGAACACCCTGTAAGCCGAGCGAGCTGAATACTTGTGGTGGCCCTCCCAGCCCCACCTGAACTCATCCACGACCCCCTCGGTCAGCACGAAATCAGCCACACTGTCAGCTAAGGATAGTAACTCGCGAATCTCTCGTGCGTCCAAGTCCGGCGGGACATCGTCCAACCATCCACCTGCGATCCCGTCTCTGACTCTGCGAGAACAGCGCGCACCCTTGGGCACCTTCAGGAGGAGGTTTGGGGCCAACTCCTTCACATGCCCTCCTGACAGCCACCTGTCTACCCAGAAGAATGTGGAGGCTCCGTCACCCACAACTGAAGTGGTGGCTGCCTCAAACAGCTGTCTGACCACGCGGGGTATCTGGATGTTGAACTCACTCCAGAGCTTGGAGTTGTCTGTCCTACTAAGCCAAAACCATCTAGCCCTGAGAGTGTGGTTCATAAGTCGCAGGTTAGGAATCCCAAGACCCCTTAGGTGCTTGGGCATGCAAGCCCTCTTCCACGCCACCAGGCAATGACCTTCACGAACGTCCTTGCGCCATCCCAAAGGACGAAGCTACGAACCCACATGGTAAGTGACCTCCATGGACTAATGATTGGTAAGCAAAGCCCACAACCCACATGGTAAGTAGCGTTAACAGTAGGAGTAACAGTTCGCCTACACAGTTTCCATATCCATACGAAGGTACTACATATAAAGCTAGTTCGTTCGACGGAAAGCCAGGAATTTGAGGAGTTTCTTTCGGAACAGTGAAAGGCTACATACATATTCCAAAGCTGCGTGCTTTGGCTCTGTTTTCTGGTTCTGCTTTTGTAGTAGCATCTGGGGAAGGAAAGGAGAGATCGTAACGGCGAGATGCTTCGTCGGATGGGGTGACGGGCAGTGGCCGGCAGGAGCTGATCCGGTTCTACTGTAGGAGAGATCGAGATGGCGATGCGATGCGACTGTAGTTGTCTCTGCCGTCGCTGACTTTCACTGCTCGAGCTTGCAGTCGCAGATGCCAGAGGCCGGGCGTAACTTATTGTTGGTTAACCATTTCTAACGAAACTGTACAGGTAGCGTCTGTAGTCCAACGGTTAGGATAATTGCCTTCCAAGCAATAGACCCGGGTTTGACTCCCGGCAGACGCATTTTGACTTTTTTGTCCCATGCTGTTGATCTAGCTCTAAGTATTTTAAGAACCTCGTTTTGTTTTATGCAAATCCAGTTCTCGGTTATGACACGTCGGGGGTGACTAGTGGGCTGCCACACTGACAGATCTGGGCTAGCAATTTCGGACTTATGGGCCTGGTCAGCTTAAGTAGGCCTCGATTTCAGTGCTCACATTTGTCTCGGGCCCTTAGCTTAAAAAAAATTGTGTCGGGCCTAGAAGAGTCACTTTTTATTCTTTTATTGAACACAAATTTTTTTATTCAACATACTGCATTGTACAGATAGCAGCGTCGAGTCACGCTGCATGCAGAGAGTATGTCCGTTCCTGGACATTGACCTGCTTCTGAACATCTCGTATCACTACAGGAAATGGCTGATATCTCGACGGCCTGAAGCCGTCGGCAAAGGCCAGTAAAACCGTCGGCGTAGGCTAGCAGTCGGCGTATGGCCCTCGGTGTTATACACCCTCGGCTTAGCTATTTTTGCCGTCGGCGTATTAAATGCCGTCGGCGTAGACTATGCCGACGGCTTTGCTGTTGGCATATGTTTTTCAATTTTTTTTAACTTTTCAAAAAAATTGAATTTTTTTGAAATATTTTTTAAACTTTTTTTTGAACTTTTTGAAAAAAAAATTATTCTATTTTATTTCTATTTCGAAATTTTCCACTTAGCCACATATTTAATTTCTAATTACACAATTAATCATAGAACAAAGTAATTACCCTAGTCAAATTTCCCATTCGGTTATCCATCCTCAAATTGCTCTAGCCCAGCATGCTTAACTTTTGAGTTCCTTCAAATTAGCTGCCAAATGAAATGTTAGAACTTACTGATATTAGTATCCTATCAATCATATTAACCCTCGGTTACGATGTTACACTTTTTCATTGTTTAAATTCTAAAATTTGTTTGAATAAGTAACAATGATTATGTAATAATATTTTGAATAAATAACAATAAAATTTATTTTACTTTATTTTCTCCTTTTTACATTTAATAAGGAATAATTCATATCTTTAAATCCGTAAATCGAAATTTGACAAATAAAATGTCTAAGTCGATTAAAAAATGAGAGAAATTCAAATATGCCATTTATATCATCTTTTGAATCATGTATATGACTTTTTGCAACATATTTTTGGAACTTGCTTAATAAAAAAGTCATTTTAGCACTTACAAAATGGAAAATTGATATTTATAAAAATATTTTGAAAAAAACTCAGTTCTCCAATATTGTTTGCCATAGCAAGATACACCTATGTGTCAAATATGGGCACATTATCACAAATTATGGCACGAGAATGATCATAACTTGGTCATTTGACTCGAAACTTATACACGTTAATAGATAATTGATCTTTTTATGAAGAACTTTATTGTAAACTTTGTCAAAACTCAAGTTTATCATTTATCCTAACAACTAGTACACATAAAAGGACTTCATGCCAAAATATTTAATTTTTTGACTATTTCGTCACTTTCTTTTATTTTGTTGAAAAAAAAGTTAAAACGGCCGCTGTGCCTATTCATCGAAAGGGGTCGCATTTTTCAAAAGTATCGATGGTTCTATGATATAACCACTACTGGTGTATCTTAAAATGAATTTTGTAAAAATTTCAGAGCAAAGTATCACACACTTGTAGTTCAAAATTCAATTTCTTTCGGAAAATAGGCATAAAGTCATTTAAATAGGCGAAATTAGTTAGAAACCGAGAAAATTTATAATATTGCTGGATTGTCCATAAAATATGGTCTACTATGTTTGATAGTTGGATGGGTGCCATTTTATACCATATTTTGTACTTGCTTCACAAAAAATGTCATTTTTGATAATTAAAAAAAAATGAAAAATGATATTTATAAAACTAATTTGAAAACCCTCAGTTTTACAACATTGTTTGTCATACCAAGATACACATATGTGTCAAATATGTGCACATTATCACAAACTATGGCACGGGGATGACCATAACTTGGTCATTTGACTAGAAACTTATACATGTTTATACATGATTGGCCTTTTTGTGAAGAAGTTTTTATAAACTTTCTCAAAACATAAGTTTATCATTTGTCCTAGCAACTAGTACACATAAAAGGACTCCATGCCAAAGGATTTAATTTTTTTGACTATTTTGTCACTTTCTTTTATTTTGTTGAAAAAAGGTTAAAATGGCCGCTGTGCCTATTCATCGAAAGGGGCCGCATTTTTCAAAACTATCGATGGTTCTGTGATATAACCAATACGGGTGTATCTTAAAATAAATTTTATAAAAATTTCAGAGCAAACTATCACACACTTGTAGCTCAAAATTCAATTACTTTCGAAAAATAGGCATAAAGTCATTTAAATAGGCGAAATTAGGAAGAAACCGAGAAAATTCGTAATATTGCTGGATTATCCATAAAATATGGTCTACTATGTGTGATAGTTGGATGGGTACCATTTTATACCATATTTTTTGTACTTGCTTTACAAAAAATGTCATTTTTGATAATTAAAAAATGAAAAATGATATTTATAAAACTAATTTGAAAAACCTGAGTTTTACAACATTGTTTGTCATACCAAGATACACATATGTGTCAAATATGAGCACATTATCACAAACTATGGAATGGGGATGACAATATATAGGTCATTTGACTCGAAACTTATATATATCTATAAAAAAGGTCAAAATGGACCCGTGCCATAATTTTTGATAAAGTGTCCATATTTGACACATAGGTGTGTCTTGCTATGGCAAACATTTTTACCAAAACAATTTGTAAAATATTTTTATAAATATCATTTTTCATTTTTTAAGTACCAAAAAAATGACTTTTTTATTAAGCAAGTACTAAAAATATGTTGCAAAAAGTCATATACATGATGAAAAAGATGATATGGATGTAATATTTAGATTCCTCTCATTTTTCTAATCAATTTAGACATTTTATTTGTTAAATTTTGTTTTACAGATTTAAAGATATGAATTAATATTAGGTGAAAAACAGGAAAAAAAATGAAAAACATAGAGCCGTCGACGTAGCCCTGTAACCTATGCCGACGGCTTTACGCCGACGGTTTATCTATGCCGACGGCCAATTTGGTGCGTAACTCAGCTCAGGTTCTACGCCGACGGCCCCGACAAATGGCCGTCGGCATACAGAATGGCCGTCGGCGTATAGGCCCATTCCTGTAGTGTATGAATTATGAGAGCTAAACGTGCTTGATGACCCATTGACGTAGTTGCCTATGCTAATCCTACTGCAATTTAGTGTAAAAAAAAACTCCTACTGCAATGGAAGGAGGGAGCAGCTTTGATAGCTGCAAGTAGAGGTACGTTATCCCAATGGTCTGGAGCGTCAAAAAGCGGACAATGGTCTCACCGCCCGAGATTAGCACCGACCAATCCAAGTAAAAATGGGGCTCTTGAACCTGGAGAATATCTATCGCAAAAAAAAAAAAACCTGGAGAATATCAACCAACTTTGTAGGTAAGAGTAGCCCACAGGTCTCTGCCTAGAGTGGTGATGAAATTGGCGGCGAGAGTGCGGAAGCATGTAATGGCTTGATGTGTTGATTTTCGAGTATGATGACAGAAATGTGCCCAGTTCATCTTGGCTCCTTTCAGTTCCTTTCCTTTTCTCCCACGCTGCAGATATATTGGCATCATGAGATTGTGAAGAAGCTTGCGATGATTGCAGCTGATCTTGTGCATGTTCCTTTTTTGCTGCCTAGACGGCTCATTGTTCTCCAATGTGGTTCCTCTGACTATTGCATTTGCCGCCCCAAACACTTGGGAAGGCAATGCTACCTACATCCTTGAGGGGCTGACTCTGGATAATTTGAGTGTGACGACCACTACAACATGTATGTTGGTCTACGACGGATTTTTAGTCACGGATAGCGATTCCGTGGCTGATCTCGACTGACAGTGACGATTTCGTTTTCCTCGCCACAGATCATGCAAGGGCCCCCCGGTCCTGAATATGGATGACGAACGGGCTCTAAATGTCACCGATATTTAGAGTTTGCCATCATAGTCAACTTGGCGGGCTGAACAGTACGCTCCCGGACGCAAACAGTCACAAGCCATGGATTTGTCGGCAGCCAACACATATGGACCCATCCATTTGGGGTCCGTGTTCACGTGCATGTATCACTGACACCTCGTTGTAAGACCTAGACTCACACTTTTTGCATGTACTGGAACAGTCGCAAAATGTGACCACCTGTGAGGTGCGAAACCAAAATTTTGCACACATGCTTTTTCAAGTGTCTACCAGGCGTCACGTTGTGCCGGTGCTGCCCCGCATGTCAGTCATGATTAAACCTTCATTAGCAGTTTGCTCAATCTCTTATGTCAGCTTCAAATCTATTATGTGTGTCTCAAAACCATCAGAAGCTCCGTACATAAACTGCACCACTCATTCTATTTTTTGGTTATCTCCTCAAACTAACGATTTACTTCTGCACATCTTTTTAAATCTTTTGTTATTATGCTTGCTGAGGGTGATTCTTACAACCATTTTATGCTACAACTTGTTATCATTAAACTATAATAATAAGTACAATTTTGTATGCATTACCCCCTTGTTAATCAAAGTCCATTCACATAATTTTAAAATATCTTCACTAAACGTTTTATTTGATCAAAATATTCAATAACATCTATTCGCCCCCCCCCCCCAACCCTACCCCCCACCCTCTAGTTGTTTATCTTAATCCTTCACTAGGTTCAGGTTAGATCAAACATCTGAAAAATATTGCAAACATATTCGAAGATATGCACAATGAGATGATGTTTAGCATGTAGATGATGGTCGGGAGCACCTACATTATTCTATTGTCGAATTTATAGATGATTTTAAGTGAGTGTTTGAGCAATTTTTGAAAAAGACCAAAAACTGTTTCTTCTATTCAAGTTCACATTTCGAACATGACATTCTTTTTCCTGAAATAGCTTAGGAACCATATATTACACACTGGATAATCTTCCCAAAATCTTAGACAAAAAAGTATACATGAAATATATTTTATTTATGTCCTTTTGATGATAAATAAGTAATTTTTAAAAAGTTCAAAAATAAGTAATTTTTATGTGGGGTGAGAGAGTATATAATATAGAACATAGAGATGATTTTTAATGAATTATTATAATGTAAAACATAAAATTTTGCCAAAAATATTAGTTTTACGATTTCTAGCAAGGAAACAATAAAAGGTTTCAGGGACAAAATAATTAATAATAAATATATTTTTCAACCCACATGGTATGATCAAGAAGATTATTTTTGTATGAGTTTGATTAGAAATTATATCTGAAAATTGTGAGTCCCATGCAAAGCTTTAGATAAACAACCAAATGTAGTTTAATTAAAAAGCATCCCAAAATCTAATGTGAAACTAGTTCTCAAGCTTGACCATGACAAGTTGGTTCAAAAGACTTTCAAAATATATCTTGGTTGTTTCCCAAAATATTTTGGTAAGCAAGGGAATACATGGGATACATATATTACCCACGTGTAGTCTCTCCGAACATATTTTAAGATAAGAGCTCAAATACTTGTAAAAATTTCATTTTTAGAAATAGGAAGGAGGTGATAGCTTATGGATCTCCATAGATTTATAATTTTTTTATTTTGAAAGTATTTATATTTTTTTGCTGAAAATCTAGTCCTTGGGCCTTTCGCTATATCAAAATCTTTAAAATAAACTTTGGCCAAAATAAAGTTCACAAGGTTATCTTTGGTGGGCTACTAACACAAACAATATTCCACACAAAATTAAACAAAGCAATAAAAATAAAGGTACAATAGCTACTAAAAGCATTCAAAAGCTTATATGTTGGTCTTGAAATTCAAAACAAAGGATGTGATAGAGACCATGACCAAGTTAGTGAAAAAAATCCCATATATAGACCCACCAGACAAGAAAAAAACATAATAGTTACAGAAAACAAATGAGATATAGAAACCCCGAACTCATGAACTATGGATACTCGCCCTGAGATTCAACACGATCAAATAAGATTCCTTGAAAAGTCTATTTCTAATATGAAAGAATAACGGGTAAAATCCTTCCACCAAAATATACATTCAACTTTGGCATAATACCATCGATGCAATAACGAGCTTTTATGTATAACTTGAATTGGGTTTACAGAAACGACTTTCCTCATGAAAACATGTCATGATCATCGATTAATGTACATCTAAACTTGATACTGATACGTATCTAGGGTGCAGTGAATGGGAAAATATCCCTAATTAAAACATCCTAATATATTGGATACGATAAGTACGTATGCGGATCTTATCAAGTCACACGCAAGCGAAATAAAAGTCTCCCTCATTAAATCATTCCAATAGATTCATGGTTGTGAAGACCTTGTCGAGATAAATGTACCTCCTTAAAATCCCAAATGATTGGACATAGTTACAGAAGCTTTAACCAAACTTGCACAAGAAAAAAAGATAGACTATCACAATAAACTAGTAATATTCATTGTGTTTGATTGTTGAAATTAAAAAAATTACTATACAGTCCATCAGCTGTGAGATATAACAAAAAATATACAAAAGCCACAAAGTAGAAACAAATAATGAAATACAAAGCCATCATATTATTCTTCCAAAAAAAATGTCACGAGAAACAAATATCGAAAGTATTTACGATCATCCAAATATTGTGTTATAATTTTTTTTGTTTGGATACAATTCATTGCATCCCCGAGACGTCGTAAACCTTCTGTTCTTATACATTAATTCACATGGATCACATCGTACCTATCGCGAAAAACTTATGTGTACCGTTGCGTTATCTTATCTCTTTCTCAAAAACCCTGTCAGTAATCAAAATTCTGAAACAGTCCTCACATTTTGCCCGAGAAGTCACGACAAACCAGTTTTTTACCTTATTGTGGTAATTAGACTTTTTGAGGGGTTGTGACAAATTACAATGAGGTACTGTTTTCACATTTTGCCAATGGGCTGGAATGCCCATAAAACCCACCCACGACAGGGCCGGCAAAGGCACACAGCAAAACCCAATCTTCCGTCCCCTTCGTCCTCGCTTGCTCGCCGCCCCGCCCCTATGTGGCCTTCCTGGGTGAAGACACGCGCTCCCAGGTCCACACCATGCCCATCCACCGCGCTCGTCGCTGCTGCCGCCACTCCCTCCCTCAAAGACATCCCGTCCCTGCTCAATCCGGAGCCGGCTGCCGACCCGCCGCAGTCCGGCGCGTCGCCGCCGCGCGTCTTCCATCGTCTCCGCGTCGCGGTCTCTGCCATCCTGCTCATCCGGGTCCTCCAGCCAGGGCAAGTCGCCGCCAGGGAGGACGCGCAGGTCGCCGCCGGGGATGAGGAAGGCGGACGCCTGGTGCTGTACTTCACGTCGCTCCAGGCCATCCGCCGCACCTTCAACGACTGCAAGGCCGTGCGCACCATCCTGCGGATGCTCCACGCCGCCGTAGACGAGCGCGACCTCTACAAGGACAAGAACTTCGTCTCGGAGCTCGCCGCGCTCCTGCCGCACCGCACCGGCCCCGGCGTGACCCTGCCCCAGCTCTTCGTCGGCGGCCGGCTCCTCGGCGGCGCCGAGGAGGTCCGCCGCCTCTACCGGTCCGGCGAGATCCACCGCATCGTCGCGTCCGCCCCCGCCGCCCCCGCCCCTGCCTCCTCCTGCGGCCGCTGTGACGGCGAGCGGTACGTGCTCTGCGGCAGCTGCGACGGGAAACACAGGCTGTACAACGGCGGCGGCCACTTTCGCGTCTGCGCAAACTGCAACATGAACGGGCTCGTCCGGTGTCCCGGCTGCTTCTCCCCGACCGCCTGATCCAGATCCAAGCTCCGCCGGCCTCCGATAACTCAAACTCTTTAGCGCTGGCACTACGGCAGGCGGCAGCTGCTTGATAGTTGAGACCGTCAGTGTCCTGCCTACTTCGATCCCAGTTTTTCGTACGCAGGAACAGTTTCTTTTCTTATGCAGGAATAGCTCGATATACTAGTCATTAGTCAAAGTAGTTTAAGCCGAGTTTACAGATCATTAGCTATCTGCAGGGGCCTGGACTCTCGAGCTTTAATTTAGCTTCGGCGGTCGTCAGAAACTTTCAGAAGATTCATTCTTCTCCTCTCGGTGTATCCAATCCTGGAGTCATACGAGATGTGAGATTATCCAATTATACTTGATACATCACCATGTTGTCTGTTTCTGCATGTGCGTTTTAAATTGTTTTGAAATTCAAGATATCTGCTAAACACCACTACAACAGGCACGGACTCATTGCTTCGCGTGCTGTTTGCGTTGCCGCGTTGGTGTGTTGGCAAACGCAAGACGATACACATGCAGTCACTAGTAGAAACCGGACATTTAGTCCCGGGTGGGGAGGGCCTCTAGTCTGGGCTGCTCATCAGGGACGGCCGAATCGGGACTAGAGACCCCCCCTCTAGTCCCGGGTGTGTTACAAACCGGGACTACGACCCGGGACTAGATATTCCCCCACGTGGCAGACTCTGTCTTTTTTGTATTCCCGTCTTATTGAATATTTAAAACTGCAATCAATTTTGCAAAATATATAGTTAATTAATTACAAATCAGAAAAATACATATAGCATATCAAAATGTTCATAAAAGAAATATCTATCTAATAAAAATATACTTTATTCTTTATAGAGATCACAACCGAGACTAGAGCCCGTCTATTTGATTACATAGAGATCATAACGGGGACTAGATCCCGTATATTCAATTACATGGAGATTATAACCGGGACTAGAGCCCGTCTATTCGATTACATGGAGATCATAACGGGGACTAGGGCCCGTCTATTCGGTGCAATTATATCTTCCCTTTGGGTTTATGACATGGTCATTTAAAAATCCCGCAATTTTTTCTTGAATTGGTAGAAAACGCTCCTTGTGTTGCAGCTTTCTCCGCATTCTTTTTTTTTTGAAGGGGTTTCTCCGCATTCTATCACACTATAAAAGAAGGAGATCAATATGAATATCAATCATCGTAACAAAAATTATGAATGACACTCAACACAATTGATGGTAATAAAATAGAATTGTAAATATATTTGTTCACGTACTTCTATCCATGTCTGATCGTTCCGCTCAGTGACCTCCCGGCGAATCCACTCGCAAACGAAGTATGCACACAAATTGGTCCCCGGTGGCTGCCTCTCGCAGTCGATATGATAAAAACTAAGCTTCTCTTTAAAATCACCAGTTATCCTCTTTCTGAAACTTTTACAAATCCTGCCCGACAAAAAAATAAAATAAATGAGTTATTAGTTACTTGATATCACAAGAAATAATAAAAGATACCGATATAGTGTGATAATGATTGAAAATACCTTTGGAGCGCATCTAAAATGCTTTGGTACTTCTCTTCGGGATACGCCAATGAGTCTAAGATTTCAACTCTTGCAGAGTCAACTTCAATGATTAGCAGAATGTAATGGAAGCTGCGCACGTTTATATACGTCAGTAACTCATCAGTTACACTTAACATCGAGTAAGCAAAAATTAATGTGTACAAGACAGTAACACTCTTACCCGAAGTTGTAAGGAAACAATATCTTCTTTTTATAATGTTGCCTATGTATGAACCTTAGCAAGTTGTTCTCCGTTTCCTTGGCGAAGCGCCGTAGCAAGTCCTCATTAACTCGTTTTGGGTCAACGAACCCAGTGTCAAAGATTTTTTCTGTCACATTCATCACTCTTCATTCTGCATAAATAGCGTAGTGAGCATAATTACTACAGGCAATGACCGAGCTGAGCTAGAGACTTTATTTTAGAAATAAATGAATTGAATCACTTACAGACAATAGGTACTGACGATACTCAAGTCGAGGGCGTCAAGCTTGTATAACTGATAGAGTTCTTCAAGATAAATTTGTACCTGGTCTTCACCTATGTAATGTTCTTCTGTAACTTTCACAAGGATCACTTCTCGATTTACCTTTGTGACTTCCAAGTACCACTTATGCAGTTTTCGCATTTGTGTTGGTAGAAGCTCGATCTGATCAGGTGGCAGCAGAGACTTCCCGTATTCCCATTTCCATACTTCTACATCCGAAATGGGGATATCTTCGCTTTCAAGTTGAGAAAGTGTAATACCAGCTTCTGCAGCAAATTTCGCCGCGTCGGATAAACCAATGTCCGCCGCGGAGCCCTGATGATCAGTGGGTAACACCTTGAGCGGAGAGATCGACTGTTTTGCTTGTTCTCCGAGCTGGGCAACGTCTCTTTTCCCGCTGGCAGTACTACTTGTCGTCGTGTGGGAGCGAACTCTCCTCATACAGCGTAAATAGTCATCTGGCCTATTTATCTCAGTTTGCGATGGATGCTCAAGAAAGTCCTTAGCCCAATTTTGCTGCTTTGGCGTAAATATTTGCTTTGGCTCAGGCTTTCTCGGTGCAAGCTGTCTTTTCACCTCGGCTTGCACGATCGCGGCGTTTTCCTCTACAGTCTTGTCGTAAGCTCTCGGGGGAGGAACCTTCGGTACTTTTGGGAGGGGCTCCTGTCGGGGTCCGTGTCGGAAACCCATCGACGAAACGGTGTACTGCTGCTTCCTCTTTTGGCCCTGACCCTGCTTTGTGGGCGGAGGCGGCGGAGACGGCTGAGGAGTCGGCTGACGCGGCGGCGGAGTCGGCTGATCGTCATCATGTGGACTTGTGTTGTGCTGGTCGTCGTCCCTGTCGTCATCATGTGGACCTGGAGGTGGTGAATCGCGACTCGGAGGAGACGATGGTGGCCTTGGCGCCCAGCCTGGAAACACGATGTATTTCTTGCGCCATAGAATGATACCACCCTCGACGTCTCCTAGTGTCCTCACATCATCACCTCCAGGGATGTCAAGCTCCAGTGATTCATATCCTGGACAAATTTGATCCACGCCGACACGAGCATAGCCATCTGGAATCGGGACTAGTGTTGTAGATTCACAAGTTAAAGCATAGCCGTCCGCCGCCTTCAAGGATAAGTTCCTCACTGGCACATGTAGCTCACAACTTGTCTTCTCACTGATATAATCCACGGGGTAGCGATCCGTCGGTGACTCATCAGCACCGAGCCCCGTGGAAGCCACGCTGCTTCTCCGCTGAGATGGGCCGCCTTGACTATCTTGCTGCAGCTGAAGAGTTGGCCCTTGACTATCGCGCATTTGATCTATTTGCTTCTGTTGCTGCTTTACGAGATTCATTATCTCCTCGTTCTTTCTTTCTAGCTCGCTGAACCGGTCTGAGTCCTCCTGCTCCTTCCTCTTCTTTGCTCTCGCTCGGCTTCTATAAGATTCACGGTCCTCGGGAAACCCAATATTCCACGGCACATCCGGTCCATAGCCTCGTGTTCGTCCTCCTTTTTCTTTATTCCCGAGGGCCTCTGTCAGCTCGTCGTTCTCTCTGTCGGGAATAAACTTTCCCTCTCGAACCTTGGCGATTGTTTCAACAATTGCTTTCTGGGGTACATGAATTTCTTTATTTTCATCAACTATTAACTCCCTGTTTCCATGTCATACTCCCCCCATGCCCAAGTACCCAATTTCTTACCCTATGGGGCCACTCCTCTGTAGCTGGAGCGATCCCTTTTTCGCACATGTCGGCCTCAACTTTATCCCACTTAGGCTCGGCACTTCTGTAGCCACCTGCCCCCATCTTATGGTGATATTTCTTTTTCGCTGCATTATCCTTATTCTTTCTCGACCTTTCCTTAGCTAGTTCTGAATCCTTGTACTCCAGAAATGAGTTCCAGTGAGCCCGCTGGCTCTCTAGTGTGCCAGTGAAATCTGGAGCTTTCTTATCTTTGACATACGCACGGTATAATCTGTTCTTTAGTTATTGAATTGTTCAGCCATCTTCTTAAGAGCGAAATGCTTGACTTTCTCCGTCATGGCTTTTGTCTGTTCTTCTGAATCCAAGACCGGTAGGGTGAAACATGCAATGAGCTTGTTCCAAAGCACGCCTTTCATTCTGTCGTTGACATAACTAACTCCCTCTACCTTTGGCTTCTGCCATTCCTGAACGCTGATCGGGACGTTGTCCCTGACAATAACTCCGCATTGATGCACAAACTTATTTGCGTTCGCCTTGGGCTCCAACGGTTTGCCCTCTGGAGAGACGACCTCAATTCGGAGATGCACATCGTCTTTCAACCCTTTGGCATGGCCTCGTTTACTTTTACCAGATTGGGTCGATGCGGAGGTCTAAAAATAAAAAACATTCGTTAATACATACATACATACACAAATCAATTATTGCATCTGATCAACAGAGGCTTAATATACCTCGCCAGACTGCGGATGTCCACCAATCTGCGAGTCGTCATCGCACTCGATGCTCGTTTGCGCTTCGTCTCTTTGTTCCAGCTCCATTCCCGTACCGGACTCGTTCAAAAACTGTGAGCCATCTTCTGCTCCACTGTCTTCGACTCCACCGACTTCTGCTCCACCCACGGGTTGCCGTATAATGGCGAAAACGTCTTCTTCACGGTCTCTGCTGTTGAAGTTATCCATTGCTTAACTAATACAAAAGAAAGATAAAACAATGTTAGCATTAGCAGAATAATTCAATGTCATCTTCATGTTCCTCACTTTACAAAAGCAGCATTGATCAAATATGCAAAAGTAATACATGTCCATTTTTGTTTCACAAATAATATCATTAATACATGTCCTTCCCATACATGAACCTCTCAAACTAACTTCGATCGGGTGCTGAGCCGCGGGGTGCTGAGCCGCGGGCGCTGCGCATCCAAAGACTAGGAACCCTCACATGGTCATAGCTCACGTGAGGAGGAACCCTCTGAAGAAACGACCAACTACTGTTATACTGCCTATCTAACAAATACAACTACCGACGGACATGCTCGTCCTCCTCCCTGATACGGCGACGTACCACCTCCTCGGGGTCGGCTCCCTCTGCACCGAGCGTGGCCCATGCGACTGCCACCAAAGAAGATCCGGGTCGACGACGTCACCCGGATTCCTCACCATGCTACGCGTCCCGGAAGGTAGCACCTCCCAGTGCCAGCCCGGTGGAGACCAGTCCCGGACATCGCCCCTCTGGTCCAACAGAGACATCGTCGCCGAGAACAACTAACTAAAAACACAATTTTTATAAGGCGATCATTCCAAATTGACTTAGCAAATTTTCCTAATACATTTTCCTAAAACATTTCTAACTATACTAACATTTCCTAATACATTTCTAACAAGTACTAAATTTTCTAATAACACTTCTAATAACATTTCCTAATTTTTCTAATAACATTTCTAATAAATTTCTAACACTAAATTTCCTAACACTTCTAATAACATTTCTAAAAAAACATTTCCTAACACTTCAAATAACATTTCTAATAACATTTCCTAACACTTCTAATAACATTTCTAACACTTCTAATAACATTTCTAATAACAATCCTAACACTTCTAATAACATTTCTAAACTACAAAAAAAATCTACCTAAACTACACAACAAAAAAACACCTAAACTACACAACAAAAAAAACACCTAAATTGATTTTTTCCTCACCCGAGGAGGCTGCTAGGGGCGAGGTCGCCGGTGCGGAGGACGGCGGGATCGGGCGGCGGAGGAGGGCGCGGGCACGATCTATATCGAGGAGGCGACGGCGGCAGCGATGGCGCGGAGGACGGCGACAGAGGAGGGCGACGGAGGAGGGCGCGGGCGCGGAGGACACGGCGGCGGTGCGAGAAGGCGGCGGCGGCGCGGATGAATTTTGGCAGGGCTTCGCCTCGATTTGGTCTGTCCCGGCTGGTGGCTCGAGCCGGGGAGGAGGCCGTGGGTATTTATACCCAGGGACCTCTAGTCCCGGTTCGTGCAATGAGCCGGGACTAAACGGTATCCTCTAGTCGCGGTTCGTGGCATGAACCGGGACTAGAGGTATTTTTGCCCTAGCCACCAACCAGCGCGCGCAAAACACCTCTAGTCCCGGCTGGTGCCACCAACCGGGACTAAAGGGGTGTTTTTTGCGCGCAAATGACCAAATTTTCAGTTAAAAGTGTTTGAAAATGAATTTGAAAAGAGTTTGAATATAAATTTCAATAAATTCTGCATACTTTTGAATCTGATAAAAAGTTCAACATGTTCGAATTTGAATAACTAATTCAAAACCATTTATTGTTTTCTAAAATAATTATTCTAACTATTCAAACTATTAACCATTTTGCCATTTTCAATTATCTCTTTTATTTTAAAAACATCGTTAACAACATCCGGTTACATAAAAGGTTTGATACATTATGACACATCACTAACAGTTACATTACGGTCGTAGGATTAGGGGGAACGGCGGGAGGAGCCAGCCCCGTTTGTGGCCGCCCGGTTCTCGCGCGCACGTTTGCGGCGGAGGGCAAGATCCATGGAGGATGAGTCTTTCAGCGCTCAATCCAGCTCAGAAGCCTCCTTCGCCTTGAGCTGGTAGGCAGTCTTGGCTCGCTGGACACGGTCGTCGCGGACAGACTGGAAGGAGGCTTCCATGGCCTCCTGTATCTGCAACCCACAGCCCTCTTCCCCGTCGTCGCTCCAGTCGAAGTCGTCGTCCTCCTCCTCCTCAGCGGGAGGAGCGGCGGCTCCTGGTGGAGGTGCGACGGCACCTGGTGGAGACGCGTCCAAGTCGCCGTATGCGGCCGTGGATCCCCACGCCACCCCTGCGGCATACGCATCCTCGTCGGGGTCGGGCACGTCGGACCACGCGCGCTCGTACGCCCTCCGCACCGGATCCGGCACCGGAGCAGGAGGCCGGTAGCTGGCCATTCCTCTCCACGCCGGGCTCGTGGGCATACGGCGGGATAGGCTCCCACGGTAGCGCCCAAGCACGCTTGACCTCGTCCAGAAGGCGCTGCGGCGGGCGTGGCGGATCCATCTCGTGGAGACGATGTGTTCGTGGCTAGGAATGGTGGATTAGGGTTTACCCCGTCGGCGACAATACATATAGACCTCCAGGGCAACGCTGGGGGAGGACACGTGACCAGGGCGAGGACACGTGGCCAGGGCAGCGCTGGGGGAGGACACGTGTTACTGACACGAGTCGTGACCACAAAGCCCGCCTTTAGTCCCGGTTGGTGTTACCAGCCGGGACTAAAGA
Source organism: Poa pratensis (assembly GCA_947311845.1). NCBI lineage: Eukaryota > Viridiplantae > Streptophyta > Magnoliopsida > Poales > Poaceae > Poa > Poa pratensis. The sequence goes on along the minus strand of CAMZMU010000059.1, from coordinate 36,036,002 downwards.
AGCACACGGATCGTGTATTTCTTTCAAGCGCTTGTGAGCCGTTGGATCAGGGGTGTGTTTCTTTTGAGGGCTTGTGAGCTGTTGGATCAGCACTATCACGACCACTTCGTGAGCCACACGACCCTATATATAGCTCACCTCTCAGACATGTTCGGCACTCAGTGTGTACTCATTGTAGTTCATTTGGTATACAGAGCATTCGGATTCCCTGCATACAGCCGACGGTGCATTTGATATGTGGACACTCACGAGCCACCGTCGGGCTGTATGCAGGGGAAACCATGTGTTTTGTTCTATCTACAAATCCTTCAGTTCATCGACCGAATACAAATCATTCGGATTCCCTGCATACATCCGACGGTGCATTTGATATGTGGACACTCACGAGCCACCGTCGGGCTGTATGCAGGGGAAACCGTGTGTTTTGTTCTATCTACAAATCCTTCAGTTCATCGACCGAATACAAATCATTCGGATTCCCTGCATACATCCCAACGGTGCATTTGATATGCGGGCAATGAGGAGCCACCGTTGGGCTGTATGCAGGGGAAACCGTGTGTTTTGTTCCAACTTTTTCGAACGCTTGTGAGCCGTTGGAGTTTTTAGAACCAAAAATCAGTGTTTAGAGTTTTCTTCTGAGTTTTCATAGCACATTTGCATAAAAGGTTTAATACATTATTAAACATCACCAACAACACCCCCTATCTATTGTTGGGGTATAAATTTTTTTCTTCGCGTATGTCGACCCTTTCTTCTGATTGCGTCGTAACCATGGAGAATCTTCATCATTTAACAGGATGCTTGGGTCAGCTTTCACTTTGAAGGGCGGAATTTCATGAAACTTATTGTAATCTTCTGACATGTCTGTCTTGTCCTCCACTCCCACGATGTTTCTTTTCCCTGAAAGAACTACGTGGCGCTTTGGCTCATCGTATGATGTATTCGTTTGCTTATCTTTTATTTTTTCTGGTTTCGTAGACATGTCCTTCACATAGAAAACCTGAGCCACTTGACTGGCTAGGACGAATGGTTCGGTGTCATACCCAAGATTCTTGAGATCCACTGTAGTCATTCCGTACCGCGGGTCTATCTCTACCCCGCCTGACAGGTTGAACCATTTGCACCAGAGCAAAGGGACCTTAAAAGAAGGTCCATAGTCAAGTTCCCATATCTGCTCTATGTAACCATAATATGTGTCCTTTTGCCCATTGTTGTTTGTTGCGTCAAAGCGGACACCACTGTTTTGGTTGGTGCTCTTTTTATCTTGTGAGGCCGTGTAAAATGTATTCCCATTTATCTTGTACCCTTGGAAAGTCAATATAGTCGAAGATAGTTGCTTGGCCAACAAGTATAGCTCTTCTCCAACTACGGTGTCATTAATGAGACGTGTTTGCAACCAACCGCCGAACGTCTTCACGTGTTCTCCATCAATCCAATCTTCACGTTGCTCCGGGTATTTCGAGCGTAACATATTCTTGTGTTCCTCGATATATGGAGCCACCAAGCTGGAATTATGTAGAACTATGTAGTGTGCTTGAGTGAAAAAATGCCCGTCCATACATATTGTTGCTTTCTTTCCTAGCGTGCCTTTTCACGCAGTCTCCCCTCATGGCGCGATTGAGGAACACCGATCGGATTAAGGTCAGGAATAAAGTCAACACAAAACTCAATGACCTCCTCTGTTCCATAGCCCTTCATAATGCTTCCTTCCGGCCTAGCACGGTTATGAACATATTTCTTTAAGACTCACATGAACTTCTCAAAGGGAACATATTGTGTAGAAATACAGAACCGAGAATCCTAATCTCTTCGTCATGTGCATCACGTCGATTGCAGAGTGAACCTATAGGATTTTCCAATAGGGTAGCTCCCAAAATATAGATTTCTTCTTTCACATGGGTACGTGATTGTCAGCGTCATTCGGAACAGATAGTCCGACAGGACCCTTTCCAAAGATTACTTTTAAATCCTTGATCATGTCATATATATCATCACCAGTAGGGCATGTAGGCTTCGTCCGGTGATCTGCCTCACCTTTGAAATGCTTGCCTTTCTTTCTGACGGGATGCTGTTTTGGAAGAAATCGATGATGCCCCGGGTACATATTCTTGTTACCTAAATGTATACTTTCAGTCTGACCTAAACAGTACGTGCATGCATTGTATCCCTTGTTTGACTGTCCTGAAATGTTACTAAGAGCATGCCAATCATTGATGGTTACAAACAACAACGCTCGTAGGTCAAATTCCTTTTGTTCGTGCTCATCCCACATACGTACACCTTCTTCACGCCACAACTGTAAAAGTTTTTCAACCAATGGCCTCAGGTACACATCAATGTCGTTACCGGGTTGCTTAGGGCTTTGGATGAGCACTGGCATCATAATGAACTTCTGCTTCATGCACAACCAAGGAGGAAGGTTATAGATACATAGAGTCATAGGCCAGGTACTATGACTGGAGCTCTGCTCCCCATCTGTACTTAGACCAAATCTTAAGTTCCTTGCGTCGTCTGAAAATGTCGGGAACTCTGTCGATTTTTCTCCACTGCGACCCATCAGCGGGGTGTCTCAGCATCACGTCTTTCTTACAGTCTTCTTTGCGTCATCGCAACAACTTGGCATGCTCTTTGTTTTGGAACAAACGTTTCAACCGTGATATTATAGGAGCATACCACATCACCTTGGCAGGAACTCTCTTCCTGGGGCGCGGCATGTCCTCAACATCTCCAGGGTCATGTCGCCTGATCTTATACCGCAATGCACCGCATACCGGGCATGCATTCAAATTCTCGTTCTCCTCACCGCAGTAGAGGATGCAGTCATTGATACATGCATGTATCTTCTGCACCTCTAATCCTAGAGGGCAGACAATCTTCTTTGCTTCGTACGTATTGTGGGGCAATACGTTATCGCTTGAAAGCATCTTCTTTAATATTTTCAGCAAGTTTTCAAATCCATTGTCAGATAGACCATTCTCTGCCTTCCATTGCAGCAATTCCAGTGTGGTACCCAGCTTTTTCTGCCCATCTTTGCAATTTGGGTACAACAATTTTCTGTGATCCTCTAACATGCGCTCCAACTTCAACCTCTCGTTTTCACTTTTGCAGTTTATCTGTGCATCACGAATGCCTGACGAAGATCATCATCGGGCTCATCAACAATGGGCTCTTCTTCAGCTTCGTCTTCCCCCATTGCAGTACCACCGTGTTCAGGGAACGTAGGATAGTTGTCATGATCCTCTCCTTCTTCATTGTCTTCCATTGTAACCCCTTTTTCTCCGTGCTTGGTCCAACAATTATAGCCAGACATGAAATCAAACTGAATCAGGTGGATGTGAAGGGTTCTTGAGGAAGAGTAATCCTTCTCATTCCGACAGTTACGACATGGACAACACATAAAACCATTCCGCGTGTTTGCCTCAGCCACATCGAGAAAAGAACGCACGCCTTGAATGTACTCGTTAGATCGTCGGTCAGCGTACATCCATGGATGACTCATCTGCATTATATAAGTATATCAAACGCAATCACCGCTAAAACCCATTACAGTAAACGAACATAATCGACCAATTACACTACATCATGAATAGAATAGAGAAATTCATTAATACAAGTTCACCACATTAAAACCAAAGTAGAGTAGTGACCAAATGTAATACATAGTTCTCATAAAATATATATTAATTGAAACTAACATATAACTATCTAAAGAATTTAAATCCAACAACAAATGCGATCAAAATCGCAACTAAGGTAATTATTGAACCAACAGCATAATGATACCAAGCCTCTTGATTAATGGCATATTTTCTAATCTTTTTAAGCTTCAAGCGCATTGAATCCATCTTGATCTCGTGATCACCGACGACGTCGGCAAGGTTGAACTCCAATTTCATCTTCCCTTCTAAGCATTGGAGACGAAGATCTTCACTTCTTTTCAATTTTTCTTTCAAATCATTGTTTTCTTTTTCAAAAAACTTGACAATAGGGTCGGTTGGAATTTCCGGTTCAACTACCTCTTAGATAAAAATATATCTATGTCAAGTTGGTTGGCATAATTGTCATAAACACGAAATAAAACAAATATATAGTTACAACAACAATCATACCACATCGGAATAATAGAGCGGACGAGAGCCGGTGTGGACAGATGTCAAAACCATGGCACTATATATCACAAACAATTATACAACTAAGAAAATTATACAAGTAATAATAATGCATCTAAATCCTATAACTAAGATTTTTAAAATAAAAGATAAAAACAAGAGGCTCACCGAGGTGGTGTCGGTGACGGGACGGCGCGGGCGATCGACGGCGGTGAGGACGGGGACGGAACGACACTAAAACCCACAAATCATAATTTAGTTTGAGCTCAAATTGCACATAAAACAAATGTGATACAATACTTAGTCATTTCATCAAACACCTAGCTAGCACTAGAAAAATGAAATGAGCTAAACTAGCAATGAAATGAGCTAAATTAGCAACGCCGGAAGAAAGGATGATGTTGCTAACCTTGGATAGATGGGTGCCGCCAATATTGACAAATAGTGGAGAAAAATGGGGATTAAATTGAGCTTTGGAGAGTGAAAATGGAGAAAAATGGAGATGTGGGTCGAGCTCAAAAATGGAGAGCTGGCTCGGGTGGAAGAGATGATATACAGGGGAACCTTTAGTCCCGACTCGTATCGGTCTCGCGCGGGCCCCCCCCTCTGCGGCTGCCCTGCCACGGACCTTTAGTCCCGGTTCGTATCACGAACCGGGACTAGAGGTTCCCTACGACCCGGGACAAGTGATATGGAAATATTCATATCTTTAAATTCGTAAATCGAAATTCGACAAATAATATGTATAAATCGATCGGAAAAATGATAGGAATCTAAATATTGTGTCCATATCATCTTTCGCATAAATATTAATGATTAAGTAATAATAATTGTTAACAAATAACAAAAAAAATGAATTTTACATTATTATTGCCATTTTCAATTTAATATGGATAAATTCATATCTTTAAATTCGTAAATCGAAATTCGACAAATAATATGTATAAATCGATCAGAAAAATGATAGGAATATAAATATTGTGTCCATATCATCTTTTGCATAAATATTAATGACTAAGTAATAATAATTGTTAGCAAATAACAAAAAAAAATGAATTTTACATTATTATTGCCATTTTCAATTTAATATGGATAAATTCATATCTTTAAATTTGTAAATCGAAATTCGACAAATAATATGTATAAATCGATCAGAAAAATGATAGGAATCTAAATATTGTGTCCATATCATCTTTTGCATAAATATTAATGATTAAGTAATAATAATTGTTAACAAATAACAAAAAATGAATTTTACATTATTATTGCCATTTTCAATTTAATATGGATAAATTCATATATTTAAATCCGTAAATCGAAATTCGACAAATAATATGTATAAATCGATCAGAAAAATGATAGGAATCTAAATATTGTGTCCATATCATCTTTTGCATAAATATTAATGATTAAGTAATAATAATTATTAATTCATTTTTTTGATTTTGTAGAGAAATACTCATATTATTTTTTTGAAGTCCAAACCTATGTTAACATAAACATTAATGATTAAGTACTAATAGTTTTGAATTCAATTAAAAAAAATTACATTATTATTGTCATTTTCAATTTAATATGGAAATATTCATATCTTTAAATCCGTAAATCGAAATTCGACAAATAATATGTATAAATCGACCAGAAAAATGTTAGGAATCAAAATATTGTGTCCATATCATCTTTTGCATAAATATTAATGATAGGAATCCAAATATTTCGGTCATTAGTTTTAGGTAACCGAATGGACCGAATTGACCGAAATTTACATGAGAACACACAACGGGAGCACACACATCACTATATAGCTAGTCTACTCATCAACGACATTAAGACGATCGTCATTGGTATTATAGCCACGTAGACTATCCCACTTCCGTGCAATCTCGAAGCCGAGGTGAGCGTCCAGAGCGGCATACAAAACTTGCTCGTAGCTCAATGGAACGTTGCCCCAACCGAAAATTTGGAGGTCTTCTAAGTCGTCGTTGTCCTTGCCCTTCTTCTTGTCCTTCTTGTTGTTCTTCTTGTTCTCAAGTTTTGTCCAATGATAGCATTGGAGAGAGCATAGAGACTCGGAGTAGGATTCCGGGTTGGGTTCCGGCGATCCCTCTAGAGGTCGACCGTGGACGGAATAACAATTCCATAGTAGCGCAACATCCGCACGTCATTGTGGATAGCCACGCCGTAGAAGTTGATGGTCTCGTCACCTAAGAAATCCACGAGGAGCTGCGGCACCCCATCGGCCTTGCAGATCTGGAAGACAAGTGTCTCAAATGGCACCGAGAGTTGAAGGACGGCGGCGCGCTGCCTTTTCTCGGGTGGAAGATCCCTCTGTCGACCCGGGAGAGGGTCAGTGAACTCACAGTCGAGTCCAATACACTTGATCGGTGCGGTGTCGAGGAAGAACTTCATCACATCGCGGATCCACCTCTCCACGCGTGATGCACGAAGGGTGACCCATACCTTGAAGTGCATATGTTCTTTGATGAAGTAATACAACCGAGACGGAGGTATGCGCACGAGTGGCTCCATTGGAATAGAAGAGAGAGGGATCGAGAGAGAGAGAGAGAGAGAGAGAGAGAATTTTTGCAAGGATTAGAGAGAGATTTAGGTGTTCTTAAGGCCATGGATTAGTGTAGCTTTTATATAGGCTGGAGAGGGAGGCCGGCGGGCAGAGAGGGAGGCCAGCGGGCAGCGCCGGTGATTAAATTTGTGTATGAATCAACGCCGGGCTGATCATCTTCCAAATCACAATCAAAACGGCGGCTTGATCAACTTCCAAAGCGCACCATCGGCGGGAGATTTAAAGGTTTTCAATTGTGTCCCGGTTCGAGACACGAACCGGGAATAAAGACAGACCTTTAGTCCCGGTTTGAGACACGAACCGGGATTAAAGAGGTTGCGTCAGGATGCAGCCTGACCCACCCCTTTAGTCCCGGTTTGTGGCTCAAACCGGGACTAGAGGTCTGTCACGACCCGGACTAGTCTGGTGCGGCCTCGTAGCCATTGAACCGGGACTAGTCCCCCCCTCTAGTACCGGTTCAAAATCTATCCCAGACTAGAGCCCAATGGGGCTCTGGACCAAAGGTCTTGTTTCTACTAGTGAGTGGCATGCTCATCACAGATGTGGCCTGAAGACTGAAGAGGCGAGATGAGATGATTGCCCGTTTTGTCGCGAGGCAAGGCACATACACAGGCTCCAATGAGCGTTACATCAATGGCGGCCAATCATGGGATGCTCATGCCGCTACGGCCTACGGGCAAGGGCGGGGCGCACGGCCAAGAGCGAGCAGTGTTAGAGCATCTCCACCGGGGCCTCCAAATACGTGTTCGGCACCCCCAATTGAGGTGCCAGACCGCCCAAGTGAAGAGTGCAACCCACAATGGCGCCCTCCAAAGGCTCGCCCCCAAACGGCGAGCAACCGGTCGAACACCTTGCGGGCATATTTTGGTTCAAACTGATGAAAAAAATTAAAAGGATTCAAATTTCATTCATATTTCTTATATATTACAAAGATTTTGAATGAAATTTGACAAACAGCTAGACGCCCTAACCCTAGCCTACTCCTCGTCGAAGTCGTCCAACCACGAGTTGTCGTCGTCATCCTCGTCGAGCACCACGTAGGTGGAGGAGGAGGCGGCACGGCTAGTGGACGTGCCAACTTGGCGGCGCGGCGCACGGCTGCAGGAGGGGCCACCGGAGGAGGACGAGGCCGTCGTGGCCAACCAGGTGGCCATGGTGGTCATGTACCCAGGGTTGTCGCGCTCGATCGTGGACACCGATTCGACGAGCGCCGCCAGGAACCCGGGCGTGTCGCCGTCGTGCTCGTTCCGCAGCGGGGACGGCACGTCGTACCCCGGCGGGATCACCTGCACCGGGAGCGGCGGCGTCCTGGGGCATGGGCGGCGCAGTTAAAGGCGGCCGCGCGGTGGGGATTGGCCTCGGGGTCGAGCACAGTCGCGGATGATGATTTCGTCGCCCCCTCCACGATGCGGCGGCGATAACCGCTCCTCCTTCACCCTGGAGAAGCGGGGTGGCGCGCAGCGCTGCTGGTTGTCGACGCGGCGTCACGGTGGCAGCGGCATTAGCCCAAACGGGGTAGGGTTCCCTGTTGCGGCATGCCGGTGGGCGGTCTCGATGGCCGAAACCACCGTGTGTCCTGTCTTGTCCCACCAGTTGTGTCACGCCTCCGCGTTCTAGCGGCCCGGTGGCATGGGGGCGTCGTAGAATGCCTCTGCCTCCCGGCGCTCGCGCTGGAATCGCTCCATCCATGCTGCCCAATTGTTGCCGGCGAACTCTGGGTCGGCGCGCTGCACTCTTGTGAGCCAGCTCCGTCGCCAGGCGATGGTGCGCGAGATCTGGTGTGGGGTCACCGGCAGCGGAGGAACGTGGAGCCCGCCGTTGAACGACGTCGCCCAGTTCTTGGGGAGGCGGGAATCCGGCGGGACGAGCAGCCCATACCGGAACATCTCCCACGCCTCCTCGGTACCGATGTTGCGCCCGCCTCCGCGGCTACTGCCCGACTCGTCGTTGTTCGCCATTGTTGCGTGACGACGGAGGTGGGTGCGGTGATGTAGAAGAGGGGAATGTGGGGAAGCGAGGAGGTGAGTGCGGCGATGGGGGTGCGGCGAGGGAGATTTTTATATGCTCGGCGAGGGAGGTGAGCTGTGCGCGATCATCCGCGCCGGCTTAAATGCATTGCGTGACGCCGACGCTAATGCGACGCGTGGGACCGCCCAGCGACTGCGTGTCTATTAAATGCGGCGGAATGGCTTCTGCGCGCCCTCATCAACACGGGCACGGCGGCCTGTGTGTATGACGGGTGGGGGCGGCCTTTCAGAGGGCATGTCCACCCCATGTCCGGCACCCCCGAGAGGGCCTCCAAACTTGGGGGCCCTTTCGGGGTGCCGGACACGATTTCGCTCGGGGCAAGAAATTGGGGGGTGCTGCTGGTGACGTTTTTTGGCGTCCGGACCCCCAATGGGCCTTTAGGTGGGCATTTGGAGGATGCCAGTGGAGATGCTCTTAGGGCATCTCGAACGGCCGGTGTTCCGCGGACAACAAAATGGGGTCAGTCCGTTTGGGTGGGGTGAACCAAACGGCCCACATAAAATCAGAAAACCAAAAAAATAAAAATGCAAACAAACATTTAACATAATAATAATACATATATTTTTTGCAATTTGAAATGAAACAAGACATAAATTTCGGCCATAATTGAAAGTCTCGGTCACAAATTTAATGTCTAGGCCACAAATTCAAAGTCTCGGCCATCAAAAAACGCCCTGAAGACCGGCTATGTGCAGAGGACAAATCAAACGGTGTTGTCGTCACCCTGGATGTCGACGTGGATGTCGCCTTGGTCGTCGCCCTGGATGTCACCGTGGGTATCGCCGTGGCAAGCCCCAATTCTTGCAAGATGGCGGCACGGAACATGTCGTGCGTCGCCCTCATCAGCGGGTGTCAAGATCATGAAATCCTCCTTCCTTTTCTTCGCGTCGACTTTCTTCTTCCCGAGATCGAGATTGATGTCGATCTTCTCCATCAAGGGCGCCTACCTTGCGTCATTCTCGGCACGCCTCAAGCTCGAATTCGCCGAGACATCGGCGAGGACATTGTCGATGGATGACTGCACCTTTCTCCGATGTTGCCGCCGTTAAGAGCCGCCTTTGCCTTCTTGTTCCCAATGAGCCGTCCCTCCGAGTTGGGTGCCTCGACGTTCAGGTCAGCACGACAACCCTTCTTGAGTGTCTTCCGGTGCTCCTCCCATTTCACGAACTCCTTTGCGGTGACCCAGCACACCACTGCATATTGTAGTGTACAAGTCGTTGACATAACACCCACGGAAGGACTAATCCGTAAATATTACATCACTCAGAGTAGTACAACAGAAACATTGCGGGTCCACTTTATTACATGCTAAAGATTACAAGCCAGAAATGCATAAAAACATCGACGTCTTCCTCTGACATGGGAGGAATGTCTATTATTGCGATGTTGACAGGAGTCAACCTACAAGCGATAGAAAACAGCAAACTAAGAACCATCTTGGCTCAGCCGCTAAGTAGTACTAATCTAGTCTGACTCGGCCAGGTTCCTACTAAGATAACTTTAAGTCTCCACCTCCTCCTCTTCGGCGTCGTCGGCTCCGTAGGCGATGATGTAGTCGACGCCTTCTATTCCTCCAGACAGATCAGGTGCTTCAAAATACACCTCGTTGGCATGATATGCTCCAAAGTCGTCTTCAGCGATCTCATCAGAGTCTAAGCAGAGATCAACGGAGGAAAAGGGTGAGCAACACTAGCGTTACCCAGCAAGTTCAAATAATAGATGATAAAGTGTATGATGCACTATCTACCATCCTGACCAAAAAGTCATGGATGATTATGCAAGTTTTGTAAAACATTTTTAGGAAAAGGTCCATTTTAATTTTAGAAAACTATGCCCCCAGCCTCCACGGGTTTATAGTCATCACTTGGGATGCCTTTCCCGCTGCGGTCTGTAGTCCCCTCCTGGAACAAGGATGTGACAGTCACAATTTCTTTGTTTAACTCTGCAGAGCTGCACCACTTTACCCAACAGCAGCCTGGCTCCTTTTGCTCTCTTCGCACACCATGTGTGCTATAGCCAGAACTCAGGGCAACAAGTCATGTGGAGTCGCCTCCCCGCACAACGCATATCCGCCCATTTGTGACGCGGCTGGTAACTAAGACCACTGGCCCGCCACCCCTCCCGAGCTTCTATTCCAGTCACCCTGTCAGGTGGGAAGGTCACGCGCTTCCACGCAGTTGGCCGCCGCAACGGACGCAACCAGGTAATAGCCTGCCGAGGATATGCGAACGGAGGAAGAAACCTCTGACGAGCCCATCCATAGTGAATCTGTTGGCTGATGCTTCAATACGGCGCAAGGATCACTGGGCCATGGGTTATTAATCCTAGGTACATACTTTCCCATACAGTGGAACCTCCACCACAACATCAATCCGTGGTTCCACTGCCAGCCAACCATATATGTATAGCATTTCACATCATTCGAAAATAGGTTTTTCTTTTTCATGCAATGATAATCCATAGTACTTTGTAATTACTTTGATAAAAATAATCAATCAAGGACATGCAAGTTGGAACTTGCCTTGAGACTGATAGGTAATGCAGTCTAAAGCTTCCGACGAATTGGGACCTTCGTGTTCTGAAAATCAATATCATTGTCTGTATGAGACAATGTTGAAAAACCAAATACATGCCAATATGCTTAGAATGAGATGATTTTTATTTTTTTCCCAAAAATTCCCCAGAGTTTTGTTAAGGATTTCTTTTGATGATTTGATATGTACTTTAGGTAGGATGAGTAACATGACAGTCTTAGTGTAGTTCAAATCATATATTGAACTTGATACATAATTTTCCCATATTATATACTTTTGAAAATATTTTGGAATATTTCAAAGTCATTTCCACTTAAGGATCCTTTGAATTTTTGCTTCTAGAAATATTTTTCAAAAATTCAAAGTAACATTTTATTTGGATAGATTATTTTCTGCTGATATGTTTACATATTTTATTTGTATTTTTAGGATTTTATTTGAATTTTTAAAAGCTTATGGAAGTTTTGAATTTTTCTTGAGTGAAATTACCAAAATGCCCCTGGCTCCACTTGGTTGAGCCAGGTCAACCTCGAGCCTGGCTCGGTCGGTCAACCGACCCGAGCCACTCTCTCTCTCTCTCTCTCTCTCTCTCTCTCTCTCTCTCTCTCTCTCTCTCTCGCTCGTGCCCGAGCCCGACCTCACCCAGGCGTTCATGTCGCCAGCGCCGTCGCCGCCTTGCCCCGGCCAACTCCGGCCGTCTCCGCCGCCGTGGTGTGGGGCAAAACACTCCCCTCGCTCCTCTCTTCCTCCTCACCGGAGCGATTTGGGCGTTGCTTCCTCTCGTGGCCGCGCGCATCCCCTTTGCCCTAGGGTTAGGGTTCGCCCTGGCCGTGTGCTCGTCTTCTCCGTCGTGCTCGCCATGGCTGGGCGCAGGGCTTGCCCCCTGTGCCGCCATGGTGTGGTGATGGTGTGTACCTCTACCTCCTTGCGCCCCCTCCACCGGTAGCGCGAGCTCTGCCTCGCCGCCGTGGAGCTATGGCCATGGACGCCTGGTAAGTTCTACTTCTCCTCTGCTACACCACCTCGACCCTCTCTGCTAACTGCTCATGGCCTTGATCTGAACTTTGTTCAAACCTTAATTCGGTCCATGATGAACAGAGGAATTAATTGAGCTTCAAGCTCGATTTTGTGCACTGCCACCCTCTTGTGCTTGCTGTAGAGGTATTTGGGATGAATCATGCATGTATGAATCATCCCGTTTATCTCTGGAATTGATGTGAAAAGCAGTTCTTGCTCTCTGACAAGATAAAAGTGTAGGAAATTATTTCTGAGCTAGTTGTAGTACTAGCAGTGATGATTTAGTCGATTTAGAGCATGATTTAGTCATGTTTGCTTGCTGTGATGCCTCCATGTTGAGTTACACAGCAACTTGCTTGATTAGAGATGCTTTTTTATGTTTTCCTGCGCTTCTTCCAAGTGTATAACTTGGATATGATCAGTTAATCCAGCTCTGCTGGTTCACTGTCATGTGGTGATGTGTTGTGCAACAAGATAAGAACAGATACTACACTAAATCCTCCCTGTGCTTCTGTGAATGCTCAATCAATATGCTTTTGCACACAACATCACTCCCTGTCTCACTCAGTCCTATACTTTGCACACACAGATGTACTCTGCTTGCAATTTCATTATTCTAAAGCACCACACCTTGCTGAGCAAGGCTCTGTTAAGAACAGATGCTTATTTAATCACTCAAGCATGGTTCTGTCATTTACAGAACCTGCTAATCACTCTCTAGCTTGAAAGTTTAACAACCTTGGGTGTAGAGCAGATAAAGCTACGGTAGAATCTGAATCTTGCTCCAAGGTTCAACCTCCAGGCCTGCTTCTTGTGGTTCTTCTTGCTACTGGCCTCCTTCTAGGGCTTAGTGGCTTGTGGTGGATGGTTTTAGGTAATCTCCATGCTTGGCTAGTGGCTGGTGTGTGTTCTTGGTGAAGAACAGATAGATTTGTGATCTGGATGTGATGATGGTTGTGCACTGTGTGTATTGTGGTTGCTGTGAAGTTGTGTGTGCTGGTGGCTGCGGCTTGGGTCTATATTTATACAATTTTGGGCACTCCTGTGCTTGTGACACCAGGATAATTGGGCTGTGGTGACTAACCTGCTTGCAGTGGCCCTCTTTGCCTCGAGCTGCTCTATTTGACTCATTCCTGCACTCCTTTTCACCTAGGAGATCAGCTCAGCTCAGCTGCTACGCAGTTCATCTCCCCCTGGTGATAGCTATGAGTCATTCTTGACTCATTGCTCCTATCTGGTCCAGATTTCTATGTGGCAATGCTTTGCTGAGAATTGGGGATGCTAAAGATAGTCGGTTTGCTAATTAAACTCAAGTGTGTGGCCAATTAAGCTAGCAATTAGCTTAATAAGTGGGATTATGGGTCCATTTGTCAATTAATGGCAAATGTGATACAAATTTTTGTTGCCTTTGCTTTGAGTTGTTTCCTGGTTTGATTTTTGTGGAGTAGTGGATTTATATGCCGCCTTGTTTAAGTGCTCAATATGCTCAGCTAGCACATGATGCCTTTGTTAAATGTTGCCTAAAGATAAAGTGCTAAGCTTATGCCTTTGCCCCTCTTGTTGCCTTCGGATTAATGAGCATGATCTATGTTGATCAGACCCAATGTTGCCTCAGGATTTGAGTTTTCATACTCCACACTTGTCTAACCAAACCATTGTTTTGGTTAGGCATAAAACCAGGTTTCAAATATTAATATGCCAGCACCAAATGGTGTTGGCAACATTTTAACATTAACAAATTCTTTTGTTTTGGTGTTTATTTTGCAGGTTGAAGACTCCAAGCAAAGACAAGTGAAGAATTTAGTTTAGGATTTTATTTACTCCCTTTTGTAATAGATCAACATTGTAAGGTTTATATTTGGGTAACATTTGTAATTCGGGTTGTAATTATGAGGGTAAGAATGTAGTCACAATGAGTATGTGACTTGTATATGGATATGGATTTGTATCCATGAATTGAGATGTAATTGAACTCCTCTTATGAATTTGTAAATGACCATGTGAGTGTGATATGTGACATGGCTTCATAATGTGGTGAAAATAAATGTCTTATTCTTATGTGAAATCAATTCCAACATGTGAGTAAACATTGTGTTATTTGATTTGGTAAATGAAATGGATGTTTCCATCCATAAACATTTATTTTACTTACTTGTGAATATGACTTGTGTGTGTGAAAGAATGAGATGAGTTAAAGAATATTTGATTTCATACTTAAGTCATGTCAAAAATCAAATCATCACTTTGAAATAAAAGTGTTAGGGTTTTTGTAAAATAGAATAGGGTTTATCGATACACCTCGGCTAACTGTCGATGTCTGACTCCTAGGTCATCGACACTCGTCTGGTATCGACCCTATGACTCTTTTAACACAAAAGCGCGAAAATTATCTGGATTTTGCCAAAAGATGCATGAATGCACAAATGCAAATTCCTAAATCTACCCTCTCGAGTCTTATAACTGCGGGGTATTACATCCTTGTCCTTGTTTCTGTCCCCAAATAAGGCTAGCGCGTCGATGAGCTAGCAAAACACAAAGTCGTCAATCACGACACGTCAATACATAGTCGGCGTGCCAAGTCTATCAATGTTGACATGAACTTACTGGTTTCTGCACAAGAGCTACATCTTGCGCCTTCAGTTAAACAAATAATAACTTAGCAGCGTTTCCATGACTGGGCCGATCTGAACTCACCACGTTTCCATCTTGCAGAGAGCAGTACAATAATGAGAGAAATTCCTAACTACTTAGGCAAGATACCGAGATTACTTCATATTCTTCTGAAATGGGAATCCAGTTCAGGTAAGCGCAAATTCAGATTGCATATCCATTCCATAATGATTTTGCACTGCTTTAGCTTCAATGTTACTAACAGTGCGTATATGGATATTTTTACAAGATTATACAACGATATGCATAACTCAGATTCTTTCATCCGCTTATATAAGTAGTGCTCTATCAGATTAGTGCTGATTTTGCTTGATATTATTGCTAAATATAATTCCTAGCAGTAACAACCAAGGACTGAAGTTTGTTTCTTATTTTAAGTTTACCTTGATTGATTGGGTGATAGTGTATATAATTATATGTAGCTGGTGTAAAACTCAGGTGTCGATATGTTCTTTTGTACAACAAACAGATTATAACCTTCATCTTATTTTCCCTATGCACTTTACTTAATAAACAAGAGTCAAATGTATTACCATTTCAGAATAACAAATCCACTCCATTTTGCACCTTACTACATCTTTTTGTATGGCAGAGGAACCACCGAATCAACATGGACTTGGCAGGTAATATTTTTCTTTTACATGTTCGTCATTGTTTATATATATCAGCAAAAGAACCGCAGTTAGTATTTTTGGGAGAGGAGACGAGTTGGTGCTTGCAAAATGCTTCCATGGAATCAGTTGGGCACATCAAATAGCCTTTCCTTTGAATCGACAGGCTATGTGATATTCAGTCTTTTTCACAAGACACACCACACCGACATTGCATTCGAGCTACATGCAGTACAAATTGTCAGCCGTCAGTTTAAATCCTTCTACAGACGCGTCTATTTGGAAGGGTGATTTTTCGTCTTAATGTTCCCTTTTTATATATTATCTCTATGGTATCATGACAAAATTGGCTCGACATGAGAAAAAAGAAGCCAATTGAGAGAACATGAATTTGTGGACAAGATGACACGATATTAACATATGTTACGTAAGTTGGTTCTAATGTTCTCTAGGCAATGGATATTTTCGTTCTAAGTTTCACTTTGTTTCCAAATTTTTACCTAAATTGTAAACCCTACGACTGTATTGCTTTCCATAAACAAACCAACCTCTCATGCAAATATCAACACAAGGTTATTTCCATAAATAAAATAAATTTCCATAAAAGTGAATTGTTTTGCTTTGGCGAGGCCCAGGAAAACGCCTCATTGTATGCTGAACTATTCGGCTGTACGCAAGGTCAATTTCCTATCAACTATTTGGGTATCCCGATCCACTATCGGAGACTCACCAATACTGAATGGAAATTGGTGGAGAAGAGACTTCAAATCCGGTTAAATAGCTGGAAATGCAAGTTACTATCCTTGGGTGGAAGATTGGTTCTCATTAACTCAGTACTAACTAATATGGTACTGTATATGATTTCTTTCTTCCAACTGCCAAAAGGAGTTTTAAAACGATTGTATTATTTGCGGTCAAGATTCTTTTGGCAAGGGCATAGTGAAAAGAAGATATATCGACTGACCAAATAGAGTGTGGTTTGCCGTCCAAAGGACCAAGGCGGGCTCGATATTCATGACCTTGAGGTTAAGAATAGAGTTTTGCTTGGTAAATGGCTATTCAAGCTTCTTTCGGAAGATGGAGTTTGGCAAACCCTTTTTAGGAGAAAGTATGTGGGCACTAAAGATTTATTTCAGGTTCTTTGGAAACCTGGTGATTCACACTTCTGTGCAGGCCTAATGGCTACGAAGAAGTTCTTTTTCCCACATGGATCATTCTCAATTAGGGATGGATCGGAAATTCGTTTCTGGGAGGATAAATGGCTTGGCCAATCAACTCTCCGAGAACAATATCCAGCTGTGTACAATATTGTGCGACACAAAGGCGACACGCTCGCTAAGGTGATGGGTACTTCCCCACCAGATGTATCGTTCAGAAGAAGTTTATTAGAACCTAGACAAGCATCTTGGAATGTCTTGTTGCTCCGGTTGGACTCTGTCCAGTTGACGGAAGGCTCAGATAAATTTCGATGGAATCGCACCAAGAATGGTAAATTCTCAGTCGATTCTATGTATAGAGCGTTAATCCACCCCAAAGTCCCAGTCGATAATAATAAGAAAATTTGGAAGATGAAGATTCCGCGAAAAACGAAAGTGTTTGCGTGGTATCTTCGTCAAGGAGTAATTCTTACAAAGGATAACCTTGCCAAACGCAATTGGCACGGAAATAGAAAGTGTGTCTTCTGTCAGCATGACGAGACTATTAAACACTTATTCTTCCAGTGTGAGTTTGCTAGGTCTATATGGCCAGCCATCCAGATAGGTTCTACCTTATTCCCACTGCGTAGCGTTGCAAACATTTTCGGCAATTGGCAAAACGGTGTGTATCCTAGGTTTAAACTACTAATTAGGGTGGGAGATATTGCCGTTATTTGGTCGTTTTGGCTATGTAGAAATGGCAAGATTTTTAACGATAGAAATGCTTCTGTTATACAGGTTATCTACCGGTGCACAACAAAGCTCCGATCATGGTCAGTCCTACAGCGTGTGGAGCACCGCGAGCTGTTGTTGGAGGTGTCTTCGCGATTGGAGGCTACGGCGGGGGAGTTTTTCTCCCAACATGGATGGCCACATAATCTCCGGATTGACCCTCCACCACCTTAGGCGTCTTTACAATTTCTCATTATGATATGTAGTTCGCCTTTTTATTTATTCGTACTTGGAGACTCGTGAACTTGTTTGAGTCTGTGTGCATCCTAATTATGCAGAGGCCGGGTGTAATGCTTAAAACTCTTTAAGTAATAAAATCCCTTTATCAAAAAAAAATCAACACGAGGTTATTTGAGGTAGTGCACAAATTGGTATCTAGACCTGGGCAAACAGATTGTTTATAGGAAAAAATTGTGCAAATAAATGAACGTTGGATTAATAATTCATATATTGGTTACAATTTCAAATCCTACTTTACTGAAAGCACACGAACAGAAAAATAATACAAAATCCCTAGCCCGTGCAGGTGATGCGTCGAGGGAAGCAACCTACATGATTTCAACTATATGGTAGGTGCGTATTTTACTTCCTTTTCATTAGTATGGAAGACAGAGAAACCTGATCTATAACTGGGTCATTGTGGAGGAAAGGAACAGAGCAAAAGCGACAGGCAGCTTGGCTGACGGCGTCTCGTTGCACAGGTCGTCGGAGGCGTGCTTGCAAAAACATGTTTCATGCAGCTGTCCCGGCTTAATGATTTCTCTTATGTAAGTCCCAAAATAGTGGCGCAATTGTATGACATATTTTATCATGAAAGAGGACATAGTTCATTGCTATATTGTGAAGACTTGGAATATGGGCAATTATTTACTTGCATATGGAATTTTAGATGAAACACTAAAAATATTAAAATCGGAGAAAGAAAAGGAAGTACGTACTCACCAGGGTATTTTATTTTTATTTGGATTTCGTACAGTGAAGGTGAGTTCGGTGTTGACATCCAAATTGGCGGGGCAGTCGAAAAGAACCAAGCATCTTCGGGGCCGCCATCGTCGTCCTCTTTGACGCCAAGACCCTCGAGGACGTTGACAGCATGAGCGGTGGGTACAGCGTTGACGGCTGCATCTGCAAGCACAAGGGCTTTGCAACCCTTTGCATGGTCGACAAAAGCGCAGCTGCATCTGCAGCAGAAGCGTAATACTATTTCTGTGACCTACGGCTAGAGCAGGTGGGGCGTCAGCAGAAATGGTTGCACGGCGTGGGACGGGAGAAGCTGGGCGAGCTGAGAAATCCCGGTGGGCGCAGTAGCTTGATGTCGAGAACCTGAGACACGAACCACTGCTATTGGGCGATGTGAGGGGAGCGTGGAAGCCTGAATGACGGGGAAAAAATGGCGAGCGGCGAACCTCCACGACCAGGCCTCCGGCGTTATGGATTTTGTATCTTCGAGTTGCTCCTTCCTCCACGATTCCCACTCTCACAACTCCCTGCGGAGCAGCATACAGATCGAAAGAGTAATTGGGGACAGCTCAAAGATGAGAGAGAGGAACGGGTGCTAATGGAGTACTAGAGAAAGTGATTCTTCGTTTTTTTAATAGAGGAATGAGGGGATTTGAAGACGAGGAGTCGGTGCGTGTATTGTGTACATGGTAGACACAGCATGAGTGAATGGATAATAACATATTAAATGTAAATTTGATTTAAAAGAAGAACTGCTATTAGGATTTTTTTAACCTGAGCACATGTATATACTGACATATTGTCTACCGAATACACCAGCTTTGAAAAATCTCATACCTCAGTTCATAGTCCTAAATATTGACATGCAATTATAAAAATTGTCAATGAGTCATATAAACCCAAAATAAACAATGGCGCACATATCTATACAACCCCACACATTATACTGGATCAAGGAGTTGATCTTACGGATACTGAAAATGAGTTGTGAAGATTGAATATCAACGAAGTCAGCAAATGCAAACCCGTATTACCCGGGAAAGAATTACATAACATTAGAAAAATATAAACACAACACAAGACATAAATAAATATTGAAATTACCATTTCGCTCTGCAACTAATTGCAGATAATAAAAGCCTAACCATTATACTACAAATGAACATGGACAGATCTCAGCAGCCACTATGTGACATACCCACCACAACAATTAAAGATCAATATAAATGTATAAAATAGATATAGCAAACCAAATAAACATAACTAGCCCGTGCATGGCACGGGTTGATGACTAGTTTTGTATAACTTTAATTGGGTTTATAGAAATGGACTTTCCTCATCAAAACACACTAGTACAGAACGACACATCGGATACCCCTCTATGGAAACGACACGAGATAGGCGACAGAAAATCGCGCTTTCCGCACGGCCGGTGTGTACAAACCTGACCTGGCCCGCGGCTGGCCTGTCAAGATAGGTAACGGAGAAAGTAGTACCTCCGTTACCCATATTATTGGCAACGGTTATAACTCACGCTCCGTTTCCGATATGTGGTTATATGGCAACTGTCATTTTTCTGTGTCCGTTTGCAATGTGGTCACGTTCCATCTTCTTGGAATTTGAAGCGAGGCGAGTAAATACCATGGCGTAGTGGCACCGCCCACTACTACTTAAAAACCCCAATCACTGCTAGCTCAAGACGCCACAGAATCTGCTCTCCATCTCTCTCGCTCGCTCCCTTCTACTGATTAGCAAAGATGCCTCGCAGCAACGACACACAAGAGCACACTCCATCGCCGCGGGACAGTCCCCCCGTCAGCGGCGAGTCCGTTGAAGGACCGACGCCGGAGACGAGCAACGACAAAGAACTCGCCAACTTCCATGATCCCACCTTGATGTTGGCACCGCCGAAGGTTGATTCCGATGAGGAGTCAACTGAAGAGGAGAAGGAGGAGGAGGACGACGACGACGAGGAGGACGAGGCGGAGGCGCCGGTCCCGAAGAAGGGAACCCGGCGACGGAGAAGAAAGCCGCCGCCTCCGATATGCCGGAGGACCCACCGGAGCCCTCACTACTAGGAAATAGCCTTTCTGTGGATCCACATTTTGTGGCGCACCATTGAGCCGTGCGCCACAAAAAAAGATTCTGTGGCGCACCTAAGCTGGTGCGCCACAGAAAGTTTCACATTCTGTGGCGCATGGAGGTCCCATGCGCCACTGAATGCCACTTTCTGTGGCGCACGCAGCATGGTGCACCACAGAAATAAGGTGGGGCCCACCAACAATGTTTGGATTGCATGCTCTGGTGACTTTTCTGTGGCGCATGGGCCAGATGCACCACCGAATTTGACCTTTCTGTGGCGCATGGGTTGGGATGCGAACTTCTGTGGCGCACCATGCCCCATGCGCCACAGATTTTTCTTTTTGAAATCGGATCCCACCCACACCCCCTAGATCGCCTTTTCAGTTTTGTAAAAACTCAAAGAAAATGATAAAACTTTCAAAAAAATAAAATCTTTCGAGATGTAGTTAGGTTTTAGTGTCCAGTTGGTATAGAAATTTTGAAATATGAATTTTGACCTTTTTTTTTGCAAAAACAAGAAAAAAAAGTAAAACGACTATAACTTTTGCATACGACGTCGAAAAAATACGTTTAATATATAAAAAAAACTAGAGAAAAATTGGAGCTCGATTTCACCCGGGTATACCCGGTGAACTTTTCTCAGATCCTCCAAATTCTAAAAGGAAAAAAGTTATTTCAAAAAGAAGATTTTTTTCTACAAAATCAAAAAAAAAATTCAAATTTTTTGGATTTGTTGAAAATTTGGATTTTTTGAAGTTTTCTGGATTTTTTGAATTTTTTTATTTTTTGAATTTTTTGATTTTTTTTGGATTTTTTGAACTTCCTTCTAAAGTTTTTGATTTTTTTAATTTTAAAAACACATATATGTACATATCACACATATATACACATACACAAGGGTTAAGAGGGTTGATATGATACTATTATCAATATGAACTTGAGTAGCATGAGGGTAGTTGAATTGAGTAGAACTTAGAAGTTAAGCGTGCTTGGGTTGGAGCAATCTTAGGATGGGTGGAATTTATCATTTGAGATATGCTTGGAGTGTTAAAAATGTTCAAAAAATTCAAATATTTAGGGTTTTCCAAATTATTTCATTTTTTGATTTTTTGTATTTTTTTGAATTTTTTGAAAATCCAGATCTAGATCTGGCCGCCCTTTTTTTTAATTCAAAAAAAATTCTGTGGCGCACCCCCACAGAATTGTTGTTTTCTATGGCACACCTCATTTGAGATATGCTTGGAGTGTTAAAAATGTTCAAAAAATTCAAATATTTAGGGTTTTCCAAATATTTCATTTTTTTATTTTTTTTGATTTTTTAGAATTTTTTGAAAATCCAGATCTAGATCTGACCGCCCTTTTTTTAATTCAAAAAAAAATTGTGGCGCACTGGGGTAGGGGTGCGCCACAGAATTGTTGTTTTCTGTGGCGCATCTGGGGTGCGCCACAGAAATAAATTTTTGTGGCGACACTTCTGTGGCGCACCCACCGTGCGCCACAAAAGGCAAAAATGGTGCGCCACAGAAGGCCTATTTCCTACTAGTGCCTATTCTAGCCAGGAAGAATACGACTCCGACGAGGTGGAGGAGGAGGCGCCGGAGCAGAAGGCAACTAGCAAGAAGCGACGCCGCATTGTGGACGACAATGGCGCGGAGGCAGGGCGGAAGAAGAACAAGTAGAGTAGATTGTTAGTTCAATTGTACTACTAAGTAGGCCCAGTGTGTCAGTGAGCAAATAAAATGATACAGTTGTTTATCGCATCCGTTCCCGATATTGTACTTTGGGCTATAAATACGCCATTCCGACAACCCTAATGCTCGCTCTCACCCGCACTCTCGCTCTCACAGTGTGGCGGCGGCTCCTAGCAGCACCAGATTTAACCCTTATCTCGCAGATCTGAGCGGTGCGGCCGGCCGTCATCGCCGCAGCTAGCATACCATCTACCCCTAGCCGCGCGTCGTCGAGCCGCCGTGCATCTTCCCCCAGCGGTGCGTCGGCCAGTCGCCGCGCATCTTCCCCCAGCGTTGCGTCGGTCAGTCGCCGCGCATCTTCCTCGGGCGCCGCGTCGAATCTTCCCCGAGTGGCGATGCCACCGCCGGTAAGCTCATCCATGCACTGGACAAGTCGGATAACGCTATGTGTAGCTGCCACAGTTTGTTGCTCGAATGCCTAGCCATAGATAATTATGCATGCGCTCGATCTGTTTGTTCTAATTGGGCATTGTAAGTAGATCGATCTGTTCTCTCAAATATGTAACCATTAATTGGTTTGCACTCAATATTATACACCTACATGTCTCCAGTATGTAGATCTATACTGACCATGCATCAATATCCTCATCAGATGCATAGAAGATATGTCCTTACTAAAGATGTGATTGCCAAGGCTGATGCTCTTCTGTGGAGTATCAATGATTATCCAGCTTTGGCCACTATGGCAGGAAGAAGAGTCACAAGAGGTTATAAAGCATGTTGTCAGTGCTACCAAAATCATTTGTTTATAGCAAGGAGAGTTGAAGATGTATCACAGTTTGCTACATCTGTCCTTACTAAAGATGTGCTTGCCAAGGCTGATGCTCTTCTGTGGAGTATCAACGATTATCCAGCTTTGGAAACTCTGGCAGGAAGAAGAGTGGCAGGAGGATATAAATCATGTCGTCACTTCTACCAAAAACATTTGTCAATTGCTAGCAGGTTATAGAGATGTATCACTGTAATGTAGAGATGTATCACTGTAATGTAGAGCTACCTTATGAATCTGAGCTAATTTCTTATGAATTTGATCTGTCATTCTTGTGCTTGTGCTGTGGGATTTTAAATGCCCAGTGGCATCTGTATTCCTTCTATATGCTTATGAAGAAACCCAATGCAAACGAGTAAATTTACAAACTCCTTTGCTGATGAGCTCGACACTGAGGAAACGGAGATATGTGCAGAACCGTTGCCAAAATTTGGCCTCATCGGCTACGGTTTTTTGCTCCGTTACCGATGAGGGCCTTCACATCAGCCACGGGGGCGGGGACACGGACCACTTCTCCGTTACCGATGAGGGTTTTGGCCCGTTTCCGATGTGTCGTTCTGTACCAGTGACATGTCATCTATCCTCGATTAATGTACATCTAAACTTGATACATGCACATATTTTGGGTGCATTTATGTCGTCTTACAGAAATGGCCGGGTTTACCTCATCGATATTGGTTACACGTCAGCGAATGGTAAAATCTACCTATTTAAACATCCTAATATAATGGATACGATAAGTATGTTATGTGTGTGTCTAATGATCGGCCTAATCAAGTTACACGCAAGCGAAATAAAAAAGTCTCCCTCATAAAAATGTTCCAATAAATTAACGGCTGAGCAGACCTTGTCGAGATAAATGTACCTCCCTAAATCTGCCAAATAATCGGATATGTTGTATTCCTTAGTTACACAAACTTTACCAATCTTGCACAAGAAAAAGAGATACACAATCACAAAGTGTTTGGTTTGTTAAAATGTAAAAAATATTTTTTAAATATTATTCAGTCCATGAGTCGTGAGATTAAACAAAAATATTCAAAAGCTACAACATAGATTGACAAAAGTTATTCAAGTTTCTGAATTCCGTCCTCATAATTTATTCCCAAAAGTCATAACAAGCCAGATTTTTAGCTTATTATGGCAAAAAAATATGGGTCTTGACAAATTAGATTGAGGTACTCTTGTTGTAAAAAAAGATTGAGGTATTGTTTTATAACATATCCAAGTGAGCTGGATTGCCCAAAAAACCCAACCCACGAATATGTCGGAAAACCAAACCTGATAAAAAGGAAAATAAAAGAGTTACTAAAGCATTTCAAAAGCTTATGTTGGTCCTCAAACTGCCATATCGAAATAATATTTCTAGTTAAAAATCTTGAGGATGTGATACAGATTATGACCAAGTTAGTGCAAGAAATCCCATATGCAGACCCACCAGACAAGAAGAAAACACAATAGTTGGAGAAAACAAATGAGATATAGAAACTCGGAACTCATGAACTATGGTGACTCGCTTTGCTAAAATCCTTCCACCAAAATATACTTCAACTTTGGCTATAATAACATCCATGCAATAACGAATTTTTTGTATTACTTGAATTGGGTTTATTGTAATCGACTTTCCTCATCAAAATCAAAACATATCATCGATTCTCAGTTGATGTACATTTAAACTTGATTTTGGTTGCATTTATGCCTGCAATAAAAAAAGGCCGAGGATACCTCATCAAGATTGGTTACACGTCAGCGAATGGGAAAATCTCCTTAATTAAAAAACATCCTAATATATAGGGTACGAGAAGAATGTTATGTGTGGCTAATGATCAGCCTTATCAAGTTACAGGCAAGAGAAATAAAAAGTCTCGTTCATTAAAACATTCCAATAAATTGACGGTTGAGCAGACCTTGTCGACATAAATGTACCTCCCTAAATATGCCAAATGATTGGATATGTTGTATTCCTGATATACACAAACTTTATCAAACTTGCACAAGAAAAAAAGATACACTATCACAAACTTTTTATATACACAGTGTTTGATTTGCTGAAATGTAAAAAAACCATTTTTTTTAAATGATTCAGTCCATGAGCCATGAGATGCAAAAAAATATATTCAAAATCCACAAAGTAGAAAAAATACTGAAATGGAAAGCCATCAAATTCTTCCTCATAAAAATACAATGAGTCGCAAATATCGAAAGTATTTACGAACATAAAAATGTGGTCTCGTATATTATTAGTTTGGATATAATTCAATGCTTTCCTGAGACGGCATATAGAACTTATGATTTTAGCCGTTAACATGGATCACATTGAACTTACTACGACAAACCTATGTGTACTGTTGCGTGTATCTTATTTCTTTCTCAAAAAACATGCGAGTTATTCAAGTTTGTGAATTCCGTCCTCATAATTTTTACCCAAAAGTTGGAACAAGCAAAGATTTTAGCTTATTGTGGCAAATTAGATTTTTTTACGGGTCTTGACAAATTAGATTGAGGTATTGTTACGGGCTGGAATGCCCATAAAGCCAAACCCACGACAAGGACAGCAAACCAAACCCGATAAAAAGGAAAAATAAAACAGCTACTAAAGAATTTTAAGAGCTTATGTTGCTCCTCAGTTTGGCCTATTGAAATATTTTTTCCTTAGTTCAATATCGGATGTGATACAAATCATGACCAAGTTAGTGAAATAAATCCCATATGAAGACCCACCAGACTAGAAGAAAATACAATAGGTAGAGAAAACAAATGAGATATAGAAACTCAGAATTCATCAACTATGGTGACTCTCTTTGAGAATCGACAAGATCAAATGTTAAGATCCTTGTTTTCAATATGAAAAATTGTTGGTAAAATCCTTCCACCCAAATATATTTCAACTTTGGCTATAATAACATCCATGCAATTACGAGCTTTTATGTATAGCTTGAATTGGGTTTACAGATATCGACTTTCCTCTTCAAAACTTGTCAGCGATCCTTGAGTAATGTACATCTAAACTTGATACATGCACATATTTTGGTTGCATGTATATGTTGGCACTATAGTAATGGCCAAGGATACCTCATCGAGATTGGTTACACGTCAGGGAATGGGAAAATTTCCCTAACTAAAACATCCTAACATATTGGATACGATGAGTACGTTATGTGTGGCTAATGATTGGCCTTATCAAGTTACATACAAGCGAAATAAAAGTCTCCATCATTAAATGATTCCAATATATTAATTTTGTCGAGATAAATGACCTCCCTAAATATGCAAAATGATTGGATATGTTATATTCCTTAGTTACAAAAACTTTACCGAACGTCCACAAGAAAAAAAAGGATACAGTATCACAAACCTTTTATATAAACAATGTTTGCTTTGTTGAAATGTAAAAAAAATATTATTCAGTCCATGAGCCATGTGATGCAACCAAAATATTTAAAAGCCACAAAGTAGAAAAAATAATGAAATGGAAAGCCATCAAATTCTTCCTCGTAAGAAATGCCATGAGTTGCAAATATCGAAAGTATTTACGAACATGAATATGTGGTCTCGTATATTATTTGTTTGGATACAATTCACTGCATTCCTGAGATGACATATAACTTCTATTTTTAGCCGCTAACATGGATCACATCGAAATTATTGCGACAAACCTATGTGTACCGTTGCATGTATATTATATCTTTGTCAAAAACCATGCGAGTTAATCATATTTCTAAATCCCGTCCTCATAATTTTCCCCAAAAGTCGGAACAAACATAATTTCTAGTTTATTGAGGGAAAATATATTTTTTAGGGGTCTTGATAAATTAGATTGAGATACCGTTGTTGTACAAAAAAAGATTGTGGTACTGTTTTATAACATGTTCAAGTGGGCTGGAATGCCCATAAAACCCAACCCACGACAAGGCCGGAAAACTAAACCCGATAAAAAGGAAAATAGAAGAGCTACTAAAGCATTTCGAAAGCTTATGTTGGTCCTCAAACAGGCTTATTGAAATAATCTTTGCTAGTTCAAAATCTCGAGGATGTGATACAGATCATGACCAAGTTAGTGAAAGAAATCCCGTATGCAGACCCACCAAACAAGAATAAATAAAAATAGTTAGAGAAAACGTATGAGATATGAAAATTCAAAACTCATGAACTATGATGAATAGCTTTGAGAATCAGCAAGATCAAATGTTAAGATCCATGTAATATGAAAACAATGTTTGTAAAATCCTTCCACCAAAATATTCTTTAGCTTTGGTTGTAATAACATCCATGCAATAGCGTGCTTTTATGTATACCTTGAATTGGGTTTATAGAAATCAACTTTCCTCATCAAAATCAAAACATATCATCGATCCTTTGTTGATGTACATCTTAACTTGATACATGTATGTATTTTGGGTGCATTTATGCCGCCACTACAAAAAAGGCCGATGTTACATCATCAAGATTGGGTACACGTCAGCGAATGGGAAAATCTTTGTAATTAAACATCCTAATATATTGGATACGATAAGTAAGACATGTGTGGCTAATGATCGTCCTTTTCAAGTTACACGTAAGCGAAATAATAAACCCTCCCTCATTACGAAATTCCAATAAATTGACGGTTGAGCAGACCTTGTCGAGATAAATGTACCTCCCTAAATCTTCCAAATGATTTGATATGTTGTATTCCTTAGTGACACAAACTTTACCAAACATGCACCGGAAAAAAAGATACACTATCACAAACCTTTTATATACACAGTTTTTGATTTGCTAAAATGTAAAATCATTTTTTAAGTATTATTCAGTCCCTGAGCCATGAGATGCAACCAAAATATTCAAAAGCCACAAAGTAGAAAAAAATATTGAAATGGAAAGCCATCAAATTCTTCCTCGTAAAAAATACCATGAGTCACAAATATTAAAAGTTTTACGAACATGAAATGGGGTCTCGTATATTATTAGTTTGGATACAATTCAATGCATTTCTGAGATTGCATAGAACTTCTGTTTTTAGCCATTAACATGGATTACATTGAACTTATTGCGACGAACCTATGTGTATTGTTGTGTGTATAAGTCTTTCTGAAAAACAATGCGATTATTCAAGTTTCTGAATTTTGTCCTCATAATTTTTACCCAAAATTCGGAACGAACAAGATTTTTTGCGTATTGTGGCAAATTAGATTTTTTAGAGCTCTTGACATATTAGATTGAGGTATTGTTGCTTTAAAAAAATAGATTGAAGTACTATTTCATAACAAATTCAAGTGGGCTGGAATGCCCATAAAACCCAACCCGCGACAAGGACGACAAACCAAACTTGGCAAAAAGGAAAATAAAACACCTACCAAAGAATTTCAAAAGCTTATGTTGGTCTTCAGATGGGCTTATTGGAATAATTTTTCCTAGATCAAAATCTTGAGGATGTGATATAGATCATGACCAAGTTAGTGAAAGGAATCTCGTATGAAGACCCACTACAGACAAGAATAAAACACAATAGTTAGAGAAAACAAATGAGATATAAAAACTCGGAACTCATGAACTATGGCGACTCTCTTTGAGAATCGACAAGATCAATTGTTAAGATCCCTGTTTTTAATATGAAAAATTGTTGGTAAAATCCTTCCACCAAAATATATTCCAACTTTGGCTATAATAACATCCATGCAATAACGAGCTTTTATGTATAACTTGAATTGGGTTTATAGATATCGACTTTCCTCATCAAAATATGTCATCGATCCTCAAGTAATGTACATATAAACTTTATACATGTATGTATTTTGGTTCCATGTATGCTGGCACTACTGTAAAGGCCGAGGATTCCTCATCGAGATTGGTTACACGTTAGCAAATGAAAAAATCTACCCAATTAAAAAATACAAATGGCCTTATCAAGTTACACACAAGCGAATTAAAAATGTCTCCATCATTAAAACATTCCAACAAATTAACGATTGAGCAGACCATGTCGGGATAAATGTACCTCCCTAAATCTGCCAAATGATTGGATATGTTGTATTCCTTAGTTACACAAACTTAACCAAACTTTCACATGAAAAAAGATACACTATCCAAAACCATTTCATATAAACAGTGTTTGATTTGTTGAAATGTAAAAAACATTCTTAAATATTATTCAGTCCATGAGCCGTGAGATTTAACCAAAATATTCAACATCTACAAAGTAGAAAAAATAATGAAATGGAAAGCCATGGAATTCTTCCTCATAAAATATGCCGTGAGTCGCAAATACTGAAAGTATTTATGAACATGAAAATGTGGTCACGTATATTATTATATTGGATACAATTCAATGTATTCCTGAGACGGCATAGAACTTTTTTTTTTAGCATTAACATGGATCACATAAAAATTATTGCGACAAACCTATGTGTACCGTTGTGTGTAGCTTATCTCTTTCTCAAAAACCATCCGAGTTATTCAAGTTTCTGAATTCCGTCATCATAATTTCTTCCCAAAAGTCGGAACAAACCAAATTTTTAGATTGTTATGGCAAATTATATTTTTAAGGGTCTTGACAAATTAGATTCAGGTATTGTTATTATAAAAAATAGATTTAGGTAGTGTTTTATAACCTGTTTAAGTGGGCTGGAATACCCATAAAACCCAACCCACTACTAGGCTGGAAAACTAAACCCGATAAAAAGGAAAATACAAGAGCTACTAAAGCATTTCGAAATCTTATGCTGGTCGTCAAATAGGTTTATTGAAATAATCTTTCCTAGTTTCAAATCTTGAGGATGTGGTTCAGATCATGCCCAAGTTAGTGAAAGAAATACCGTATGCAGAACCACCAGACAAGAACAAAACATAATTGTTAGAGAAATCAAATCAGATATGGAAACTCGGAACTCATGAACTATGGTGACTCGCTTTGAGAATCAACAAGATCAAATGTTAAGATCCATGTTTTTAAATGAAAAAATTGTTGGTAAAATCCTTCCATGAAAATATACTTCAACTTTGGCTATAATAGCATCAATGCAATAACGAGCTTTTTATGTATAACATGAATTGGGTTTATAGAAATCAACATTCCTCATCAAAACATGTCATCGATCCTCGATTAATGTACATCTAAACTTGATGCATGCACGTATTTTGGGTGCATATATGTCGGCACAACAAAAAAGGCCAAGGATACCTCATCGAGATTGGTTACATGTCAATGAATGGGAAATCTCCCTAAGTAAAACATCTTAATATATTGGATCCGATAAGTACGTTATTTGTGGCTAATGATTGGCCTTATCAAGTTGCATGCAAGAGAAATAAAAAAATGTCTCCCTAATTAAATAATTCCAATAAATTAACCTTGTCGAGATTAATGTACCTCTCTGAATCTGCAAAATGATTGGATATGTTATATTCCTTAGTTACACAAACTTTATCAAACTTTCACAAGAAAAAAGGAACCTCTATCACAAACCTTTTATTTACACAATGTTTGATTGGTTGAAATGTAAAAAACATTTTTTAAATATTATTTCCTCCATGAGTCGTGAGATGCAACCAAAATATTAAAAAGCCACAAAGTAGAAAAAATAATGAAATGCAAAGCCATCAAATTCTTCCTCGTAAGAAATGCCATGAGTCCAAATATCGAAAGTATTTACGAAAATGAAAATGTGGTCTCGTATATTATTTGTTTGGATACAATTCAATGCATTTCCGAGACGGCATATAACTTCTGTTTTTAGCCGTTATCATGGATCACATTGAACTTATTGCGATAAACCAATGTGTACCATTGCATGTATCTTATCTGTTTCTCAAAAACCATGAAAATTACAAGTTTCTGAATTCCGTACTCATAATTTATTCCCAAAAGTGGGAA
The DNA here is from genome assembly GCA_947311845.1 of Poa pratensis. Classification (NCBI taxonomy): domain Eukaryota; kingdom Viridiplantae; phylum Streptophyta; class Magnoliopsida; order Poales; family Poaceae; genus Poa; species Poa pratensis. The sequence continues at coordinate 36,005,110 of CAMZMU010000059.1, read as the reverse complement.
TAAACCAGATTTTTAGCTTATTGTCGCAATATATATTTTTAGGGGTCTTGCCAAATTAGATTGAGGTACTGTTGTTATAAAAAATAAATTGAGGTATTCTTTTATAACATGTTCAAGTGGACTGGAAATCTCATAAAACATAACCCACGATAAGGCCGGAAAACAAAACCAAAAAGGAAAATACGACAGCTACTAAAGCATTTCAAAAGCTTATGTTGGTCCTCAAATTGGCTTATTGAAATAATCTTTCCTAGTTCAAAACTTCGTAGGATGTGATACGGATCATGACCAAGTTCGTGTATGAAATCCTGTATGCACACCCACCACACAAGAATAAAACACAAATGTTACAGAAAAGAAATGTGATATGGAAACTCGGAACTCATGAACTATGGTGACTCGCTTTGAGAATCGACAATATCAAATGTTAAGATCCCAGTTTTTAAAATGAAAAAATTGTTGGTAGAATCCTTCCATCAAAATGTACTGCAACTTTGGCTATAATAACATCCATTGAATAACAAGCTTTTTAAGTATAACTTGAATTGGGTTTATTGAAATCGACATTCCTCATCAAAACATTTCGTCGAACCTCGATTAATGTACGTCTAAACTTGATACATGTACGTATTTTGGGTGCATTTATGCCGGCACAACAATAAAGGCTAAGGATACCTCATCGAGATTGGTTACACGTCAGCGAAAGGGAAAATCTCCCTAATTGAAACATCCTAATATATTGGGTATGATAAGTACGTTGTTTGTGGCTAATGATTGGCCTTATCAAGTTACATGCAATCGAAATAAAAAGTCTCCCTCATTAAAACATTCCAATAAATTAACCTTGTCGAGATAAATGTACCTCCCTAAATCTGACAAATGATTGGATATAATATATTACTTACACAAACTTTTCCAAACGTACACAAGAAAAACGATACACTATCGCAAAGCTATTATATACATAGTGTTTGATTGTTGAATGTAAAAAACATTTTCAAAATATTATTCAGTCCATGAGCCGCGAGATGCAACCAAAATATTCAAAAGCCACAAAGTAGAAAAATAAGGAAATGAAAAGCCATATGATTCTCCCTCATAAGAAATGTCGTGAGTCGCAAATATCAAAAGTATTTACAAACATGAAAATGTGGTCTCGTATATTATTTCTTTGGATACAATTCTATGCATTTCTGAGACAACATATAACTTCTATTTTTAGTCGTTAACATGGATCACATCGAACATATTGCGACAAACCTATGGGTATTGTTGCGTGTATCTTATCTCTTTCTCAAATGCCAAGCGAGTTGTTCAAATTTGTAAATTCCGTCCTCATAATTTTTTTGAAAAGTCGGAACAAACCAGATTGTTATCTTATGGTGGCAAATTAGATTTTTTTAGGGGTGTTGATAAATTAGATTGAGATATGTTGTTGTACAAAAAATAGATTGTGGTACTGTTTTATAACATGTTCAAGTGACCTTTAATGCCCATAAAACCCAACCCACGACAAGGCCGAAAACCAAAACCCGGTAAAAAGGAAAATACAAGAGCTACTAAAGCATTCCGAAAGCTTATGTTGGTCCTCAAACATGCTTATTGAAATAATCTTTCCTAGTTCAAAATCTCGAGGATGTGATACAGATCATGACCAAGTTAGTGAAAGATCCCGTATGCGGACTCATTAGACAAGAATAAAACACAATAGTTAGAGAAAACAAATGATATATAGAAACTCAGAACTCATGAACTATGATGACTCGCTTTGAGATTCGACAAGACCAAATGTTAAGATCCCTGTTTTTAATATGAAAACAATGTTGGTAAAATCCACCCACCAAAATATTCATCAACTTTGGCTATAATAACATCCATGCAATAGCACGCTTTATGTATAACTTGAATTGGGTTTATAGAAATTAACTTTCCTCGTCAAAATCAGAACTTATCATCAATCCTCAATTGATTTACATCTAAACTTGATACATGTATGTATTTTGGGTGCATTTATGCCCACACTATAGAAAAGCCGAGGAAACCTCATCAAGATTGGTTACACGTCAAGAAATGGGAAAATCTCCTTAATTAAAAAACACATCCTAATATATTGGATACGATAAGTATGTTATGTGTGGTTGAAGATCGGCCTTATCAAGTTACACATAAGCGAAATAAAAAACTCTCCCTCATTAAATCATTCCAATAAATTAACGATTGAGCAGACCTTGTGATTATGTTGTATTCAATAGTTATACAAACTTTACCAAACTTGCACAATAATAAAAGGATACACTATCACAAACCTTTTATATACATAGTGTTTGATTTTTTTTAATGTAAAAACAAAATTTATTCAGTCTATGAGCCATGAGATGCAACCAAAATATTTGAAAGCCACAAAGTGGACAAATAATGAAAACGAAAGCCATCAAATTCATCCTCCTAAAAAATGCCATGAGTCGCAAATATCAAAATTATTTACCAACATGAAAATGTGGTCTCGTATATTATTAGTTTGGATACAATTCAATGCATTCCTGTGACGGCATATAACTTCTATTTATGGTAGTTGACATGGATCGCATTAAAATTATTGCGACAAACCTGCGTGTAATTATCTCTTTCTCGAAAACCATGTGAGTTATTCAAGTTTCTGAATTTCGTACTCATAATTTGTTCCCAAAGGTCGGAACAAACCAGATTTTTAGCTTATTGTGGCAAATTATATATTTTCAGGGGTCTTGACAAATTAGATTGAGGTACTGCTATTCTAAAAAAATTGATTTACACTTTTATAACATGTTCAAGTGGATTGGAAATCTCATAGATCCAGCCCACGTTATGGCTGGAAAACCAAACCCGATAAAAAGGAAAATACAACAGCTACTAAAACATTTCAAAAGCTTATGTGGGTCCCCAAATTGGCTTATTGAAATAATCTTTCCTAGTTCAAAACTCCGTTGGATGAGATACAGATCATGACAAAGTAAGTGAAAGAAATCTCGTATGCAGACCCACCAGACACAAGAAGAAAACACAATGGTTAGAGAGAACAAATGAGATATGGAAACTCGGAACTTATGAACTATGGTGACCCGCTTTGATAATCAACAAGATCAAATGTTAAGATCCTTGTTTTTAAAATGAAAAATTTGTTGGTAAAATCCTTCCACGATAATATACTTCAACTTTAGCTATAATAACATCCATGCAATAACGAACATTTTATGTATAACTTGATTGGGTTTATAGAAATCGGCATTCCTCATCAAAACATGTCATCGATCCTAGATTAATGTACATCTAAACTTGATACATGTACGTATTTTGGGTGCATTTATGCCGGCACAACAAAAAGGGCCAAGGACAACTCATCGCGATTGCTTACACGTCAGCGAATTGGAAAATCTCCCTAATTAAAACATCCTAATATATTGGATAGAGATAAACGCATGGTTGGTCACTAAACTAACATTAGGTGAGTAATTTGGTCACATAACTCTCAAAATGGTCCAAACTGGTCACCTAACTCTCAAAAATGAGTATATTGGTCACAATTTGCGTCCTGGGACGTAAATTTTGCTGACGTGGCGTTCACATTTTGCTTTACACCCCTTGATTTTTCTGTGTGTGTTAAATTGAAAACAAGTGAATCCCACCATCTGCCAGGTCTCACTGACATGCGGGACCCACATGTCAGGTTTATCCACAACCTAGAGAGGCTGCGTATTGACATGGATCAAAGCAAGTCCACACCCAAATTCACCCGAAAACAAAGAAAAATCATCTCAGTTCTCCCGCGCCCCCTCACCTCCTTTGAATTGAACGAGGTCGAACTCCGTCGCGCCATGGTTGTGCTCCACATACACGTGCCCGGGGTGCCTGCGTTGCGCCGCTCGGGCATGTGTGGCAAATGATTGGCCTTATCAAGTTACATGCAAGCGAAATAAAAAAGTCTCCCTCGTTAAAACATTCCAATAAATTTACCTTGTCGGGATAAATGTACCTCGCTAAATCTGCCAAATGATTGTATATGTTGTATTCCTTAGGTACAAAAACTTTACCAAATTTGCACAAGAAAAAAGGATACACCATCACAAACCTTTTATATACACATTGTTTGATTTCTTCAAATGTAAAAAACATTTTTAATATTATTCAGTCCATGCCGTGAGATGCAACCAAAATATTCAAAAGCAAAAAGTAGAAAAAATAATGAAATGGAAAGACATCAAATTCTTCCTCGTAAGAAATGCCATGAGTTGCAAATATCAAAAGTATTTACGAACATAAATATGTGGTCTTGTATATTATTAGTTTGGATACAATTCATTGCATTCCTGAGATGACATAAAACTTTTGTTTTTAGCCTTTAACATGGATCACATCGAACTTATTGGGACAAGTCTATGTGTACCGTTGCGTGTATCTTATTTCTTTCTCGAAAACCATGTGAGTTATTCAAATTTCTAAATCTGTCCTCATAAGTTTTTCCCAAAAGTCGGAACAAACCAGATTTTAGCTTATTGTGGCAAATTAGATTTTTTAGGGGTCTTCATAAATTAGATTGAGATATTGTTGTTGTACAAAAACTAGATTTTGGTACTTATAACATGTTTAAGTGGGCTGGAATGCCCATAAAACCCAACTGACGACATGGCGGAAAAACCAAAACGATAAAAAGGAAAATACAAGAGCTACTAAAAATTTCGAAAGCTTATGTTGGCCCTCTAACATGCTTATTGAAATAATCTTTCCTAGTTCAAAATCTCGAGGATGTGACACAAATCATGACCAAGTTAGTGAATGAAATCCCGTATGTAGACCCACCAGACCAGGATAAAACACAATAGTTAGAGAAAACAAATGAGATATAGAAACTCGGAACTCATGAACTATGGTGACTCACTTTGAGAACCAACAAGATCAAATGTTAAGATCTCTGTTTTTAATATGAAAACAATGTTGGTAAAATCCTTGCACCAAAATATTCATCAACTTTGGCTATAATAACATCCATGTAATAACGAGTTTGAATTGGGTTTGTAGAAATCGACTTTCCTCATCAAAATCAAAACGTATCATCAATCCTCGATTGATGTACATCTAAATTTGATACGATTATGTATTTTGGGTGCATTTTTATGCCGACACTACAGAAAAGTCTGAGGATACCTCATCAAGGTTGGTTACACGTCAGCGAATGGGAAAATCTCCTTAACTAAAAAACATCCTAATATATTGGATATGATAAGTATGTTATGTGTGGCTAATGATCGGGTTTATCAAGTTACACGCAAGCGAAATAAAAAAGTCTCCCTCATTACAACATTCCAATAAATTAACGGTTGAGCAGACCTTGTCAAGATAAATGAACCTCCCTAAATCCGCCAAATGATTGGATATGGTGTATTCCATAGTTACACAAACTTTACCAAACTTGCAAAAGAAAAAGGATACACTATCCCAATCCTTTTATATACATAGTGTTTGATTTGTTGAAATGTAGAAAACATTTTTTAAATATCATTCAGTCCATGATCCGTGAGATGCAACAAAAATATTCAAAAGCCACAAAGTGGAAAAAATGAAAACGAAAGCCATCAAATTATTCCTCGTAAAAAATTCCATGAGTCCCAAATATCGAATTATTTACCAACATGAAAATGTGGTGTCGTATATTATTAGTTTGGATACAATTCAATGCATTCCTGAGACATGGATCACATCAAACTTATTGTGACAAACATATGTACCGTTGTGTGTATCTTATCTCTTTCTCAAAAACCATGCGAGTTATTCAAGTTTCTGAATTCCGTACTCATAATTTTTTCCCAAAAGTCGGAACAAACCAGATTTTTAGCTTACTGTGGCAAATTATATTTTTTCAGGGGTCTTGACAAATTAGATTGAGGTACTGTTGTTGTAAAAAAATGAGGTACTGTTTTATAACATGTTCAAGTGGACTGGAAATCTCATAACACCCAACCCACGATATGGCCGGAAAATCAAACCAAAAAGGAAAATATAACAGCTACTAAAGCATTTCAAAAGCTTATGTTGGTCCACAAATTGGCTTATTGAAATAATCTTCCCTTGTTCGAAACTTCGTAGGATGTTATACGGATCATGACCAAGTTAGTGAAATAAATCCTGTATGCAGACCCGCCAGACAAGAAGAAAACACAATAGTTAGAGAAAAGGAAACTCGGAACTCATGAACTATGGTGACTTGCTTTGAGAATCGTCAAGATCAAATGTTAAGATCCCTGTTTTTAAAATGAAAAAAATGTTGGTAAAATCTTTCCACGAAAATATACTTCAACTTTGGCTATTATAACATTCATGCAATTACGAGCTTTTTATGTATAACTTGAATTGGGTTTATAGAATTCAACATTCCTCATCAAAACATGTCATCGATCCTCGATTAATGTACATCTAAACATGATAGATGTATATTTCTTGGGTGCATTTATGTCGGGACAACAAAAATGGCCAAGGATACCTCATCGAGATTGGTTACACGTCAGCGAATGGGAAATCTCCCTAATTAAAACATCCTAATATATTGGATACGATAAGTACGTTATGTGTGGCTAATGATTGTCCTTATCAAGTTACATGCAAATGAAATAAAAAGTCTCCCTCATTTAAACATTCCAATAAATTAACCTTGTCGAGATAAATGTACCTCCCTAGATCTGCCAAATGATTGGATGTGTTGTATTCCTTAGTTACACAAAGTTTACCAAACTTGCACAAGAGAAAAGGATACACTATCACAAACCTTTTGAATACACATTGTTTGATTTGTTGAAATGTAAAAAACATTTTGTAGTCCATGAGCCGTGAGATGCAACCAAAATATTCAAAAGCCACAAAGTAGAAAAATAATGAAATCGAAAGCCATAATATTCTTCCTCGTAAGAAATGCCATGAGTCACAAATATCAATAGTATTTACGGACATGTAAATGTGGTCTCGTATATTATTAATTTGGATACAATTCAATGTATTCCTCGGACGACATATAACTAGTGTTTTTAGCCGTTAACATGGATCACATCAAACTTATTGTGACAATAGAGCATATTTTTGGTCGCCCGTTGGCTATACACCCCCTTGGCTGCCGTCTGATCAAGCGTTAGAGATTTGGTCTGGATTGTCAGGGTTCTGTGCATGCAGGGTAAATCTACCAGGAAACACGTAAGAGCAGTACTTAGCTGCTAATTATCCGTTGTTACACAGCTTGCTGCGTCAGTGCGGCCAGTGCGGCGCAGCACGCGTAGTCAGAGTGTCAGACAGACCTGACCTTTTCTACTGTTACACGACGTTGACGTTGGGGCGAATCTCCCGTACAAGCGCTGGGTGCAGCCTATCGAAAATTCGTATCTGACCCCAGCCAAAAATCCAGTCTGACCCCATCTAGCTAGCTAGTCTGCACAAGGAAAGTTCACGGGCTTGAGAAAATAAGAAATATAATTCATAATAATGGCCCATGGCCCATGCTCAGCCCTGGTCAGTTCGATCGTTTCCAGGGGCCTGTACGTGACCAGGGGCCTGTACGAGACCACCACGATCCCTAATTTTCCCTGACGAGATGACCGCCAAAATTTCCTCTCATCTCTCAGTTGCTCTTACGTGAGTGGCGGCCGCGCCGCCCGCGCGGCAGGAGCCCCGGACTCAGCGATTTGACGCCATGAAGTTGGGAGGACGCAGCTGGAAATCGGTAGCAAGTCGGCAGGAGATTGAAACCAGAGATTATATTTTTTCAATGTGTGTAGCTCTATTATAGCCGACCCCATCGCCAAATTTTTCTAGATTCGCCCTTGAGTTGACGAGCTGTGCATGCAACACGACCAACACGGTGCCACCGAGCTGCACGGTTTTAAATGCAAGAAGGACAAAATCTATTTACTGATTTGTGATGTAAGACGAGATGCTCCAGTGAAAATAGTGGCATCGGCTTGATGAATTAAACGCCGAGTGCTGACGGGATCCAGTTGGCTAATGATTCGTATCTGTGTCAGCTGCGTGGGAGTGCCGATATTTTGCAACTAGTTGCACCCGCACCCTATTATTGGATGCCCCACTTTGGAGTTTTCAAAAGTTGTGAAATAAATCATGGACATGGATTATGTTGTATCTTGTGCACCCACAAAGTTCCATCCAAAAATATGACCATATGTGACCTGTGCAAAAAAGAAAAATACCCAAGTGAATAGTATCTTGTGCTATTCACACTTTATTTGTCTTTTTTGCACATGTCACATGTGGTCAAATTTTTTTTTTTTGAAATTGTGTAGGTGCACAAGACACAACATAACCTAAGTTCATGATTTATTCCATATTTTTTTTAAACTCCGAAGTGAGGCATCCGATAATGGGGTGCGGGCGCAACTAGTTGCAAATTGTAGTTTCCGGCTGCGTGGTCCTTCTCTACCACGATGGCATTTGTGTTGTCAACTGGCATCCATTCCTACATGTTGTGCATTCTCTTGTTCCAGTTATCGTTGTGGTTGATACCTGAGTCTGTACACTTGACAGACTTGAAGCAAATGTTCATGAGGACGCATCAAGCTGGCTTTTTGTGATATCAGATGGAAAAACTACCTTGGTAACACATTTCTCGAAAACAAATAATTGATCAGATGGAAGAACTACCTTCAAAATGTGGGTTAAAGTAATATTTGCTTTCCAGCTAGCTAGATTTCGAAAATGTGAGATCCTCCGCTGGGCTAGCTGGGTATTACTCAATATATATGCTGCCAAACCTAAATCTGAACAATTCATTGGTTCATCTGAAGGTTGTCTGCTTTAAATGTGGTATTTGCCCGTCCAAACACAAAAAGCTCTGTGACCAAGTTCACTGTTAAGTCATTCACAGTACAGCTCCTTCCTGAGAACTTGCCTGTGGCAAGATGGATAGGAGGGTGGTTGTACCCCCAGCCCATCAGAGTTCAAACCCCAGGTTTGACATTGGTGTTTCTCATTTAAGGCGGAATTTTCTTCAGTGGAAGGCGACGTTCCAGTCGACAGCGAGGCGCCCGTGGTGACTTCGTCAATCTCAAGAATCGATCCGCTGACTCGGTCTCTCGGAGGTGCTCATAGGGGTAGGGTGTGCGTGCGTGCGTTCATAGGGGTGAGTGTATGCGCGTGTATATGAGAGTCTACGTTGTACTGTACAGCTCCTTCCGAGTATGGCGGCTGTGCAAGCAGGTGCATGTTGTCAGCTGATTTGCAGCTACTACCTCTAATTAGATTGGCGAGGTGCGTGGGCAGTCCGAATCTAAATGTTCCATCGTACGCCTATTAATGGGGTGGTATAACCAACCGGTGGCTCGGGCCTATTTTCGTTGTGACAAACATATGTGTACCGTTGCATGTATCTTACCTCTTTCTCAAAAACCATGTGAGTTTTTCAAATTGCTAACTTCCGTTCTCATAATTATTTCCAAAACTCGGAACAAACCATATTTTTAGCTTATTGTGCCAAATTAGATTTTTTAGGGGTCTAGACAAATTAGATTGAGGTACCATTGTTGTACAAAAAATAGATTGAGGTATTGTTTTATAACATGTTCACGTGGGCTGGAATGCCCAGAAAACCCAACCCACGAAAAAGCCGGAAAACGAAACCCGATAAAAAGGAAAATACAACAACTACTAAAGCATTTCAAAAGCTTATGTTGGTCCTCAAATTGGATTATTGAAATAATATTTCCTAGTTTTAAACTCCGTAGGATGTGATACAGATCATGACAAAGTTAGTGAAAAAAATCCCGTATGCAGACCCACCAGACAAGAAGATAACACAATAGTCAGAGAAAACAAATGAGATATAGAAACTCGAAACTCATGAACTATAGTGACTCGCTTTGAGAACCGACAAGATCAAATGTTAAGATCTATGTTTTTAATATAAAAAATTGTTTGTGAAATCCTTCCACAAAAATATACTTCAACTTAGGCTATAATAACATCCATGCAATAATGAGCTTTTATGTATAACTTGAATTGGGTATATAGAAATCAGCTTTCCTCGTCAAAACAAAACATATCATCGATCCTCGATTAATGTATATCTAAACTTGATACATGTATGTATTTTGGGTGCATTTATGTCGGCATTACAGAAAAGGTCGACAATACATCATCGATATTGGTTACACGTCAACGAATGGGAAATCTCCGTAATTAAAACATGGTAATATATTGGATACGATAAGTACATTATGTGTGGCTAATGATGGCCTTATCAAGTTACATGCAAGTGAAATAATAAGTCTCCTCATTACAACATTCCAAATAATTAACGGTTGAGCAGACCTTGTCGAGATAAATGTACCTCCGTAAATCTGCCAAATGATTGGATATGCTGTATTCCATAGTTACACAAACTTTACCAAATTGAACTAGAAAAAAGGATACAATATCACAAACCTTTTATACACATACTGTTTGATTTGTTGACATGTAAAAAACATTGTTAAAATATTATTCAGTCCATGAGTTGTGAGACGCAACCAAAATATTCAAAAGCCCAAAATAGAAAAAATAATGAAAACGAGAGCCATTAAATTATTCGTAGTATAAAATGCCATGAGTCGAAATATCAAAATTATTTACCAACATCAAAATGTGGTCATGTATATTATTAGTTTGGATACAATTCAACGCATTCTGAGACGGCATAGAACTTCTATTTATAGCCCTTAACATGGATCACATTAAACTTATTGCGACAAACCTATGTGTACCGTTGCGTGTATCTTATCTCTTTCTCAAAAACCATGCGAGTTATTCAAGTTTCTGAATTCCGTCATCAATTTTTTCCCAAATGTCGGACCAAACCAGATTTTAAGCATATGGTGGCAAATTAGATTTTTAGGGTCTTGACAATTAGATTGAGGTATTGTTGCTATAAAAAAAATAGATCGAGGTACTGTTTATAACATGTTCAAATGGGCTGGAATCCCCGTAAAACCCAACACACGACACGGATGGGAAAGCAAACCCAGTAAAAGGAAAATAAAACACCTACTAAATTTCAAAAGCTTGTATATGTTGGTACTCAAATTGGCTTAATGAAATAATTTTCCTAGTTCAAAATCTTGAGGATGTGATACAGATCATGACCAAGTTAGTGAAAGACATCCCGTATCCAGACCCACCTGACAAGAAGAAAACACAGTAGTTAAAGAAAACAAATGAGATATAGAAACTCAGAACTCATGAATTATGGTGACTCGCTTTGAGAATCGACAATAATAAATGTTAAGATCCCCATTTTTAATATGAAAAAATTGTTTTTAAAATCAAAATATACTTCAACTTTGGCTATAATAACATCCATGCAATAAAGAGTTTTCCTGTATAATTTGAATTGGGTATATAGAAATTTACTTTCATCATCAAAACATGTCATGGATCCTCGACTAATGTACATCTAAACTTGATACACGTATGTATTTTGGGTGCATTTATGCAGGCACTAAAGAAAAGACCGAGGATACCTCATTGAGATTGCTTTCACGTCGACGAATGGAAAAAAAATCTCCCTAATTAAAAGATCCTAATATATTGGACACGATAAGTACGTTATGTGTGGCTAATGATCGGCCTTATCGAGTTACATGTGAGCGAAATAAAAAAGTCCCCTCATTACAACATTCCAATAAATTGACGGTTGAGAAGACCTTGTCGAGATAAATGTACCTCCGAAATCTGCCAAATGATTGGATATGTTTCATTCCATAGTTACACAAACTTTACCAAACTTGCACAAGAAATAAAGGATACACTATCACAAACCATTTATATACATAGTGTTTGATTTGTTGAAATGTAAAAAACATTTTTTAAATATTATTCAGTGCATGAGCCATGGGATGCAAACAAATATTCATAAGCCACAAAGTAGAAAAATAATGAAAAAAATAATCCACCAAATTATTCCTCATAAAAATGCCATGAGTCACAAATATCAAAATTATTTACCGACTTCAAAATGTGGTCTCATATTATTAGTTTGGATACAATTCAATGCATTCCTGCGATGACATAGAACTTCTGTTTTTAGCCGTTAACATGGATCACATCAAACTTATTGCCACAAACCTATGTGTACCGTTGCGTGTACCTTATCTCTTTCTCAAAAACCATGCGAGTTATTCAAGTTTTTGAATTTCGTCCTCATAATTTTACCCAAAAGTCGGACCAAACCAGATTTTTAGCTTATTGTGGCTAATTAGATATTTAGGGGTCTTGACAAATTAGATTGAGGTATTGTTGCTGTAAAAAATAGATTGAGGTATTGTTTTATAACATGTTCAAATGGGCTGGAATGCCCGTAAAACCCAGCCCACGACAAGGACGGGAAACCAAACCCGTAAAAGGAAAATAAAAACACCTACTAAAGCATTTCAAAAGCTTAGGTTGGTAGTCAAATTGGTTTATTGAAATAATCTTTCTAGTTCAAAATCTTGAGGATGTGATACAGATCATGACCAAGTTAGTGAAAGAAATCCCATATGCAGACCCACCTGACAAGAAGAAAACACATAGTTAGAGAAAACAAATGAGATATAAAAACTAACTCGTGAACTATGGCGACTCGCTTTGAGAATCGACAAGATCAAATGTTAAGATCCCTGTATTTAATATGAAAAAATTGTTGGTAAAATCCTTCCACCAAAATATAATTCAACTTTGGCTATAATAACATCCGTGCAACAATGAGCTTTTATGTATAAGTTGAATTGGGTTTATGCAAATCGACTTTCATCATCAAAACATGTCATGGATCCTGGATGAATGTACATCTAAACTTGATACAAGTAAGTATTTTGGGTGCATTTATGCCGGCACTACAGAAAAGGCCGAGGATACCTCATCGAGATTGGTTACATGTCAACGAATGGGAAATCTCCCTAATTAAAACATCCTAACATATTGGATACAATAAGTATGTTATGTGTGGCTAATTATCGGCCTTATCAAGTTACACGCAAGTGAAATAAACATTCTCCTTATTAAAACATTCCAATAAATTAAGGGTTGAGCAGACCTCGTCGAGATAAATGTCGTCCCTAAATCTTCCAAATGATTGGATGTGTTGTATTCCTCAGTTACACAAACTTTACCAAAATTGCAAAAGAAAAAAGATACACTATCGCAAGCCTTCTATATACACAGTGTTGATTCGTTGAAATGTAAAAGACATTTTTTAAATATTATTCAGTCCAAAAGTAACAATGTAGAAAAATACTGGAATGGAAATCCATCGAATTCTTCCTCGTAAAAAATGCCATGAGTCACAAATATAAAGTATTTACGAACATCCAAATGTGGTTTCATATATTATTAGTTTGGATACAATTCTATGCATTCCCGAGACGATATAGAAATTTTGTTCTTAGATGTCAACATGGATCACATGGACCTTATTCTGCCAAACCTATGTGTACCGCTTCTTATATTTCTCAAAAACCATGCGAGTTATTCAGATTTATGAATTCCATCCACATTATTTTTTCCGAAAAGTCAGGGCAAACCAGACTTTTAGTTTATTGTGGCAAATTGGTTTTTTAGGGGTCTTGACAAAATAGATTGAGGTGTTGTTGTAGTAAAAAAATAGATAGAGGTATTGTTTTATAGCATGTTCCAATGGGCTGCAATACCCATAAAACCCAACTCACGACAAGGCCGGAAAACCAAATCTATTAGGCACGCAATAACAATGGCACAGAGAAAATCCCATTCTTATGTCTTCTTCGCTCGCCGCCCCGCCCCTATGTCAAGATGTGAGATTATACAATTATACTTGATACATCTCCCTGTTGTCTGTCTCTGCATGTACGTTTCAAATGGTTTTAAATTCAAGATATCTGCTAGTAAACAACATGCACGGGCTCCTTGGCTCGTTACTTTGCGAGTTGTTTGCGGTTGTGCGTTTGCGAACGCAACAAGATATACATATGCAGTGCCAACACAGTTTTCTCATCATCCTCGCCAATCAAATCTCCAAACCTTGACAATCAACCTTGCAAGCAATCTCCTGGATATGGCAAGGAGATTGCTTGCGTCTTGGCGTTGAAGGCTTTGGATGGTGTAATAGGAAGGTGGAGAAGTCTCTCAGAGGAAAAGAAAGAAGATTGGCGTCGGAAGAAAAACTTCCACATTTGTTTGCTAGCCGGGTGTTCCACGTGTCGCTCAGTTTGTGGTTGTAATAGGTTGGGCGAGTGTGTTGGCGGTCGGGTGGTTTCTTGGTTTGGTGTTGTTCGCTTGTGGATGTGGTTTTGTTGTAACAGTTTTGCCCGGCTTTCCGTTAATTAAGGGGCGAATCTCTTCTTCTTAATTAATAGATTGGGTCAAAGCTTTTGCCTCTGTTTCAAAAAAAATATACACATCCATTGCATGCTCATCACAGATGTGGCGTGATGAGGAGATAGACGGGAAATTATTGCCCGTTTCATCGCGGGGATGCCGTCGGTCTGTCTCGCCTGCGACATGTAGTTTGGTTACTAAAGATTGTGATTGGTTTGGTTAATCTGGATTTTCTAGTATCTGTGGAATTACGGTTTAAGTAAAATCCAAATTAGCACTTTTAAGGGTCACTAACCCTAAGACTCAAATTGATCATTGTGAAGGACACCACGGAAAGGGATCGAGAAATAGTGGTTAGACCGGATTAGTGTCTAAACCTAACACGATGATCTTTGGGGTCTTCGAGGTTCATCGGACCATGGCCTCTCGCAGAGGGTTTCCATTTTTCCCTTTTACAGTTCAAGTGCCTTTTTCGAAATGGTGAGTCGGCTGCGAGATTCTGAAGTCACTTCAGGACCTAAACTCTCTCTGGTGGTGCGTCTTGCGCCGTTGGAGAGGGCGTTGTGTTGTGTATCTAGCAGGTCTCCTGGGGTCCAGTCCGTTTTCGTATTCAGAAAAGTAACTATCGCTACTTTTCTGATTTACGGCTCTCATCACTGTTGATGGTTTAATCGGGTGCTCTCATCTTTTGGGGGCTTAGCACGACGAATTTTCGTCTGTTTGCTACAACAAACTCTACTACGACAAGTTTTGCCTGACTCGGTGCTGTAGGGACGAGGATGGTTGCACGATTTCTCCTCGCTCCAATGTTTGTAATCGTTACTGGGTGGTCTAAGAATATATTTGTATTTTTATTACTTTTTGTGGTTCTTTATACTGTTGTTTTTTATATGATTATTAATAAACCGGCACACCTTAGAAAATGGTTTCGCCGATTCTCAGCTAATTCTAAATCAAGTCCTACATCATCGAATTTTAATCGTGATTCGTGTACTTATAAGTTGTAAATTTAGTTTTTCAGTTGTGAATGGGGTTGCAACTGAAAAATCATCGAATTTGCTTTGTGGTTCCTGCTAGACATGATTTACGAAATGGGTTGCAACTTGCAACTGAAACTTGATGATATCACTTGACTGAGAACTAAATTAATTCTCAATTGACTGAAAAGTAGTCAAACCCTAAATTTTCTTTATTTCAGGCTTCGAATGGGTGATCAGTTTTTTTTCTTCTTTTGAGAACCCGGAGGGGTGATCAGTTTTTATTTTATTTTTTTGAGCTGAAACGACCCCACTTTATTGATCAATAGCTAGAATGTTTACAGGAATGCCCAAGTCGTTTGGGTTCAGAAAACCACATATGCCTGGGTGATCAGCTTTTTTTGTTTTTGTCCGATGTAAATTCCGTGGACTCTTGGGCTTTACATGGAACGGGCCTTGCCTGGTCCAACCAAATTAAGCAACCAGAATCCAAAACTTCTCTCAAAAAAAAAAACCAGAATCCGAAACGAATTCCAGTCGTACTCGTACGTCACCGACGGCGCCGCTTCCGCCTTTAACCTACCGCCGCTAGCCTAACCAGAGAGTCGCCGGAGACGCCCTACCTGCGCCATGGATCTCCCGGACGAGGTGCTCAACGAGGTCCTCCAGCGCGTCCCTCCGCGACGCCTCGCCGCGTGCCGGCGCGTCTGCAGGAGCTGGCGTGACGTCATAGACGACAGCGGGCTTGTGCTCGCGCACCTCGCGCCGGGTCCCGTGCGCGGCATGTTCGTCAACTTCATCGCCAAGAGAATGCACGGCTTCTTCTCCCGCGTCGTCGCCCCGCCGCCATCGGCTCGCTCTTGTTCCTGCCGGATTACTTACCGAGACGTTCACGCGTCTCGGACCACTGCAACGGCCTCCTCCTCTGCCACAACTCCAAGGCCACGTACGTCTGCAACCCGGCGATACGGCGGTGGGCAAAGCTGCCGCGGCGCCCGCTGGGCCGGGACGACGGACTGCGCTTCTACCGCGATGGTCTGCACCTCCTCTTTGACCCGACCGTGTCGCTGCACTACCGCGTCATGTTCTTCCCCGAGGAGCCTGGCATGCCAAGGCCACCTCGTAATCATCTGTCCGGCAAGAGACGTCGCCACAGCTCAACGTTCTTCGGCAACGAGACTGACTACATCGAGAGCCTGCCGCCGTCTCTAAGAGCAAGATATGAACAGGAGGTGGAGAATGTGCGCTCCATGGAATGGCCGCCATACTCGTATGCCCTTAAGGTGTTCTCGTCAGAAACCGGCACTTGGGAAGAGAGGTGCTTTGTCCGCCAAGGCGACGATGCGGTGACTACGGTGTCCAAGATATGGACTAATCCATGTGCAATGGCCTATGGCAGAGCGCTCCGGTGCTACGCCGCCGTGTACTGGCAGGCAGGGAGCATTCTACCTCAACTGTCCTGGCGGATTCATCATGAGGTAACGACGTAACGTAGTGTTTACTCTTGTCCTTGTTCCTGGTGCTTTTAAGCCTTTCAATAAACATTATTTGGTATCTGCACAGGTTCTCGTTGCTGGAGGATAAGTATACAGCGATCAGAACTCCAAGATTAGCAGATACCTTTTTTGAGCAACCAATATCGCTTACTGACAAGTCGTACTTGGAACGTACTACTATACCCCATGTGTATTTGGCAAAATCCAAGCATGGAATCTACTACACCGCTCTCCAGGGGTTCCCACTTCAAATATGGATACTGCACGGAGCATCAGAATCATGCCAAACGCCGGAATGGGAGCTAAAGCATCAAGTTGACCTCCAGCCCACTTTTTCGCGATACTACTCCCGACATCACACAGGAGAAGAGATGGGCATATCTTGGATCTTAAACCCGAGTGAGGAAGTATCAAATGATAGAGGAGACCCTAATCACGGATGGGACTCTTCTGATGATTGCATCACTGAGGCAGAAGGCGGGACCGTTAACAATGATGTTACAACAATGCACTGCTATGGCGTTGACTTATTGGGGTATCATCCATGTAGGGAAGTTGTTTTCTTGGGAAACCGTTACAATGGGTATTGTTACTATCTAGGAAGCTATAAAACAGAGGCCGAAAGGCCCGGCGATAAATTAATAGCGCCAAACGGCGAGAAAGATACACAGTGCTGAACCCAGCCAAACACAACCCCACGCACACACAAGAAACAGAAACTACTAGGCGATTACAGGTAACCACCGAAGACCACCGCCACCGTCCACACAGGTAGGCAGGCTCAACAAACCCTCAACGGGACGCCGAGGAGACACGGGCGAGCACCGTCTCCACTGACCACAAAGCTGCAGACAGGCTCAACAAGGGGGCCACAGAGAGACGCCGATGAGATAAGGTGAGCGTCGACGAACACCGCCACTGGCCACATAAACTGCAGACAGGCACCCGGTAGCTCCAAACAAGAAACGCCGATGTGCAAAGGGAGCAGTAGACCTTGCCAGAGAGAGCTCGGCGAGAGGTTGCCACCGCAGCCAACACCTCCCAACCTCCGGAAAGCAACCAACCGTGTGCTCCAAAGCGGCGTCTTCAAGAAGAGCACGGCACCAAAGCGCCGCCACCGCCCGATCCGAGGATCTCAGGTTTTCACCCGGAACATATAAAGAGGACCGAGATAGTCGCAACGGCGCCTTCAGGAAGGAAACGGCGTCCAAGGACGTCGCCGCCGCGGTCCAGGAGGATCCCGGACAAAGGTTTCCCTTCGACATGACTCAGTGCCTCCCACCCAGGGTTTGGAGCACCGTCGAGGACGACCTCCGCACCACTGTCACGAGTAGTCGCCTGACAGTCACCACGCCGCCCGCACGGCCGCGGTCACCGACCAGCACCAGAACCACCGGCACGCCCGCCAACCGAGTGATTCTCACCGTCCAGGGCCGCCGCCCCGGCGTCCTAGCTCCGCGCACCGCAAAGTTGAAGCCGACAAGAAGGGAAAATTTCACCACCTGATCAACCACCGACAGCCCCCGCGGCTACCGGCGACACCAGATCCGGCGTGGTACCGTAGAGCTCGAGAAGGAGGGCCAGGGGCCCCTGCCCCTTCCCAAAACAGAGCAGCCAAGCATGGTCGCACCACCCTACACACCAACGGAAACCTCCAAGGAGACGTTCGGAACGCCGCAGCGCCGCCGCACCGGCCGCCAGAGCCCGAGACGAAGCAGCACCAGAAGGTAGAGGAGCCATGGCGGCCCGCGCCACCCAGATCGGGCCCAGGAGGGCCCAGATCGGGCCCGAACCTCCGCTGCATCCTCTGCTCCGCAGGCAGACTCCGGGCGCCGCCGGAGCCGCCACCGTGCTGCCGAGTGCGCCGCCAACTCCTCCTCTGCTCCGGCCCGCTGCACGCATCGCCGACACCGTCTCTGCCGACGCCGCCGCTAGAAGCTCCGCCTCCGCGCGAAGGAAAGGCCTTGGGGCGCGCCCACTTCGCCCTCCGCCTTTGGTGGCCGAGCGCGGCCGCCACCGCCGGCGCCGGCGGCGGCAGCGGCCAGGGAGGATCCGCCGCGGGGGACTTTTTTCTAGGGTTTCTGGGCCCTCCGGAGCCGCCCACGCGAGCAGCTCGGGAAGGGGGGGGAGGGGGGGCATCTAGGAAGCTCCAAGTTGCAATACTTGGGTAGACTTTACCCAACAGGCTGTTATCGGCATAAGATTATCGCCTATATCTATACTCCATGTAAGGACGATCTGCTTCCTACCCACAATGATCCATGGTGAATATGTTCTTTGTTCAATTTGGTAATGCGTGTAATGGAGCATTATATGTTGGGAAGCAATGATATTCGCAATTCTGAAGTTCTGATTTCAGAATCCCAAAGAGTTGCTTCCGTTACCCAAACAAGATGTTGTGTGTCAGAACTAGCAACTGGTTGCGAGGTGGGGCTTGTATCCATGACCGAAACTACTCTGCATCAGACACTTAGTGTACAATATTCATCCGACCTTTGCATCTATCGGTCTAGGTTGATTAGCTGACGACACTGAAGGGTTGTCGTTTCCCGTCGGACAAATATCATATGGAATTCGTTGGACGTGTTTTTTTTACCCGAAACCATATGAGTTCTGCTTTTATTCATTGTAAGGGGAGGGAAACAGGTGGCATTGCCGTCTTGGTCATCCCGCGTCTCCAGTTGTTCAACATGTTCATCATCGACATGAGCTTCCCATAGAGTCTAGCAATAAAGACATTCATGTTTGCGATGCCTGTCAGCAAGGAAAGAGTCATCAGTTGCATTTTCCATTATCTACTCATGTAATAAAAACTCCGTTGGAGCTTATTCATTCAGATGTGTGGGGTCCTGCCCAAACTTCAGTTAGTGGTCATAATTACTATGTGAGTTTTATTGATGCTTATAGTTGTTTTACATGGCTCTATCTTCTTAAACGCAAGTCAGATGTTTTTGATATTTTTCTTGCGTTCCAAACACATGTTGAACGTCTTCTTGGTCATAAAATTCTCCATGTTCAGTCTGATTGGGGTGGCGAATATCGCAACCTCAACACCTTTTTTAACAAATTTGAGACCACCTGTCTCTGATACCATTTTTTTTGTGAAAGATACCATATTAAATTGATGCACTAGCCAATTATCCCAAAAGTCTGAACCGATGGAAAGGGCTAAGCTTTATATTTTAACAATGCATTATCCTTTATACATTTATCCAGTGCAATTTATGAGCTTCTACCAACTTTGGGGTCGATATCCTTTGTGCGACACATGCTATATTACCTCCTGTACAATCCTTGGTGTCTACATGATGTCATACATGTTGAAAGGACACGGATGTCGCCTAGCGGGGGGGGGGGGGGGTTGAATATGCGATTAAAATTCTTTGCGGTTTAGGCTTGAATAAATGCGGAATAAAACTAGCGTTTAATTTATCAAGTACGAAACCTAAACAAGCTAGGTTAACCTATGTGCACCAACAACTTATGCTAAACAAGATAAGCAAATATGTGATAGCAAGATATATTACTTCAAGCTCGATGGCTATCACAAAGTAAATAGCATAAGTAAGAAGCTCGGGTATAGAAATACCGAGGCACTTGGAGACGATGATTTATCCCGAAGTTCACTTCCCAATGGAAGCTACGTCTCCGTTGGAGCGGTGCAGAGTCACAAAGTGATCCCCGAATAGCCGTCAAATGGCACACCGTAATCTCCTTCGTGCCTCCACCAAAGCGGAGTGCCACGAACCACTATGGGACACTTGAGGGTGGTCACCGAACCCGTACAAGGATGAGGCACACTCCACAACTTAATTGGAGGCTCTCACCGAATTCCCGCGGCTCCCAAAGCCACAAGAATCACAAGGTTGGGGCGCGACTCCACAACTTAATTGGAGGCTCTCAACTATCCCGCGAGCCACCAAAACTCCGAGATCAACAAGGACCGTCTAGGGCACGCCAAGTACCCAAGAGGACAAGCTCTAGGGCACCCCAAGTACCCAAGAGTAACAAGCTTCTCAACTTCGATTTCCACGTATCACCGTGGAGAACTCAAACCGATGCAACCGATGCAAGAAGGCAAGACCACTAGAAGTGGTCAAATCCTTCACTCCCAAATCCCACCAAAAGCAACTAATGCTTGTGGGGGGAGAAGAGAGGAAGAACAAGGAAGAACTCAACAAATGGAACTTCAAGATCACGATCTACTAGGTTCCCCTCACTTACAGGAGGAATGGATTGGATGAATATGTAGATCTTGATCTCCTCTCAAATTCCCTCAAAGATATGCAAGAATCATGGGAGGGATTGAGAGGAAGGCAAGCTTTTCCAAAGGTCAACAATGGAGGAGAGAGAGGAGAAAAGCTAGCTCAAGGGATGAGAGAACCGTTGGGGAAGAAACCCCCTTAAATAGGTCCTTTCAAAATCTGCCCGTTGCAGACGAAAAAGGCCGCAGCGGTAGTACCGGGCCGATCCCGGTAGTACCGAGCCGCGTTGACTCGAGGAAGAACGAAGACCAGTCAGCGCTCCCTGACTCGGCGCGCAACGGTAGTGCCGGACCACCTGTCCCGGTAGTGCTCCCTTCCCGGTAGTACCGCGCCACTGCCGGGGCAACTACCGGGTAAAAACTTCGAGAGGCAGAGAGCCATCCGGATATGTGGTACTGGGCCCGGTACTGGCCGCGGTAGTTCCGCAAGGGGTCACCCGGTAGTACCGGGCGAGGGTCGGTACTACCGGCCTAAGAAGAAACTGCAGAACCAGAAAAAGAGAACCGCAATAACTTTTGCAAGGAAGATCCAAACGAGATGAATCCAATTCTGTTGGAAAGGTAGCGAGGAAGATCCAAACGAAATATTAAGGGTCACAAATATAGAGGGGATACCACACATGGGAAGGTGTGGACCCTATCTCGAAGGTGGACCGATAATATTTCCAACCAGAAAACGCAACAAGTTTTCCGTACGAAATCCGTTTTCGGAGAACTTGGGCTTGTCATGAAGATCACAACAAGCACCAAAATCCAACAAGGAGAAAATCCAAATAAGAACCAAGAAAGATGATGAAGGAAAGTATGCAAAGGTTTGAGCTCTCTCCAAGTGATACGCTAAAGCTCAATCGAGAGCCCCTCTTGATAGTACGGTATCTATCCTATAACCCGGTCTCCCAACTAGTACCATGAGACCGGTAAAATAGAAACCCTATCATACATTTGCCTTGCGCATTCCACTTGAGCTGGATGACGTCGATCTTGATCTCTTCAAGTGGACCACCTTTCTTGATTGCGCTTCGCTTGGTGAAGACCCAAACATTGCTCCCCCATACTCCACTATGGGAGAGCCTCTCTTAGGCACATCTTTACATGAACATTATCTCTAAATGGGTGGCAAGCTTCAAGCCTAGGATTTCTTCGAGATGCTCCTCTTGAACTTGCGCTTCTCAACATTGATGACGATCACCACTTTACGTCATCAATCATGAGCCATATGAAATCTTCATTTGATGCAAGCCCATAGAAAGATACTTAACCACACATAGAAATGCTACACACATGTCATGGGTTAGTTCACAAAGCTATATGGACAATTGCTTACCATACCAAGAGATACATGATCCCACTTAGTACATCTTGTAGCTTTGTGTGTTGATCAATACTTGATCAACCTTGTATCTTTTCTTCTCTTTTCAATAGATGTTGTCTTGAAGATAACCATGAATGATCACATAATTCTTTTCTTCAAGACATACTTGCAATATGCTCAACTCTATGATCTTGATGCCAAATACTTCATTATATTAATATACTCATGGCATCAACCTTGAATCCAACATATGGAGTTCAAGCATGGTCTATGGACAAACACTACAAGTAAAACTCAATGCAACCATTAGTCCATAGGGATTGTCATTAATTATCAAAACCACACATGGGGGCACCATGCCCTTTCACATGTGTTATGTCAGTGTGTCATTCACCATGTCATCCACATTTTGGTGATGTTCCATATATATAGTGCAATTCATGTTTGTGATCTGGATGTTATACAAATCATGCCGATGATTATTGTGTTGCATATCGCACTTCGGACAATTATTGGATCTTACTGTGTAGTTATCCAAGATATGTGCCTTTCAAGATACATGGGAGAAAGAAATTATTCATGCCTTTCTAATGTGTTTTGCCCGGCTCTGTAATTTAAGTCCGTAACTTACTCAATATGTATACTAAAAACATGATGTGAGGTTATGCATAGTATAGGGTTTGCCAAAATCATGATCGTGCTTCCATCGCTCTAGCACGGTTTGTAGACCGTATTGTTTTCTTCCCCTCATTTCTTGACTTATAATCATTTTTGCGATGTTCTTTGATGAGTGGTTTTATGGCCAGTGGGTACGTAAATTTATGTGTGTATATCTCGCTAACAAATCTAATTGGATAACCGAATTAAACTTCTGTTGCCTTGCACGCTGGAACCATATAAAGGAAAATTATGTTTAGACTGTGATTCCAATATTAGTATATTACACGAAATATTTACTAGTTATTCGACATGACTAATATAATAGCAAAGTTATGGATTGATTTATGCAAAAATTGAAAATGAGTCATAGTAGCCTTCTAGGCACTCAAGGTTGTTTCATTTTTGTATTTCATTGCACAGTTGATTTCGAAGACTACTAGTTATATGTTGATCTAGTCGAAGCTATTGTATTAGTTCTCACTTTAAGTTCATCATTTTGAGAAAGTCCACTCTTCTCGTATATGAAAAATAGTTGCTAGTGTTCCAGTTTAATAGACAATATTGAATCTTGCCACTTGTATAAATCTTATTTTCTATGAAATAATGTCTCATTTGCATGTCTATGTTGCAGA
This sequence comes from Poa pratensis, assembly GCA_947311845.1. Classification (NCBI taxonomy): domain Eukaryota; kingdom Viridiplantae; phylum Streptophyta; class Magnoliopsida; order Poales; family Poaceae; genus Poa; species Poa pratensis. Next base: position 35,981,435 of record CAMZMU010000059.1, on the reverse strand, counting down.
CCAACGAGTGTGCATCTCCCATGGTTGATTCTTCCCATATTCCATCCAGCCGCTTTTACACGCCACTCTCAGACGCAAGACACACAAGGTTGACCTTCCGGACGAGATCAGGTTTTTTGGAAAATTTTGTTGCTCCTATAAAGGCAGGTGGTCCTTTTGTCAATTTTAAGGAACAACTGGACAACACTATCATTTACAATATCAAGACGAGTGCTCGCTTTGATATGTCGACCACGCTTGAGACCCAATGTAACATCCCAATAATGACCACCTTTTATTTTCATGCTTGTTGTTACAATTATTGCATCATGGCATCATCATCAAACATGTCACACTTAATTCTGGTTATCTACACATCTTAGTTGAGTGCAACACCCTTTTTCTTATCTCCAACTTCTTTTTCTTTTATTTGAAAAACAATGTTTAAAAACCATGAAAAGAAAATAGAAAACGAAAAGGAGAAGACCACCCAGGCGGCCACTTTACCTCTTTGGCCCAAGGAGCCGCCGACCCAGTTCAATCCCTCCATCGGCTACCTTTAGACGTCATGGTGTACAAACAACACCACCACCTATTGATCCCCTCCAAGCCGTTGAGATGCGACGAGCGCCCCAGCTCGTATAACACCAGTCGGCGCCTCCCTCCACCAAAACCCTAACCCTACCTTCCTTTCCCCTTCTTCACTGCCGCCATCGCCTTTTCCACGCACCAGCTGTTGCCACCCAATGCCGGTCCAAACAATTTGAACTGCTTGTATACTTATTTAAAACTTACTTTTAGCATGCTACCATTTTAACGAGTATAATTTTATAGTACTTATTTGGCATAGTTATCCACATAAAAAAATTGCAAAATGTTAATTGCATCATTATATTTATATAGTTGTAGCACGTTTAGTTCAAAAAACAATTGCAATGTGCTAGATTTAAAATATATTCTAACATAATTTTCTTATGACTTAAATTATGATAACTGCATAAACTATATATTTTATACATATTTAAGGTAGACATCTCTGAAGCATATTGTATAAAAAAGTCTTAATGGAGATTTTAGTGTGCCATTACGTAAGCATTTTTGTAGAAATTTCTAGAGTATAATTAAATCAGAAGTTGGCACCTTTTTTACACTTTGTTATGTATGTCTTACAATTTACAGTGGGTTCAATAATAAGTTGAAAACATTTGTATGCTCCGTATTTGGTGTATTTTCGAACAACACCTCTATCGGTAATCACCAACGAATTAAAATCACAATGAATTCTAATGCTTTCACGTAAATACGATTTGATTATTTGATATGCTCACCTGCAATCCACTTGGTATCATCTGCTCTATGCGAATGTTCATGTCAATTCATGAGACAACCATCACAATGCGTTATATTTTAAGCGTTGTATCTAAGGGGGGATTCATTTAATTAATTTTGGGGTCATGTTTGCACGTTATTGGGGTAGTAAAATGTTTTTCGATGAACAGATGCAAGAAGAATCGTATGTTAGATAAATACATCATTATTATTTTCCCCATTAACTACATTGTCGCATAAGTTGTTTGCCTATGATACCGTGCTAAAAACATACTCCCTCCATTCCACAATATAAGACTTTTTCTTGCCAAAACGTCTTATATTATGGAACGAAGGTACTACATTTTAGAGACATAATCTAACTAGGAACCACTTTATATTATGATTTCCTTTCGTTGGAAATAAGGTATTTTCCCCCGATTTGGCCCTCCTAATACAAACTACAAAAAGGGACAGAGGCATTCTCTTTTTCACGCGCTCGTGTGGCGCGCGACGCGCGGTGGGTCCCACCCACCTTCTCCCTCCCCGATGGCGACGGTGGACCAGCCGAGCCAGAGCCGCGGCGGAGCGGCGACGGTGGGTGCGCCGGCGCCGGAGAAGGGGGATTTAGAGGGATGGCCGGGGCGGAGGCGGACCGACGAAGGAGGGGCTCAGCGCAGGGCGGGGCGGCGAGGCGGACTGCATTTCGGCCGACGGTGGCTGCAGGGACGGTTCTTCCTCCTCTCTGTCGACCTTTTTTTTTTGAAAAAAGATCCGATCCACATATATAAAGGTAGCTCGAGCATATTACAAACAGGTCCCCAAAAGAAAAGGAAATTACAACCGAACCCAAAAATATGCAAGAAGCACCCCAAGCCACCGAGAAGAATCACGATCGGATCCGCACGCCGCGCGCCGGAGCACCTAGTCGTCGCCGGAGCCGTCATACCACCTGCCGCCGGGGAAGGAGCACCTCCACTCGTTGTAGAAGACCGCTGAGCCGTCCGCCGCACCGCGGCGGAAACCGAAGCCGTTGAACGCACACGGCCACAGCGCCATCTTCCCCGCACCACCCATCTTCCCACCAGCTCGACACCGCCCAGGTCCACCACCAGCACACCCAGCAACTTCGCGACGGCCGCTCCCCTCGCCACCACGGCCAGCCGGAGCTGAAACGCCGAGGAAGACCACCACCACAACCTCCACCAAAACCGGAGCTCCCACAGCCACCAGCTTCCCCCCTCGCCACCACGGCCGGCCGGAGAAACATAGGAGGAGGAGAGCAACGGACCAACCTTCACGACCTCCCCGGCGACGAGGCCGGAACGTGGAAAGGAGGGGAAGGACAAGAACAAGGCCCACCACGCAGACGCCATCGCCGCCGTCCTCAATGCCGCCGCCAGGCCACACACACCTAGACTACCTATCTACACGCACGGCGAGTTACCGGAGCTCCCCCACCTCACAGTGCCGAAACGGCAGCCGGAGGCGGAGGGGAGCGGCGGAAATCACCGGCGAGAGCAAGGAACTCCGAGTCGCCTCTCGAGTCGCCTCTCTGCACTGTAGCGAGGCTTATCCCCTCCTCCTCTCTGTCGACCTTTTCGTCTAGTGCCCAGAACCGTGCGAGCCTTGGAACGTGCGAAGACTAGCCTCCCCGCGGAAGGACAAATCTATACTGATTTCCCCGTAAAACAAGGCTACTTTGGTGCCTGCACCTCCGTTTCCCCACGCCCAATCCACGTTCCGTTCCAACAACCATTCCGTTCCATTGACGTCCCTACTCCGAAAAACGATGCCGTGAACAAGTCAATCTTACCCAAACCGGATATACACGAAGGAATTATTTTCCCAATTGCACTAGTAGAGCCCTCGTTTCTCAGCTGGACCGAAAGCAGAAGGAACGAGCCGACGCCGCCATTATTTCGAACGGTTCCATTCATCCTCTCCTCTCCTCCGCGTGCGCTTCCACGCCACCACCACTCCTACGTCGACGGATTACGCGTCCCACCGTCACCGCCACCACCATCCACACCGCATCGCCTCCACCTTCCCCCTTCTTCTCCCGTTCGTCAGCGCTGAAAGCTACTCCGTGCTACTACTTTTCTTCGGATCCCCCGAGACTAGGCTCTCCCTCGCGGGATTCGGTCCCTTGTTTCTTCGCGGAGGTCTTGATTCTTTCCTGGCGGCTGTTCCGCTGGTTTTCCCTCCCTCCCTCCCTCTTTCTCTCTCCTTGCTTAATCCGCTCCGCGTTTTCCGGCCCCAGTCAGCCCGCGTTCCAGTCGAGTCGCTCGAGCGTGGAGGAAAGATCGGAATCAGCAATTACGGATCTTGGTGCCCGTTCTTGGAGGAACACCACCAGCGCGGCGGGCTTCGGTGCTTCTTCGGAGTCGCGTCGTTTCTTGCGGAGCTGCTTCGGCCATGGGGAATTGCCGGAGGAGGGGTCCGTTGCTCTGCTTCTTGCTCTGGTTCCTGGCGGGGTTCGAGCCGTGCGCGTCCCTGAATCACGAAGGTACCGGAATCGTGGCTTCGATTGCTCCGCGGCGCAACTTCTTGTTTGGTTCGACTCTGCTTATGGTTTTCTTTTCTGGATTTGCAGGGCTTGCTCTTCTGAGGTTTAGAGAGATGGTGGAGGCTGATCCGCGTGGTGCTCTGCTGGGTTGGGATGAAGGGGACGCTAGCCCCTGTTCTTGGTTTGGCGTGGAGTGCTCGGTGATGGACGGGTCGTAGGCATGTAAGTTGATTCTTGCGCCGCAAAGATGGAGCACGAAATTCGCTTTACCGTTTCTACTTATTTGCATGGATTGAACGCCTGAATTCAACTGTTGAGTAGAAAACGAACAGTAAAATTATATTTACTACTTGCTTAGGTTTGTATTTGTTGCCGTTACCAGAATCATATTGTGTTCTCTTGCGCTGTTGGAAGGATGATTGACATTTTCTTGTTCTGAAATGCTCCCTAAATGGAGGGAGTAAGACATTTAAACGGCATATAGGGAATATCCTTCTATTTTTAAATGCTTGGTGTTTGCAATATCTCCCTGTGTTCTGATTGATCATATCTATGGTGATGTTTTCGCCTGAATTTGTGTGTGCAATCATTGTAGGTACTTGGCAAATCTTGATCTGAAGGGCATGCTACCTCCGGAGATTGGACAGCTTACATCTATGCATTCTCTGTAAGCATATTTTCAGTGATATTATTATGAGACAATTTTTTGTTGCCAGGAAATACTTTGGTTTTGAGGACAGTCTCATAGTATTTCTGAAACTACCACTGAATCAGAATCATTTTGTTCTTCGATCTAGGCTTTTATGTAGCGTGCTTGCTTTCTCGATGAGGCTTATAAGACGTCAGTCAGCATATTGTATATTCTTTTGAGTTTTCAACTTGGGTACATCAGTTAGCATGTTGTATATTCTTTCTTGGAATCTAGTTGGATACAGGACATGTGTTTCTTCTTGAAGGGACTTCTGAGAATTTATTATTACGAGGGGTGTGGAATAGTTTATTAGATGTGGAGAACCAAGTTATAAAACGAGTTTATGGCCATATAAATCTGCATAAGATCTAATTTATATATATGATTGTTTGATAGAAAATGGTCTCTGAATAACTAACTGAATATATGTGTGCTTTATATCATTACTAGAATCAGGAATCTATCTGTTGAATTATATACGCCCATTCAGGCATTCACCGAGAAAGCATCTTATATCGACAGATATTATATTTGTGTATGTTATGCTTGTGTTACTTGTCAAATGGTGTTCAACCTTCAAATTGTTCTGATATATTTTTCTTCCATCCATACAGCATACTGCACAGGAACTTTTTCTATGGTAAAATCCCTGCAGAGATAGGAGATTTACGAGAGCTAAAGGTGTTGGATCTGGGGTACAATAGCTTGAGTGGACCAATTCCATCAGAGCTAATAAGAATTTCATCCCTGGAGTTCATGTGCGTGAGAACTTTTATATGTTATCTTTTTTTCGTCTCAGATAAACTTCAAAACTTGACTAACTGTACTACTTGAATTACAGCTATCTTAAAGGAAACAATCTTTATGGCGGTTTACCTCTTGAATTAAATGATCTCAACACTCTGTGTGAGTCTCAGATTCACCAAGATAGGATTTTGTCAAAAAGGATGCCCACTGCAAGGTTTGTCTAAGCTGCTTCCACTCACATATGTGACTGTTAAACTTGTGATCGTGCAAGGATTGAGTTGAAGTTCAAATCAAGCAGACGTTAGAGCAGCTTGATTTTCATAAAAAAAATCCTGCAACTTCATGATTTCAGTGATATTTGAAATATTTCAGCATTATCTGTTTCAACATGGGAAACGTCAGAGAAAGCTAAACTTCTTTTAGAAACTTTTTTTTGAAATGGGGAGAAACCCACGGCCTCTGAATCGACTGATGCATATAGCCTTTTAGAAACTCCCCCTCCGCAAAAATGGTGAACTGCATTCCAGTCTTCCTTGGCTATCTAAGGCTACCTCAGTGCGACAAATGGATGTATGGCTGCTGAATGCTTCTTTTACTTGTACACCAGTAAGGCAGTAACTATGAAGACCAATGTAAATATTTTGTTGTGTGGACTAATTATGTAAAGCATTGCTGGAGTTCAGTTTAGTCTATGCAATGAGATACCATTACTTGTTTATTTGGTATACTTGTTTTGGTCTATAAAGGGTTCTTGAGTGATGAAACTTTCATTGAACATGTTTTGGTTAGAATTATCTAGGAAGGACAATGCGCAAATTTTATTGCTTCTTTGCTTGAACTTTACTGCAACCTCAGTGCTTGTTTCCCCTAACATTCAGTTCTTCATGTAGGAGTAAGGAGAATGCTGCAATCAGAAGACTTCTAGCAAGCAAAGAAACACATTCTCCAAAGAACGAGATGCTTGGTTCTGAAAATTCTGTATTGGAACCATCAGACGTGAGCCCTTTTTTCTAATCGACCATCCCACAAAGATGACCCAGCTCGACCAAGTCCTCCGCTGGCACCACCCCCTTCTGAACCTGTCCCTTCTGTTGCCCCTCCTATCTCCCAACAAAGACCAAGCTGCAAGCCAACAGAGCAATGGCAGTTCTGCGCGAGCGTATTCATTAATAGGGGGAGCAATTTGTTTTGTTGTTCTATCCTTGTCAGTTGCAATGTTTCTATGCTACCGCCGCAGGAAGACTGGCATTATTGTGCCCGTATCTTCAAACAGGGAATTGCAGACCAAGACCACTATCCTGGGAGGTTAGTATGCGTGTGGATTTTCATTTTCTTGGTTTACTTTTTATTAATATTCCATTCTAAAATGCATTTCTATGATTATTCCATATTTTGCAATAGTGTGTGTTTCTTTTAACGCATGCAACACAAATTTATAGTTGGCTTCTACTTGTGTTTTGCAGGCATAACTTCGTTCAGACGGTCAGAGCTCGAAACAGCATGTGAAGATTTCAGCAACGTAATTGGTACAGTACCTGGATGTGCATTGTATAAAGGAACCCTCCCATGTGGAGCGGAAATAGCTGTTGTCTCTACGTTGATAAAATATGCCTATGGGTGGTCTCCTATAGCTGAAGCACAATTCAAGAATAAGGTATGCAACTGTTTTTTTCTGTTTAATTGTTTTTTCATGCTGTAAGATGAGAGTCTCTAACATAGATATGATGTGGTATTTTAGGTTGAAATCTTGTCGCAAGTGAACCATACGAATTTCATGAAACTTGTGGGTTACTGTGAAGACGAAGAACCATTCACCCGAATGATGGTGTTTGAATATGTTTCAAATGGATCACTATTTGAGCATTTGCATGGTAAGAATTCCCAAGTTCATTTTGATTTTCTTCTTGCCAATATGACTCATATTACTAGCAGTTATTATGCTCCTGTCATATTTTTTTTTGGCGAAAAGCTGTCATTAATTAATGAAATCAAAACATTTCTGTTGCAGTTAACGAGGCAGAGCAACTGGATTGGCAGGCACGCCTACGGATTGCGATGGGAGTAATATACTGTCTGAACGACTTGTACCAGCAGATTCCTCCTATGATCCTAAGAAATCTTAATTCCTCATGCATATACCTGACCGAAGACAACGCTGCAAAGGTTTCAGACATCATTTTTGATGGAGACAAGAAAGACAGCGAAGATGAATTCGATGGCCTGACGAGTGTGCCATAGTGTATAAGTTTGCCTTGCTTCTGCTTGAGACGATCTCTGGAAGGCGTCCGTTTTCCAATGACAAGGGGCTCCTGATTCTGTGGGCACACCGGTACCTCACCGGTGAAAAGCCCTTGGCAGGTATGGTCGACCCAACACTCGAATCATTCCCCGAGGAGCAGGTCAGGGCACTCACAGAGCTGGTAAAATCGTGCATAAATGATAACCCCTGGCTGAGACCGACAGTGGCAGAGGTAACCAGAAGGATGCAAGAGATCACTGGGTTTTCTCAGGAACATTCGACCCCAAGAAACAGCGCATTGTGGTGGGCTGAACTTGAAATCCTCACGTCATAGAGTATATAGTTCTTGTGGAATTGCCTTGCGGTAATCTGTCCATTTGATAGAATGAACATAGAAAAGTGTACAGTTTGGTGTTCTTACTCTTTTTTTGAAAAAACGGGTGCTGTTACTCTTTAGGCACGGCATACAGTTGTACAGATATGCCTGCACTGCACTGACGATTCTTTCGTTCTTTAGTAGATCTTGTTTTGAAATGAAATTCCACTAGGAAATCCTGTGGAGCTTGTACAGTCGAAGGATATGCCAAACAAGTGGAATAAAGTGAACAAAAATATGTTTGCAGAGTTCCACTCTGAACTGATTTGTTTCAACAGTGGTACCTCGACAATGAATTTAGTGGTTTATTGTAGATTTATACAATGCTTGAAGAAAGTTCAAAGAATATATATATGTGCAGGTTTTGGCTCTCGTTCTGAACATAAAACCTCGTCATCTTTTGTTATTCACGGTATTGCTCCCGCGCGCGTGACGGAGCCACGACTCGGACGGCGACGACAGCTGCGGCATCCTCCCGGACGTCGAGTGCAGCGGCGAGGGTACCGCCTTGCCGCTCCTCCTCTCCCTGCTCATCATCCTTGGGCTGCCGCCGTCCGTCGCCGAACGTGCCAGCCTGCTTAGGGCCTTCCGGGCATCGGCGCAGTACCTCCTGCTCGTGCCAAGGATCGACATGCCCAGCCCGGGACCGCCGGGATTCGACCACTCCCTGCGGCCACTGCTGGTGATCTTCTCCTCGTACCAGTGCGACAGGTCGCCGTTCCGTGTCCCACTCTCCTTCACCATGACGTCTCCCAGCGTGCTGCTCCGGCGAGAAGTCCGGGGACGCGCCGGGCTCCACGGGAACCCGCAGAGCACCGGCTTCACGCTCCAGGGGAAGAGAACCAGGAACCCGCACGCCCTCGGTGGAGATATCTCGTCGCCTCGCGCCTCCTCGTCGTGCTGTGCCTGTCCTACGTTCTGTCGCGGCGGCGTGTCCTCCCAGCTATCCTCCCGCTGGTGAGCGGGAGCGTGGAGCTCGTGGGCTGGGGCGCGGCAGCACAGCGTGTGCACGTCCCGCCTGGCGTGGGCCGGCGCCACATTCTCGTCGTCGTCGTGATCGGAGCGGTGCGCGCGGCGGCCGCGGCGCGGGGACCTCTTGGCGCGCTTCTTCTCCGTGGACGTGGTGGCAATGGCGTTGGCGGCAGGGAGGAAACGGTCCATGATGAAGCTTGACAGGCGGCGCGACGCGGCCCCGCCGTCGACGGAGCTCATGCGAGCGGAGAGCGCGGCGTGTCGGTCGGACGACGAGATCCTATCGAGCGCGTCGGAGAAGGTGTCCTCCTCGCTGCCTCCGCCGCCGTCGTCGCTGCTCGTCGCGTCGGTGGTGGCATTGCCGTAGTACGCCCGGGCGTGGCACGGCGTGCCCATGCCAATGCCGCCGCGCGGCGCCGACCAGGCGGCGGCCTCGGCGGCAGCACCTCGCCCTCGAACTTACCGCCGAACGCACTGGCGCTCCCGGCCTTGGGCACGCCCGGGGAGCTCTCCCAGGAGAAGGGCACGTGCGTGCGCTGCGGCGACGCGGCGCGCGCGCTGCGCGGCGTGCACGCGGCCGACCCGCAGCACGAGCGGCGCGGCGTGGGGAGCGGCGAGTCGAGCAGCTGCGCCACGACGTGCCCCTCGCTCGCCTTGCGCCGCCTCCGCCCCTGATGCTCCCCGGAGGCGCTCCTGGTCGTGACGATCTCCATGCCGGCGAGCGAGCTGGCCTAGCTAGTCAACCACCGCTGCTAGCTACTACCGCGGCCCGCTGGGGCTGCTGTGCATGCTGCATGCAATGCAACAGTGGTGTACGATCGGCGCGCGTATAAAAGGCCGCGTGGCGAGGTGGTTGCAGCGGGGCATCGGCGCGATGGGTCACCGGCAAAGGCGACGCGACGCTAGTGGTTGAGCTGGAGTTGGTTCAGCCGGCGTGTGGGAGCTCTGTCGCTCTACTTCTCGTGATGCCGTTTATAGGCCTCGTTTGAGGTTGCCGAAAGGTAAGGGAGCCGCGCGCCTTCACGTTTTCATTCCTTGTTCGTAGAATTCAGGCGTAATTTGCTTCAAAATTTCCACGTTATATGATTGGCATCAACAATTCAGTTTTTTTTCAGGATGCATAGCCTTACTAATTTGGCACTAAATTTTACAACATCTCTTTAAAATAATTATGATTTTCATACTTTGATCACTTAAGTCATTTAACATCACAACTTTGGCTAAAGACTCTTGATATTTTGTTTTATTTGAATTTTAGACATAATTTCCTTCATGTTTAAGTCATTACTAAGCATTGACATCACAACATTTGAATCCGAGCATCGCCACATCTTTGATGTGGAAAAGTTATACTTTAAACATGGGTGCCACCCTAGTGATAAAACACTTTTATATTAATTTTAAGTGCACTCACATCACATGCGTGTGATCTCAAACATTAAAAATCAGCAATATACTTTAAAAAATCTAGCCGCATGTGCAATAGGAGTTCCCTTCCAAAAATTGCAAAGCAGCTACAAACATATACTAACTCCGTATTAAAATATAAAATATTTTAGCATCGATACAGATGTGCGTAGACACGTAGTAGTGTGTAGATTCACTCATATCTATATGTATGTAGTCCATATATGAAATATCTAGAAAAAAACTTATATTTTTGTATGGAATGAGTATATCAGCTAGTACTAGCTGATAAGTGTGTTTAGTGTTGTTTTAAGCTCCCAACTGGATTGTTCCACATGGATCCGGGCTCGACGGGATTTACTAGAATTTTTTTACTTCACTCGAGTAGGACGAGACACGTTTAGTTAGTGGTTAATCACAGCCTCACAGGCCGACAATCGTAACGGTAGCATCCGGTCACTGGCATTCCATCTGCTCTGCACTCGACGGAGGGCAACTCAGCGGAAGTACTGCTTCTGACGAGTTTTTTTTTCTTCCTGAAGTACAGTATGGAGGTGTTAAATGCTGATGCTACTAGAAGCATTTTTGGGAAACACCGGTCCGACAGAAGACTAGCTACTGTAGTTGTCTGCCACTATTTTTAAGCCGCTGACCTGATTAAGCTCACAATGCGTTTTGATGATAGTGTCACCGAGTGGAGTCCTGGAGAATCTGATACCGTGCGGCGGTCGGTGCGCCCCACCGACACATTGCTATATGGCATCGGGGGTTCTGGATCTTGGATTCTTAATGTGTAACTCGAACACGAGAAATGCAGATTTAAACATTGATCTATAGGATCACAATAAGTGAAACTTGATGAAATATCACATCTTTAAGTTCTAGAAAGAAGGGGTTGGCCTCGGCCATGTGAAACTTAAACTCTCTATTCTCTCTTAATAATGAATAGGCAAGCCTTTTGCCTCGTTAAGAAAAAATCCCTGGAAAGAAGTTATGATTTTGTTTTTAGAGACAGAGCAAAAAAAACATACACGGCAAATTTGGAAACACCATTGTTTACACTTACGAGTAACTTGTAGACTTTTTTTATAGCAAGTCAACTCGCACTGATCTAAGTGGACACTAACTCAAATTGTTGATTTATCTCCATAACGTAAATGACCATATTCTTTCACCTATACTTTTGCCTGTTTACTTGCTTCTACGTGCCTAAACTTAATTTGTTCTCAAATTTTTTAAATGTATAACCGCATTTTTGGGAAATTTCATTATTGGTTTCATATGTCGAGAATATTCACTTTGGCTCAACATTTGCTTTCAATGGTAACTCATCCCTTAACAATGTAAATCATCATCTTAATTATTTAGGAGTCGTCAATATTTATATTCGTAGGAATCAACGAACAAAAACATAATAAAAACATAGGTTGATAGGTATTTATGCACATACAAAGATTGACAATAACAAGTAGGATATGAATGAGTGGATAACCTTTGATGTAGGGACATCTATCTCTGTAACAATAATGTTGGTCACGTGTTTATGTAAATCCCAGGATAAGGCTTGTTTGGTTCAAAATAAAAGTGGAGGAGTAGTGTAGGAATATGAAAATTTCCTACGATGACATTACTCGTATGTTTGGTTCAAAATAATTGAGCAAAATAAAAACGCATGAAATTTTCTTTTGATCTTAGCTTCAAAGGAACAACACGGAAATCTTACAACGCACTTGGATCTCCTTTTCAAAATCCATCGCATGGAGAACGAGATAGAGGTCTCTAGTGGCATAATAACATGCTAATTATATTTTCTCAAGTGGTTTGACTTTGATTCGACCCTTATTTGTTAGCATTCATGTGTTTTCCATATTCCTGTGAACCAAACCAAGTTTTTTTTTGAGGGAAAGCCATCATGGCATGCTTTATTAATTTGGAAGCAAGGATACATCGTTTGCAATTACAACCATGATACAATTAGGAGGATCGCCATGCCACACACCATGGTCAACCTCATAATGTGTAGCAAGATCATGTGCTGCCCTATTGGCTTCCCTATACCATTTTTTTTGTATTTTTCAATCCCTATGCTTTGCACCTGCATTTCTATCATTTTTCTGTTCCTATACGAGCCAAAAAGGCCCTTAAACGAACTGGGGGTACAGAAGGCCCTTGGCCCAGAGAGCCCATCCACGCGGGCGATTCCAGGTTACAACACAAATCCCGTTTGTCGTCGTCAGCTTGGTAAGCACGAACAAATATTGTCGGAAAAGGAAAAAAAAAGGCTTGGTAAGCACGAAAGACCACATCTAAAAACCAAAGAGAAAAGGCACGGAAGCATGACTCAGTGACTCTCTCCCCTTCCCTTCCCCAAACCCCAGCCATGGCCGACGCCGCCGAACCTGCCGCCGACCAAACCCCCGAGGGCGCAGGATCCCCCATACCGGAGCCCTGGGCTGGATCCAACGGCTCGTCCGCCGAGGACGACGAGTACGAGTACGTGGATGCGGACGAGGACGAGCTGGACGAGGCGGCGGCGGTCGCCTTGGAGCGGGAGAAGGTGCAGTCGGTGTTCCGGAGGCTCTCGACGGACCCCGTGGGGATCCGCGTCCACGACGTCATCATCCGGGGCAACACCAAGACGCGGGAAGAGCTCATCGAGGCGGAGACCGCCGACGTCCTCCGCGCCGCTACCACCGTGCAGGGCCTGCTGCAGGCCGCCAGCGAGGCGCAGGCGCGGCTCCACGGGCTCGACGTCTTCGACGCCGTCAAGATCACGCTCGACGCCGGCCCGCCCGAGCTGCCCGGCACCACCAACGTCGTCATCGACGTCGTCGAGGCCGCCAGCACCGTCACCGGGAACGCCGGCGTCTACTCCAAGCCCGAGGTGCGCTCTCCACTCGCTTCGATTTGCTATTGATTTGCATTGGATGGTCTAATTGTTTGTTGCTATTTAATTCGAGCAAACACTTGTTGATACCACGGGGCCTGGATTGAGATCTAGATTCGTTTCTTCAGAACTGGTCATCTTTCAACATGTGTTCTTATGATTGAATTAGTATTGTGACTAGTTGAATGCCCGTGCGTTGCCACGGGGTCTGAATAAAACGAAAAATAGTCTCACAATTCTTGTAAAAATAAAAAATTAAGACGAAAGCTTAAATGGTTCAGCTAAACATAAACGTTGTTATATTATTTCTTGCATTTAGTTAAAACGAAAGTTGCACAGGGTTGCCACAGTGTCATAACTTAAACACGCGGAGAAAACAAAGGTGTCGTGGCAATGCAGATTTGTGAGACTATTTTTTAGACTATTTTTTTTTCCTATTTAGACTCTGTGGCAACACATGGGTATTCAGCTAAGAATAAATATTTATGTTTTAGATCTTCTTACATTTAGTTAAGATGCAGATATAGTTGTGCTATGCTTTTGCTAAATTCAAAGGATAATAAAAGGACAAGGAGCACAATTGCTTAAGTTCTTATATCTTAGTCGCATAAAATTGTTATATTAAATGGAAGTGTCGTGTTTAATTTATGTCGGCAATCTACAGTGCTTTACACTCAACCAAAATATATATGAAAACTATAGATGATTATTGTTGAGCTGATGGCATCATCTTTAGTTTCTCCCTTCTTTTTATTTTAGTTGCTCTAGTATAACTTTGATTCTCATGCCCATCGAAGTGGGAGTCTCCCTATTGCTGACTTTTATGACAACCGAAGTGGGAGTATCCCTCTTGGTGACTCACATGGGAGCTAGTCTCCCTTTCGCTGACTCTCATCACCACCAAATTGGGAGGCTCCCGGTTGCTCAATTCGTGAGCACCAAAGTGGGAGTTTCCGTGTTGCGGACTCCTGCTTTTACCGACTCTCGTGACCGCCGATTCAGATTCTCCCTGTTGCCGACTCTTGTGGGACTCTCCTTTCTGCTGATTCTGTGTGACCATTGAAGTGGGAGTCTCTTGTTGCCGAATCCCATCGGAGTCTTCCTTTTCTTGACTCTCGTTACCACCGAAGTGGGAGTCTTTATCTTCATGACTCTCGTTACCACTGAAGTGGGAGTCTTTCTTTTACTGACTCTCGTGACCACCAAAGTGGGGGTTTCCATTTACTGACTCTCGTGACCACCAAAGTATGAATCTCCTCTCCTTTTGCTCACTCTTGTGGGAGTCATGTTTGTTTTAAGTACTGATGTACATTTGTAGTGTGCTAGTTTCCTGTTGGTGACTCACATGGGAGCTAGTTTTCCTTTAGCTGACTCTCATGACCACCAAATTGGGAGGCCCCCTGTTGCTGACTTCGTGAGCACCAAAGTGGGAGTCTCCCTTCTACGGACTCCCACGGGAGTTTCCCTTCTACCAACTCTCATGACCTCTGAATTTAGATTCTTCCTGTTGCCAACTCTCGTGGGACTCTCCTTTCTGTTGATTCTCTGTAACCGCCGAAGTGGGAGTCTCCTTGGGTCCGACTCCCATGGGAGTCTCCCATTTCCTGACTATGCTGATCACCGAAGTGGGAGTCTTCCTTTTGCTGACTCTCGTGACCACCAAAGTGGGTGGTTTTCCTGTTACTTACTCTCGTGGCCACCAAAGTGTGAATCTCCTCTCATCTTGCTAACTCCTCCTCTCCTTTTGGTCAATCCCGTGGGAGTCATATTCCGGAACATTGTAGAGTTACAGGACGAAAACCGAGTAGACACGGCCTATATACCGGAGCCTTCCACATGGTTCTAGACTATTCCGGAACATTCTAGAGTAACATGAGGAAAAAACAAATACATACGACTTATGGGTGGCAATTCGCCCGTAAATAACAAAAAGCGAACGGGTACGACTTATGTGTGGCAAGGGTGGATAATTTCTGCGAGAGCGAGGGGCAAAAACAAATACGTACGACTTATGGGTGGCAATTCGTCCGTAAATAACAAAAAGCGAACGGGTACGATTTATGGGTGGCAAGGGTGGGTAATTTTTGCGAGCGCGAGGGGCAAATCCAAAGGGACGTATTTTGGAACATTCTAGAGTCATTTTTCTGAACATTCTAGAGCCATCTTCCACGAGGTTCTATAATATTTTGGAACATTCTAGAGTCATATTTTGGAACATTCTAGAGCCACCTTCCACAAGCTTCTAGAATAATTTGGAACATTCTAGAGTCATATTTTGGAACATTCTAGAGTCACCTTCCACGAGGTTCTAGAACAATTTAGTCATTCTTTGGAACATTCTAGACACACCTTCCACGAGATTCTAGAATATATTTTGGAACATTCTAGAGCCCCTTCCACGAGGTTGTAGAATATTTTGAAACATTCTAGAGGCATATTTTGGAACATTCTAGAGTGCGCGTGGAAAAGTCAAAAGGACGGAACACAAGGGGTTATCTGCAAATGTGTAATGTGGGTGTTACTGTCCGTTAGATATAAATCGAACGATCTTGGATGAAAGATGGCAGGCACACCATCATCACCAACTGTGGTTTTTATAGGAGTAGAGATTCATTAATCGTCATGAATTCCGGTTAGTTGGACGCACAACGATAGTGGAGATGGTATCACTGCGACTATGACCGTTGAATTACTTAAGGATTGTGTAACAAAAATTGGACAAGTAAATTGACAAGCTCTTCTGTACTAACTTCAATATCAGTGTGTAGTCACTTAAAGTAACCAGGTAGTAGCATTAGCCTGCTAGACTTAGCTGAAGGCTACAAATTAACTATGATGCTGCCATTTTAGTCAATACTATTTATCAGTAGTTTTTCTTTTTAATACATGATAGACTTACAAAAATGAAGTAATGGTACATATAGAGCTCAACCAAGAAGTAACACCTGGGGCACTTTGATATGAAATAAAGTAGAGTTCTACATTCAACATATTAGTCTGCTTGGACACCATCTTAGCTGATAATGGATCTAAATTAATTAGAGCTAAATTATATGATTCTAATTGTTGGAGATTGAAACATTGAAGAAACATTCCAAATATCATGATCCATTAATCATCACGAGTTCCTGTTAGTTGGGCGAACAACACTAGTGGAGATTGTATTGATGCGACTAAGGCTGTTGAATTACTGGAGGATCGTGTAATAAAAAACTGTAAATTGCCAAGCTCTTCAGTATTAACTTTACTATCAGTGTGCAGTCACCTGTATAACAAAAAACAAAATCAGTGTGCAGTCACCTGTATAACAAAAAACAAAATCAGTGTGCGTTACCTAAAATAGCCAGGTAATAACATTAGGCTGCTAGACTTAGCTGAAGGCTCCAAATTAACTATGATGCTGCCAGTTTAATCAATGCTATTTATTAGTACTTTTTCTTTTGAATACATGATAGACTTACAGAAGTGAAGTAATGGAACACATGGAGATCTATAAGTAAGAAAGAACACCTGGAGCAGTTCGATACGAAATTAACTAATGTAGAATTCTACATTTAATGTATTAGTCTGCGTGGACATCATTCTTTGCTGATATTCGATCTCAGTTAGTTGGAGCTAAATTGTATGATTTAGATTGTTGGAGGTTGAAACATTTGAATAAGCAAGAAGCATGCAAAGATATTATATCAGTGTGGGGATGCTAGTAAAATCTATTTTGTAAATTGTAATAACATGGTAAATGCTGAGCTCGAGCATAAATATATACTTCGGTACTTGGGCAAATACATGGGCCCTGATGGACACACAATAATGTTTACTGGAAACAATTAGACTTTTCACATCCTACATACTATAGTACTAATGCATGACTATTTCCTGGTGTTTGCTGAATTTTGTGACCCTGCGCTACCTAGGTAACAGTGGGATAGACAATGGGGATATGGTGTAGGTGTAGTGTAAGGTGCTCCTGAGCTCTTCTGCTATTTTCATTTCCAAAAAAAGCAATCATCCTAGTTACTACCCTGAACATGTTAACTAACAACTGATTTAGTCATTCATGTTATCAGTTACATTTTATTCCTCCCAGCCAGTAGCTAGTACGTTATCCATTATATTACGATGAATGTGAGTCAGTTAATAGTTAATCCCAATCTGTGGTAAATATTGGTCAAATTATAGATGTTTATACAAAGAGTATGTTAGCTGCACATAAAAGAGACTTCAGTACTTCACCGGGTAACTTGATGCTTAGTTTATACTTTGAGACTTAATCCACGTCAATATTTGGTCGATACATAAACAAAAAATACACAGGATATTTATTTGTCTGATTAAGAGAGCAACTTTGGGTGTCAAGATGTGAGTTCAATTGGAGTTCAACATGCAACTTTCACAATTAAAGATTAACTTGTGTGTTTGCTCTTCTGCACAATCTCCTATTTGTTTTTAACTACTGCAAAATAAGGAACAGAAGGCTGCAATAACTAATGTTCAGCATAGGTTCACTGTGCCTAATCCAAATATTCGGTGGTTGTGCTCCATTATTTCTGAGAATGAACTAAAATCATGGTCTCATGTATTTTGTCAAAAATAATTGTTCTGTTGAGAAGTGCTTAACTCATTTTGTTTCGTAGGTATTTGACTGTATCCCTTAGTGAATACAAATACTTTGGTAGAACTATAATTTTATAGGTCATTTTCTTACTACCCCTATATTGTCAGCACCATAAGGGTAGAAAAGTTATCCGCTGTTGTGATTATCTGCATGGTACAACCGTATAAACCTCCACTTAACTAATTTAGATGTTTCCACTTCTGATGTGTGGATGTGCATTCATACATTTTTAGGCAAGAGCTTGGTCACTGGAAGGGGCTCTTAAGTTGAAGAATTTGACTGGCTATGCAGACATCTGGGATGCTTCAGTTGCATACGGTTGGGACCAAACATCAGAGGTTGGTGTTGGAGTTTACTTACCAAGATTTAAATCGATACCAACGCCCTTGATGGCTCGGGCATCGTTGATGTCACAAGATTGGCTGAAGTTCTCATCATACAAGGAGCGTCTACTTGGTCTTTCATGTGGTTTGCTCTCAACCAGGAACCACGATCTGTCTTATAACCTTACATGGCGTACCTTAACTGATCCATCACACGTGGCATCAAAGTCCATAAGAAGGCAGTTAGGGCACAACCTTCTATCTGCATTGAAATATACATACAGGATTGATCAAAGGGATTCACATCTCAGGCCAACAAGAGGATATGCATTTCAGTCTGCCTCTCAAGTTGCTGGTCTTTGGGATAGCAGTGGATTGAAATTTTTTCGTCAGGTCTGTTTTCAGCCTCCGTTGTCCCCCTTTTTCATGATTCCTTAGTTTTAAATTTGTTGTTGATTTTTCTTCTCTTTTTATTGTTTTTTCACAATAATGGAGGAGCATACTTGTGTACATTCTCATTACTATTATCTTACAATATGTTGTTTTGGACTTTGCTTCAGGAGTTTGATGTTCGTGCTGCTGTGCCTTTTGGATTCTACAATGCTGCTCTCAATTTTGGTGTAGGAGCGGGTGTCATTTTACCACTTGGAAGAGGATTTATGGATTTGTCTACACCTGTGACTGATAGATTTAACCTCGGAGGCCATTCTTCTCCAGTTTGCAGCTTGGGTGGAATATCGTCCTTGCTGGGTTTCAGAACAAGAGGAGTTGGCCCAACAGAACCACGCAGGCTTGTCCCTGGCGAGTCGGACAATGGTTCCCCTGCTCTTCCAGGGATGGATTACTTGGGTGGCGATCTTGCTGTTTCTGCCTTTGCCGACCTTTCTTTTGATCTGCCTCTGAAGGTATTTAGAGATGCTGGAATACACGGTCATGCGTTTCTCACTGCTGGGAATCTTGTGAAATTGTCGGAGGGTCAGTATAAGAACTTCTCCCTTGATGGATTCCGGCGTTCTTTTAGGAGCACTGCTGGCTTTGGTATTATTCTGCCAACTAAACTCTTCAGGGTAGAGGTATGTTTCAATGGCCCTTTTCGATTTCCTTTAGCAAATAACTGACCAATCATGCCTGTTTCCATGCTAACTGACAACTTTTACTGCATTTGTTCAGGTGAACTACTGTTACATTCTGAAGCAATGTCAGCACGACAGTGGGAAGACAGGACTTCAGTTCAGCTTCTCTTCGCCCATGTAGAGACTTGCTAGTTGCTCCCTCTTCTTCTTTTCTTTCTCAAGTTACTCAATTGATGACTTAGACCTGTGGCCCTTTTGTTGGGCTTTAGGAGTAATGTTTGGCGTTTTGCACATCGCCCGGAAGAGTTGCTTTCCCTTCTTGACACTAAAAATGTGTCAGGACATGCCTGTATAACCCAAACGACCATGCTGCAGTGGTGGATATAAATTTCGGTGGACATGAATAATTGCACTGTTGAAATATTGCATCCTCGGCTAATGCTGTGATCTGTTTGGCACGCGTTGTGTACTTGCACTTGTTTCGTGTGTGGGTTAGATTCGTAGGTCGAAAATTGCAGATAAGCTTGTTAAAAATTCAGACTGAAAATTACGGACAGCGAACTGGGATTTGAGAGCTCAGGAAGACCCTCTTTGCGGGATGAATTAGAGCTTACGAGCATCTCCAATCGGAGAGGGCAAATTTCGTCCCTAAATTGTTCGCACGTCCACGTCCTCATATGTGGTGTCCTCCAATCACAACGTGCTATTGCATTCCTCAAATCCATGCAAGCTATGCACGTTGATCACATGATTATTTTGAAGCCACAAATAAGTTTGATTATTTTGAAGTCACAAATGAGTTCAAATCAGTATCTAGATTATATAAAATATTTCAAAGTATTCATAGTGCATAACTTAAATTCAAATTCACTGATTTCCCATGAAGGTCTACATATGCTTCATCAGATCATTAAGTAGTTGGACGTGAGCTTGTTGATCTCGAAATTGTCGATGCATCTCAAGTAAGTTGAGACATGCTGCATATCTAGTTCTGGTAGGTGGACATGTTCTCTAGTCTTCTCAAAATCATGCGTGCGAGCTGTCCCTTCTCGCTCGTCCTCCACGATCATGTTATGCAAAATTACACAACAAGTCATCACATGCCACAATGTTTCCGAATCCCACATCATTTTAGCTCCTCCTTCTCCACTATCCGACCCTTTATCGAACCCTGGAAGTTCAGAACATGCTCCTGCTCTCCATTTCTTATTGGATGCTCATAATCGCCATTTTGTCCGCATCATCGTCGGATCTGGTCTCATCCCCATCATCATCCTCGATGAACTCTATGTACATGACCTCATCTACGACCGAGTAATCCTACTCATCATCCGACGAATCCATTCCTACAAATTTACAACAATCAAAATCTGGCTATGACAATTCCTCGAATACTTGACAGGCGAGGTGTAGGTTTGGCAGCGTAAAACATAATGGGGGAGCGGTGGACATGCTAGATGTATGTCGGGCGTTCCGGCGGCGAACTCGGAGGGCTTGGCTCGGTCCACAGCTGGCTCGGGGCGGAGGTGGACATGATTTCAATTTTCTGTGTTTGCTTATTGTGCACTGTCCAAATGCATCTCTTACAAAATTATGTATTTTGAAATCATGTACTTCATTCGTTTCCAAATGTAATCCTTTTTAACATCTTCTGCCCCACATGTACCTATACATGTTTTAGTGCAAGATTCATATGAATCTTGCACTAAAACATATCTAGATACATGTGGATCAGAAAATGCTAAAAATGATTATATTTAGGAACGGAGGTTTAATATTTAGTTTTTCCTATTACTACCTACGTTTTCAAAGTCATGTGATCCGAAAACCCCTGATAAGTGCATCTTAATTATGCAGAGTCCGGGTGTAATGTTTAATACTTTTTAAGTAATAAAGTTTTCTTTATCGAAAAAAACCTGATGAGAGCTCATATACTACTCTGATCTACTAGTAGAGCAGTTAAATCGGACAGGAGGGAGTATCATTAGTAGACACTTCTGTACTACTAATAAAGGAAGGAAGGCTTCCTTGGTACGTCGTTTTTTCCGATTTTGCCCCTGCGTACTAGAAGATATTACGTGAACTGCCACCGCTAATGACACATACCGGTTCGTCGGCAAATTTACAAAAAAAAACCTGACAAACTAGGAAATCAACCCGCAGTCCACAGGGCAGACGTCGTACTGACTTACTTGAAATTTACCACAAAACCATGAACCTTTTTGCAAAAACGCCACCGAAGCGGTACGGGAGAATCTGGAGCATGCGTTTAAGTTGGAACGGACGGCTGAGATTAATCCGTTTTCTAAATTTTGTTTAAATAAACAAAAAACAAACTAAACTTTGTAAATTCATAACTTTCAAAACACAACTCCAAATTTAACAAATTTTACATCAATGCAAAGCCCTGACCATGTGGTTTAATTTGGCATCATTACTTTTCCTTTTTGCATCTGTTTTAGTTGATCAAAATACATAGATGCATTTCGGCCGTATAATTCAAGACTTGAGTTCTAAAAATGTTTTTAAAATGAATCCTTTTGTTAAATGTCAAGAATTACATCCTCTGTCCAGGGAAGCCAAAGTTATAAATTTTGAAAACGATTAAATGACCCAATTAATCCATTACCATTTTCTTTCCTTTCAAAATGATTCACTAGTAATTCATTAGGGAATTTAAATCCAAACTAAAACTCTTTTTTTTCTCCAGTAGCGAAGCACGGACAGTTTGCCTAGTATATTCATAAGAGGAATTGTACGCATTTGACAATGCACGGCTGTTCATCCGTATGTTCAGGATGCATGGAGAGCAGACATTTCGCTCACGTACGTGACAAGTGGACAACAAATTATATGCGCATCCCATACGTGGCGGCCAATACAATCCTGGACAGCTAGGACGATCCGCGACAACCCACGACGGAGATGAGAGCTTGCCATGTGCGCGCGCGCGAAAGAGACTACGTGCGGAACTTGACGCAGTGCGCCCGCAAAAGCGGTCATCCTTGGACCCAGGGGCGGCACCAGTAGGGGGTCGAGGGTGGTCGGCCGACCCGGCTCCGACCGGGGGAAAAAGTTTAGGTGCCAGGAAAAAAAAGAAAATCATCTTTTCCCCGACCCACATGCCACAGGACGAGTCAACGAAGCCCAAGACTGACGAAGCCATTCTCCTCCTACCCCGATCCCCCGACCGCGCCGCCAACGACCGTCACCGACCGCACCGCCACCCTCCGCCCGGCCAGCCGGCCGCGGCGCCCCCCCCCCCCCCCCCCCCTCGCCCGCCCGGCCGGCCAACTTCTCCCGCCTCGAAGCCCTGCCCGCGCCGCGCCTCTTCTCGCGGCGGCCGGTGCCCCGCCGCCATCTGCTTGCCTGCGCCCCGCCTCACTGCCTCTGATGGACGCCGACGATGAGGCCGATTTGGCCGGATAGGAAGCCATCCAGGCCGAGGAAGAAGCCGCATCAGCGCTGGCTCGAGCTCAGCAAGAAGAAGAGGCATCCACCTCCAGAAACAAGAGGGCACGCCCCGAGCAGGTATTTCCCCTTCAAATTTCAGATTTTAATTTTAATTTTGATGTCTACTTCTCTAGTGACCAGTAGTGTGCAGGAGATTGCTCAAAGATTGATTTTGATTTCATTGTTGTAGGACACTCAACAAGCAAATGTTTCTAAAATCTTTGATCTAGCAAATGTCGTTGCCGATCCCGAAGTTCGGAGACCAATTGATGAATATGGTACATCTGAAATCAAAGATAAAATGAGATGGACATATTTGTCAAGAGGCCGTAATTTATTGTAATCTTATATGTTATTGGCTAGTTTCTCTCTACTCATCTGTTGTAATCTTATATGTTCTTGTCTTATTGTTTGTAGGTTTGTGAACCAAAAATGAGAGATCCTGGAAAGATTGCTCGGTGTTGAGCATGTTCTTGATACTACATCGGCTTCTTTGAAAAGATATTTAGATGCAATGTTTGTTAAGGGTATCCATTCCTACAATAACCGTAGATGTCATCTTCCTCGACAGTTTCGTCTTGCCAACATGAATTCAGCTTAAAGGTACTATCTTATCAAAATGTAGCACTATTTTATATGTACTTTTCTTGTTCTTTGTAGTCAGTTTGTACTTGTGCTTGATGTAATATGAAATTGGATCTGTTTGGACCTTTCTTGTGTTGAATACACTTGCTTTTCTACCAAAAAAAATTTAGAGCTTATTTGTTCGATCCGGCTCAGTTCAATTCCTGGCTCCGCCACTACTTGGACGGGATGGCGTGGCAATGCGTCGTCAGCACTCACTCGGCAGATCCGCCCTGATCTTTTTGGTCTGTGCCGCTTGAGTAGCCAGATCTTTTTGTTCTCACGGAATCCAGATATCTTATTATCCTGCTGTCAGGAAAAAAAAAGATTTTTGTTCTGGCTGTGACCGGAAGGAACTGAACAGGAATAACGACGCCTGGGAATAGTAGGCTGTTGCGAATTGGATATGGACATGTCCAGCGAATTTCTATCGATTGGCAAGAATTCTAAACAATCTTGTTTGGTTCACAAGGGCCATCTCAAAACTAAAAATAGTATTTTCGTTTCCAGAAATCCTTATTGTCCCACATTGTTGCCCTCCTAGTCATATCATTTATTCCCTTTGCACCGCCCGTCATTCTCGCCCCATTCGCGCATGACGTGCCAAACAATCGACAACTAGCTCTACAAACACGGGTTGGGGTCCCGATCTTCATGGTTCAACCAAGAACGAAACGGGAAACAGAGAGCATACAAACACGACGATGAATGCAAGGTAAAAGATAACTAGCAAGTAGGTAAGAATTCGGAGCACCACATTACAAGCAACAATGCACAAGCATTCGGATCACTACAACTCAAACGACTCACTCTATCTGAACCCGAAATCTCCTAGCAATCAGTCCACCGATCCAATTGAATCTCGTAGAAAAATATTGGCTATGAAGAGATCTTGAACTCAATCATGGAGAGTCTTTGAATCCACTTTGGCATTTTGGGGAGCAAAACGCTATGGGTCATTGTCTATCTAACCCCAGCGGGGTGTGGAGTATAGCCTAATCATGAAGAGAGAGGTGTTTTGACTCCCGGGTGCATATCCTCCTGATATATTTTTTTCAAAATTAAAAAAAAATATGAAAACATTTCGAAAAAATCTAAAAAATTGGGCGCAAAGATATACAAGTGTTGAACATTCGTGCAAAATTTCGGAAGGAAATAGCATTTTCTACGGTCTGTGCAAAAAAGACAAAATTTGTGCTTTGAAAAATGTATTTTTAAATCTCATTTCGGACACAAATTTTGTCTTTTTTGCAAAGACCACATAAAGTGTCATTTCCTTCAAAAAATTTCATGAATGTTGAAGACTTGCATATGTTTGTGTCCAATTTTTTTGAGATTTTTTCGAAGTGTTTTCATAGGGTGATAAAGTGGATTTCTAAATCATGAAGGGGTAAGTTTTGGGCCAAAGGGGTGTCTCTATGACAAATGAGTCGCGGCGCTTGAAGTCTCCGGGACCCTTTCTTTCCTCTCGGGTTAACGTTAGAGTGTCCTAGTTGTCTTTTTGAAGAGTCTGAGTTCTGGCGATTGCTTATCTTTCGGTCATCTCGTTGAGTCCTCTTTTTTTCCTTCGCTTCCAACCTTCTCCCTTTTATGACTACTACACCATCCATGATAATAGTAGGTGGACCTGCGTAGAGGGAAGGAATAACCTTTAGTGATATCAGTGGAACATCATGTATCATTTCCTCCTTGAAAAAGAGTCGTCCTTGAATCTAAATCCTAATCACCATGGAGCGTGGGTGTTCCATATCAAGTTGGCTCATCAGGACTGAGTGGAAGATGGAGATGACGTGTGACGAGGGGTTAACTCATCAATACCCATGGTTCGATACCTAGGGTTAAGATTAGAGGGGAGAGACGTGGTGGTGTTGGTAGTATCGTCGGCTGACAAGCAAGGTTTACCCAGGTTCAGGCCCCCGGAGGGTAACACCCTACTTTCTGTTTGTCTGGTTATTGATGTATGAGGTATACAATGGCGTCCCGGCGAGATGATGATCTCGCAAGGGCTATGGTGGTTCGAGTATTGTCTGCCCTAGATCGGTGGTCCTCCCAGCCTTTATATAGGAGGCTGGGTCTCGGGAATCCACAACCGACTAGGTTTACAGGTAAGGTAGGTTTCTACCGACTTAGGGTTTACTAAACTTGGAGTATACGTCATCTTCTTGGGCAACCTTCGTGGGCTTTTGGTCGAGGCCAGTCCATGGGCCCTAGCTCGTACATGCACCAGGTATCCTCACAGCGGAGCACCTGATGGGTACATCCCCGTCACTAGCCCCCGAGTGCTTGGCCGACTCGAAGAATCGGGCAGGGACTCCTCCGTAATGTACGTCATATTTTATTTACTTTGCAGTATCCCTAGTAGATCAAGTATGCTATGAGTATTATATTGTTTTGTTTTGTATATTTATGAGCCGAGATCGCCTCGTATGTACATG
The DNA here is from genome assembly GCA_947311845.1 of Poa pratensis. Taxonomy (NCBI): domain Eukaryota; kingdom Viridiplantae; phylum Streptophyta; class Magnoliopsida; order Poales; family Poaceae; genus Poa; species Poa pratensis. The sequence goes on along the minus strand of CAMZMU010000059.1, from coordinate 35,955,797 downwards.
TAAATCAGAAATTCGTCGACTAATGCTTTGTTTGTTCTGCCTAGGGATGTTGGCATAGTAGGCCTGGTACACTCGACGGATCGGGACGAGTTAACTGCACTTTTGGGCAAAACCTTACTAGCCTACTTCAAGCTCGAGTCCCCGGACTCGAACCTGGAACAAGCTGGTCAGATTCGACGCATGTCGCGGAGGCCTTACAGAGCCGGTCTGCAGCATAAGTTTGCAACCTAACGCGTCCGCTAGGATTTTCTTCATGTCTGTTGACATGGAAGGTTGCAGGGGTTACACTGCTGGCAGTGGTTCCTGGCCCAACTCGACGGATCGGCGGGTCTTACCTTTACACTGTGCATGCAGCATCTAAGGTACATATGCGGCGGACGCAATCCCGGAAATTTGTGATAGAGCTAAGCAGCTAAGTCGAATAATCTTCGACCTTATGTCGTTTTTTTATCGGGTGCGCGACAGCGCTCCCGATGGGAGTAGCCCCCAAGATTATGCTTAATTGCTTGCAGTTGAGGATGATCTCAACTTTCTGAAACGTATGCAATATTCGATAATTTTTTTTATTTGCTCCCGATGGGAGTTATGCTCACTAAGTTGATGGAATAGTCGAGTGACCATATGTACTTTTAATGTCACCCTCAAAATGAACGAGGCGGTCGAGTGACCGGTTTTGCCGTAGTTACGATTTTTACCCTCGAACTTAATGAGGCGGTCGAGTGACCGGTTGTGCCTTTATTATGATTTTCACCCTCGAACTCAACGAGGCGGTCGAGTGACCGGTTATGCCTCGAGATAACTCGAATGCTTTTTAAGAGCTGCTTGCGGTGACGTCAGGGATGACGCACTTGGCGACTGCGCCTTCTGACAGAGCGGTGGCGTGCTTGATATGACCGATGGGACGTGACACATGTGGGTCCCAGTGTGCAGTGTTGACCAAAGACGGTGCCGTTTGGACTTATTTTGACCGTTCTGACGCGATTTTTACGGCGACGTGATAATGGCCTCCTCGTTTCCCATGCGTAGTGGGCGGAGTGGCCGGCGACGGTTGCCCTCCGTGACTGCCACGTGTACGGTTAGATGTGGAGTGCTACCCACGATCTTTCATCAACGGTTGGGATTTGTAGCCTGTAGGAATAAGTACGGGACTGGCGTGGTAAATCAATTTTACTTGCCATTTGCTCCCCGCCGCCTCTGCTTCTACTTCTTCCTCCTGCCTCGCGCTCTGTTTTCCTAGCCATCGTAGCCATGACCAAGGCGGCGAAGAGGAAGGCTGCCGCGGACGCCGCGGCCTCCACTACGCCGATCGTCACCGCCCCGCGCGCAGGTGGTGCGGCACCGTTGAAGAAGAAAGCTGGGGGTTGGGCGAGGTCCACTATGACAGCCTCAAAGCTGGATGGATATCGACGGGATGGGTGGCTGCCCTTCGCCGCACTGCTACCTGTGCGCATCCCCGGAGACGAGGTAAGCCCTCAACCCAGAGAGGGCGAGCGCGTGTGCTACCACGACTTCGTGAACAGGGGCTTCTCTTTCCCTGTTCACGACTTTGTGCGCGCGATGATGTATGCGTATAAGGTTCAGCTGCACGGCTTCACCCCCAACTCCATACTGCACATTGCTGTGTTCTTTGTGCTGTGCAAGTGTTTTCTTGGGGTGCATCCACATTGGGGTCTTTGGAAGAAGATCTTCAATGTGGGTCTTTGGAAGAAGATCTTCAATGTGAAGAGGAACGCCGGCCCAGACGACGTGTATACCGTTGGCGGCTTCAACATCCAGGCTCGCAAGGAGGTCGAATACTTCGACATCCAACAGGTCGAGTCAGCACAAAACTGGCGCAGGAAATGGTTCTACGTCAGCACGCAGCTAGAAGGACTACCCGTTTTGATGCCAACGCGCCTCTGGTGAAGACTCGAGCCTGGTTGCACCAGACAACCGCGGCGGAGGAGGCCGAGGCGAAGCCTTTGATGGAGAAGATGGCCAAACTTATGAAGACTGTCGGCCGCGAAGTGAGCGGCCTTCATTTGATTTCGACCTTCATCAAGCGGGGCGTGCAGCCTTTGCGGGTGCGAGCACACCCGATGTGGGTGTTCCAGGGCCCGCACGACCCGTCACGCTTGGCGGGAGAAGAGGCCTTGCCATCAGCAAGGGAAGTAGAGACTCGGGTGCGGTCGATCACCAAACTGACCGCGAAGGGCAGCTGCCCTCTCGACTGCCCAGTCAATGCGTTCGACAGCGATCATCCACTGCCCGCGGTACGATTTCGACTTGTCTGTTTAACATTTATGGGAAATATATGCTTGTTAACACATGTATCTTGTATGAGCAGAATTGGGCGCCTGCCAAGCGTTTCCCTCCACTTCCCGAAGATGGGGAGAATGCAAAGGTGGAGATTTTGTTGGCCGAGAGCAAGGCCGATGATATTTCCCTCGCTTCTGCTTGCACCCCTACTGACGAGGTGGAGGAATCTGAGCACGAGGAGGAGGAAGAACTACCTCCGCCTAAACGGCGTCGTGCAGCCGAGACTGCGTCGACTGCGGACAGCTCGCCTCCACCTGCTGCCCATGGTGAAGACTCGGGCTCTTCTTCACCTGACGCGAGAGGGCCGAGGGCTGTGACCCCGTTGCGCACGGCCTCTCCAGCCAAGTCGCCGTCGTTTGTGGCATGCTTGGATTATGATGCCTTACTGCTTTCTGACGATGAGGAAATCAGGTGAAGACTTTTGCCGAGGCTTTGTGCTTTGCTGTATGTTTTCCTTTGTCAACTGACGTTTTGTTTTGTGGAGCCCGGGTGGGGATGATTTGCCCAAGGATGACCTCCCACCGAACGCTCCCGGAGCGACACCAGTGCCACCTTCGGGTGAGGCGGTTCGGGCGGAGGCTCAGCAGACCTCTCCGGCGAGTCCTCATCCCACGCCACAGGAAGACGCGCCTTCCACGTCGAGTGGTGCGCTGCCCTCACGCTATAACCATGTAAGTACTATGTTTAACTCTTCAAGTTTTATCGGGTGCACGACAGTGCTCCCGATGGGAGTAGCCCCCGAGGCTATGTGAAACTAGCCATAGTTGGACATAGGCTCAAACCCGAGTACTTTTTCGTGTGAATTTGCTGAACCCTTTTGCGGCACAGTCGTTCATCCGCACTCTGCTTGAGTCGGGTGAAACGTATTTGCAGGTGGAGCAGGAGCGCGACCAACTGCGAGCCAAGGTGGAGCAGCTAGACCGTAAGAATCGCATGCCCTTTGTCTTGACCGCTTGAGAAATCTGTTTGCTAACTGTTTCCTTGCGCTGTTTTTAGGTGACAAGGCGACAACCTTAACCCGTGTGCAGGAGCTGGAGAAAGAGCTTGCAGCTGAACGCGAGGGTGTGCAGCAGAAGCTTAAGGAAGCGGAGGCCCGCGAAACGCTGCAAATTCAGCGACTCCGCGCGCTGTCCCATGTGATGGGAGGTAACAATCTGTCAAAAGTATAGTTTTTCAACTAACTCTGGCGTGATTCTAAATTGTGCGTGTCCCACAGAAACTGTTGGTGCTGCGCCGGCTGCCGACGAGGGCTCGCTCGAGGATGCGGCGAGTGCCTTTGACAAGATATGCGCGCGCGCCCGAGACGCCCTCCGCAGGTCATCGCGTGCGCTGACGTCTATCTACCAGACCGTCCTGCCGAAGAACACGCCGCCCGTGACTGTGGAGGCGTTGGCTGATGTCTTTGCGCCCGGTACCTCCACCCTGGCGAATTACTCCCGAGCCCAAATGGTAGGTGGATCTGAGACCACCTTCGTTCTGTTAAGGGGACACGGAGTGGTTGGTGATTTCGAGAAAGCCGTGGCTGGTTTTCCGAAGAATTCTGAAGGAAAATCAGCTGTGACCGACGCGATAAAGAAGGAGACGGCGACACTGTCAAGGAAGATGGTGACTATGCTCGAGCAGCGCGCCGCCACTATGTCCGAGTGTGCCGCTCGCACCTCTAGGGCCAGATCCGAGTCAGTGCCATAGGCAGCGTTGCTAGCTTGTCTGCTCTTTTTGCTCTGTTTGTAATGAATTTGAATGCCGTATGGGGCTTTTGATTAATATGATCTTCTGACTTGCGCACCATATGCCTATAGTGTGCGAGTGGAATTTGGAAAAGACAGCCCCCGAGCCTTGGGTCGGGGTTGTTTGCGAGTGATATATGGAGCTTATGTTTGAACTTTGCTTTTGTGTAGTCTCAAGCGCGTGGCGCGTCAACTGGTCAAACTTCGGGGAGTTCTTCTTCCAAGCCCAGCACCCGAAGTGTCAACGACCAAAAGCTTATCGATTACCTTACTCAGAAGTTAACGACGATGGAGAGAGAGCGGAAGGAGACGAAGGACGCCCGTGCTGATCTTCAGTCGAGACCGTCACCGGCAACGGAGCGGGAGTTATTTCTGCTGGCGGAGCTGGACAAAGTGAACCTTCAACTCAAATGTGAGTACACCCGAGTCGAAATATTGTTTTTGCCAATCTCATTGACGAAATGTCACTGTGTTATGCTTGTGCAGGTGCATGCTTTGATAAACCGAAATAGGAAACTCGACTGCGCGAACGATTGGATGATAATGCCAATAGACCGGAGTACTCGACCCACCCTTTCTGGTCAGATCGGGCAAGAAGTTGAGTGCTTGTCCAGCTGCAGAACCGCGCCTGGCGCGTGGCCATTGTGCTAGAGACCTGCAGGTTAGCTTTGTCTAGGGTGCATCAGGCGTTGTTTCCCTTAAACGAACAGCCGGAAGGTCTACCAGCCTTGTTGGAAAAATTCCGTAAAGGCAAAGCCATCAAGAGATTTGTGCGAGAGCAGCTCATCGGTGGAGCAAATGTGGCACTCGCATTTGTGCGGACCCACTATCCAAACATTGACTTGAAGGAAATTGCGCGGGGACCTGCACCCGTGCCTGGCGGTGGTCCTATGCCTATGCAAGAGCACTACCAAGAGACTCTAACGGACGCGCTGGTCCTAATTCATCGAGTGTTGAAGGAGGAGGAGAAGTGGGCCGTGCCAAAGGATGAACCTGTAGAATAGGCTAGGCATGTATTTTGTAGAATTTTTGTATAGTTACCTGATGAGTTTTCGCGATAAGCGTGTATGTAACACATGTATGGGGCTCAGCCCCCGAGCATAAGTTCCGTAATTTTTGATTGTGCGCAGCCCCCGAGTTTTCGGGTAAGTGCGAGAGGTTTTGTCTTTCGCGACAGAGCCCCCGAGCATTCGAGTGTGGCTGTGTATCCTTATGTTTTTTGCTTACGTTGTGCGGCGCAGCCCCCGAGTCTTCGGGTGCGTCGGTGTTTGTGCTTATGTTTGACCTGTTGGCACAGCCCCCGAGTGTTCGGGCGCGGCCATGGTTTTGTAGCTAACCTGTTAAGGCCCAGCCCCCGAGCCGTTTCGGGGGAGGCCAAGGTTTTGTTTCGGAAGATTGATATTTTTTTGAAAGCGCAGCCCCCGAGTATTCGGGTGTGACTTGTTGTTTGTTTTGCGTACTATTTGTGCGAATAGTAAACAGAGATCGATAGAGGAACATTGATTATATTCCACTTTTGAATGTTAAGCTGCAGGCCGCCTCATTAAAAACCTTCCAGTCCCCTTAGGTACCCTGGTAAGGAAAAGAGCGCGTCTGAAACCTGCAGCTATCCGACATATCGCCTATTACATATGATGACTGAGCAGTCTAAGCATAGAAACGGCGCAAGTGCGCAACGTTCCAAGGATTGTGCGAGAGTTCGCCTGTCTTCGCATGCTTCAATGTGTACGCACCGCCGTCAATGACTTCGGTTATGATGAAGGGTCCCTCCCATGGAGAGGCGAGCTTGTGCACCTTCTTCTGCTTTAATCGAAGCACCAGGTCGCCGACCATGAAGGACCTGGTGCGCAGTCGACGACCATGATAGTCGCGAAGGTTTTGCTGGTAAACAGCTGTATGAGCAAGCGCGATGTCGCGTGCTTCATCCAGCGTGTCGACGCTGTCCTCGAGTGCTTCCTCGGCATCCTCTTCTTAGTATGCCTCGACCCTGGGTGCGTCGAACTACACGTCGAATGGAAGGACGGCCTCTGCGCCGTACACCATAAAGAATGGTGTGTACTGTGCCGATCTGTTTGGACTAGTGCGCATACTCCAAAGTACTGACGGGAGTTCTTCTACCCAGGCACCCGCAGCTCGTTTCAGTGGCACGAGCAACCGCTTCTTGAGCCCACTGCATAAAAGTCCATTGGCCTTTTCCACCTGACCGTTCAACTGTGGGTGTGCCACCGATGCGTAGTTCAGTTTGATCCCCTGAGCCTTGCAGAAGTCGTGGAACTCTTCGGCTGTGAAATTTGTACCGTTGTTGGTTATTATGCTGTTGGGGACCCCAAAACGGTAGATGATGGACCTGATGAAGTTCACCGCCGTTGTAGCAGTCGAATTTGTGATAGGGACCGCTTCGATCCATTTAGTGAATTTATCGACTGCCACCAAGAGGTGTGTGTGGCCTCCACGCGAGGATTTCTTGAGTGGCCCAACCATATCAAGACCCCATTGGGCGAAGGGCCAAGCCAATGGTATGGTTTTTAGCTCTAACGCAAGCGCTAGTGGCCTTTTTGCGAACTTCTGGCAACCGATGCACCTTTGTACTATGTCCTCTGCGTCCCTGAGTGCGGTTGGCCAGTAGAACCCTGCTCGGAAGGATTTGGCTACGAGCACTCGACTGCTCGCATGGTGTCCACAGGTTCCCGCGTGGATGTCTTGAAGGATGGCCTTGCCATCTTCGAGTGCAATGCATCTCTGAAAGATCCCTGATATGCTGCGCTTGTACAGTTCCCCTTTAATAATTGTGTAGGCCTTGGCTCGTCGAGTGATCCGACGTGACTCGGCCGCGTCGTCTGGTAGCTCATCCCGTAGGAGGTATGCGAGGAAGGGATGTGTCCAGGTCGGTTCAATCAAAAGAACTTCGACTGGCGGATCCGCTGTGCTTGGCGGGATGTCCTTGTCGGCTGCTGTACGAGTCGAAGGTGCTGCATGCTTCTTCACCTTGATGGATCTTTGTGCGATACGCTCGAGGAAGACGCCAGGTGGTACTGGTGCTTTGGTGGAGCCAAGGTTGGCTAACATATCTGCTTCCTCATTGCTTTCACGCCCAATGTGGCGTAACTCGCAGCCGTCAAAGTTGCCCTCCATGGTGTTGTATAACTCGCGATAAGCAATCATGTTATCTGCAGTGGCGTCGCAGGCTTTCATCGTTTGCTGCACCACGAGATTTGAGTCGCCATAGATCATGAGGCGTGTGCACCCGCAAGCTTTGGCCATCTTCATGCCGTGAAGTAGGGCCTCGTACTCAGCCTCGTTGTTAGAGGGTTTGACGAAATCCATCTGCAAGACATAGTGGAGCTTGGATGACGCCTGCGCCTGTGCCCTCATTTTTCTTTGACCCATCGAAGAACATAGTCCACGAGAGCTGAGCTTCGATCCACTCGGTGGTGAAGTCAGACAAGACTTGAGCTTTGATGGCCTTCGGGTGTTCATACTTTATATCTCGAGGACCAAGCTCAATGACCCACTTAGCGACCCGCCCGGTCGCGTCAGGGTTGGTGAGGATATCACGTATGCCTGCCGCGCTGACGACGGTGATCGGATGCTCGACGAAATAGTGCACGACTTTGCGTGATGTCATGAATACGGCGTAAGCCAGCTTCTGGTAGTGCGGGTACCGCTGCTTTGATATGGAGAGGACTTCGCTGAGGTAGTACACGTGCCTCTGTATGTTATGATTGTGCCCTTCTTCCATACGCTCGACGACGAGAACGGTACTGACCACCCAGTTGGTGGCGGAGACATACAAGAACAGCGGCTCACGCTCTCGAGGCGCGACCAAGATTAGAGGAGTTGTGAGTGTGCGCTTCAGGTCGACGAAGGTTGCTTGAGCTTCTGGCATCCACTCGAAGTTATCTGACTTCTTCATCAGCTGATAGAAAGGGAGCGCTTTCTCGCCGAGCTTGCTGATGAATCGACTGAGAGCGGCCACTCGACCCGCTAGTCTTTGCACCTCTCGAAGTTTGGTCGGCTGTTCCATAGTCAGTATGGCCTGTATCTTCTCCGGGTCCGCCTCAATGCCTCGAGCTGAGACAAGGTATCCCAAGAGCTGTCCGGCTGGTACGCCGAAAACGCACTTCTTGGGGTTGAGCTTGATATTGTATCGGTTGAGATTGGCGAATGTCTCGCGCAGGTCGTCGAGGAGTGTCCTCCTGTTTGGTTTTGATGACGATGTCGTCGACATAGACTTGGACGTTGCGCCCAATCTGCTTGCTGAGGCAATTTTGCATCATGCGCTGGTACGTAGCACCTGCGTTCTTGAGCCCGAAGGGCATTGTGGTGTAGCAGTAGACGCCATGTGGCGTTATGAAGGTTGTTTTGTCCTCGTCTTCGGCCTTCATCCTTATCTGGTTATAGCCTGAGTAGGCATCCAGGAAGGATAGGCGTGCGCAGCCCGCAGTCGAATCAACTATCTGGTCGATGCGAGGCAGCGGGAAGTGGTCCTTGGGGCAGCACTTGTTAAGGGCGGTGAAGTCGACACACATGCGGAGGATCTCTGTATGCTTTTTTGGCACAAGGACTGGGTTGGCGACCCAGTCAGATTTCTTGATCTCGCGGATGAACTTGGCTGCGAGTAGCCTGTCGACTTCTTCACCTATGGCCTTCCGCTTCGGCTCAGAGAAGCGGCGCATCGTTTGCTTCACGGGTCTCGTATCTGGAAACAATTGAAGAGAGTGCTCGGCAAATTCCCTAGGAATACCTGGCATGTCGGCTGGACACCAGGCAAAAATTTCCCAGTTCTCACGGAAGAAATTGACGAGCGCGCCTTCCTATGCGGGAGTTAAGCTTGATGACACGTTGACCGTCTTGGACGGATCCGTCGGGTGCACCTGATGCGATCGCGTGTCGTTTGTTGCGCTGAAGGCAGCATCGGGTGCCGGTTTTTTTTGCCTCAGGGAAGAGTGTGCGGTCGTTGGAGATAGAGATCTCTGAGCTGCTCTTGCATGCCGAAGAACTCGGATATTTTGCTGAACTCCCTATCACAACTGTCCGAGCGTTGGAAGTTCCGTTCACCGTAATGACACCGTTTGGTCCTGGCATCTTCAACTTGAGATATGCGTAATGTGGGACCGCCATAAACCGAGCGAATGTCGGGCATCCAAGGATGGCGTGATATTGTGATTTCCAGTCGACGACCTCGAAGTCGATTTTCTCTGTCCTGAAGTTTCCCGGTCCGCCGAAGACAACCGGGAACTGTAATGTGCCGAGCGGGTAAACCGCTTTGCCTGGGATGATACCGTGAAAGGTGTTGCTTGACTTGGGCAAGTTTTCCGTCGACTGGTTCATCTTGCGGAGCGTATCCGCAAACAGGATGTTGATTCCACTTCCTCCATCCATAAAGACCTTAGACATGGCGTAGCCGCCGATTTGAGCGTCGAGTACCAAAGCAGCGTGCCCTGGGCGAGCTACGGCAGGTGGATGATCCTCTCGGGAGAAGGTGATGCTGGTTTCCGACCCCTTCAAGTACTCAGGAACGGCGGGTGGCGCCATGACAGCCAGATTGACTTGTCGGGTTATCAGCTTTTGCTCCCTGTTAGAGGGACGTCCTTTTTGTATCATGTTCATCTGCCCGCGTGCCTCGGGATATGGTTCTGCTGCTGCTACTGAGCTTCTATGAGCTGCTGGTGATGGATAGCGCCCGCTATGTTCGCGGCTGCTGGCGTCGGAAGGGCGGCGGAGCCGGTAGCGCCGCCGCAGCCGGTCTCGGGTGATAGCGTTTGACGTAGCCTACCGCTAACCTTGTGAATTTTCTGCAATCTTTCAGCAGATGTTTCGAGTGAAGCTTGCCATCTTCACCTTTGAACATGTGGAAACGGCATTCTTCCTCGAGTTCGCGTTCGTTTTGCGGGTCTTCGCGGGGTTTTCTCCACTCCCGTTTGCGGTATCCATCACTGCGCGGGGCGTAATCACGACTGCGATCGTCATATCGGCCTCGCTGCGATCGTCCTGATGGTTTCTGCCTCGGTCGCGCTCATCGCGCATGTCGACTGCTGCGACAAGGCCAGCGCCTTCCTCATCATCATAATTATGGGACTTGCGCCTCTTTCAACGGTCGTTGCTACGGCCGTCCTTCGATTCCAGTCTTTGTTGTCGCGGCGTGGTGACCCGCTTTGCTTATCTCGTATCGAGTCTTCTCGTCCGCCCATTCATTGGCGACCTTCAAGAGGACGGCGACGGATTTTGGCTTCTCGCGCCCGAGTGCTTCCTGGAAGTCGAGCCTGGCGAGGCCTGCTGTGAAAGCGTCGATAGCTCTGTCCTCCGAGACAGTGCCTATGGAGTTGCGTATGGTGGTCCAACGTCAGATGTATGATCTTAGCGTCTCGTCCGAACGCTGCTTACAGGCTCGCAGTTCTTCGAACGTGGCAGGTCGGTCGCATGTCACGTTGAAGTTTTTGACGAAGTCTTCCTCGAAGTCGTCCCAGGAATCGTATGCGTGACGAGGTAAGTTCCAGAGCCAAGCACGAGCCGCTCCCTCGAGCATCAGCTGGATGTACTGCATGGCAGTTGTGAGAGTGCCGCGTTGGCATGTGACTGCTATCTTGTAATCCTCTAACCAAGATGCTGGCTCCTGTCGACCGTTGAATTTGGGTGTTTCAGATGTGAGCTTGAACCCTTTGGGCATCTTGGTCTTGCGAATGCGTCGATTGAAACACAAGGAACCACACGGCTCGAACTCATCGTCCGAGCGTGACTCGCTGCCCGAGGAGCGAGACCTCCCGGAGCGACTTTTGCTTACTCGATGCTGAGTTACGACTCCGTGTACACCGCTGTCCTCCGTGTGGTGTCGAGTGCTCCTATCGCTATCGCGACGTCCACGATCCCGATCCTCGCATATGGTAACGGTACGGTCGCGATTGCTGCGGGTTTGCAGTTCTCTTTGCGGGCTTTCTGCGCGGCGGGTTCTGTTTGCACCATGTGGCGCGCTTCCTCCAACACCGTTGACTACCGGAGCCAATGCTGCAGCAGCTAAATTGAGGGATCTGATTTGTTGTCGGTGCATTGCCCCGTTTGGATCGTTTGCAGCTGGCTGCATTGTTCTGAGATATGCAGATACTGACATCAAGGCTCCCTCGGCTGTCTTGGGGACAGGGATTCCTTCGTCGTCGACTGTCATAAATGACACATCCAGATTGTGGGCAATATCCGCTCTGTCCCGCTCGGAGAGGCGAGGTAGCCTAGAGCGATGTGCGGATGTTTGCCCTGTCGAGCAGAGGGATGACAACTGTGCTCGCCGCGCATTTGACATGCTGGCCTGTCTCCTCCGCTCATCAAGTGTTGCTTTGTAATTATTCAGGCGAAGATTCTCTTGCCACATGAAGTATTGGTATGTCGCGAGTTCTTCGCGAGTCGAACCTTCGGGCATTAGGAGACATTCTTCAATGACCTTTTTTGCTTTTGCTGCCATCTCCTCCGTGATGATGAGTTGCGTCTGACCATCCGACATGGTTACTGTGGTGAGATATGCTGGTGGTGCGCGACGAGCTGCGGCTTCAGATGTCTCGCCTTCTGTGCCGTTGTTTCCCAGAGCCATATAGACTTGAAAAGGGATGGTGTTTGAGATTATGCCTTTTTCACCACCGCTGCCATCGGTGGAGTAGTCGATGTCGCTGCAGTCTTTATACTGCACGCGTGGTTCGTCGCTGTCGTATTGGAAGACAGACTCGACATCCCCCTCGGCTTCGCCATGAAGGTTAAAAGATGCTAATGGAGAGCTTGGCGAAACAGTCGATGAAAAAGCATTTTTTTCCAATGAAAGAATCGTGAATTGTGGAGTCGACGACGAGTCAGGTGACCCAGGCGCGGTTGATGGAGACATCACCAGCGCGGCCACAGTTGGTGCAGATGCGATTGATGGAGATGCGGGCGCGATTGCCATGAGTTGACGTGGATCTGTCAAGTTTTGCGTTCCCCAACGACTAACATGGAAATTGAAGTTACCAAAAGTCATGTCCGCACCTGAGTGGAGATCCGCGAACACCGGGCGCGCGATTGGATGGTGCGGGTCGAACCCGAAGGGACCGAAGTACATCAGCGCTATGATCGATGGAGGTGGCGAGTTGCCATTTGCTGGTGGAGCAGGCGAGTCGATCTTGGCAAAAGGAATCGGCGGGTCGCCGTTTGCTGATGAAGTTGGCGAGTCGATCTTCGCCGAAGGAATCGGCGGGTCGCCGTTTGCTGATGAAGTTGGCCAGTCGATCTTCGCCTCCGAGGTCGGCGAGTCGCCGTTTGCTGATGGAGCCGCCGAAACCGCAGATCCAACACCAGTCTTTCCCACAGACGGCGCCAATTGACGAGGGGTTAACTCATCAATACCCATGGTTCGATACCTAGGGTTAAGATTAGAGGGGAGAGACGTGGTGGTGTTGGTAGTATCGTCGGCTGACAAGCAAGGTTTACCCATGTTCAAGCCCCCGGAGGGTAACACCCTACTTCCTGCTTGTCTGGTTATTGATGTATGAGGTGTACAATGGCGTCCCGGCGAGATGATGATCTCGCAAGGGCTATGGTGGTTCGAGTATTGCCTGCTCTAGATCGGCGGCCCTCCCAGCCTTTATATAGGAGGTTGGGTCTCGGGAATACACAACCGACTAGGTTTACAGGTAAGGTAGGTTTCTACCAACTTAGGGTTTACTAAACTTAAGTATACGTCATCTTCTTGGGCCACCTTCGTGGGCTTTTGGTCGAGGCCAGTCCATGGGCCCTAGCTCATACATGCACCAGGTATCCTCATAGCGGAAGGGTACATCCCCGTCAATGTGGCTACCAGAGAATTGTTGATGGGGGCTGAGATGGTGATGATCGAACAATCAGTAAGAGAAACTGGACCAAACTAAGAGCTACGAGTGGGGGTGGAAGGTTAAAGCCGAAGAGGATGGTGGATGGATGGTGAAATGGGGTGGCAAATTCAAGTTATAGTTGTGGAGAGGACCCTCCAGTTTTTTTTTAACAAAGCCATCATGTGCATGTGTGTCATAAAAAAAACTAGGTAAAATTTGCAGTAATCATGTCTCGGACCCAACAACGTTATAGTCATCGCACCTCCACTAGTGAGATGGAGCTTAGACGGATGGCTGGGGAGGGGTGGGCGTAACAACCTGGTATCAGAAGAGTCATCCATGAGCAGTGACGGTAAACGTAGACACAACAACGACCACCGGTGAGGCAAAGACAACAGGATAATAGTGTTTTTATGGCTAAACAAGAGAAATTTGCAAAAAAAAGAAAACTATATTTGAGACTAGGGTTTCAAAATATAACCACGATGTGATTTTTTTTTCAAAAAATTACCACTCTTTGGTAACAAAATGATAGGTCACTTGGCGCGCGCTAAATTATTTTCTGACCTGTGGATCCCGATGTTAGACATTGTCTGGTTTAACGGTCAGAAGCGTATGTTCCCCAACGGCGCCTTGCTTCTTTGAACCACGCTCATTCAGGCAGTCCGGGTTGCTCACTCTTTTCCCTCCTCTCTCTTGGGCTTCCTCCCTCGCGTTTCCATGGATCCCGACAGTGGCGGTGTAGAGCATAGGAGCGACAACATTAGCGAGCGAAGGTTAGTCGGAGTAGGCCAGGCGGTAGAGATAGCCGCCGATGCAGGAGTGTTTGTGCGACGGCGATGAATATTGCGGTAACTCGAACTCCCCTACCGTATCTAAGCACTCGCTGGAACCCTCAAGATCACGTATAGATTCAGAATCTTAATTAACTTCAGACAATCAAAAGTCCGCGGATTCAAAGTTTAAACCTTCAAATAACTAAATACATAACCAAAAACGTGTACACTCAGAGGGATACAATAACATTTCCTTTCAAATACCATGCATGACAGGATTTTAAATATCTTAATGCTGATACATACACAACCAACTCTTTAACTGCGTACAAAATGATCCATACTCATACTAATCTACATGATTAGTACTCCACAAAGAAAACCATGTCCTTAAAGTCTTACAAACCGTACTGCAAATGTTAGATATTCATCCAATATTGCCTTCATGTTCTTCATCTTATCCTTGTTCACCCCTCCTTCCTTTAACAAATCAGCAACATAATAATCCAGTCTTTTATTCTCCTCCTTTAGCCCATCCCTCTACTCCTCTATCTTCAACTGATGAAAATCCAAAAGATGTTGTGAAACTACTGCCACTTGGCTATCATTGATTGCTTCCTCAATTTTTCATGTATTTTTTTTTTGTTTTTCTTATACCTGCTTCTTCTCTTATGTAAGCTTGTAAAATTGTTCAGCTTGGTCACAACCATCCCTTATTCTTCTATAACTTTCTAATTCATACATTTCCCAAATCCTCACCGCACATTTCTTAAGATGCTAAGACCAATCTAGATCAACCTAGTACACTGTTGAACATGCGCCACCTCCCTAGAAAAAGAAGAAAAATACATATGCACTAGATTATGCATACACTCTACTGCTCAATTAGATTATGCACTTTACTGGATCAAATAAAAGACCTAACAACAAATTCATCTGTAAAAAGCAATAATGGCACTAAAACAACCAAAATTATACTAAAATAGTTATGTAATTACAGTAATATGGCTTAACTACTCATTATGACATATTAACTGAATAGTTCCCCCACATAGTATCAACAATATCAAAAAATAATCATAATGTACATAATCATAGGACAAACTACAATCTGAAATGGATATGCTCCGGTCTTGCACATACCAAGAATTTAAAAAGTTTTTTTTTCAATAGTCACATAGCTCTTCACAATGCCTCAATGCTGCATAAATCGGGTTCATACAGTGCCTCGAGCAACTAGAACATCACCATAACAATTTTGAGCTCGAATCAACCAATTCCCCAAACTTGAGCCGTATGCCTACCTTAGAGCATCTCCAACCATGGTTGGCAAACCCTCCCTAAACGTCCGGGCGGACAGCCCGGACGCGGTTTGGGCTGAAATCGGCCACCCAACCGCGGCCCCCAAAGCCTCCACAAACGTCCGGGCGGTCCGGCACACCACAAAGCCAGCCCATATGTAGGGCGGGTTTGGGGCCGCCCGGACGCGTCCGCCACGTCGGATCTGGCAAGGCGGCTCCACGAAATTTGAAACACCAAATTTCGGCGCCGGGCAATTTCATTTATCCTCTTCTCCGCCTCAACTTCCCGCCGGCCACTTTCATTTCATTCCTCCCGCCGCGTCCACCTGCAAATTCGGATGGAGGCGGAAGGAGCCATCGATTCGGCGGAGAAGGGTGCATCCTCCGAGACCGTAGAACAGGCGACAGACTCAGCGCTGAAGCCGGAGACCGTGGCGCAGAGGACGCGCCGCCGCAAACAGCGCGAACGCGAGCGGGAGAAGAAGGAGGCGGAGAGGATGGAGGCGATGAGGATTGCGAACGCGAGCCGGTGATGACCACGCCAGTGCCCGTGGTCCGGCGCCCTACGCCGGCGCCGCCTCCGTCCTCGACGACGAACCGGGAGGAGCCGCGCCTCATCGCGGATGAGTACCCGTCGCAGGTGCCGCCGACGCAGGACGAGGAGGTGGTGGGTTAGTCTCCGCCGCTCCAGCGGACGCGAGCTTCTTCCGGCGTCACCGACAACCAACTCGCCCACAACCTGTTCAACGGAAGTCAATTGGACTTTGGGGTATGAATTTCTATCCGAATTGCATAGTTCTGAGTCAATTTTAGATCCGTAGTGTAATTGTTAGCATGATTAGGATGAATATATGATGGAATTGATCCGAAATGCGGTCGATCCGCCATCGCAGGAGCCGTCAGCATCCACACTTCCTCCCTTTTACACTTTGGGTGAGGACGAGCCGACGGACGTTGCGACGACGAAGAAGGCGAAGGCCAAGAAGGTGTACACGCCAAGAGGCACTTCGTACACAACTTTCGAAGATGTTTTACTTTGCCGAGCTTGGTTAGCCACAAGTATGGATGCTATATGTGGAACCGAGCAAAAGGGCACCCGATTGTGGGAGAAAATACATGCCCACTTCCATCATCAAAAGGAATATGTGCAACCCCACCCGATTGTGTCCGATCGCAACGCTGGTTCTCTCCAACATAGGTGGGCTTCGATCCAAGAAAGCGTGAATAAGTTTTGTGGCTTTCATGCACAAGTGGTGAATCGGAATCAAAGTGGTGTCAACGTGAATTCCCATGTAAGCAATTTCTTCTACTTGTTTCATTGACATCTCTTCATTTCATCACATTTCATTGCTCTAATTGCTCTACTTGTTTGCTTGCTAGACCGGTTTGGCCTCCACTTTGTACCATCAAACGGAGGGCAAACCCTTCACCATGGCACATTGTTGGCTAGAGTTGACCGGGAAGCCCAAGTGGATCTCCCAATATGATGATCATAAGAATCCGGCTAAAAAATGGAAGACCAATGATGGATCAAGCTCTTCCATCCCAATTGGACTTGATGAGGAAGATGGGCCGTCCGAAGCTGGAAGTGGCCGCAAGAGGATGATGGGGAGGAGGTGGGAGAAGGATCGGGTGGCTCGAGACGGCGCCGCCACGAAGATGTCCACCACATGGAAGGACATCTTCTCAAAGAAGGATGAATCCATGCACAAGTTGGAGAAAGAAAGAGAGGACAAGAAGGCCGAGAGGTATGACGCCTTCTTGGCTTTGCAAAGGGAAAGAATGGAGTTTGATCGCCTCCGACTCAAGGAGAGGATGCAGATTGGTGAAGGAGGAGGCTTGGATGAAGGTCCCATTGGAACAAAAGAAGATGGCGGATGCCTATGCGATGGAGCAAGAGAAAGTCAATGTTGCAAGAATTATCGAGGAACAAAGGATCATGTTCCAAGACACTTCCCTCTTGGATGAGCCTAACGCAAAGTGGATCCTCATGATGAAGAAGAGGATCTCCGACCGTGACCTCGGCCTAGATGCCTCCGGTGGAACCGCCCCTTGAAGAAGAAGAAGAAGAGATC
This sequence comes from Poa pratensis, assembly GCA_947311845.1. NCBI lineage: Eukaryota > Viridiplantae > Streptophyta > Magnoliopsida > Poales > Poaceae > Poa > Poa pratensis. Next base: position 35,938,798 of record CAMZMU010000059.1, on the reverse strand, counting down.
ACTCCGCCCCTTGTATCGGACAACTTGAACTTTGTTTGTTTCATTTGAATTTGAACCACTATGTTTTGTAATGCGGATCCGGTATGTATCGGATCGACGTTGCATGGGTTGCATGAGTTTGGGGACAACATTTTAGTGGATGTGGTTGTAGGAGACCAACTATGGGGGTCGTCCGGTCACTGTCCGCGGACGCATCCGGATGCGTCCACGGACAGTTTGGGGGCCGGATTTGGGGCTCCGCTTGGAGATGCTAAATATCAGAGTTTACGAGGTGTCGCCAAACGAGAGGAGGTTCTCGCTATTGGTCTCGCTGTCATTCGAGAGAGAGAGACCCCCGGTCTGAAATTTACTTAGTGCGTGCCAAAGGACAAATCAATACTTCTCGTTATACCATTACCAAATAGTTGTAGTTTTCTAACAAATTCACATCGTGGTGATGTTTTGAAACTCCAAGTCCACATGTGATGTTTTTTCCAGTTTTTTCGATAAACCACGATAACCAGTAACTGTCCGAATCAACGGCATGGAAATTTCTAGTTGGCTGACTGAGAAACAGCCCGCTGCCCCCGATCTTTCCTGGACATCACACATACGAGCACTGCCACGCAAACAACTCCCACTGTGGAGCAGTGAATTTCAACGGAGGAACCAAAACTGAACAGGACACGGCAGGCCCCATATCTCCCCCGACCGACGCTATTCCGGCAGAGCCTCCTGCGTGCCGGCCACCGGTTGGCCAAACGGCACGGCACACTCAGCAGTCAGTTCGGTGGCGCTGCCCACCTTCGCCGGTGGCGTCCACGACGAGCCACTGCCCTAGTAGGCAAGATCCGAATTCCAAGCGGGGCAAAGCCTGCGACGGAACAGAACCATTTGGCGAGGTACCGGGTGGCAGGATCGATCGAGGACGATCTGCCCGGGCGGCAGGTGGGATGGTTGGTGGCCGTGTCTTGTCAAGGTGATGAGGATCATACGACCATGCACCCAAATGGAGTGTGCAAGTGCAAACATCAAGATATCCGTATCAGTATATCCACAGTCATATACACTAAGGGCGTGTTTGGTACCTCGCGGCCTACCCAAACAGGCCCTGGGGGTGCAAAAATGGGCTGTTTGGTCGCCCACCGTTTCGCTTGGCCCGCATGCGCACGAAACTTATAAAGCACCCCTCAGCCAGGCCCAAGAGGAACGCTCGAATCGGCCGTTTTTTCAGAGCCACCTCGAGGCCAGCACAGTAGCGGCGAATCTCGTGCGCGCGGAGTCGCGGCGATGCAGCCATGGAAAAGGCGGGAGACGGAAAATTGGTGCGCCCGTATGGCGCGAATGCTACCCTCACCCCCTCTTTAGTCTGTCACCGGGAGCGGGAGAAGAGACCAAAACTAATTCAGCATCGAAGGCGGCGGCGGAAGCATCGGCTAGTTAGATCTACGGGGAGGACGGCGCCGGCAGAGAGGACCAAGCTCTGACTCTCGTCCACCACCTCCACGGCACCGAAAGCTCGGTCCTCTCTTCTCCCATGGCGGTAAGCAGTATTCCCCACCTGATTTCGGTTGGATCTTAGACTAGAAAAGTAGTAGATAGTAGCTAGATTGCGCCTGCGCTCTTATACAGGCAAGTTTATCTTGATTTCACTAGGACGGACAAGGTCGTATGCCGCTCATCGTTCAGGCTGCAGCACTCATAGCTGTGATGCAGGCGTGGCTCCTCTTAGTCCATCATAGAGCAGTGCGCCGCAATTACAGGGGTGTAATCAGGTATGGTCCATTGTGGCACCGAGACAGGGAGAGGATAGCGAATCTAAACTACATCTACAAAACAACGAGGTCGATGCCGTGAACATGCTCCGAATGGGCAGAGCTCCTTTTTGCAAGCTTGTGGAGACGTTTCGGTCCAGGGGGTGGTTGAAAGATAGCATCCACACCACCATTAAAGAGCAAGTGGCAATGTTTCTTCATGTCGTTGGTCATAACCAGAGGTTCAGAGTGATTCACAGCACCTTCAGGCGATCTAGCGAGACTATATCTCGCTATTTCAAGCAAGTTCTGTACGTTGTTGGAGAGCTCAGAGCAGAGATGATCAAGACACCAACTGGACAAACTCCACAGAAGATTCGCCAGAGCCACAGGTGGTATCCATACTTCAAGGTGAGAACACCAGATTCTGTATTTTTTGCTTGCTTACAAACATTGTTGATGTATCCGGTGTTTATGTACTAACACTATGTTCGCCTCAACAGGATTGTATTGGTGCAATTGACTGTACTCATGTCACAGCTAGAGTGCCAAGGGCAGAGGCTGCTGCATACAGGGGTAGGAAACACTATACCAGCCAGAATGTGCTTGCGGCTGTCGATTTCGACATGAAGTTCACTTATGTGCTAGCTGGTTGGGAAGGATCTGCCCATGATGCAAGCATTCTTGCTGATAGCATGAGTCGAGCAGATGGGATCAATATTCCGGATGGCAAGTTCTACCTTGGAGATGCAGGATATGCTTGTCGCCCAGGTGTTCTTCCACCCTTCAGGGGTACCAGGTACCACCTCAACGAGTTCTCTTCGAGGAACTATCCTAAGGACGCTAAGGAATTGTTCAATCTGCGTCACTCAAGTCTGAGAGTGACAGTTGAGAGGGTATCCACCCGTTCCCTACCCAGGTTAAGCTTGTTCTTGCATGCTGCATTCTTCATAACTGGATCTTAGGGTGGGGTGTCGATGAGATCTTCCCGGACGAGGAGGATGTTACACCTAATACCGACGATGTTGGCCATGGTGTCGAGTCAGACGACCAAGAAGCTTGGAAGAACAAGAGGCAGGAGTGGGCTGGTGCAATGTGGATCGCTAGAGGTGACACCAGGATCTGAAGAAGGAGCAGAACAAGGAGAATAAGAAGAAGAAGAAGAGATGAAGGAGAAGAAGAAGAAGGTGAAGAAGAAGAACAAGAAGGTGAAGGTGAACTTTGTGGTCATGAACTACCCATTTGCAAGTAGCTAGGTTAACTATGATGTCATGACGAACTACCATTTGCTAGTAGCTAGGCGTGAACTGATAAACTTCGTGGTAAGCTAACCACTAGTGCGAAGTGGTGACTGGAAGTAGCAACGTTTAGCAACCAAACACCATGCTTTTACATGCTGCATTACGAATACTGCTTCCAAACAGCGCGTGGTTAGAATTCTGCACCCAGCCGAACGGGCCTGGCCAGAACATTGTGGGCAACCAAACGAGCTGCACATTTTGGCTCAGGCCTCGTTTCACCTCGGCCAGGCCCGCCAGGGCCACGGATGCAAAAGGGCAAAAAAGCATGCGAGCATCCAAACAGGCCCTAAAATGACATGTTCTCTAAAAAACTGTAATGGCAAGACTATGTACTACAAGAGTGTTACAGGAAAAAAACTGTAATGGCAAGACTAGGCTTTAAAAACAGGCACATTTTTTTAAATTTTTTTTGACGTGAAAACAGGCACATTTTATATGGAGGAAAATGTAACAGAGGGATTTCAGCATTCGGTGCAAGACCAAATTAACCCAACAGAGGATATTTTGCGACATTTGTGGATATTATTACTGCTAGGACTTTTCAGTGGAACAGGATGTTCAGCTCCAAACAAAGGATATTTTGCGTCGTCTGCGGATATTATTGCTAGGAGTATTCGATGAAACAGATTGTTCAACTCTTATCATGATACCGACAGCCTTGGATATATGCACAGCTGTATCAGGTTGCAGATTCTGTCCAGTCTTACTCCGAAACCGACATGATATATTCCAAAACTCAGAAATTAGCTTGGAAAATGCAAGCTGTATCAAGCGAAAACATGCCCAAGCCTAACTATCCTGCGTAGCTAAAGCTTGCTCAATTCACAGGGCAGCTATTACTGATCGACAGAGCGTAACCAGCTCGAAGAACACAACAAATCATGCCAGACGTTAATCGTATTATAAATCTAGGAGAATGGCATAATTAGATTCGTATTACAAATCTAGGAGAATGACATAATTAGATTTCACGATCCATATAGGAACCATCAAACATACTCCATCTAGGAGTAGTATATAGTATAGTGCTTAGCCATAAGATGAGACTAGCATAGAAGGAAATGATTTAGTTTCCTTTACTGTGACCTAACATACCTCTTTGCCAGTAACATGAATAATCAGAGAGCAGCTGCAAAGAGTAAAGCAACAACAGAGTCCATTGCTTGGCATTCATTCGATTCAACTAAATATCAGCTCAGCATTACATGTTCATTGCGGACTCTTGAGATCAGATGCAATGTACAACCGAGACTCAGTGACGGTGCATTATTTATGATACTAGAAGTCAATTCCATATGGTACACATTTGCACACCTGATTTACGATGAAGAAAATTTCATCTGATGACAATCTCTCAGGTTTCCTTGGTATACATGCCTCTAGCAACAGCATAAATTAAACAGGTCTAGAGGAACTAAACAAACAACAACTAAGTAGTATCTAGTAAACAAGCAGAAGAGGAAGAATTTAATCACATCCCGCATATAGTGCCCAAATAGATAAAACGGGCTCGGTGAGAAGAGCGAGCCATGAAAACTGGAACAACCTGAAACCTGCAAGACTCAGTCCGGCCTTCTCAACTTTAGTTCAGTCGCCTTCTCTTGTTCCGATGTATGTCTCCACCGTCCACATCCAAGGAGCCTAAGGCATCACTTCTTCCCCTCCTCCTCAGGGTTCTTGAAGAACCGGCATTGCTAGGTTCTCCTACGCTTTCAGTGAAAGCAGCATCCTCCTGAATCACAGCCATGGTGCTTGAATTAGAAACTTGATCTGCAGACAGTGCTGCAGCAGCATGAACTCCATCAACTAGCGGCTCATGATTTGGCGAATTCGAGGAAGTTGATGCTCTGTATTGGCTTGACCTAGGTACTCTTCTAAGATCACTCACAGCAGTTGCCAACCTTTCCGTATTCGCAATGCCGACAAGCCGTTGCAATAAATCCATTCGTTCCGAGGAAAGTGGGCTTGAACTACGCCTAGGTGGATCTGGCGCACTGTTTCCAGGCAGCCCACTGTCGGGAGTTGTAGAAGGAACAAATGTAGGGTTTTCTGCTGCTTCTCTTTGCAGCCTCCTTGCTCTCATCCTAGTAGTAATTCGGTTTAAACGGCCAGTCTGATGAGCATGGTCTATCATCTCCTGGACAGATGATTCAGGAGGCCCTTCCAACCTACCAACGGTACTCATAATCTGCTGATCAAGAATGCGCCTCCAAGAAGACAATATCCCATGTGCCTCGCCAAGCCTCCTCGAAATCGGGCGCAAATGATGGAACTGCTGTCGAAAGCTCTCGAGGCGATTGCCATGTGGCCTGGCAGGAATGTTTGCATTGCCATCCTCGGCGAGTTTCTTCTCCACATCTGAAGTTGAATTCCCTCTCCCGTAGATAGGGGTGATGTTCCCTTCAGTGACCTCACCTTTGCAGACAGGGCACTCCTTGTGGGTGGAATGAACATTGAGCCACTGGTACAAACAAGGCCAGCAGAAGAGATGGCCGCAGGAGGTGACCACCGGCTCATCGGCCATCTCGAAGCAGATGTTGCACTCGAACATGGCAGTACTCTTGCCGCCCTCCGCCGGCTCATCCTCAGCAACGACAACCGCACCACCGCCAACCACCTTGTTCTCCTCGACGATATCATCATCGTGCGTAGTCTCTTGCGGTGGTTGGGGTAGTGGAGCGTCGTTCTCCGGTGCGGGGGCATCGGAGCTGAGAGGAGGAAGGTCTGACCGGAACCGTCTGGGACGGAGGTAGCGCAGCTGGCGTCCCGGGCAGATCGGGCGGCGGTAGCGCTCGGAACGCTCCGGGCGGAAGGTGGAGGAGGCCGTCGAGGAGGACGGCCGGTCCGCCCAGCCGAGCAGGTCGCTGGGATGCAGCGGCAGGGGCGGGGGCAGGAAACCGAACTCGTGGTCGTCGGCGAGTTCGGGTATCGCCTCCGAAGAGGCCGCCAGGTAGTGCGCGTCGGGGGTGGCGGAGTGGTCGTAGAGGTCGGGCGGCGGGCGCATCAGGTCGGCGCGGGTGGGGGAGTAGGGCGGGTCCGGCGGCGGCGCGTCGGCGGAGGCGGCGGAGGAGGAGGGGGAGGAGAGCATCGAGTTGCCGAGGGCGAGGTCGGAGCCGAGATCGGGGCGGCGCGGGCGCGCGCCGCGGGGGAGGCCGAGGTAGAGGTTCAGATCCATCCTCCTGCGGTTGCGGGCGGCGTCATCGGCGGCCATCCGGTGGCGGCGAGCCTAGCCGCGCCCTCCTCCTCCGTCAAGGCGCGCCGCAACCCACCGCCTAACCACCATCACGGCACGCGCGGACCACGGGCGTGGGGAGGCACGATCCGGCGGTGCCGCGGGCGGAAGGAGGTTCAGTTGGATGCGGTAGGACGGCGGCGGCGGCGATGGAGGTGGGGAATTATAGGAGGAGGAGGGCGGCTAGCTGCGGATGGGAGGAAGGGGAAGCACGCGATGCGCGAGGGCTTTTGTTGCCCAGGGAAGCCACCTCAGCACCCGCCCCTTGTCCACCGGGAGTGGAAAGGAGGCGGTTGTCCGGTGAAGAAGCTGCCTTTTTCTCTCCAAAAATTCCACAAAAAATGCTGTACTTTCTTTTTTGAGATGAGAAATGTTGTTCTTTTGTGGCCTTGTTTATGTAAAAAAAGGAATTTAATGGAGACAACATCGATTTCATAGACGATCAAGGTTATATATAACCCGGGTCCGGTGTTGACCGAGTAGAGAGGCGTCTGTTTGGGGAGAGAACACGAGTGAACCATTGCGACATTTGCCAACTTGGCGCGAGCAATACAATCCAAACGAGAACTGGTATAAAGGCGCATGTTTGCACGGGAGAGGAGGGGAGTGAATTGTTGTGACGGTTGCTAATTTGGCGCTTGCAACGATTTTCCAACTTGGCGCCAGGTGAATGTAACCGATGGGGTGTGTCCACTATTTCCCTCCGTTTCAATAAGTAAGGCGTCCTCGTTTTATGTGTTTTCTCTTTAACCAAGAATTACTCCAAATATACGAAGATTATAGGTATAAAATTAGCATCGTTAGAAAGTGTTTTTCAATACGAATCCAACAATACTAATTATGTAGAATATAATCAAGATATTTTTTATCAAATTTTTCGTTCAAAGTTCTTCTTGAAAAGCGCGTGCGCCTTATTCATTGCAACGGAGGTAGTACATCTCTCTAGGAATTTCACGACAACGAATAGTACATACCCGAGAAAATTACCACAAATTATGACACAACGGTCAAATACATCATTTCATCATGTTGTTGGTAGGGTTGCTCTAAGAATTAATAACTAATGACACTAATAAGATATGGGAACAAGACATCATCAAACTACTCGTATGAATGGCAGGTAAATGATTAAATTAGCACACATACAAATTCACAATAGGGTTTGTGAATACAACGAGATAGATGGAGGATTCGATGACTTGTGCATAAACGATGGTGCTGATTATAAAGATCGATGTCGTGTGATCCGAGGTTCAAGCTATGGCGGGGTGGATGCCCTTCTGCTGATATGATAAATACAATAGACCCAGGGCCGGGCCGGCGAAATCCGGGACCCTATGCGAAACTCTAAAACTGGGCCCTATCTCACACAATTTTTTTAACTAATGAACAATTTTAATGTCACCGGTGGTAGGAGCTATGCAAGCACCGGTGAAGTTGACAACGGCGTGTGGTGGTAGGTGAGCAGAAGCGTTGTAGGTGCTTCTGCGACGATGGAGTTCACGGTGGCGAGCGGTGGCGATAGTGGTTAAAAAGTAGAGAGTAGGCTAGCCGCAGTATAAAGAGTACAAGCTCTACTCGTATATGACCTCCAAAACATAAAAGTTACAACACGAAAGTTGTGCGAAACATTGAGATGAACCTGTTCATAAAAGGATATTTTAAATGGTCTAGCGGGTGTGACGAATTTGACAAAATTTGTCTAAAAAAGTTCAGAGCATCGGTTCGAAATTGAGAAGGTATAGCAGACAAAACTTGAAACCGAGCATGGGAATGAAATATACTCGTCGACCTGCACACATTTCGTGTACAAATCATTGCGAATTAAAATATAATTGTTTAGATTAGAGTTTGCGGAGCCGAACAAAATTGGTCAAGGCGGCGAGCGGCATGGGGAATGGCGATGGAGTAGGTAATATATTGTTCAGAATATACAAAATCTGTCAGGTGGCTGTAGGAGCCAAACCTGACGTCCCACACAACGAGAAGTCGCCGAGCGAGCCAGGTTATGAGCTTCACAGTTTAAAGCTCGGTTTTCATGGGGCCGAGCGAACTAGCTAGACACGAACCTGGAATAGCTAGCCTTTTGCATAGATGGAGTGGATCGATACTCGTACTCGCAGACCATGCGGCCCAGCGCGCTAGATTCATACCGGCCAGCCCAATTCCTTTCAGATGATACTATATATAGGACTATATAAAATTTGGGGCCCTAAATTTCGTGGGCTCTGTGCGGGTGGCACATTTGGCACCACTATGAGCCTGGCCTTGAATAGACCCACTTTATGTAAGACTATGTGATTGTATGATAAATATGAGACTTAATACTATTTTCTTGGAATGTGTTAAGAGACTGTATCAAGGATAAAAGACGGTTCCCTCCTCCCTCCCCTCCTTAACCCTACGCTACATAGAAAAGATCCTATGTAGACAAACATCACTATCCTGGCGCATTTACATGGTAAAGAGCTCACATGAAGGCTCTTTGTATTTTATGTCGATTCAACAATTACTTTTTGGGAGGATGCCGGTTATTTCTATCATATTGTCTACAAGTTTTTTCAGACCATACCTCATAAAATATAAGTATTTGCCCTTTTTGAACTGAAAATAAAGTTTTCTTACACAATGAAATGAGTTCCTCGCAAAAAGGGCTACCCTATGTAGTACCACTTTTTCTTAGGTACATGTAGTACCTATTAAATCGAGTCCTAACAGCACATCACTCACATGGGCCAGCCCTAGAAAACACTACTTACTTTGTGCTAACTCACCATGGACCTGTCAGAGGCCGACACTTGATGCAGCCTATTTATTAGGTACAATTATACATATAGATTTAGAAATGCACTTATTTCACTAATTTATAACCATTTGGAGTCAATTGGAAGAAAATGTTCATGTGTTGCGAATTTTATTATTTCGAAATAAATATTCGTGCATTTAAAAACGTATCCATCAATTTTCTCGAAGGTATCTGTGTATTCAAAAAGATTCCGTACAACAAAAAATCAATAAGAAAGTGAACAAAAACGACAAGTGAAAAAAGAAAATAAGAAAGGAGAAAAACAACAGAAGAAAAGCCTTCGTATTGGACCGGCCCATGCGGGGTGCAGCGTGAGCGAGCGCTCACTATTTGTCGCAAAGCGAGCTATAGTGCTCGCGCCATAAAAAAAATGAATGGAGAGATGCAGTCCGCATGCTATGTGCAGTAAAACTGGCCGCGGCCTGTATTTAACCGAAAGTGGGCTGTGATTAATATAGCGCACTACATTGATCACCGTTGGTTGATGCCGGCAAAACCTATGTATCGACCTGGTCGACGCCAACAGCCCGTCGCACACCCCCCGCGCGTAAATGGGCCTGGCCCAGCTCCACTCTTCTGGGTTCAGATCTCGTGAAGAAAATCACGACGTGTGATTCTTCTCTGTTTTTTTTCGTTTTTCTTCTCTGTTTTTCTTTTTTCTTTTTCTTTTCTTTTGCTGTTTCTTTTTTCTTTCTTCTTTTTCGTTTTTTCCTGTTTCTTTTTTTCCAGTTTGAACATTTTTCAGTTTTATTATTAGATATTATTTCTTTATTTTGAAAAAATGTTCAATTTTTGAAAAATATTCAAAACGAAAATTGTTCAGTTTTCGAAAAACTTCAAATTTAAAAAGTGTTCAATTTTAAAAAATGTTCAATTTTTTGAAAAATGTTCAAAAACGAAAATTGTTCAGTTTTTAAAAACTTCAAATTTAAAAAGTGTTCAGTTTTTAAAAAATGTTCAAAACGAAAATTGTTCAGTTTTCGAAAAACTTCAAATTTAAAAAGTGTTCAGTTTTTAAAAAATGTTCAAAACGAAAATTGTTCAGTTTTCGAAAAACTTGAAATTAAAAAATTGTTCAATTTTTAAATAATGTTCAAAACGAAAATTGTTCAAACTAAAAATTGTTCAGTTTTCAAAAAAATGTTCATATTTGAAAAATGTTTAATTTTTTTAAAAAAATCAGTTTTTGGAAAATGTTCAGTTTTTTAAAATGTTCAATTTTTTAAAAATGCTCAGAAATAAAAATTGTTTAAATTTTAAAAATGTTCAAAAAAAATTGTTCAAAATTTGAAAATGTTCATGATTAAAAATTGTTCAAAGAAGTTTCGTTCAAACGAAAAAAGAAAAAAAGAAAACAGAAAAAGAAGTGAAAACAGGAAACTGGAGTCAATAAATAAGTGGATAAAGGACAACTAACACAAACTATAGAATAGCGCAGTGGCTGTGCACTCTATCCGCGCGTGGTGAGGTTTCGAGTTTGAATCCCAGTGCATCCAATTTTCTTACTTTTTTCTCTCCCTCCCTGACTTGTCTCTCCACGCGATCTTCCTGTTTCCGTCCCCAATTTCCTTCTCGAAATCCCAGTGCACGGAGGCGTCACCGTGTCGGGGCCGGCAAGAGCCGACAGGGTTTCTCCCGACTCCCGGCAAGCCACATCCCGGACAAACCGTCAGCTCCACCTAGCTCACTACCCACATCCCGGACAAACAGGAATCGGAGGTGTGCGACGGGCTGTTGGCGTCGACCTGGTCGACGTATAGGTGCTCCCTGGCTATTTTCTTGACCATTCCGACGGGCCATGTGGGTATGCAGCGCAACATGGCCCAGACTACACTCAGGCGTCTGAAAAAATAGTCCTTGAGCATGTCATTGCTAATACTTTTCAGGCGCGATGTGCTTTTCATGTCGATCCATGTGGAATTCACCAAATTTACTGCAACTCTCCAGCCATTTTGCGGGCACGAATAAGGAAGACGACATAGTTTTTTTCGAGGAAAGGAGGTCGTCCCAATTTTTTTCCTTCTCGAAATAGGCTTGTGTCCCACTATATTAATATAGCAACCAACCGATACAACTGTGAGGTCACTACTGGGGCCGACAGCATAAACAAGTCTAAGAGAAAAAAAAGAAAAAAAGAGAGAAACTAATGCTAACAACGCCAGATCGACGAAAGCGAAGATGACCCGCAACTGTTGCGCCCACCATCGGGGAATTCCCACCACACTCCTATGCCGCCGAATTGCCGCGTACCAAGCAACACCTTCAAGAAGGAAAGCAACGATGACGACGCTGTTGCCCGAATGATTCTAGGATTTCTCCCGGTACACAGAAGGGAGTGGCGAAGGGGTACACCCGACGCCCTTCAAGAGGGATGGCGGCGCACGGAGGCGTCACCGTGTCGGGGCCGGCAAGAGCCGACAGGGTTTCTCCCGACTCCCGGCAAGCCACATCCCGGACAAACCGTCAGCTCCACCTAGCTCACTACCCACAAACATGAGCCACTAGTCTTGAAGTCATCCTCGACGTCTCACCATGGCAAACGCTGCGAAACCTGCCAGACCGAGAAGAACCAGCCGTAGACAAGGGACGGCAGTACCGCAAGACCAGACATGTAACATCATTTCTCAAACTTCTGTCCAGCCAACAACACACGGACTGAAAATATGTATCGATAACATCACATGAAAATCCTTAATGATCAAAGATCCTAACTTTTATAGCTAAGTTAAGTCATTATAGAAACTTATAATTGGAAATGGAAACGCTTCGTTACGCGCGTGTGAAGGCTCGCACGACACGCGCAACGGCGATTCGGCCCGATTCTCTCCCTCCCTGACTTGTCTCTCCACGCGATCTTCCTGTTTCCGTCCCCATCACGAGAGAGCTGACGATGGAGGGCAGAGGCCGGTTTTGCCTCTCGCACCTGGTTTCCAAAGTCAGTCCAGATTGAGAGCCAATGAAAATTTTGGTAAACTATACTAGTTAGATCTTGTGAATAAAACCTCTAAAACATGTAACATTTCTCGCCGTCCACACAACCCATATTAAAACTGCCACAACAGTTTCAATTAAGATTCTACTATTACCAAAACAAACTATTACTGCCCCTACTAATCCTCCATCTTCTCAGGAAGTCTTCTACAGGTAAAAGCACACCTGACCAAACTTCATATAAACTTTGTTACTTTACATGCAAAAAACAATTATCCGAACTTTCATTATGAAAACCAAACTTTTTTTGGTGAGGAAATTAATTTTTTTTGAGGAAAAACAAAACATACATTTGGGACTATATTTCCACCCTCTATGAAATAAAACATCTTTAACCAGGATACCTTTTCTAGAAGCAAGCCAAAGAAAAACATGGATTCTTAAGGGGACCTTAATTGCCCACTTTGTTTCTTATAAGGGATATAAACTTGTCGGATGTGTCGACGAGTTGATGTTGGACGGCGCGAAGGCAGGTGTGCACGATCCCCTGAGCCGGGCGCATCCAGTCGGCGCACCACAGCCGCCGGAGAGCACTAGTCTCCTAGTTCTTTTGTCTATATCAATTCTTCTGTTTTATTTTACTCCTCCCTGATCCACTTTTGCCAAGCTTGCGAGTGTGGTTTCCTAGTTCTTTTGTCTGTTCCCCTTGTCCTGATGCGTGATACGTCTCAAATGTATTTATAATTTTGATGTTTCATGCTTGTTTTATATCAAATGCTACATGTTTTATTTATAGTTTTATATTATTGTCGTGCATTTTCTAGGACTAACCTATTAAGAAGATGCCAAGTGCCAGTTTCTGTTTTCCGCTGTCTTTTTGTTTCAGAAATTCTATTAAGGAAATATTCTTGGAATTCCCTGAAAAATTTACGGGGATTTATTTTTCATCGAACAAAGACTGCGCCAGAAGATCAACTCCGGGATGGACCCACAGCCTCCAGGAGGGGCCTAGGCGCGGCCAAAGGTGGACCTGCGCCTGGGGTCTCCTGGAGCCCTCGGGTGGCCTCCTGCGCTGCCTCTTCGCCTATAAATTCCCCTGACTCGAAAACCTAAAACCCCTGATCAAATTACAGAAAACTATCTGAGGCCGCCGCCGTCACCAACCCTAATTCGGGAGGGTTCTGAAACTCTTCCCGGCACTCTACTGGAGGGGGAGATTATCACTGGAGGACTATACACCACCATGCCTGCCTCCGGAGTGATGCGTGAGTAGTTCATCTTTGAACTACGGGTCCATAGCGGTAGCTAGAGGGTTGCATCTTCTCCTTGTGCTACCATGATTAGATCTTGTGAGTTGCCTACATGATCAAGATCATCTTTATGTAATGCTACATGTTGTGTTGGCTGGGATCCGATGAATTGAAGTTATGATCAAGTTTGTTCATCAATATATATGTTTTATTCATGATTTTGCATGCTCTCCGATGCTTGTGGTTACTTTGGTCAATTAGTTGATTGTATCTCCAATAGGGAGTATTTATGCTACATAGTAGGTTCATGCTCCTTTGTCTAGGCTCGAGATGACACAAACGAACATGACTTTGGATGTGCTGTTGCTACCAGGGGTGAAGAAGCGGTGTTTATTTCTATGTGTTATATTCATTGCTTACATTATGCACTTTGCTTATTGCAATAATCTGTTACTTGCAACTTAATACGTTTGAGTGAGATGCTGGATAGCGATCCCGGGGTGGATTATTAGTAACAGATGCAGCTAGCAAGCGGTCTATATATTTTGTTGTAAAACCCAATTAAATACTACAGTGAACTATAGCTTGTCATGATAACATTGTCATGCCCTTACAATTTATCAATTGTCTAGCTGTAATTTGTTTACTCGGCATGTATGCTTATCTTTTTTATGGAAATACACTACTAGTGAATTGTGGACCCCGGTCCATTCTTTTACATTGTTTAAAACACCATTTTCAATGCTTCCCATCATCATTTGCTCGCGGTTACTTTTTGCGTTTATATTTGTTTTCCGCATCATACAATTAATCTTTATTTTCAGCAAGATGGGGAGATTGACAACCTTCCTAAATTCGTTGGGGGCAAACTAATTTGTTTGTGTCTGTGTGCAGGTCCACGCCAGCTCTTTTCTGGCACCGTGTTGAAGCCTTCTCCAAATTCTAATGGTTCGATAAACCTTGGTTTCATAACTGACGGAAACTTGCTACTACACTGCTTCACAGCTTTCTATTGGGGTTCCCAACGAGCTATTGTAAGCCGCATCAATGCGCTGAACACTAGTCTCATGCCGAAAGAAACGACTCCGGGCAAATTAATCTAGTCTTATTGAACACTGCCAAAAAATGGGTCAAAGGCCCAGTAGATGTTTGGTTATAATCTACAAGCGAATCCAACGGTAGTGCATGAGTGCGTACGCACCACCATGAGTAGCAAAATCCACTCTCAAATTTGCCTAGCTTTTAGAGCCATATACAGAGAGTGCACAGTAAAGTGATTGGAATAAGTTACGCCAAACGCACATGGTCCTCTTCATCATTTAATTGAAGCCATTACAACTTTTTATAGTTCGCTATGAGAATTATTTGGAGTACCTCTAACTCTTGACTAGACCTGAATTTCAAGGCCAGCCGAGAGCATCTATTTATAAAGTCAGAATTTATTGACTCAAATGCAAGATCAAGATCATACACGTAATTTTTTAGACAGGGCCCTCCGCGTAGCTATGATGCACATAAACCAACAAGTTCAAAAAAGCACAATGTGTTGGAAGGGAAATCTGAAGAGTACACCGTCATCTGAGGGGGGTGGGGGGTAGACACCTGATTTGTTTTTGGAAATGGGGGCATAGCCCGTGCCTCTACATCTGCATCAGAATGGTGCAAACACCTGTCATTTTATAAAGTTCCTTGTGTGCCGAGAGCTCAAGCTTAGACCATTCACCATGTCAATGCGCACATGAATGTATAACCTAGGGCCGAGAAGAGACTTTTTGTCCAACACAAGGCCCCCACACCTAATAGGACATGACATCTATAATTCTCATGAATTCACTGGAACAAATTTCCTCACATATTCCACAATATGGGGATGGATACAAATTAGTAGCCATCTTGATAATCAATCAAACCTCTCAAGTAAACTTATGTTCAAAGAACAAGTGTTTTATTGACTCCCACGGGAATTTTTTTTTGGTACTACCCCACCAATTCCATTTAGCTAGATTATTGGTCAACATAACTCCCCTATGAAGGCAACAAGGAAAATTTTAATTAATAAAAACTTTCATTTTTAAAGTTTCTTATTATTATTGATCGGACAATGAACTAGAGCAAGGTACAAAGTATTCCACATGTAGCAGAGTTAATGAAGACCAACGTTGATGCAAGCGATGCAATGTTCGACATGGCCAGGACTTGACTCCCTGTCCCTGAGACACCGTGAAGGAAGAAGGACCCCAAATACTAAGCGTGTGTTTGGTACGTGGATTGAGAAGGGTGGGGTGGGCTGGCCCAGATATTTGGGGGTGGGACGGTTCCTAATTCCTTTTTCCTATTTTGTTTGGTTGAGGGATGGATGGTCCAGATTCAGACGCTAATACAAAGGGGGTTAACAGAAGGTTAACATACCTTTAATTGCTAGCATTAAAAAAAAAGGGAACGGAGGTGCTGAGCAGCGGCGCCGCCGGAGCATAGACATGGCCAAGGAGGAGGTTGGAGACAGGGAACGGCGTCTCCGGCAGCGTGTCGTCACTCGCGAGCAGCGCCGCCGCCGCGAGGGATACCAGGCCAAGGAGGAGGCTGGAGAGGCCGGCGGCGCGGGAGAGCTTCCGGACTCTACGACGCCTGCGAGGAAGAGCGTGCCGGCTCTGGCGAGCAGCGGCGGCTGCCGCAGCGGATACCAGGAACAAGGAGGAGGTTGGAGAGGATGACGACGGGAGCGTGCGCGGCGGTGGCCATCACGGCGTCGGGGATGAGAGCGACGGGTGGTTTCCATGTCTGGCGGCGGAATCTGGCCGTGAGGCAGCGTGCTCAAGCAGTGGGGCATCAGCGAGTCCGACGGCGAGCTATGGCGGCGGCGCTTGGGGTTGCCGTCCTCCATGCTCCTGACGGGTATAATTAGGAATTAAGGATGGGGAAGAGAGATTGGAACGGGACACCACGTGCGGTAATCACGTGGACCAAACGAGTCGGCCGATTTTGAGAAACCGATTGGTTCAGCATCTTCACGGTATATTCTATGGTCGTGCGCGGTTCCATCCACCTAGTGTATAACCAAACACACATAGAAACCGGACCATCCCACCCCACCCC
This sequence comes from Poa pratensis, assembly GCA_947311845.1. Classification (NCBI taxonomy): domain Eukaryota; kingdom Viridiplantae; phylum Streptophyta; class Magnoliopsida; order Poales; family Poaceae; genus Poa; species Poa pratensis. Next base: position 35,922,452 of record CAMZMU010000059.1, on the reverse strand, counting down.
TTTTAACTCCTGGAACCAAACACACGCTAAAAGACTCGGTTTTTTAGCAGCAAGTCCACTGCACAGACGAATAGTCTGAGGCACATACGCACAAAGAATAGGTGGTGGAAACTTTAGTAATGCCGTTTGTCTCTCTTCAAGGGTGTCCAACATGTTGTACTGAAATCTACGTTAACTACATTTTCATGTTTAATTTTGTGCACGACCATTTATTTCGGAAGCTGGCATGAACACATGAATACACGCATAGCATGTGAACATAATAAATAAATAAATTAAATGTATGCAGAAGTACTATAGTAGAATCTCTCGGAAATTCAATGTTGCACCCGGGGCACATGCTTCTGTTATCCAGGCCATATAGCTGCGTGGAAATTATCAACACAACGCGTACTCCCAAACATCCAAGTTATCTGTGCACGGGTCTCCATGTGGCCGAGTTGTCCTCCCACCTATCCCCACCCTGTATGTGCAGTCTAAAAAGCAGGAGAGGAGCAAAAACACCATCCTCTATTGCATTTGTATATTCATTATCAAATATAATGCATGCAATATATCAATATCAAGCACAAAGCATGCACAATTTGTAAATTTCTTATATATTTGTGTTAACTTGAAAGTCACATTTGAGTGAGAACTAGTAAGTTAAAATAATTGTCAACGATTCAATTCGTACGCTAGAAGTTTCTATAAATATGTTTGCCTATATGCCAAATGCACTAATAAGATATTTGTTAGATCATATGCTTTGGAGTTTAGCTATCATACATATGCACTATATATTTTATGAAAATGTCAAAAACTAATTCAAGAAGGAAAACTTTTGTTAAAAAATAAAGTTTAGTTTTAGGACAATATTTTTTCAATTCATATACATGAAAAATGCACACAACTAATATTTTAACTAGGTTCTAAAGAAGTAATAAAGTTTAGTATAAACTACATGATTTTTAAATTCTCCCATGGGTCCAAATTTTGTTTGGACCGGCCCCAGAAAATACAGGAGCGTCATGACTTCTAGCACAATGCTGCGAGGATTTTCTGAGAGATATTAGCTACAGTTTATGAAGGTGTGACCGATTAGTAAAACAATAATGTCATGAAGAGATTAGTGGCAAGCATGTATTTATCCGAGGAGATGAACATGTTGTGAGTATTATTTGTAGAGAATTGTACCTAAATTGGAAGACACATGGGTGACATAAGGTTCTTTTTACATAGCACAATCTTTTAGGGAGATGCACCACAAAAGTTAATAGTGTCAATGGTCATATTAGGACATGAATGGAGCGGCAATATTTTTAATAAAATTATTTGTCAAATCGGCACTCGACCAGGCGAAGGCGGGACTGGATCTATTGCCTCTATGACCGCTTGATTTGACTTCTAAGTTGATTCATGTGGTCCGATGTCACAAAAAAATCTCTTGTGAACTTTTTCTCTAGGTATGTGAATTCCTCGCGACATTATTTCTGTGTGGTCAATCAAAAAACATGTGCGAACCATGTAAGTCTTCAAAGATAGCAATGCAGCAGAACTTTTGCCGTGTATGTCCCCAGTGGTCACAACAAATCATGACGCGAAACTTATGAAATATATAAACCAACATTTACAGCAACCCATTTTTTGTGTAACATGAATAATACATTTACAAATTGATGCTCAGATTTGTCTCCCATGTGTATGCGACTAAACACAAACAAGATTGCAAGTTTGAAACAGTGACTCCAACATCAACAACACCAAATTAGTGTTTTGCTGATTTCCCTAAACTCTGGCCAGGTGGGTACCATTAGCCGAGGCGTGTTACCCTTTACAACATCATCACACACTTGACAAGCCATAGAGCTGACAAGCGCCAGCGGGCCATGCTGTAGGAGGATATCATTGATCACCGACGAGCTCATGTCCTTGGCCATGGCAGGCACGAGTGGGGAGCAAAAACAAATTGGAGGAGAGAAGAAGCACGAGCCGACATATATTTAAATATTTAGGGTAGGTGAAAATGCATCCCTAAAAAGAAATGTATATTCCCAACCTCCATATTCAGTGCCAACGGTTTTCCCTTAAATTACGATGCCATCGAGCCATGCATCGCATACGGTTATACATAAATGTCTTTCCCATATATGTCAAATGGTTCCTTACAACCGTCCATTCACGACGAATATCTGGTCGCGTGCCGCCTGGCCAGTCAGGCTTCATTTTCACACACAATTTTTTTATGGTGGGTCTATCATGACCGTGTTTCCATTGCGGGTATCCTTACTATCGTTCTATACTAGTGATTGATGCTGATCAACCTCATACCAAAGGCTAAATGTTGAGTGTGACACTTGGAATATACGTATGCCGAGTGTTTTCCGTTTGCCAAGTACCCTTATTAGACACTCGACAAAGAACCCGAATCTGATAGTGGCATGAGCATGACGAACGGCGCCTGGCCTGCATGATCTTCCGGGGCAATGTCATCACATAATCGAAACGCCATCGTCAATATATAGCTTGGCGCTACCTAGCTATTCCAGCTTCTTTGTCGCGTAGAAAGACAGGGCGTCAACCACTGCCTTCCGACCCTATTATGTGGTAGTGTTATAATTTGGGCCAATATGTGGTAGCCTAAATAAGCAATTTCAGAAAATCTCAAAAGATCCATGTGTTGGTAAGAGTTGTGAATGCTAAGTTAGTCCCAAAAGAGAAGTTGCACCAACTTATATAAGGTTGAGTGCTCTACCACTTGATAAGTGAGTGAGAATAGGAGGGCTCTCGCGTACTCCTCTTCGTACGCTCGCTCGTCCTGTCACGACACATTTGCATTCGCGTTTCATGAATCGAGACTTGAGCCGAGTTGACTTATGCCTTTATTTTAGCTGTTCGGAAATCTGAGTCGTTGGACGCGTCACAGCTAAACCAGTTCGATTCACTACCAGATCGTGAGCTTATGCAACCGACTCGAATGTGTGTGACGTGAACTCACAACCCACATTGTACCCGTCAGGTTTTTCTCGAGCCGCACTACATAAAGGCTTGCATTGTGTACGCACCAACATACACAAAACCAATCTTGGTTTTGCCAAATTTTGCGACGGAAAAAATTCGTTGGCTTCAAATTCTCAATCGAATCATGAAAAAGATTCAACAAAAGACTTAAACAAATCCACTATTGGTTTTACGTCATGCAATACTGAGATAAGAAAAAAAATGAAGAATGGTTTAATAGGTTAAATTTAAAAAATTAATCAGGTAACTTTGTTACCTAGTCATTACCTAAATACGGATATTTATTAAAAACAAAAAGGTTGCATTTTTTGCTTTCTATTAATTTATTTGATATTTCTTTAAAACAAAGATGAAGCAGCTCTCTTTCGTAACTGATTAATGGAATTCCAATCAAAATACAAAAAATACTAAGTCTCCTAAACAAGACATTATAAAACTTAGGTAATTATAGTCATTAGGATCTTGCACCGTCACCGTAGTCTACTCCATCCCGAGCGTCGGTGTGCACCGCGAGCGGGACAGTAGGCTCCGGAACCACTCGCTTTGTGATCTTGTATGGTAGAGAGCGAATTAGATTTTTGGTAAGCGTCTCGCGCGACTGCTCACCATTTTCACCATGGGCCGTCTACCCTCCAAGTCAGGCGGTGCTGCTTACCGCCGTCTCCAACACCGCCTGCTGCGACCGGTTTTCACCAGCATTCTCGTCAGCAACATTCGTTGCATCAGACTCTTGAAGTTAACTTATTTTGACGACTTTCAATCTCCACGACTCATGTTTGCAGTGGTCGTTCTGGGAATTGATCCGTGTGTAGGGGATGGAATGGAAATTTAGCTCACGACTCAACTCGAACTTGTCGATTAAAGGGTCAAGCTGATTTTTAATTTGAGCATGTTAATAGACTGAGTTTAACGAGAGCTTGTTAGGCTCATTAACCAAAGGAAGAGGAGACAATTACGAATGTTGTTGTCATTTGTGGAGTGGAAACTGTATCCCTTTATTGGACATTGTTTATGTATTGTGATTTGCATAGTAAAATATGTGTTCCTAAATATATTTTTATGGATCATTGTATATATAACACATTCTATTTTATTGCTCATTCTTATAGCCAGCTAACTCGCGAGTTCCAAGAGTCCAGCCGAGTTTAACTCAGCTCAGTATGTTAACAGGATGAGCAACGAGTTCGGCTTGAAAGCCTCGAGCTAGGCTAGAATTCCAACCCTATTCGATGAGTGGTGATGTGCACATATGTCCAGCGTCCAGCGCCATCGTCAACCTTGCAACTTCAGCTTCTTTGTCGCCAAAATGACAGGGCGTCAACCACTCCCCTCCGATCCGGTTCATCAAATTGCACCTGGGAAAGATAGAATGGGGGCACACCACTAGCACTGACAACAGGTTATTTGATTAGGGATAACCCCATCCGGTCTCCCCCCTTTCAAATCCAGCTTTAAAGTGAAAAATAAAATTTAAAAAATACTGCCGCTTGCTTAAACTGGTCCAGCTACAAGCCTACAACCACAAGTGAAAAAAGGAGCAGCACCAGATTTGTTATCCTTTTCACCTTTTGCCAAGGGGATATCTTCCGGTTCCATCGGCTCCTGCTAGTCGCTTCTTCTGGATCAGAGCGAACATCCAGTTGGAGGAGACGCGCGCCATGATGGATGAGCTTGACATGAAGACTTCGCATATGCATGCGTGAGAACTAATCTAGTCTCGGTTAAAATATTAGCAGTGGTGCCACTATCAATTGTTCACTCCAAATAGCATGGCTTGTATAGTTGCTTCTTCTGGATCAGAGCGAATGTCTAGTTGGAGACGGCAAGATGACATGAAGGAACTTCGGGAGTGCATATGCGTGAGAACTAATCAACTCTCAGTTAAATAATTGCCTAGTTCTAGATGTGGTAATGCCACTGTTGTTTACGATAACTCCAACAGCTAATCGAGCACAAATAGCATTGCTCATTTTTAGTGCGTTATTAAGAGAAGCTAGCCAGCTCAAGACGTTCCCTAATTAACGCCTTTCGGAAAGATCCACCGGAGATGGCTGAAAACTAAAGTGCGTATTCTGAACTAAGAAGCTCTGATGGTGTTGCTTAGAGACGCAACATTTGGAAAGCACTACACATTAGATATATACACACCGTTGCAAAAACTAGTTCAAAAGTACGGATTACTCTATGGAAACGCGACCGAGACAGGGACAAACAGACAGATCGTCTTCAGACAAATTTACTCTATGTGCGAGCGTCAGTGCTTTTAAACTACAGATCGAGATTCCATTAATTAGTTTTGCACCACTGAACCACCACCACATACGGATTCTCCTCCGGTTACAATACTAAATATACAACTCAAGTAGAGATAACTAATGTACAGCCTACAACTCACTTCTCCTTTGAGACTTGAACAGAAATTTTAAGCTAGAAAAGTGGCCGGCGAGGTGACCGGACCCCACTCCGGCAGGCTTGCAAGGAAATCTTCCCATAGTGCCATGGAAAAGCTAGCCTCTTCTTTCCGGCCGGCGTCCTCCACCAACGACGGCGCACCTCGCCGGGGCCGCTTAGCCACATTGGTCTCTTGGCCCTATTCAACCGGACGGACCAGCTTAACTTCTTGCGGTCAAGGCAGCAGTAAGTGGCGTGAGTGGCTTACAGGTGGTGCCTGGTTGTCAGTCTTCGTGGTTGACGAATCACACGGGGGAGTCGTCTTCGCCTCCGTTGACGGCATTCACCGGTTTGTCGGCGCCGGCGGTGAGGAGGAGTGTCCGACAGAGAGGGCAGCTGGGCTGGGAGCGGAGCCAGGCGTCGACGCAGTCCGGGTGGAAGCAGTGGCCGCACGGAGGCAGCGCCTTCACCTTGTCCCCGGCCACCAGCGCGCTGATGCAGATGGAGCACTCCACCTCCCGCTCGCCGTCCTCGCCGCCACCGCCGCCATTATTCCTGGCGGCGGAAGGAGGCGGGCTGTAGAGCGTGACGGGCAGCCCGTTGATGGCGTCGGCGTCGAGGCCGGGGAGCACCGGCGACGCCGTTACCGCCGACGAGGAGGCCTCGCGGTCGGCGTCGCGGCCGCGGCGGCGGCACCACCAGCGGAGGTAGAGGAGGACGGCGACGGAGGCGACGAGGACGGCGGGCACCCCTAGGAGCAGCGGCAAGGCGGCGCGGCCCTGCAGCGCGAAGTTGCTGTCGTCGACGTCGCCGTACCGCACCTTCATCACCTGGTTCGTCGTCCCCGCGGCCATGGATTGGCTAGTATACGTATACCCTCTCCCCGCCGGCCGTTTCCGCTTCCTCCTCGGTCAGCACGCACGCAACGGAAGCGGCAAGCCTCGCGGGAGCTTGGACTTGGACTCAGCTTAGGTAGCCGTAGCCCACGCTCGATATGTACGCCATGTGCGGACTTGTGGACGTGTGTTCGTCAAAGGCAGCGCATGGGAGACTGGCCGGGGTTGCCGGCTTGAGGGTAGAGGCGATCGACGGAGCAAGCCACGAAATTTCCGTGCAAGTGGCGGCGTGGTTTGGGCTGGCGAGCGAGCGACCGCGCGATGCTCGAGCCGAGAGCGAGGTGCGAGATGGGCGTGGTTTTGAAAATTCAAAGTCCTCGGCCGTCCCTTTTAAGGGTGGCGAATGGCTACAGTGGGGCGCGAACTGCTGGGCAACTGGGGCCGGGCGCGCGCGACGGCAACGGCATCGACGGATCGACCGCTTGGTCTCTGCGAGTAGTAGCTGGGGCCTGGGAAGATTCTGCCGTCGTTTATATATATTTTTACGGAAGGTAGCAGGCGCTGCTTTCATTAGATATAGAGGGCCGGGACAAATGCTGGTAAAGTGTGCGGTACAAATTACAATAAAAAGAATGAATGAATGAATGAATGAAAGAACTAAGCGGCCATGACCAGGGCTAATAAAATTAAGCTCCTGCCGGCCACACCGTGATGAGAAGCCCAGCCGCACGCCATTGGGAGAGCTCTTGCATGATTGTATCCGTGAGGTCGGAGCTTGAGACAGGTTTGTTGTTGAAGATCCTGTCATTGCGCACTTTCCAAAGTTCCACCAAGTTAAAAGAGCCAATGACCTCCATCTCTTGATGATCAAAGCAGGCACTGATGCAGTCATTGCAGACCAGCAAGCGGTGAGGCTATCTGAAGTGGGGGCAGGCTTTAGTATTGCAGGTAACCTAGCCTTCGCTAGAACCTCTTTCCAGCAATCTTGAGCATACCGGCAACTGACATGAAGATGAACAGCAGTTTCTGGACATGCATTGCAGAAAGGGCAAAGGGATTGTGAGGCCAGCCACGCTTAGCTAAATTATCTACGGTTAGACATTTGTTGTGGAAAAGTAGCCAAGTGTGGACTTTGCATTTTGGGATTGCTTTGCCCTCCATATTTCGGCGAAGACTGGAGCATCAATTCGGCAAGCATGATGGCGGAGTAAGCAGATTTAGTAGTGTATGACCCATTTGCAGTCAGATTCCAAGTAATTGAGTCTTGTTCCTCATCAAAAATAGGCAAGGGTTCAGCATTGAGAAGAGCCCAGAGTAGAAGATATTCTGACAGAACAACTAGGGTCGGGTTGGGTTTGATTAAGGTGATCCAGCACTTGTTGGTCAAAACTTCCCGAACGCAGATGTTTCTTCTTCTGGAGTGTTTGTATAGAGCTGGAAACCTCTGATTTAGTGGCCAGCTTTTGAGCCAATGACTATGCCAGAACTTTGTTGTTCTCCCATCATGAAGGTGAATAGTGGTGGATGCTCTGAAAAGTCTTTCACTGCATTATCAATGGGGATTGGCAGACCTAACCATGGTTTAGATGCAATTGTTTCTTGCTGCCATAGCCACCTAGTGCGTAGCGCAATGTTTTGCAGATGTAAGTCAGGGATGCCAAGCCCTCCCAACTGCTTTGGCAGACAACAAACCTTCCAATTGACAAGGCATTTACTCCCTGCAACTTTGGAATCTGCAGCTGATGACGTGAAACACACGTTCGTTGGGAGACCCCAAGAGGAAGGTATGATGTAGTCAGCAGCAAGTTTTCCCTCAGAAAGAAACCAAGGTTATCGAACCAGTAGGAGCAGCAACTCTTCAGAAGGTTGTCAACGGCGCCAGAAAAATAGTGTGCAGGGAGTCTGGACTGTTGACGTGGAATCTGCACACAACACAATCAAACTACTTTGCCCCAACGAAACAGTGAGGTTGTCAATCTCACTGGCTTGCTGAAAACAAAGGATTAAACGTATGGTGTGGAAAATGAGTATTAAATTGCAGAGAATGAAAAAGGAACAGTTTGCAGTTTGTGGTTGTTTAATCAGTGTAAAAGAATGGACCGGGGTCCACAGTTCACTAGTGGTGTCTCTCCATAAAAGATAACTAACATGTTGGGTGAACAAATTACAGCTGGGCAATTGACGAATAGTGAGCGCATGACAATGCATATACATGACATGTTGACTACTATGATATTTAATTGGGCATTACGACATAATACATAGATCGTTATCCAACAGCATCTATGACTAATAATCCACCGCCGGGTTGTCATCCGAGTCCCCGTTGGTATTAAGTTGCAAGCAACGGATAATTGCATTAAGTAAAGTGCGTAATGTAAACAAACACATATGCCCGTGGACATAGCATCGTTAGGTTATCCCTAGTGGCAACAGCACATCCACAACCTTAGAACTTTCTGTCACTGTCCCAGGTTAAACGGAGACATGAACCCACTATCTAGCATAAATACTCTCTCTTGGAGTTACAAGCATCTACTTGGCCAAAGCATCTACGAGTAACGGAAAGCATGCAAGATCTTAAATAACATATAAGATAGATTGATAATCAACTTGACATAATATTCAATATTCATCGGATCCCAGCAAACACAACATGTAGCATTACAATAATATGATCTTGATCATGTAGGGCAGCTCACAAGATCTAAACATGATGGCACAAAGTGGAGAGACAACCATCTAGCTACTGCTATGGACCCGTAGTCCAAGGATGAACTACTCACGCATCACTCCGGAGGCAGGCATGGCGATGTAGAAGCCTCCGGTGACGATTCCCCTCTCCGGCAGGGTGCCGGGAAGAGGTTCTGAACCCTCCCGAGCTAGGGTTGACGACGGCGGCGTCTCTGGAACTTTTCGTGGATATTTGCTCAGGTACTTAGGGTTTTCGCGTCGGGGGGAATAAGTAGGCGAAAGGGCGGCGGCTGCGGACCCCCGAGGGGCCCACACCACCCAGGGCGCCCTGGCGTGTGGGGCCCTGGTGGCCCTCCTCTGCTGCTCCTTCGCTCCGTCAGGTGTTCTGGAAAAATAGGACCCCGTGTAGTTTCGTCCAATTCCGAGAATATTTCCAGACTAGCTTTTCTGGAATACAAAAACAGCAGAAAACAGGAACTGGCACTTCGGCATCTTGTTAATAGGTTAGTCCCAAAAAATGTATAAAAGTGATATAAAGTAGATGCAAAACATGTAGCAATTGGTATAAAACAAGCATGGAACATCAAAAATTATAGATACGTTTGAGACGTATCAGCATCCCCAAGCTTAGTTCCTACTCGTCCTCGAGTAGGTAAACGATAAAAACAAATAATTTTTGAGGTGACATGCTACTATCATAATCTTGATCATATAATATTGCAAGGCACATGTAAATGAATGAAGTGATCCAAGTCAATGGTCTATAATTTGCTACCAAATAGATAATGAGTAAACAATGAATCACACAAGCTAAACGTTTTCATGAATAGTACTTTCGAGACAAGCATCAAACAGTTTTGCATAAGTGTTAACTCATAAAGCAATAGTTTCTAATAAAAGGTATTTAATCAACACAAAGGAAGAATTTAGTTTCAGCATTTGCTTCAACTTTCAACATATTTATCTCATGGATATTGTCAACACAAAGTAGTATAACAAGTCCAATACATTGCATATAACGCATGTTGTAACAAAGTTGACACTAGTGTTTGCTTGTGGAAGACAGAAAGAATAGGAAAACTGACTCAACATAAAAGTAAAAGAAAGGCCCTTCGCAGAGGGAAGCAGGGATTAAATCATGTGCTAGAGCTTTTAGGTTTTTGAAAGCATATAGAGATTGCATAAAATATTTGATACTCCTCCCAACCTTGCTAACACAAGCCATGGCTAACCGAATCCTCGGGTGCCTTCCATCAATCACATACCATGGAGGAGTATCTATTTTTGAGAGGTGTTTGTTAATTGTCAACGAATGGTAGCGGGTGAGAACAGTATTCTACCTGTCGAACGGACTTTTAAGAGCGGCTCCCATGAAGGACGTTATTTCTACCAGCAAGGCAGATCATCCCTCTTTCTCTTTGGTTTACACACATTCAGGTATTTCACTGTTTGTCATTGCTTACTGATGAATCAGGGCAAAAGTGTGAAGAGAATTAATTGGTTAAAGTTGTAATTAATTGGGACTGGGCACCCCGTTGCCAGCTCTTTTTGCAAGTTATTGGATAAGCGGATGTATATGCCACTAGTCCAGGTGTAAAAGTCCACTCGACAAATAGAATAAAGAATAACCACACTAATTCCTCATGAGCTAGTAAACATTGACACAAAAAGGGAATAATAACATTTTGAATAATTTAAAGGTAGCACATGAAAAATTTACTTGGAGTGGCAAGGAAATACCACATATAGGTAGTTATGGTGGACACAAATGGCATGGATTTTGGCTCAAGGATTTGGATGCACGAGAAGCATTCCCTCTCAGTACAGAGTTTAGGCTAGCAAGGTTATGTAAGCAAACAAGAATATCAACCCGTACACCAAGTTTTATATGACAAACATATTGCAAACGTTATAAGACTTCATACCGTCTTCCTTGTTAACCAAACCCTGTTATTAGAAAATATCTAGACCTTAGAGGTACCACCGATGCAAACCAAATTTTCAACAAGCTTTACGGTAGTTCTTCACTAATAGGCTTAACTCATGTGATGCACAATTTAATCATGATCTACTTGTTAACTCAAAACAATTGACAAGCATCAAGTTATCCATTTTAGTGATCTACAAGATTAAGCAAGTTTTTCCTTATACCAATTACCACATGCAACATTTTCTGAACCAACCAAACACCAATCAATTTATTTCATCAACTCTCCAAACAAATATAAGTGAAGCAAGAGAGTACTTTCTACAAAAGAAAGCTAATAGCTCTGACAAGAGATACATGAAAACAAGAGCTAAAAGCTGAACAGCGCTAGATATGAATACTCAACAAATATAAGTGAAGAATAGGAGTATTCTCATGAAAAAGCGGAGCGTGTCTCTCTCCCAATCAAGAATGCTAGGGTCCAGTCAAGCTTTATTGAAAATAAAATGCAATACTGAAAATAAAAAGCACACAGACGCTCCAAGAAAAGCACATATGATGTGAAAGAATTAAAATATAGTTTCACTAGAGATGACCTGATAATTTTGACGATGAAGAAGGGGATGCCTTGGGCATCCCCAAGCTTAGACGCTTGAGTCTTCTTGAAATATGCTGGGGAGATCCATGGGAGCCTCCCCAAGCTTAAGCTCTTCACTCTTCTTGATCCTATTATATCATCCTTCTCTCTTGACCCTTGAAAACTTCCGTCACACCAAACTCAAAGTAGATCTCATTAGAGGGTTAGTGCATAATCAAAAATTCACATGTTCTGTAAAGACGCAATATGATTTGTTACTTTAAACATTAGCTACAGCCACTGATGTTATGTGAAGCTCTTCCACCCAAAAAAGAATTTCACTCAACACTAGTAAAAGAGAGAATGCGAAAAATAAAAAGGCATAATCTGTCTAAAACAGAACAGTCCGCAAAGACGAATTTTTTCGAGGCACTTACGACGCTCAGATCGAGAAACTCTGAACTAATGAAAGTTTCAGACATTCATAAAGATTACGCACAAAAATTTCAGATTTTTAACAATCTGGTGATTTTAGGAATTTCGTACAGTGAACAGCAAAAATCTGTTTCTGCGCAGCAATCAAAATTAAGCATCATCTTATCATTAGAGGCTACTCTTGGCACAACAATGCGAGAAAATAAAGATACAAAGGAGTTGCTACAGAAGTAAACAAACTCCTTGACTCAATAAAAGAAAAATTGCAGAAAAATAAAATGGGTTGCCTCCCATAAGCGCTTTTCTTTAACGCCTTTTAGCTAGGCACAAAGCATGCATCAAGTATTACCAAGTGAAGAAGCATCAACATTGAGGTCGGAAGTTTTCTCAACAATGCAATTTATCTTGTCTATGTAAGTTTCGGAATTCCCTTTCTCAATACCTCTAGGCTCATCATTTTCATCAAATGGGTTCTCAGGAACAATCCAATCAAAATTCTTTTCTAGTGCCTCCTGCATTCCTATAAGCTTAAAAGGTATAGGTATTTTAACTTCCCCCTCACCATTAGTTTCCTTAGTGTACTTGAGCCTCTCTTTTTCAAGTTTTTCAAGTGTATTAACAACGTCAATACAATAACCAAGCATCTTGTATTTAATAAAAACTTTTCTAGCTTCCCTAGCAACATCACCAAATTCTTTAAGTAGGGTTTCTAAAACAAAATCTTTCTTTTCACCATCTTCAGTATCATGGAGTTTTAGAAACATGTGCTGCATTATGGGACTAAGGTTGACAAATCGAGCTTCCAACATGTGAACTAGAGAAGCTGTAGCAATTTCATAATTTGGAGCAAGTTCTACCAAGGATCTATCTTCAAAATCTTTAACCATACTAACATGATTCAAGAATTCCTCAATGTTATCTCTTCCAATGATAGACCCACTACCCACAGATATTTCTTTTAAAGTGTACTTAGGGAGAAGCATGATGAAATAATAAAAACCAAACAAAAATAAACTAGATGCAAGTAACTAATTTTTTTGTGTTTTTGATAATTGAAAGCAAACAAGATAAAATAAAATAAACTAAGCAAGACAAAAACAAAGTAAAGAGATTGGAAGCGTGAAACTCCCCTTGCAGAAGACTGCTGTCTCCCCGGCAACGGCGCCAGAAAAATAGGCGTGAAGGGGAGATAGGAGTCTGCTGAAGAAGTGCTTCACTCCCCGGCAACGGCGCCAGAAAAATAGCTTGATGACGTGAAACACACGTTCGTTGGGAGACCCCAAGAGGAAGGTATGATGTAGTCAGCAGCAAGTTTTCCCTCAGAAAGAAACCAAGGTTATCGAACCAGTAGGAGCAGCAACTCTTCAGAAGGTTGTCAACGGCGCCAGAAAAATAGTGTGAGGGAGTCTGGACTGTTGACGTGGAATCTGCACACAACACAATCAAACTACTTTGCCCCAACGAAACAGTGAGGTTGTCAATCTCACTGGCTTGCTGAAAACAAAGGATTAAACGTATGGTGTGGAAAATGAGTATTAAATTGCAGAGAATGAAAAAGGAACAGTTTGCAGTTTGTGGTTGTTTAATCAGTGTAAAAGAATGGACCGGGGTCCACAGTTCACTAGTGGTGTCTCTCCATAAAAGATAACTAACATGTTGGGTGAACAAATTACAGCTGGGCAATTGACGAATAGTGAGCGCATGACAATGCATATACATGACATGTTGACTACTATGATATTTAATTGGGCATTACGACATAATACATAGATCGTTATCCAACAGCATCTATGACTAATAATCCACCGCCGGGTTGTCATCCGAGTCCCCATTGGTATTAAGTTGCAAGCAACGGATAATTGCATTAAGTAAAGTGCGTAATGTAAACAAACACATATGTCCGTGGACATAGCATCGTTAGGTTATCCCTAGTGGCAACAGCACATCCACAACCTTAGAACTTTCTGTCACTGTCCCAGGTTAAACGGAGACATGAACCCACTATCTAGCATAAATACTCTCTCTTGGAGTTACAAGCATCTACTTGGCCAAAGCATCTACGAGTAACGGAAAGCATGCAAGATCTTAAATAACATATAAGATAGATTGATAATCAACTTGACATAATATTCAATATTCATCGGATCCCAGCAAACACAACATGTAGCATTACAATAATATGATCTTGATCATGTAGGGCAGCTCACAAGATCTAAACATGATGGCACAAAGTGGAGAGACAACCATCTAGCTACTGCTATGGACCCGTAGTCCAAGGATGAACTACTCACGCATCACTCCGGAGGCAGGCATGGCGATGTAGAAGCCTCCGGTGACGATTCCCCTCTCCGGCAGGGTGCCGGGAAGAGGTTCTGAACCCTCCCGAGCTAGGGTTGACGACGGCGGCGTCTCTGGAACTTTTCGTGGATATTTGCTCAGGTACTTAGGGTTTTCGCGTCGGGGGGAATAAGTAGGCGAAAGGGCGGCGGTGCGGACCCCCGAGGGGCCCACACCACCCAGGGCGCGGCAGAGGGGGGCCGCGCCCTGGCGTGTGGGGCCCTGGTGGCCCTCCTCTGCTGCTTCTTCGCTCCGTCAGGTGTGTTCTGGAAAAATAGGGACCCCGTGTAGTTTCGTCCAATTCCGAGAATATTTCCAGACTAGCTTTTCTGGAATACAAAAACAGCAGAAAACAGGAACTGGCACTTCGGCATCTTGTTAATAGGTTAGTCCCAAAAATGTATAAAAGTGATATAAAGTAGATGCAAAACATGTAGCAATTGGTATAAAACAAGTATGGAACATCAAAAATTATAGATACGTTTGAGACGTATCAGCAGCCCAGAGGAAAGCCCTTCTCAATTGGTCAATTTGTTTAATAAGCCATTTCGGGTGAATGAGAGCAATCAACTGGTAAGCAGGCAGGGCAGACAGCACAGCATTAACAAGAGTTAGGCGCCCGGCAAGAGATATCCATTTAGCTTTCCAATAAGCAAGTTTCTTCATAAATTTATCTAGTACCGATTGCATGTCATTGCGCTTCAGCCTAGAGTCAGACAGAGGAAGGCCTAGGTATGTGCAAGGAAAATTTGTCACTTGACAACCAGTTGAAGCAACAACAAATTGAAGATCCAGGTTTTGACAAGCAATAGGAAGAATCTTGCTTTTTTGTAGGTTTGTCATTAAACAGTGGCATCTCCAAAGACCTTTAGAATTGTAACTGTGACAGCAATGTCATGAGGTGTAGGTTGTAGGAAAATTGCGACGTCATCAGCATAGATAGAGGCTCTAAATCTGGGTAGTTGACGACCAATAGTAGTTAGCAGCCCATCTGACTGTGCCTTCTCGAACAATCTACCCAGGCAGTCCATGACAAGAACGAAGAGCAGTGGGGATAAAGGATCTCCTTGCCGTAGCCCGCGCCGGTGGAGAATATCATCAGAGAGCTGTCCATTGATCAGAATCTTAGTGGAACTTGTGGCTAGCAACATGGAAATCCAGGCCACCCACTTAGGGCTAAACCCTCTATGTGTCAACAGTTTGGACATGAAAATCCAAGAGACAGAATCAAAAGCTTTAGAAATGTCCAGTTTCATCATCAAGGCTGGTGTTTTCTTCTGTTTCAGGGTTCTGATCAACAAAGTTATCATGAATGGATCTGCCACGGATGAAGGCATTTTGGCAGGGAGAAATCAGCTCTGGCATTAGTGGTTGCAGCCTAGTTGCAAGAATCTTCGTGAACAGTTTTCCAAAGCTGTGAATCAAGCTTATGGGTCTGTAATCCGAGGGAGCAGCATCAGGCGATTTGGGCAGCAATATCATTAGGGCATTGTTGAGTAAGTGGAAACCTTGATTCCCAGCTAATTCCAGTGTTCTAATAGCATGCATCACATCAGGTTTGATGATGTCCCAAGCCAGCCGGTAGAACAAACCAGTGAAACCATCCGACCCCGGGGCTTTCTCAGGGTGCAAGTCAAGAATTGCAGCTTTAACTTCCTCTTCAGAGATAGGAATTGCAGCTTTAACAGCTTTAACCATCCGACCGTCGTTTATATAGACTTGTTCGTTCTCTTGGCCGCCGGATTCCGATCACAGTGTCACGATCCACGGAGAACGTACGACTTCTAGTTCTAGCTGGCACGGGGCGCGCGCGTGCGTGCATTCACACGGGGAACGGTTTGAGTTTTGACATGCTCTGCACCTACATTTGACTCAACAGTCAAAGACTTTGCTAGTGTCCTACTACTCAAGAAGACGACACGGCGGCGGCTCCTTAAAGATGGAATAAGGTTCTCCCCGCCTAGCCCCCGTTCCGGCGATGCCTCTAGTGTTGACGGAGGGCGTGTGGAGATGTGTTTCCGGCCGATCTCACGGGATTCAGTCGGTGGATGTCTTTGGTGGACGACTTCCCGACTGTCTACTACAATAAGGTTGGCTCGACTCCACTGATGGAGAGGCGATGACAGCGGCGCCTTCGGCTCGCTCCAATGATTGTAGTCGTCGCTAGTTGGTCTACAGATTTGGATGTAATTTTTGTTACTTCTTTTCTGTACTACCTTGACAGGTGATTAATTGATTGGAAGGTTTTTCGCAAAAAAAGGACTTTGCTAGTACGAAAATTCCTACGGATATCAATATAAGCGTGTACAGATAAGTACTACACATTTCTGGCAATTTAAGTTCCCACGATGGAACCGATCAACGCGGATCACTACCCCGAGTTTCCGATTAACCAAAGCTGTACACACTCCGATCATAAAGAGCACCGGACACGGCAAACTTTACCACGGAGAGCACGTAAACTGCCCACTTCGGCCCCACTCCCTTCTCAGCACACTACACACGGAAAATAAATTAAGGTGCCACGTTACGTGCAATACACCCTTTGAGCATTTGCAATCGAGCCAACTACTTATAGGTCTATATATACTTGCACGCTCCCTTTGAGCTCGAGATAAGCCTAGGATAAAAAAAAAAAAGAGCACCCTTACAGTTACATGGAACCCCGCCGGTCGGTGGACTTGACTACTCTCTCCGTTCCAAATTATTTGACTTCCATATATTCACATATGGATGTATGTACACACTAAAAGATGTCTACAGACAAATGAAAGTCATCTATTTTAAAACGGAGGAAGTAGTAGTGTAGTGCTTGATCATGTAGTATAGCATTAGCCATGTATATCAACATCTTTTTCCAATCCGATCACTTGCCTGCTAATAAATTATCAACGCACAACAGAGACAGGTTCGGACGTCACAGCGATTTCTGGAGCTAGTTAGCTAGCTGAAAAGTAAAGGGAAGGATCAAAAGCCAAAAACCGTGTGCCCTAATCTCTCTCGAACCATCATCATCATGCTGAAAATATCCTGGGGATCCATGAAGAAGAAACGCTAGTGTAATTAAGTAGTTGTGTTATCTCTGCAAGCGTTTCGTGCTCTCTCTCGTCAGCTGGCTAGCTTTTCTCGGACGATCACCGAAGTGCCAGTGCATTGCTGAACTGCTCATCGATCAAGCGATCGACCTAAAACACAGTTCTCGACGTTTAGCTAAAGGGCCAGCGGTCGACCGTAGTGAGAGGGAAAGGAGCAAAGGGGATTGCCTGCCCTGCCGATCAAGGTTAGCTGAATGCATCTGGGCGGAGTGCGGCCTAGCTGTGGGAGCGAAAGCAAAAGCGCCATGTCTTAGCCAGCATCGCACTATCGGCCAGGGTCCTTTACGCACAGCCTAATCGGTCTACTTGCTCTGTTCGTGCGTGCAACTGCAGCGGCGGCGCAAGTAGCATCTAGCTAAAGTGTATATCCTCCGCTCCAGTTCTCCTCCACTAGCAAACCTGCTCTGAACCTGTGCCTTGCAGGTTGTTCTAATTGAATTGGAAAAGCTGAAAGTGTGTTTTGCCTTTGTACCATGACTGTAGCTCATGTTGATTCCTGTTGTACCTCCTTATTACAGTGCTTATTTTGAGTTATCCAAGAGACCCTTTGGGCCCTCACTTTTATTGTTCGTCCGAACGAAAGAAACTTAGTCAAGCTAAAGTAACCATGACACTAATTGTTCTACTGGCTTAGTTCTTATGCCCTTACCTGGCGTGTACATGTATGTTTTTAGTTCAGGTGATGAAAAGTGAGCATTCCTTAGAATTTTTCAGTTTGTATCAACCCTGACTGAATCATTTATTTATTTATGAGAATGTTTGCCGCTGCTAATAAGTTTGTAGTTGGTGTAGCAAGGGAATTTCCTAGCTCATTAGTTACTGTTCTCAGTAGAGTATGGTTGAAGCAAAATTCATGCAATTGATTGCTTCTACTTCATGTGTTTTTGTGGACGCTGGTCAAACTTAGACCTCTTATTTCCTACTGCTGTGATTGTCATGGTATAGAATTAAAATTCTGATATGGACCTATTGGAACATTACTTTCAGTGGAACATTACTTTCGGAACATGTCTTTCAGTGGAACATTTGCTATAGCCTGAAGGTGAGACTTTTGAAGCCTGGGTGTGTGCGGAGGGGATCGGCTCGGACATGCAAGAGAGCATCATGGCGGCCGTATATTAGTGATCAATAGGCTACATGTTACCAATAGGTGGTTTGATCCCCTCCTCAAGCTTGTGCCCGTATATTAGTGATAGAGAATCACATAGACTAAGTGCTAATATCTAAGGTGGGTTATATTTATGATCCTCGATGGTTTATACTCTGATCATGTAGTCTCCTCGAATGGAGCGCTGTTTTTTTTCCGTTGTGTTCAATATCTTCTGTATATTTGAGATTTCAGTGTATACCTATGATATTTGAATAATGTATGAGTGTGTGTTTTGGATTCAATACATTGCTATGGAAAAATAGTTATAATATTTTGTGTTAAGAATCGGTAGGGTTGCTTCTGCATCTCAGATAGCAAAAAAGTACTGTATTATGCTTACCTTAGAATTATTGAATATTTGATTTAGGGCCATTGTATGTCTCCTATTTTTCCCTAGCTTTCATTTAAAAAAAAGAAGACTGTCAGTAATTTAGCCCATTTGCTGATTAATAATTCAAAACATGTCGCATCAATGTATTGTCTATCTTCATCAGTATTTTCTTAAGTGCATGTTGTTGAACTAAGCAGCAATCTATTTACAAACATGATGTGTTTAACTAAGATTGTACAAAATATTCAGTTATAGTTTCAACAAATGAACACGAAACTTGGAATCATTTGGATTGCGGCAGATACTTCTACGTTTCTATTGCAGCGATAATCAAAGTTCTTCTTATGCCAATAAATTTTCTATAACTTGGACATTTTCCCCAATCCTGTGTTGACTGAGTTTTGGTTCGCATAAAGTCTTGGTGCGCCAGAGATGAGGACCTTGGTGTGATGCAACAGGCGTGAGCATAGCGATGAAGAACACATGCTTAGCTTGGGGAGTGACTGCAGGTGTCAAGACGCCATGGTGAGGTTCTCCCACTCCCTATCTGATTATGAAATATGCCTACACCTGAATTGGGCATCATAGATTGCACCATCTTAACATTTTTCCTTCTGGAACTTGTCCATTTGAGCTTTCATTATCACATTGTTCTGCATTTTGACCAGGTAATGTGATCTGAATGTTCTAGGGAAGTACACAGTTTTTTGGGAGGATACAGATGAATGGAAGTTGTAAAGAGTGTTCACGTTTTCAGACTGAAGAGCAGGAGGCCGTGGATGAGTCAGATTCAACAAGAATAGATAGATGACAAGAGCTCACTCTGCTCGCATGGAGGTAAATGAAAAAAAAAGATTGTACTGTTTTCAAGGTCCAATAAGTGATCGTTCATGCATTTTCCTTTGTATGTTATTCCATTTATTACATTTGTCAAATTTCCATGATTTTGTATCGCTGTCAACGCAAAACCTTGCTTTTCCTATAAAACTCAAGGATTTCGTTTTTTTCCCCATGTTATCTGCATAAAAATACTTAGTGGACTATTCCCTGTTATTTGTAGGTCCAAACTGAAAAATAATAGCCTATTTTATTTCCATGAAAAACTAAATGATGGAAGTGTGAAAATATATTTAGGCTACAAGAACATGATGAGGGAGCTACATATCTAACTTTCGAGACAATTTCTGTGTTGGCTTTTGACTACGACAATTGCTTGATATAACTCCTGGCCATGCATCCAGTTGTTCGTGCAACAACGTCTCAACTTTATTTACATAATAACACTAATGATATCATGTAGGTTATGCATATACTGCAAACTATTTGTCTATGTGTTAGCATCATGTAAACTAATATTTCATGTTATTTCTCCAGTCTTCACTTTGGCCATATCGTCTCATTTTCGGTTTTTACATCTATATGTAAATGGCATTATCGACACAAGCAATGAACCTCCATAAATGGGTGTATATTTTTGTTCATATGACAGGTTGTGACGACGCGGTGGGCAACCCGGCTCTAGGTCGTTTTCCATGATTTTAGCGATTTAAAATTCCCTGATTTTAGACAAGGATGTAAACGCAATTTGTTGTACACAAGGAAGCAAACTCAAATGCTTTCGAAAAAGTTCTTGTAGATACCGTGTGGTGACAAGGAAGCAGAAGCAATTGTTTACAAGTAAATATAAAGAACCATGGTTCTAGAGATTGTGATTTTGGATTTTGTGATTGACATGTGTGGTTTTAGTGATCGGATGGTTTGGATCAACATCGATTGACCGGTCTGATTCTGATCGGATGCTCTGCACGTACATTTGACTCAACAGTCAAAGACTTTGCTAGTGTCCTACTACTTAAGAAGACGACGCAGCGGCGGCTACTTAAAGATGGAATAAGGTTCTCCCCGCCTAGCCTCCGTTCCGGCGGCGCGTCTAGCGTTGTCGGAGGGCGTGTGGAGATGTTTCCGGCGGATCTCACGGGATTCAGTCAGTGGATGTCTTTGGTGGACGACTTCCCGACTGTCTACTACAATAAGGCTGGCTCGACTCCACTGATGGAGGGGCGATGACAGCGGCGCCTTCGGCTCGCTCCAATGATTGTAATCGTCGCTACAGATTTGGATGTAATTTTTGTTACTTCTTTTCTGTTCTATCTTGACAGCTGATTAATTGATTGGAAAGGTTTTTTGCAAAAAAATGACTTTGCTAGTACGAAAATTCCTACGGATAACAATATAAGCGTGTACAGATAAGTACTACACATTTCTGGCAATTTAACTTCCCACGATGGAACCGATCAACGCGGATCACTACCCCGAGTTTCCGATTAACCAAAGCTGTACACACTCAGATCATAAATAGCACCGGACACGGCAAGCTTTACCACGGAGAGCACGTAAACTGCCCACTTCGGCTCCACTCCCTTCTCAGCACACTACACACGGAAAACAAATTAAGGTGCCACGTTACGTGCAATACACCCTTTGAGCATTTGCAATCAAGCCAACTACTTATATGTCTATATATACTTGCACGCTCCCTTTGAGCTCGAGATAAGCCTGGGATAAAAAAAAAGAGCACCCTTACAGTTACATGGAACCCCGCCGGTTGACCGACTTGACTACTCCCTCCGTTCCAAATTATTTGACTTCCATATATCCACATATGGATGTATGTATATACTAAAAGATGTCTACGTAGACAAATGAAAGTCATCTATTTTAAAACGGAGAAAGTAGTAGTGTAGTGCTTGATCATGTAGTATATCATTAGGCATGTATATCAACATCTTTTTCCAATCCTGGACCTCTTATCCTTTCCCCTACTACAGTGAAAGGAGGCGATTTTTGAGGCGAACCCGTGCGACCAGCTCGCTGCCGGCGATTCATCGGATTCCCCGCCCTCCGGCGGCCGCTCCGGCGGTGGGAGGACGGGGAATCAATGGATCCCGGCGTGTATATAGCCTAGGTGTGCGTGGGTGGTGTGCCGGCGGCGCTGTGGTGGTGGCGGCGTGGTCGGGTTTGGTTTTGTTGGCGGTGGTCCACTCCTCTGTCCGACGGGCGTCGTGCTTTCCCTCAAGCCGGAGTCCGTGCGGGCGGTGCCGGTTCTTGAAGATCTCCGTGGGGTTGGCGTTGACCGAGTTGGCGTCGGTCGTGGTGCGGGATGGAGGCGCTTCGGTGCCGAGTGATGTCGCCTTCCTGTTCGCCGGAGGGCTCCTCCCAGTCAAAGGTCAAGTGGAGGAGAAGGTGGCAGGTTTCGCCGGCAGAACGTGCTGCGCGACGACGAAGACGCTGGAGCTCAGAAGGACCTACTTGTAATTTCCTTTGTTTCTGGGTTTATCTGTAAGATGCTCGGCTGATGTATCCTCACTTCGCAAAAAAAAACATCTTTTTCCAATCCGATCACTTGCCTGTTAATAAATTATCAACGCACAACAGAGACAGGTTCGGACGTCACAGCGATTTCTGAAGCTAGTTAGCTAGCTGAAAAGAAAAGGGAAGGATCAAAAGCCAAAAACCGTGTGCCCTAATCTCTCTCGAACCATCATCATCATGCTGAAAATATCCTGGGGATGAGTAGCTGTGTTATCCCTGCAAGCATTTCGTGCTCTCTGTCGTCGTCAGCTGGCTAGCTTTTGTCTGATGATCACCGAAGTGCAGTGCATGCGATCGACCTAAAATATAGTTCTCGACGTTTAGCTCAAGGGCGAGCGGTCGACCGTCGTGAGAGGGAAAGGAGCAAAGGGGATTGCCTGCCCTGCCGATCAAGGTTAGCTGAATGCATCTGGGCGGAGTGCGGCCTAGCTGTGGGAGCGAAAGCAAAAGCGCCATGTCTTAGCCAGCATCGCACTATCGGCCAGGGTCCTTTACGCACAGCCTAATCGGTCTACTTGCTCTGTTCGTGCGTGCAACTGCAGGCGGCGGCTCAAGTAGGATCTAGCAAAACTGATATCCTTCTCTGCTCCAGTTCTCCTCCACTAGCACTAGCAAACCTGCACCCAGTTTGCCAATGTCGACGGAGTCACGGCGGCGCCCACATTGACACTCGACCGCGCCGTACAAGGTGGTTGTGCGATGTGATTGGACGGGTCGTTGCGTTGGTTATACCTTGTCGGATGATGATGAGATGCGTGAGTCTGTGTGCTGCTGTTGGATATCATGAGGAAGGGTATAGAGCTGAGGCTGCGCTAGCTGGTCAGGTGGACTACTTGCAAGCCGTGAGTGCATGTCTGATGCGAAAGTAGGACGTAGCTGCTTCGTCTGACCACTCTGCATAATGGAATAGATGTGGTTTTGTCTGATCAACCGATCTGACCTGCGCCTCGAGGATGGATAGATTCATGGGTGGTGACGGTGGACCAACGGAACCGAACGGATTTATCTACCGCTGTTCAAGGCGTAAGTTTTTTTTTTGCGAAACACAGTACAACACAACGCAAGCGCTCATATACACGCGCACACACTCACCCCTATGAACGCATGCACGCACATCCTACCCCTATGAACACCTCCGAGAGACTGAGTCGGCGGGTCGAGTTTTGAGATTGACGAAGTCACCACGGACGCCTCGCTGTCGACGGAAGTTCGAAAGGCCAAAAGTGGTATAGACCGAAAGGGGTAAATACGTTCCTCGGTTAACCAAATCTTTCTTTATTGTTGAGAAATGAGAAGGAGCACCCCTCTTCAGTTAAACAAAACGAAGTAACACGTACAAACTACTCTCTCTATTCCAAATTATAAAATGTTTTGGCATTTTAATGCACACTACACATGGACCGAAATGAGTGAATCAACACAGTAAAACGCGTTTAGAACTCTACATACATGTGATTCAGAAAAAAGCTAAAACGTTTTAAATTTAGTAACGGAGGGAGTACAAACCAGCATGTAACACGGTTTTTGCTATTCCTTAAACTAGCAGGGTGGCCCTCGCAAATGTGAGGGCAACTCCTTATTGTAGTACTGAAGTGACGAACAAAAGTTAAGTATATTTTTCTGAGATGTGGTAGGAAACTATAGACACTAAAATGTTATGAACAACAGAATATCACATTCATGGAATGCATTTAAAATTTGTGAATTAATTATTAGTAATAAAGTTATTGATTTTGTTATTGTTTAACATCATGTTGAATCAATTAGCATAATTAAAGTTAAGACCGCCAGGTCGTTGCTACTTTTGTTGTGATCTTGAAACATTATGATCTTTGTCATTGGTATTAAATATAAAGTTACGCATTTTTATATGTTTTTGTCCAATTAATAATTCTAGGTGAACCCAAAGATGACATTGAGAATAGAAAACTTTTTTTCAATGAAACAATTTATCCTTGTAAACACCTAGACCAACTAAACATCAAGAAATGTAGTAAATTTGTGTAGATCTCTCAATTATAACTGACTCCTAGTCATATCGACTTAACAATCCCGTACAAAATCAAATCCTTCCAGTACTAATCAATAATCAAGCATATAAAGAGCATATTTCCGTTAGTCATCCTCTGATGCCACTTCAAGTGTTTATTTGTTAAATAGGGCGCACCATGTATATGTTTTTGTGTCTATATAATAATTAGGATCCGACATAAAATTGTTTGATGGCGACTGCATGTTCTGGTACACACTTATAGAATCTATTAGTTTTGATCTGTTTAGTTTCAGTTTAGTGAACTCTCTTAGGTACAATAATGAAGATCTATCAGTTGTGACATATGTAGGTACAATTTTGAAGATTCATCTGGTTTGATTAGTTAACTACAAATATGAATATCTTCCCGATGTGCTATATTGGATACGATTATGACTATTTGTATTTGTTTTTGTCTTTTAAGAATTGAAGATCTATTGATTGTGTCCATTAACAATAAATATGGTTTTGCTATATTGACGGTCCAATATTTGACTTTCTATTAAGATATAAGACATGTTTATCTTTTTTGGTCGCATTGTGCATGCTATTACATTTTTATGGAGCTAGTTTCAATAGATAGTTCGAGCGTTAAACGAATAGCTGTTATACTATTCAGTATGTGCATACTTGTTTATTTGAAGCCACAAATAAGGGTAGAGATATCTCTTTTCACCAAGTTCGCATTTTTTATTTTTAGTAAAGGCTTAAATCTTGGGGTAGAGATAAACCACAAATATGTTCGCTGAATTGTGTAAGATAGTAGGTCTATAATGGACCGCACTATGTAGCATGTGTGTTCTATTATATGTGTGTGGCATCATGGTGGGCTGTAATTTCAGTGGTACAGGCTGAAAATTACTAATACGAACAAAATAAAATGTATAATATTCTGTAAAACATAAGTTTCTCCAAAAGTCTACAATATATGATTCTATAATTTTACTTTACTTGTAACTAATCTCAAATTTTGGTTTATTCTGTGTGCCTGCAACAATCTAACGTCAGCTAATGAGTGTCGTTCAAAAAATAGGACATAATCAGTTTTCTAGGAATCAGTTCCATGTCGGTAGTACTTCTTTATGTGAAATAAATTGAAAAATAGTATAACTTTTTTCCCAAAATTAATGCGATCAAATTATGCTGCCAATTATTGCTTGTCGGCCATAATCCTTCGACCAACACATCTGTTCCACGTGCAATATCAATTAGTCTAAGTGTACAGGGAAAAAACCCCAAGTTTATGGTTTAAGTTTGTTTGTGCAAGTAGCGAGATCAAATCATAATTAGACTAGGGATAGTTAGCGCGGCAATGCCGCGCGTCCGTCTGATGATTTTCGAATATGTTTTTTAGAAAGTATGCATATGAATATTATTTGAATTCGGAGAAGTTTACGATTAGGAGTTTTTTCGAGGTGGTTAAAATTTGTCGCATTGAAATGTATTTAAATTTGTATTCTTTGAAAGTTTGCAAAAAAGATTAGATTTTGGAGGTATTTGAAATTATTAAGTATGTGAATTTGAAATTTGATTTGGAATGGTCAAATAAGGGTGGTTTTCCCATAAAAATTTCTGAATGTAGGTCAATTTGGATTTTAATTTTTTTTTGGTTTGTGTGAAAAATAGTTGACATTTTTTCCCTAGTATTTTCATATATTTTTTATATTTTGTCGATGGGTATATATAGAATGTTTTCCGGTTTTGTTTTGCAGCGCAATTTAAATTTGGTAACATGTTAATTTAAAAAGTGTGCAGGTTTAAAATTAGTGAAATCGAAAGAAGTTTGCGTTTAAAAATTATTTACATTTTGAATATTTTCAAGTTGGGGTGTTTTGCAGATTCAAATCATTTTATGTTTGTAAAATGATTCGATTTCATAGATATTTAAGATTTTGGAATATCGAAATTTGAAATTTGATCGTATCGAATTAAAAAACAACATTTTTTCTTGAGGGTATATATAGAAATAATTTCATGTTGTAGAAATTGTTCTAAGGAGGAATTTTTTTATCAAATATTTACCAATCTGAAGTGTTTGAGCATATTTTTTTTTGACGTAAATAATTAGTATTTGTTTTGTTGGAGCATTTTGTTGTATTTTTTGTTTTTTTTTCCGAATGGGAATTTTTAGAGGTTCATCTATTTATTCGATATTTAATAAAATTAAATGCGTAAAATTAGAAGACAATTTGGATTTTGTGTACATATTAATCGTGTCCGTTGTAATTTGAAATGTTGTTTTTTTCCTAAACTTGTCTAAATATAGGCTAAATTGAATTATTCAAACTTATTTGTTATTTGGCAGAAATAGGCACCTTTTTTTACTTACCACAGTTTGACAAATTTCATAAATCTCTTTTTTTTTTTGCAAGAAAATTATTGAAATGTGAATATTATTTGAATTGGGGAAAGTTTGCCAAATATAGGCTAAATTTATTATAGGTTAGAAGTTTTTTCCCCTCGAAATTCATTTTTTTTCTTCATATTTGTGAAAAATCTGACATTCGGGACCCACATAACAACGTTTTAATAATTATATGGAAATTGTTTAGGGAAATGGTTAAAGTCCTGACAGTGGCCCGCTGTAAAATTTATATGGATTTTGAAAATTTGGTGATTTTACATTTTTGTTGACAAATTATTATAGTTTTTGTGGAAAGTTTGAAAATTTATTGAAAAAGTTTGTCAATTTGTAAATTTGGGATTTTCTTTATACATATTGTTGCATTTTTTTGTGTGTAATGTAATTGTGTTGTTTTTTTTGTGGAAATTTGAAATTCGGTTCTCCGAATGTACCCCCGTGCATGAATTGGAAACAAATAGCCAGGATCTTTTTTTTTTTGAACAATTCGATATGATATGAATTGTGAGAGCTCAATTCAAATTAAATCCAAGTCGATTAGTCATGTTAATTGGATATGTTGAAATGAATTTGGAAAATTTAGAAATTCTGATATGTTGTTTGTATTATGTTGTTAACAATTTATTTTTTGTTAGTGTATTTTTTGTGTGGGAAGGTTGACAACTTGTTAAATTTTGGAAATTGTATTATATTGTCTGTATTATTTTGAATTATAGGTTGGAAAAAGATGATTTTTTTAAATCTATTATTTTTTAATATTTGTTATTTTGAATGTAGTCTGGGAGTTTTTTTTTTTTGAGTTTTAACATTTTGTATGTAATTATTGGTATGTTGTGTGTATTATTTTTGAATTGTAATTTGGAGGGTCTAATGTTTTGAGTTTTAACATTTTTTTATAATTGTTGTTTTGAATTGTAGATTGTTAGTTTTTTAAATTGTAGAATTTTTGTGTGCAGAAAGTTTTATAATTTGCAAAATTTAGAAAATTTTGACATGTTGTTCATATTATTGTGAATTATAGTTTTGAAGTTAAGATTTTTTTGAATTTTAGTATTTTTCATAATTGTTATTTTGAATTATAGATTGGAATATATAAATGAAACATTTTTTTGTGGTTGTTGATATATTGTTGCATTATTTCGAAGTGTAGTTTGAAATATTTGGATTTTTTTTGAATTTTAACATTTTTATAATTGTTATGCTGAATTGTAATTTGGATGATATGTTATTTTTTTTGGATTTAGTATTTGTATAGTAATTTTGAAATTTCTGGCGTGTGGGCCCCATAGGTCAGGTGTTTTTTTCTTTGTTATTCATAATTGTTGTTTTGAATTGTAGTTTGGAAGTGTTTTTTAGTTTTTTCAAATTTTATAACGTTGTTTCTGCGGAATGTTTGATAATTTGTAAAATTTAGTAAAATTTGACATGTTATTTATATTATATTGAATTGCAGTTTTGGAGATATGAATTTTTTGAATTTTAGTATTTATTATAATTATTATTTTGAATTATACATTGGAATATATAAGTTTTAACATTTTTTTTGTAGTTGTTGATATATTGTTTGTATTATTTTGAAGTGCAGTGTGGAAGATATGATTTTTTTTTTGAAATCTAACACTTTTTATAATTGTTATATTAAATTGTAGTTTTGGATGATATGATTTTTTTTGGATTCTAGTATTTTTATTGTAATTATGAAATTTCTGGGTGTGGGCCCCACAGGCCAGGGATTTTTTTTTGAAATGGATAAAAATCTGACTGGTGGGGTCGTGGATGATGTCATCGCTGACGTCATACCCTGGCTGGCTGCCTAGGTCTGCCACGGCCGCGGTGGCGGTGACCTCGCCGGCGGCGCGTCCCTGCGACGTAGGATGCGGGCGCGGTCGATGCGCGTCCACGCGGGCTAGCCGAACGTGGCGGCGCCGCCGCCTTGTGGTCGCCGGAGCGTTGGCCGCGGCGTGCGGACGCGGCTGAAGAAGAAGTGCGACGCGACGCTTCGGCTCGCGAAACTCGAGGAGGAAGGAGAATCGACAACGGCGAATCCCGCCGTTGCTGTCGATCTGAATGGGGTGGTCCAGAGCGGCGAGGGAGAGCGTCGGCGCCGCCGGCGACTGTGCCGTCGCGCGAGAAAAGGAGAAGAGGAAGGAGAAGCTGCGGCGGCATTTTTGCACGGAAGTCCTCTATTTTTCTCTTATTTTCATATGAGTCATTTGCGGGCGGTTTTCTGCAAAACGGTCGCTGCAGCGCGACGTGGCGCGATGCTATTGGAATAAATTCGGTTGCTACAGTGTTACGGTAGCAGCACGGATTTTGGCGCGATCCAGGACGTCCGTTGCGTAGATCTGACGGTCAGAAATTGGAGGTGACGTGGATGCTCGAATGGAAGGTGATTCCCACCAACTTTTATATATAGGGGAATGTGTTGCTCAGGTTTACTGCTACAAGTTTAGATGACCGTGGAGTACTATACCGTGGACAAATCGGTTGAGTATGACATAAAGTGTTGGAGTCGGAGCAACACGGCATGGAGTAATTCTTCTTTTTTTTCGTTTCAACCCGAGATCATGACAGCAGCAATCCAAGTCCATTTCCTTCAGCGATCTATCACGTTTCCTGTAGTTTTTTAACTGGAACAGTTGGATCGATTTTTGTTATTGGGCCGTATGGGCCATACTTTAGGAGACCATGCTAGTAGGACACGTTCCAGAATCAATCTGAGTTGATGGTGCATGTACGATGTGCCGGTCGTGTTTAAATTTTATGCTAGTGGAGAAGTTTTTTTTTTTGGTAGTGGAGAAGATTGACACGTATTATCACGGGACGTGATTTGTCTGGAACTTGATTTTTGGTTGTACGTGTCAGAACGACTTACTTGTACCCGATTAATGTTGTACGTAATTTATCCTGCTTTTAATCTCAACCATCG
This sequence comes from Poa pratensis, assembly GCA_947311845.1. Taxonomy (NCBI): domain Eukaryota; kingdom Viridiplantae; phylum Streptophyta; class Magnoliopsida; order Poales; family Poaceae; genus Poa; species Poa pratensis. Next base: position 35,892,984 of record CAMZMU010000059.1, on the reverse strand, counting down.
CACCCAAAATCAACGGATTATATATTTCTAACCTATGTGGATTAACGTGGTGTCTCGAAAAACTCCCTCATTTTGCTTTTAGTATATAATAGAATAGATGACCGAGGAATGCTAAGAACAATCCGAATGTTGTGCTTAGTGCAAGTATAAAATGGTGGAAATAAATCAATAGATAGCTGAACTATCGTCAAGCCCATTACTTAAGGGATTTGGTTGTGCAAAACCACAAATAAGGAGAATGAGGCTTGATTTTCAGAGAGTAAACACTACTTTGCCTATGAAAGAGAATGCTTGCCAAAACCTTATAACCTTTGCTTTCTGGTAACAAGACTCTTTCCGGTAAAGACACGGTGATAACGTGGGACTCCTGCCAACTCCAAACATCTACGTAGACTCAACTAAGGGCATGTGCAGGTTTCTAAAAGCATGCAAATAGGAAAAATACATGAATATGGTAGCAATGCGTGTGCAAACTTGGGTTAGAAAACACATGAATTTTGTAAACTTGGGTGTTTGATTCACAAGAATAGGAAAAACACGTTAATCCTAATAAACATGGTCAAATCAGAATCAAACCACATGAGGAAGCATAATTGTAATGTGATTATGCTACTCAAGGTTTTGGTCTCCTTTTTTATCGATAGAAAATTTGGAAAAGAGGTCCAGGTGGATTGTTAAATTTCGGCATTTTATTTTGAAACTAAGACCAAAGAAAATTTCGTATGGTATTCCTTTGCTCTATTCTTTTGAACCGAACAAATAAATAATGGCACGGCGGGAAAATTTCCTATTTCTACGTTAATTCCCCACTTCTCATTAGAACCAGCCCCAGGACAAATCATGAAGAGTCGGGATATTCCACCAAAATCAACGCCTACCTAAATAACTCCCGAGTTGAGCACTTATTCACCGTGTGGGGCAGAAATTGCAAGAGAAAGGCTAGCGGAAAACCTAGCAGGCTAGAATAGTTCGCAATTCATTGGTGTTTCGTCGTTTCATCTCGCCTCTAGCGGCTTTTGTGGCACTTACAAACATGAACTAAAACAAATTAATACTTAGGTTTCCATGGTTATATCGCCATCTTGGTGTGGCTATCACAGTTGACACATGGGAGCCTGCGCTTTGACCTGACATGTGGTGTCACATTTGTTCTCGTTAGTGGTTTGCTCATTTCTTTCTTTTGAGCACCTAATATTCTTCTCCAACTATATCACGACGATTTGGTGCATTCAACGACCTTAGGTATCTTCTAATGCAAAGTTAATCCAAATTTGTTAATGCTTGAGCAAAAAAATTGATCGTTAATGCAAACTTAATAACAAAGGACAAATTTTGATGAGGGGCTTCGAGAAGACAACTGTTTAAAGTTGTGGGGTTGACTGCAAAAACGGTTGCACGACTCTTGATGAAATGGAGGGTGTGGATAGGTCGGGAAGATCTTTTTTTCGAAACGGAGGCAAAAGATTTGCCTCATCGATTTATTAAGAAGAAGAGAGCTGCCCAGTTAATTAACGGTCGGGGAAGATCCTCATAGTTGTGGTATTGCATTTTCCGGCCGAATGAGGATATAATCATGAAAAATCTAAACCTCGGGATAAAGATCAAGGAGATGATGAGGATCACATTTGGAAAAACCAAAAAGTGATTAGCGTAATGCACTGTAAGAAGTTGTAAATGACAAAAATCTTCCAAGATCAGTCACCAAGTGACCTCACTATCTTTGAATCCGTTGGTACAATTCGGTTCGGTGGACCTTAATCTATGTTTGCCTATATTTCCAAGGATCGAGCGGATGGGGGACATAGATATTTCTCTACCAAAATTATGGAGTGAGATGGTCGAATAGGAGCTTTCGGCAGTGGAAGTGCTGGTCTGCTGCGGTTCTCAGCTTCGTGCGGCGGCAGCCTTTATGCCTTTTCTCCTGCCGTGGCAGCCGTTTCGCCATTTTTCTGCCGCGGTAGGGAGCTCGACAGTTTCGTCCTCGCCCGGGTTGCTGTGCATATCGCGGGCACTGATCCTCTTCGTATCCATGTTGCGGTGGAGACTGAGAGTGTAGACACGCTTACCGTTGGTCAGCACGTGGAGGTGTCTTCGCGTTGTTCGGTTGTAGCACATGTTCTGGTGCTCCACGAGGGAGTGTTCGCTCAATCTCTACCCCGGCAAGCTTCCACGACAATCAGCAAGGATGGGGTACGTTGTTGGTCGTGGTTGACGAATCACACGGGGACTCGTCTTCGCTTCCGTTGACGGCGTCCGCCGGTTTGGCAGTGGCACCGGCGGTGAGGAGGAGGGTCCGGCAGAGCGGGCAGCTGGGCTGGGAGCGGAGCCAGGCGTCGACGCAGTCCGGGTGGAAGCAGTGGCCGCAGGGAGGCAGCGCCTTCACCTTGTCCCCGGCCACCAGCGCGCTGATGCAGATAGAGCACTCCGCCACCTCCCGCTCGCCGTCCTCGCCACCGCTGCTGCCCTTCTCCCCGGTGGGACGCGCTGGGCTGTAGAGCGTGACGGGCAGCCCATTGATGGCGTTGGCGTCGAGGCCGGGGAGCACCGGCGACGCCGTTGCGGCCGACGAGGAGGAGGCCTCACGGTGGGCGTCGCGGCGGCGGCAGCACCACCAGCGGAGGTAGAGGCAGAGAGCGACGCAAGCGACGAGGACGGCGGCCAGGCCTAAGATCAGCGGCACGGGCAGCTTGAAGTTGCTGTCGTCGACGTCGCCGTACCGCCGCACCCTCATCACCTCGTTCGTCGTCCCGGCGCCCTCCTTCGCGGCCATGGATTGGCTGGCTAGTATATCCTCTCCCCTGACGGCCGGTTCCGCGCTTCCTCTTCGGCACGCGCGCACGCACGCAAGCCTCGATCTCTGCGCTGCCGGAGCTTGGAGTTGTACTCAGCTTAGGTAGCCCGTAGCCCTGCACGCTCGATCGCATATGTACGCCATGTCCGGACTTGTGGACGTGCGGGTAGTCAAAGGCGGCAGCGCATGGGGGACTGGCCGGGTTGCCTGCCGGGCTTGTGGATACAGGCGAACGACGGAGCAAGCCACGAAATTTCCGTGCAAGTGGCGATGATGCCCGAGAGCGATCGGGGGGAGAGCGAGCTGCGAGATGGGCGTCGTGGGTTGTAAAAATTCAAAGTCGTCCTAGGCCGTCCCTTTTAAGGTTGGCGAATGGCTACAGTGGCGCGCGAACTGCTGTGCAACTGGGGCCGGACGCGCGCCGGCCGCCGGATCGATCGATCGGTCGGCCCGGCGCGGCGGCAACGGCGACTGCGTCGACCATGCCCTCCATTCGTTTCTGCGAGTAGCTGCTGGGGCCTGGGAAGATTATTCGGGCGCATTTCTTACACTTCTACCGTCGTTTATATAAGACTTGTTCGTTGTCGTGGCCGCCGGGTTCCGATCAGTGTCACGATCCATGGAGTCATGGAGAATGTATGACTTGTAGCTGGCATGCATTCACACGCGCGAACAGTTTGGGTTTTGACTTGCACTGCGCCTACGTTGACTGATGACTCTGCTACGAAAAAATCCTACTGATCATATATATATAAATATATTTAGAACAAATAAATACACGAAAATTATACTTCTGTGACTTTACGGCATGTTTTCGTGTGAAGATGCATTACACAATATGTAAGCGTGTGCATCTGTAAACACTTTATTTCTGGCAAATTAACTTTCCCACGATGGAACCGACGCGGACGACTACCCAAACTAACCAAAGTTGCTGTAGGCATGCACGGTACGGCGACTGATCATGCATCCCAGTAAGCAGCTGTGTTATCTCTGCATATTTCGTGCTCTCTGCGGTCAGCTGGCTAGCTTTTCTTGGACGAGCAGTGAAGTGCAGTGCAGTGTATTGCTGCACTGCTCCTCGATCGAGCGTCGAAAGGGGTTCGATGCAGGTGTAGTTCACAAACTCATGCAGCTGGTACAGGGGGTCAGATTGCCATTTCTATCAATGGAGAGATGGGCCCTTTTTTCCGCACTAAGAGGGGGGTGCGCCAAGGCGACCCGCTATCCCCCATTCTCTTCAACTTTGCTGTACAAGCGCTCTCGGCTATGCTCTCAGCGGCTTCTACAGCCGGCCACATCCAGGGGGTTGTGCCGCATCTTGTGCCTGGGGGAGTCTCGCACCTTCAATACGCTGACGATACGTTGATCCTGATTCAAGATAACGATCTGGGGATCGCTAATCTGAAATGTTTACTGATGTGTTTCAAAGAACTGTCCGGTTTAAGAATAAACTACCACAAAAGTGAAGTCATTGTTATGGGCAAACCCCGTGAGCACCGTCAAAGGGTAGCGGATATGCTTAATTGCAAACTGGGTTCTTTCCCGTTCATCTACTTGGGCCTGCCGGTGGCTGACAGAAAACTTACTATTGATCAATGGAACTTCCTAGTTCTGAAGTTAGCGGCTAGAGTGGAACCTTGGGTGGGGAGATTCTTGTCCTCCGTGGGAGGCTCATCCTCTCCAACTCCTGCCTTGCAAGTCTTCCAATGTTTGCCATGAGACTGTTTTTGTTACAAGATGGTGTGCCTGCGAAATTTGACTCACAGAGCCCGGTTCTATTGGGAAGGCTCGGGACCCAAAAGGAAATATCACCTCCTCAACTGGCCGGCGGTGTGCCGGCCGAAGGAGTTCAGAGGGCTTGGGATCACCAACTCCAAACTGATGAACAAAGCTCTGATGTTAAAATGGGTCTGGAAACTGTATCAAGGGGATGACAGTTTGTGGGCCAAGTTAGTTAGGGACAAGTACTTGGTTAACAATGACATCTTTGCTAGCTCGAGCCGAGGTGGCTCGCAGTTTTGGAGGAGTTTGGGGAAAATAAAGCACATCTTCAAGTTAGGAGCTCGCCATGTGGTTCACAACGGACAACGCACCCTGGACAAATTGTTGGCATGGGGTTGACACTCTCAAAGACAGATTTCCACTCATCTTTGCGGTTTGTGACAACCAGCAGATTTCGGTTGCGTCGGCGGTCACTAATTCCATCCGCCTGCGCCGTTCGCTGACTGAGGCTGGCAGAGCCCAATGGGGGGAACAGCTGCAGCTGATCAGCCAGATTCACCTCTCCGAGGAGCTGGATGTGGTTACCTGGTCGTTAGAAGCGTCGGGCCAGTACACAGTCACATCTATGTATGCTAAGCTGGCTCAAGGGGCATCCGTGGCTTATTTCCGGGATGTTTGGGCAGCGAAATTACCTCCGAAAATAAAGATCTTCTCATGGCAGCTGATCCTGGACAGACTTCCTTCGGGACAGGTTCTCGCTTCGAGGCAGGGGCCTTCGGACGGGTTCTGTGCCCTTTGCGGGACGGCGGAAGACGCATCCCATATGTTCTTTTCTTGTTCTATTGCAAAGTTTGCCTGGAGTGTGTTGAGACAACTCCTTGGGAATCGCTGGTGCCCTGCTAATTTTGCGCAATTTTTTGCTATCCTTAGCGGTTTGTCGGGGCAAACTCGTAGGGTGGTGTGGTCTCTCTTCATTGCTCAATCCTGGGCATTGTGGAATATTCGCAATAAACTATCCATTGAGCGTAGGATTATTAATCATCATGCTGACGTGATCTACAAAACTATTATCTTCTTGCAGCTGTGGTGCCTAAACGCCAAGGATAAGGACTGACCAAGGCTAGAGGAGTTGGTCGGCAAGCTAAAGCTGTTGTATACAGCAAATCGCCTGAGGAGGAGTCCGAGTAGATTGAGTGTTTGATGTCTTCTGTCGTGCTGGGGTGGCTCCCCTGTTAGCCCTTTATCGTTTACTAGGTAGGAATGCGCGGCGACACGCCGCACGCGTGAGACATGATCAACCAAAACGAAAGCAATTACTATCGTAAAGATGTCAACAAATATAAACCCGTGGCCGTTGTATTGGTATGTGACATATTTTTGTAAAATGAGTTATTAATTGAGATTGTAGGTCGGTTCACGAAAAATTTGTACATGACAGGCAGGTAAAAAAATGCTATTCTCGGCTAGATCTAGAAGACAAATTTCTGGGTCCAAATACCCGGATTGAAAATTTTGAAATCTGTCAGAATTTGACTTTTTCGCAGCCTAAAATACAACGAATTTAAAGATTTGAGAGAAATATATATATGTCCGTCAAAATAAAAAGGTTAAAACATGAAATTTGTTTGGAAGGGTGATATCCATCTGGTCGTGAAAGGAAAATCCAAACGGATGACTGAGTGCGACGAATTTAACAAATTTCGTCAAATGTTTTTGCGAATTTGGATCCAAAATCAAGGAGTTAGAGTCGACCAAATTCAAAACCGATCATGGGAATAGAATCTACTTATCGCCGTGCATATTTTTTGTGTATATAATTTTTGGAGAACGTGGTTTTTTTTTAAACATGAAAGATGCTACAGTGCGGGCGCACAGATGAAGTCCCAGTCACAGGGACCGGGTGACCGGCTGCTGGGGAGTGGGGACCGGTACTGTTCATTGGCGCCGGTACTGTTCACTGTTCATTTTGGTGACAGGGTTTATCGATGAATGTCACTGTTCATTGGTGACCGGGGACTGTTCATAGATGACCGGTACTGTTCATCGCGATGAACTGTTCGCTCACACTGTGCGTGAGTACTGTTCGATGGACTGTTCATCGGATGGGGGTGGATCTGGGTCGTCGATCCACGATCGGACGGTCAGGGATCATACTGTAGCTACTGTTCATAGCACGGTAGCTACAGTGCCTCGTGGCTGGAGGGGCCGAGGAGATGTTCTCTCTTTATATATAATAGTATTGTCGCTGTGTTGGTACTTGCGTTTCTTATGGCTAAGCTGTTATGCTGCAGCATGTAACCGAATCTACGTAAACTCTGTGGTCTTATTAATTTAAGGCTGGGCACAAGTGCCTTGTATCTAAAAATCGATCGAGTTCTCGACGTTTAATTTCGCTCAAGGCCGGGCGGTGCGCGGGAAAGGCGCATATATAGGGGATTGCCTGCCCTGTCGATCGAGGTTAGCTGCATGTATCTGGGTGGAGTGCGGCCTAGCTGTGGGAGCGAAAGCAAAAGCGCCATGTCTTAGCCACCTCGTCCTTTGCGCACAGTTTCCATCATGGACGCAAGTAGCATCTGGCTAGTTCCTCTCCTCCACCGCCCAGTTTTTTGATAAAGAGAATATATTAATACTAAGCAAATATCAATTACACCCAGCCTCTGCAACACCATAACGTCAAGAGCTAGTCGGGACATTAAGGATGCACACAGCCAAACAAAAAACAAAAACACCCGCCGAACATATCAGCCAAGCAGCAGGAACTACCACCACCAGAGGCCACACCCGGACTTCAAAAAAGGTTCTCCAAAACCGACGCCTCCAAGAAGGAAACCGTGTACAAACACCGTTGTCGCTCTGATCACGGATCAAGGGTTTTCACCCGGAAGAAAGTCCGACTAAATTTCAGACAAGGCCTTCAACAAGGAGACAAGAAGAAAGTCCGTCATTGCCAGGTACAACCAGTGAAGGTCAGACCTAGGGTTTCCACCCCGGAAGTCGAAACTGTGTGCCCAAAGAGCACCACCTAGAAGAAGTCATCCTGTGTTGCCGCCCCCGCTTGCCAAGACTGCTGCAAAACACCGATCATCCGGTTCACAGTCTTCACCACATCCGGATTCGCCTCCGTCATCACTCCATCATCACTTGTAATCTCTAACTCGACATGAGCCATCGAGATCCACTAGTCGTCCGGCACAACCATCTTCAAATTCCCCATCATTGTCAGCACCAGGGTAATCGCAGCTAATGGCATGGCGTACCTCATAGTGCCGACAAATTGGAATGTTACCTGACCGCCACCATCATGTCGCCGACCTCATGATCCAGATACACTAATCTGTGTCGCCAGCCTCATGATCTGGTGCCGCCTTCCTGCGTTGTTGCCTCTGTTCTCCTGCCTTCCGATCTACGTCGGAGCTGAACGCACGAGGCTGGAGCAGCAAGCTATGCAACATGCATGTGAGGCAGGATGCATCGATCCACCATGCACATGCACGCAGCACGCGGCCTGGCACTTGGATCGTCCTTGGCCGGCCGACCGATGAGTTCAGATCGGATCGATCAATGGATTGTGAGAAGACTGCCTCGGGCTCAGCTAAAACAAAACGGGAAGGGCGCCCCACCGCCGCCGTCCGCCGTAGGACGACCTCCGACGATGGGGGGGGGGGGAGGGGGGAGGGGGGAGGGGGGAGGAGGGAGGTCGGTGAGGGGTGGCCGGCGGCCGAGGTGGTAGGGCTCCCCCGAGTCGCCTGATGCGGACGACGCGGGGGTCTGGTAACAATACTATTTTCCACCGGCCAGTTAGCCAATGTCGACGCATGCCGAACAAGGTTGTTGTGCGATCGATGCGATTGGACGGGTCGTTGCGTTGGTGGCCTTGTTTTATCGGATGATGCGTGAGTCGGTCTGTTGGTGTTGGAGATCATGAAGAGGGTATATACAGGTCAGGTGGACTAGTTGCAAGCCGTGTGAGTGCATGTCTGCTACGAAAGTAGCAGCTGGTTCGTTCGTGTGACCACTGTGCACGATGGAATGGATGTGGTTTTGTCAGATCAACTTGATCTGACCAAGTACCTGCCTCGCCTCCAGGATAGATAGATTCATGGGTTGTGATGGTGGACCAACGGAACGGGACGGATTTACCTAGCGCTCTTCGATCAAGGCGTGAGTACGAAAGGGCAGAAAGTGGTAAATACGCGCCGGTTGAACCAAATCTTTCTTTGTGTTGAGAAACAATAAAGAACAGCCTAACAGGTAAAAGGTAGTTTGCTAAGAACCAGCTGATCTGAACGTTGTGATTAGTGCAAGTATAAAATGATGGAAATAAATCAATACATAACTGAACAATCATCGTGCCCATTACTTAAGGGATATGGTTGTACAAAACCACACAAGAGAAAGGAGTATGAGCCTTATTTTTCAGAGAGAACACACTACTATGCCTATGAAAGAGAATGCTTGCCAAAACCTAATAACCGTTGCTTTTTTTTTCTGGTAACGTGCCTCTTTCGGTAAAAACACGGTGATAACGTGGGACTCCCGCCAACTCCAAACATCTACATAGACTCAACTAAGGGCCAGTTAGGTTTATGAGATTATGAAAGCATACATAAACATAGGAATGCGATAGGGATAGATGCAAAATAGAGGATTGAAAAACACGTGAATTATGTGAACTTGGGAGTTTGGCTCACACGAATATGAAAAACACGGGAATCCTAATAGACATGGTCAAATAAATCAAAAAAACATGAAAAGGCATAATAACAATGTGATTATGCCACTAAAGAGTTTGGTTTCGTTTATTATGGCGTTATACGTAGAAATTTTGACAAAGAAGACAAGGCGGATTGTAATTTCTTTGTGTTTTTTATTGAAACTGAGACCAAAAGAAAGTTTCCTATGTTTTTCTTACACTCTATTCTTTTGAACACAACGCATAAATAGTGACACAATTGGAAAAAATTGTATTGCCAAAATTATGAAGAGTCAGGATATTACACCAAGTCGGGTGCCAACCTAAATGACTCCCTAGTTGAGCACTTATTCACCCCTATGGGGCAGAAATAGGAAGAGAAAGGCAAGCAGAAAACCTACAAGGCTAGCATAGTTCGCAAGTAAAAGGCTAGCATAGTTCGCAAGTAAAAGAAAACTTATAATCGCTGTTCATAAGTCCATTTGCCTCTTTATTAAATATTTGAAGTTAGTGCGTAGTTTGTATATCTAGTCTCTCTGTAGTTTTTCACCAGAGATAGCGACGAGATGTAAAAGGATAATTTATTTGAAAAGCATTGGTGCATCTTTTTATTTTACCCGTGATATTTGTTATTCGTATTTGTTTCAATGTCTTTCATCTCATGTAGTTGTTTGATTATTTTATAGCAATTTTTGGTAATTGCTTTTTAGGAATGACCGGTTATTAATAAGTAATGAAGATTTAATCATCATCCCGCAAAAGAAATTATTTGTTTATTTTGGCGAAGAAATCATTACATTGTTAGTGAAGACCCGCTGTTTATTCATTAATAATAGAAGGGAATTTAGAAGCCAGTCATAGGATTAGACTTGTAGAAATATTGTGAGGTTTTTCATCAACTTAAGGAGCTTGCCGCTCCCGATTTGGTATTAAAAAACCGACAATTACAGCTAAAAGGGAACAAAAAACAACGAACTCTACCAGTTTTTGCTCATAAGCTTGGACACCCCACACTACAACCTACAGGGAATATAAGGATCTACAAACCACTAAAATTCTCCAGGCTTGGGAGGCAACACAACCTGCCATACTGCGTTACAAACATTTTTCCTTTCTCTAGACTACACTTTCTGCATTGTCAACTGAAAAATTGCGAGGTTTGGCATTGCTATGCTGATAAACGACATACAAAGAGGAGAACGAGGAGCGAAGATGAGAAATTTCACGCATGCAGAGCTGTAGGTGGAAGAGTTTCCCTATTGTATATGCGAACCAAGCCAAGATAGTCCGAGACCACACAATGACAAGCACGCTAAATATAAAGGTCGAGAGGCAGAGCTAGGCCTTCCGAGATAGCCATAGCGTTCTCAATTGTCGCATGGTCGTTAATTTCATCGGTTACTAAAGCCGAGGCAGGCAGAAATTTACCCAGTGCACCAAAGCATGCTGCACCCACCGCTGTATGTCTGTTCCATGCTTCACTTTCAGTCTTTCTTTCCATGCTCGTCCACACCATGCTGCACCCACAGCCAAAAATGACCTAACTCTCAGGGCTCGTCTGATTCAAAGGTTTATTCTATAGAATAAATTGGTCGTTTGATTCATAGGATTGGTTCCTATAGGAATTTTTCCCATAGGAATCATTGTACTACTTCCTATAGGAGTTCTACCATTCATCTACCATTCACTTCAACCTCTTTTTACAATTCATTTACTTTTTATTTGTAATAAAAAACAATTGCTCTTCCAAAGGATTCAACTAGTCATGACATTCCAATCTCCTTTTTTTTAGGGGTAAAGTTCTCTTTATTACTCAATAATCATAGGTACAATGGATGTATCATGAGAGTGCAGAAGCCATAAACGACGGCCTTGTACCAAATCTACAGAGCTACCGGCTACGTGCTAATTCATGAGCGTGGACATTTGATGCTCTTCCTTCATGACGAAAGCAAACAGACATGAAAGCTTCCTTTCTATTACTAATCTCTTATAGCACCACCGCATATCTGGGGAGATAGTTCTTCTTCATAGCATTTATCACCTCCAAGCAATCTGAAGCCACAACGCAGCGTGATATCTGAAGATCAGCGGCCAAGGCAAGACCTTCCCGACAAGCAATAGCTTCCAAAGTTGCAGGATCAGAAATTCCAGGGCAAGCTAGAGCTGACGCACCCATATAAACACTCTCTCGACTCCTGCATATTGCAGCCAAAACACCGCGGTTTTCATACCTCACACTGCAGCGTCAACATTTATCTTCACATAATCTCCACTCGGCGCAACCCATCTCGATGCCACCGAACGAATAGGCTGAGGAATCCTAGTCCGTGACGGTGACACAGCAAGATTAAGGTCAGATATAAATTTCTCTATGAATTTAAAGATGGAGAACGGGCTCTGAAAAAATCTTCATGGATCGCCTTTCGACGGGCAGACCATATTGCCCACAGTGTAACTACAATTTGAATCAACTGAGGATGAGTTAACGACTCGATCAAGAAGAAAATCCACTCTTTGGCATCTCGGCACCGATTAATTGAAATATGCTCAACCAGCTCATCATCTAAAAGGGCCCAAACACTGTGAGACATTGCACAGTCCAATAGTGAGTGTCTCCAGTCATCATCAGAAGCATGACAGAATTTACATGCTGGGGTGGTCGTCATGTTTCGGTGATGTCTAACCGAGTTTGTGGGAATACTTTGGTGAGCTAATCTCCACAAGAAAACACGAATCTTGCTGGGTACTTTGACTCTCCACATGTTACTCCAAAGTTTATGTTCATTAGTCGAAGAAGAGCTTGATTGTCTGCCTTCTAACCAATCCTCCCGTACCTTTTTCGTGTGGACTAGAACTCGATAAGCAGAACGGACAGTAAATAAACCTGTCTTTTCAAATTCCCAAGCCCAAAAATCCTCCTGCTGTGATGTGCAAATAGGAATGGATTTAATTGCCTCGACATCCATAGCTATAAAGTTCTGTTCTAATTTTCCATCATTCCACGTACCAGACGAGCACTCAATCAGCTCGGCCACCAATATGGGTGGATCAGTAGTACGTGCAGCGATCGGTAGCATCCTTGAATTCCTCGGGATCCAATTATCCTGCCAGATCTTTGTGTTCGCTCCATTACCAATCCGCTTAATCAGGCCGAGCTTCAGTGCGTCTCGTCCCTCAACTACAGCTCTCCAAATCTGACTTGGTCGGCTCTCCAAATCTGACTTGGTCGGCTCCCCAAATCTGCTTGCATAAGATCACCATTAGGAAAGTAGGCTGCCTTTAGAATTCTAGCACTAAGTGAATTTGGATCTGTTATAATCCTCCACGCTTGTTTTGCCAATAATGCTAAGTTAAACAATTCCTATTTCTACACTTTTTGTATCCTACGAATCAAAGATAGGCCTGCCGCGCTGGAACAAATAAGAGGACTGGGCTTCAGGTGCCAATTATAGCCCATCATGGCCTGGAACTTATGGGCATGTTCTAAGCCCAATTGGAGCTGCTCGTTCAAACGGTAACGCAGCTAAAAAAAGGAGGCGCCGTCTGTGGCTGTGTGACCCTCCTGACTTTTTTTTTTTAAAAGCCTACGTATAATCAACACCACAGCACCACATACAGAGTACACGGCACAAATACAGAAGAGAGAGTACAATACGTAGGGGAAGAAGAACCAGAGCGAAGCACAGCAACGCCACCGACGCCGGCGACGAAGACCAACCACCACCTTCTTACCACTGCCTGAGAGCGCCCTCCTTGTTGAAAGATGCCGCAGAGCCCGCCCGCCGCGCCGCGGCGGAACTTATGCCGGTAAACGACCACGGCAAGCGCCCTCACTCGCCTGCACCTCCACCTTGCCGAAGACGATCTTGAAACCGACGAAGAGAGGAGCCGCCGGCCTCGCCTGGCTCCGGTTTCCAGCCACCGGATCCGCCGCCACCGCGGATCCGACGGGAGGCAAGGGAGCTCAAGGACCCCACCAGGCCTCGAGCGCCCACAAGTCGCGCGCGAAGAAGACGAGCCCCGCAGAGCTCCGCCGCCGGAGAAGGTCGCGCCGACACCAAACACCCCACCACCAGCACTACCTCCTCCAAGGCGCCGCCGGTGGGGATCCCACCCTACCCTACCGTATGTACAGGCCGGAGACGGGAATCCCCCACCCTCCCGCTGCCGAAGCAGCCGGCGGAGGAGAGAGATCCCACGCCTCGGCGACGCGGACGCGGTGGATCGACGGGTTCGCCCCAAAAATCGCCTTCGCCTTCGCCTCTCTTCAACGGTAGCGGTGGAGAGGATAAGGCCGAGCTTTGGAACGTGACCCTCCTGACTTTGTTCCAACGGTGATGCCTGTTGAATAAAGTCCCTGTCTATTCTAAAAAAAAAAGCTAAAAAAAAGGAGTCCCTCGAAAAAAAAGCTAAAAAAAAAGAAGGAGCTCGCAGGAAGCGAATTCCAATCTCGTGTCGCCTTCTTCCGCCCGGAAAAGGCAAGCACGAGGGACATCTGGAGTTCTTCTGGACAAAGCAAGAAACAGGATGATGATTAACTAACTGGAGGCTAAACGTGCAAGCCTCTCAAATCTCCCTCTCATGCCGGTCCCGCCATTGCCGTCCGGAGTTCAGAGAGCACGCCACGCCTCCCGTACTCACGGCGCCGACTCCACGTACCCCAGCACCGCCGCGACACGCGTCCGCCGGTCACTATCCTCCCATTGCCGCTCCCCTCCTTATTAAAACCCCACGACCACGCGGCGACCACTCACTTCACTCGTCGCACGCAGCACTTCCAGAACAATCTCGAGCAATCATTCGTCCCAGTGTCAATCAGCCAAGAGGATTCGTCGTCGTCGATCGACATCGCAAGTGCAGCCATGGCGCAGGAGAGCCTGAGGCTGGTGTGCCACCCGGTAGCGGCGCACGAGGGGCGGCTGCCGCGGCAGTACACGCTGGAGGGGCAGGGCGCGAAGAAGGACATCTCGCCGCCGCTGGAGTGGTACGGCGTGCCCGACGGCACGCGGTCGCTGGCGCTGGTGGTGCAGGACATCGACGCGCCGGAGCCGGAGCGGCCCGTCGTGCCGTGGACGCACTGGGTGGTCGCCAACATCTCGCCCGAGATCAAGGGGCTGCCCGAGGGGTTCTCCGGCGCCGGGGGCAACGCCAGCACCGACAGCGGCGTCCAGGAGGGGATCAACGACTGGAAGCAGCCCGGGTGGCGCGGGCCCGTCCCGGATTCCCACGGCCACCGCATCCAGTTCAGGATCTATGCCCTTGACGATGAACTCAGCCTCGGGAACAAGGTGAGAGCACAATCGTCAGACGCGACTCTGTTCTGAACATTAAGTACTTATCGTGTGATTATTGATTGTTTGTGATTTTGTTTGCAGGTGACGGCGGCTAAGGTCATGGACGCCATCGAAGGGCACGTGCTAGCGGAGGCAGAGCTCACGGCCGTGTTCAATGGGTGATCTGTGGATTTTGACACCCTGTTTGTGTGTGTCTGACCTGTTTGTTACTTCTTGCATCTCTTGCGAATTGTGTGTGTGGCCTGTTCCGTGGTGTGCCTTTATGTACGTGCACGGCAGCGGCTAGCCTTGTACTCCCTCCGTGTCAAAATATAAGTCGCACTAGTCACTTACCACACATGTATGTAGACATATTTTAGTGCAAGATTCACATTGCACTAAAACATGTCTACATACATATATGTGGTAAGTGACTAGTGCGACTTATATTTTGATACGGAGGAAGTAATTTTTATCCAATAACATGAAGTAACATCTTATCAGCTCCCAGTATTCAACAGATCTTTGTGAATGTATAACGCTAAGCTATCTTAAAATCCAATTAATACGTTTAGTACATTTAAGACGTGGAGCACCAGTGGTCTAGTGGTAGAATAGTACCCTGCCACGGTACAGACCCGGGTTCGATTCCCGGCTGGTGCAACCGAGGTATTATCACTTTTGTGCGTTAGCTCTTGTTTTTCGGAAGTATCACTCGTTTTTTACACTAAGTGGAAGTATCAAGGATTATTTTTTGCTAAGTGAAGTATCACTTCAGTCGCTTTAACCATTTTCTCACAACTTAAACCCAACTTATAGTAAAAACAAACAACAAAACTAAATAAATAGTTTTTTTTAGTCCAACTAAATAAATAGTTTGCTAAGAGAAATAGCGGTGTCCTCCAGGTCCGGGGACTTTCCAGGTCCGGGAACTTTTGGCACATGGAGACAGGACTTCGCGATCTGTGGACAAGGTAGCATTTTCGGCCGGCCGATTGTGAACGGCTGGGAGGACTTCACGGAGATCTCGCGAGGACTTCGCGATCCGTGGACAATGTAGCATTTTCACGCGTTTTCGGCCAACCCATCGTATAAATACGGAGCGCTGATGTCATACAGACAGCATATAACATTTAATGGGTTTAATATGCATGTGCATTAAAAGCTCAGTGAACTTAATTACTCCATCTTATTTCGCTCGCAGGGCATAATTTAAAACATGATTTGTCCCGTAACACCCCACCTCCTAGACACAATTACATTTAATTTCATCTCAATTAGAGGCTGGTTTCCTCCTCACCAATACATGTAAGATTTTACCACCAATCAAATATCACCTTGTGGCAAGATATTCAAAAATTATGCCCTAGATAGGACGGAGGAAGTAGTCAAACTTAAATATGATGATATTAATTTAGTTATGATAATTTGTCTATCAAACCATCCGTCGTTTTCAATCTCGTTCTCAGATATTGTATCGGGTATATATTTTGAATCGAATGTCCAATTTTTTATATTTTTTTATATTTGAGATCCTGGTGAGGAGATCTTCAAAACAGACCAATATTGGGCATATTTTAAAAAATCCAAAAATTGACTATGAAAATGGTATGGAAACCACAAATTTTCATAATTTGTAAAGGATTTTCATCGTGTTTTGAACACACCCTTTTAAAAATTTATTCCAAAAATATATTCTAATATGTTTTCATATTACTGGAATGTGGTGGCAAATTTTGAAATTTCTTGAATTTTTATTCAACTTCATTGAAAAAATATTTAAAAATAAAGTGCACATGAAAATATTTTACATGTGCGAATTTTTTATGAAATATTTGTGATGTCACACGGGGACTAATGGCACAAAGGGACAATTGCAACTGATATACGAAAAATTTAAAGATGTTCAAAAAAATTGTAAAAATTTGCGCTCATTACGAAATATTCTACTCGTTCAAATAATTTGGCCACAAAAAATTATTCCTGAACTTCTGGGAAAAAAAATAATATTCTGACAAATATAGCGTGTATATAGTATTTTTTTGACAAATCTTTAACCAGGTTTGCAATTAATGTTATTCTCTGACACAATTTTTTGTACGGGTGCAATATTTGGTAATATTTACACAACTGAAAGTTTCAGATTTTTTTCTGAATTATTAAATTATTTTTAAATATCATGAAATTTAATTAGGAAAATTAAACTTTCAATTCAATGAAACATTTATTTATTTTTCGTGAAAATTTACTGAAAAAATTGAAAAAAATTATGCTAAAAAATATTACCAAATATTCTACTCGTTTAAATAATTTGGTCACAAAAATTATTCCTGGACTTCTGGGAAAAAAGACAAATTTCCGAATATAGCGTGTATATAGCATCTTTTTCGCAAATCTTTAACCCAACTTGCAATTAATGTTATTGTTGAAATGACAAGGATGTCGCCTAGAGGGGGGGTGAATAGGTCATTTAAAACTTTTTGGTTTAGGCTTGATAATTGCGGAATAAAACTAGGTGTTTAAATTAACAAGCCAACAACCTAAATAAACTAGGTCACCTATGTGCACCAACAACTTATGCTAAACAAGACAAGCAACAAGGTGATAGCAATAAAGGATACTTCAAGCACGAAGGCTATCACAATGTAAAGTGCATAAGTAAAGAGGTCGGGTATAGAAATAACCGAGGCACGCGAAGACGAGGATGTATTCCCGAGTTCCTCCTTTTTAGGGGAGTACGTCTCGTTGGAGGGATGTGAGTTTCAAACTCAAACGTCACAAATGGCCTCACCCTATTCTCGATGAACCTTGCCCAAAAGCTCGGTTCACCTTCCACTATTGATTTTCCTTTTGGGCGAAAATCGAGTCCCTTACAACAATCTTGAGGCACAACCCACAAAAGGATTGGGAGCTCCCAAGTGGCCACAAAAGGGCTCAACCGCCACCAAAGGCGTCTATGGTCCAAAGACCCAAGAGTAACAAGCTCACGAACTTTCACTTCCACGAATCCTCGTGGAGAGCACAAACCGATGCATAAAAGCAATGGCAAGAACACAAGAAGTGCTCAAGTCCTTCACTCTCAAATCCCACCAAAAGCAACTAATGCTTATGGGGGGAGAAGAGAGGAAGAACAAAGAAGAGAACCACACAAGAATTTCAAGATCTAGATCCACTAGGTTCCCCTCACTTAGAGGAGAGATGGATTGGTGGAAATATAGATCTAGATCTCTCTCAAATCGCTCAAAGATATACAAGAATCTTGGGAGGAATTGAGAGAGGGGCAAGCTTTCCAAGGTCAACAATGGAGGTGAGAGAGGGGGAATTTTCGTGCTTGGAAGAGCTAACTCTTTGGCGAAGAAGGGGGGCCTTTTTATAGGTCCCCAGAAAAAGAGCTATTGCAGGAAAACTTACACCGGAGACTCCGTTCCAAGACGGCCGGAGACTCCGGTCCGGACGGAGACTCTGGCCCGGGAGGGGCGGTGACAAGGATATACATCTCGGGTACCCTACTGTCGTGGGTTTGTCATGTCAGGTGTCATAGATGACTTCGTAGGTGTGGGATTATGCGAGTCAAGCATCTCCGAGCTTGGGATCGCAGGAACAAAGATCAACACAGATTTACCCAGGTTCGGCCCCCTCAATGTGAGGTAAAAGACCTACTTCCTGCCTACCCTAGATTGGTATTGATATGATAATCAAGGTGTTACAATGGAGGCGATCCGATCTGGTACTCGCCGTATGAGCTAGGGTTTGGGGCTTGATAGCTTGACCCGCTCTAAGTCCTGCGAGTCCTCTTTATATACACAGAGGCTCGCTAGGTTACAAAAGGAAACTTCCCCCATAAGGAATACATCCACATAGGCCTACTCGGAGACTACTTGGTCTTCACGTCCTCCGGGATATGTCTTCTAGATCTTTCCCTTATGGCGGTTCAATATTGGGCTTGTTCCCAAGTGGGCCTTCGTCCGTGCGAGTCAATTAAGTCGCACTGGGCCGCGGGTTAATCCAGAAAGTATTCCCCCGACATTAGCCCCCAAGCGTGGCCTGAACTTCATAGTATTTCTTGATCTTGAATGCTTAGGCCGCGCTTTTCCTTGTTTCGCGACTTATAATTCTTCTTTGGCGGCTCGAGAACGCGACTTATCCTGTCTTGACGGTTGATTTTCAGATCTAAACGTCTTCCGTGTCTGGGTTATTTATCTTGACTCATCATTTTCCCCAGCGTTTATGCATCAAGTCCTGCATTACGCATCCGCTACTCCTTTCCGCCGCCTCCAATCTCGCTTCTCGTACTCACAATCCTTCGGTGGATATCTCCATCGATCGAGAAAAATGTCTCGCCGCAAATGCAACTGGGAAGGCTCGTGGGTCGACGAAGATTTCCTGGAATCCCTATCTGCACGGGGCCTTCTTCCGCCAAAAGATCAATGCGAATGGCGGGCGGCGGTGAGGAGGTAATCCCCAATCCTCAACCAGGAGAGATAGTGATTTTTGCGGAGCATGTTGAGCGCGGGTTCAAGCCCCCAGGCTCTCTCTTCTTCCGCTCCTTGATGCAGCAGTTAGGCCTTCGTTTCCATGATATTGGCCCTAATTCGATGTTGCAAGTGAGCAACTTCCACGTCCTCTGCGAAGATTATCTGGGTATCCCGCCTCAATAGATTTCTGGCTTGCTCTTTTCAATTGCAATAGTCAAAGGGAAACCACAGATGGTCCTTTTCTCCAATGCGGCGCCATTTCCTTCCAACGCCGTCGGGGTAGTATCTTCCCAAAACTAACTCTTGCCAAGAAAATCAAGGAGTGGCAAAGGACATTCTTCTATTGTAAAAACACTTCTCCTGAGGGTGAAATTCCTCTTCCTCTTTGGTCTCCTCTTCCCTTCGAGGCTACCGATGCTCTGTCTTCCAAACCTGATCCTTCTTCGTTGCCCTTTGTCGAATCCCTTTAGACAAAGTGAGAGCGCTGACACTCCATGGTCTCACTGGACTAGATCTCATATCTTGCTGGACTAAGTGGCGAGTTCAGCCTGTGAGTCGCCGTTCGCGGCTTAGGTGGATTTCACTTGTCATGCAAACGACGTCGATCGTACTTGCCCTGAAGATTGGGACAAAGGGGAGTGGATAAACTTCATTCGCCGAGTGACGGACGAGGATATTGACTCATATGACAACGTCGGACTTGCTCCCTTCTGGGCTGAGCACAAGCCTTTTGTGGTAATGTCTACTTGTCACCTGTTTCCTCGAAAATTCCTTCTCCAATAATTATTTATTTCTGACCTGAGCTCTTTTTCAGATCGATCCCTATTTCTGGGTTCTCCCCTCAGAGGACGTCGACTTGAATCAAGGATCCCGGCTGAGTCGTCAAAACAAGCCGCAGCTTTTGGCAAAGACACAGTTATGCACGAAGGTAGTGCTTCTGAAGAGGAACAACAAATGGCCGACGCTCTCTGTCCTCGACTCCAAATACTCTTTTCTGGAACTTCCTGAGGTGCCTCGCAGGTCCTCGAAACGTATTTTATGCCAGAGCTTAGAAAACTCCGCGCAGCCTGAGAAACGTCGCAAAGCCTTGGCGTTACTAGCAGAAACAAGAGCTGCCAAATCTTTAAAACTCGCTGATCCCAACAAGGCTACTCTTTCTTCCGAGGCTGTTGCAAAGGATTGCTTTCAGTAAGCTCGGGTAATTGTTTGCGACTCTTCTCCTTTTCTTTTTGTGTTCACGCTTTTCTGGCAAGGAATTGCTGATCACTACTTCTTTTTATACCCTGTAGGTTCAGATTTGCAAGGTTTATCTTCTCCTTCCTCTGGTTGCCTGATGAAGAGTATCCGTGTCGCCTCTGGGTATGGTTCGCCTTCTTTTCAATGTTGCGGCTCTGCTATGTCACTTATTAACCCATCAATGTTTTGCAGGGCATGTCTGAAGAGGCTACCAAGTCTAATTCCCATCCCACTTCTTCTCAACAAGCTATGAGCGAGGATGATGCTGCTGATGAAAACGTGGGAAACAGTAATGGTGCGACTCAACCAAGGCCCTCCCTGGAGGAAGGTATTGCAGACGCGGCTCCTGCCGCGACTCCAGCCGCAGCTCCATCCACAACTCCTGCTGCTGGTAGGATATCTACTGAAAATAGAATTCCAGCTCCAGGAAATAGTTCTAAGTCAATCGCAGATGCCATAATTTCTGCTGGAGACAAGCATGCTGCTCTGCTGCGCGGCTTAGTTGAGCAATTTTCTTCAAGTCGCCAGGTACATATACCGTAGCCCCCAAGGATCAAAACCTTGTGTCATCGCACGGGGTGTTGATTCTTTTCCTGGCTTCAAATCTCGAGCCCCCAAATTCCTGGATAATTTACCTATGCGTTTTGCTCTGTTTGTTTTCAGCGTGAACTGTCCTTGCTTGATGCTTCTGGCTCAATAAAGGGTAAAGGCATTTCCATAGACCATCCTGAAATGATGCAGTCTCGCCTGGAGCAGCATAATGAGGTCATTAGGGACCAAGATCAGGAAATAAAATCTCTCAAAGGTCAACTCGACTCCTGCGAAGAGCAATTTAAAGAACTTGAAGCTGATATGCAGCAGCGACTCATGGAGAAAGACGAGGTCATTAGATCTTTGCGAGAAGGACTGGCTCTTAAAACTGAATTGATTGATCGCCTGAAGGGGGACCACGCAAAGGAACTCGCCGCGCGAGATGAAAAATATAACTCGCTGCTCAAAGCCTTTGAGGGTTTTGGCTCCATGGTCAAATCAGCCGTCCTGCAGCTTGCTGGTTGGTCTTGTATTCCTTTAATCATACATATTTTGGGTATCCAATCGTTAGTCTCTGACTTGTTTCTTGCCTTTTCTTTCTTTGACATAGGACCTGAGGCCCCAGTGTCCCGTTCCAATTTGAAGGATCAACTGGTATATCTGTCTGACCTCAGCCAGCGCTTCTTAAAGGTTACCAAGGAAGTTATGACGGTAATCACTCCTGCGACTGATGGCCCAACATCTTGCGAGTATTGGATAAATAAACTGCTCAAGGCTCCACATTATGTCTCTGATTGGAAACGATCCTCTGCTCGCGCCGGAGCCGCGCATGTCTTGACATTGCTTCGAGCATATTATCCAGAGATAGATGTTGGCAAGGTTGCTCGCCACGGCCTGGCGATGAGCGCAGATGATACTGAACTGCCAATAAGCGAGTACTTCGATATCTGGAAAGGGATGCGCGGGTATGCCACAAAATTTGTTGATAACTTAGACTTGGGCACTTATCTTGATAAATTCAATCTTGATGGGAGCAAGGTGTCAAGGAAAAGTCCTCAGGAGCTGAGTCATCTCGGGCTGCCACTCCAGCAACAGTATCTGGTGGCCCTTCTGCTCGTCTGGCGGTGCCATGATTATTAGGACACCTGCGGCTGCGACTGCGAGACAAGCCGCGCCAATTCCCACTCCTGTTGCTCGGAAGAGGAAAAATAAATAATGTGGGACATGCCCGTTAGTCTGTAAGATATTCATGTATTATAAACAGTTTTTTGTGACCTATAAGCAGGTTCTTTTCTTGATAATTCCATTAAGTAGACGCTCGCGCGGCTCAGTATTTCCAGGAACATGTGTGTTCAGGGTCGAGAGCGGCCATGATAGGCAATCAAGCTCGATTGACGCCACACCCCAGTACTTTGGTCGCATAATGCAAGACGCTTCTAGCTTAAGGATTGCCACTAGTTTGGCAAAATTTGAGGTGCGATTGGTACTCGCGATGCTCGTAAGGAGCCCTCAAGGGTCAGTGATATATGAAATTCAAAAGACTCAGCGACTCAATGATAGTTGAGGCGAAACGACAAACCCTTGAATGTCAAGGGTGCCGGCTTTATTTCATAATCACTCGATGTTTTACAGGGTGTTACATGATGATGCAGGCCCTTTAATGCGGGTTTTCTATTCCCCGCAGGCCATGCATACTTGATACTCATCGCACTTAGTTGCGAATTAATACTCCTAACGGAGTGGGTTGAACACCTGATTGGTTCAATTTGAGTCGCTAAAAGCGACTCGGGTCGAGCATGATAGCTCCGATGTATGTCTCATGTTGAAGTAGAAAGCCACGGTGTTGGGCGATCAGCCGCACTGAGCTGCGACTTATGTTGAGTTGGGTTTGCTTTGTAAGGTCTCACGATAACTGAGCCCCTTTGGCTGGAGTTATTGATTGAGTCTATGCACATGCGCCATTTCTTGTCTTCTTTTTGTATCAAGGCGACCTCTGAGCATTATCTTGCTGAGGCGCGACTTCTCGGTGGGTATTTACCATCCGGTGGCTGCATCCTGTTGGCCGCTTCCGCGGTACCTCCAACGCGACTCGTTTTGAGCTGCGATCTCCGATCTGCGACTGATACCCATGTGAAGAGTTGGCGATACAAGCTTCTTCTGCAAGTACTGAGCCTGCGTTCTCGCATTCTAACGCTCTCTGTCTGTCTCCATATATTGTAATAACACCGTTTGGTCCTGGTATCTTTAACTGTAGGTAGACGTAGCAGGGCGAGCGGTAAATTTGACATAGCTTCTCTTCCAAAGATCACATGATATGAGCTTTTGACTGGTACAACCTCAAAGTCTAGGAGTTCGTGCGGAAGTTCCGCTCCGTTCCAAAGCTAACTTCAAGTGTTATCTTTCTGATTGGTCGTGTAACAGCTCCTGGGATTATGCCTTGAATTTCTTTCCTGGATGGTCGTAGCCTTGTCTCGGGTATGTTCATTCTTCGGAGCGTGTCTTGATACAGGATGTTTACTCTTCCTCCTCCGTCCATTAAAACCTTACT
The DNA here is from genome assembly GCA_947311845.1 of Poa pratensis. Lineage (NCBI taxonomy): Eukaryota > Viridiplantae > Streptophyta > Magnoliopsida > Poales > Poaceae > Poa > Poa pratensis. The sequence continues at coordinate 35,869,709 of CAMZMU010000059.1, read as the reverse complement.
TAACTTGTATCCCGCGACTTCTGGCGTGACCAAGTTCTTTCTCATAGCTTGTATTGCAGCTTGTACTGTTAAGTTTTTGGCGGAGCCAAGGACCTCCGCGATTCTCTTGATCCAGTCGCGCTTGATTCGTCCTCTTTTTGAATGCATTGTCTAAGTTTTTTCATATCTTCTGTTTGGAATCTGCGGACGAACTTGTCCTTCAAGTCTTCCCATGTGCTTATTGATTTCGATGGCAGTCTTAACAGCCAATCCCTAGCTTCTCCCTGTATTGCCAAGTGGAAGTATTTCGCACGTACTTCTTGAGTCACGTCAGCCCTGTTATGCTTGCCTCGTAATCCTCTATCCATAAGGCAGGGTCTTGGTCATTGCGATATGTGGTGATTCGTTGCGACTCGTCGAAGTTCGGGGGGAAACGAGTGAGCTGTATTTCCTCTCCAAAACATGCTGGTCCTTTCAGTAATGAATAGGAGTTTACTGGCGCTGAATCTTCATCTAAATCAGTTTCAATCTGGGATGGCTGAGTCGCTCCGGACGTTCACGACTCGCCTTCTATCTTCTCTTCTTTTTCCAATGGAACTGTGATTTCCTCTCTCCTCTACCATCTTGATCTGATGTTTTTGCTGCCAACGACGGAGTCTGCACTCTTCTTCCTGGAGTTTCTTGGGCTCAGATGTCGCCTTGGTTCGCACCGCCTGGTGCTTCGGCTGGCAGCGGCGGAGTCGTCGGCCTTCTCCTTGGAGTTTTTCGCGCTCAGCCGCGAGTCTTTGTGCCTCTTCACAGAGCTCCGTCCTGATAGCTTCAATCTCTTCAATCTTGAGGTCTCCTTCCTGATTTGGTAGAGATCCCCAAACAGGTCTTGATGGGACGGGGATGGGCAATCTTGCCGTAGCTTGTTGTAGCTCCTCCAACACGCGGACCCTGACCGGCCGCAGCTCCTTCACCGATTCGCTTCCTTGAGTCGCGTCCATAGATCTGCGACTGACGGATCCGACAAAAACTTTTACTGATCGATGGGAACGATGTATCCAAACTCGATGCGATCTGCCTCGGGTCCCCACTCTGAGTCGTCGATGAAGGGGACCCCATTGATGTCTTCAACTTGGCCGATGGCGATGTCCTTGAAGCCTGATTTCGATCCTGCGCGGAACGTGACGCTCTTGACCGCAGGCCCCACGGTGGGCGCCAACTGTCGTGGGTTTGTCACGTCAGGTGTCATAGATGACTTTGTAGGTGTGGGATTATGCGAGTCAAGCATCTCCGAGCTTGGGATCGCAGGAACAAAGATCAACACAGATTTACCCAGGTTCGGCCCCCTCAATGTGAGGTAAAGACCTACTTCCTGCCTACCCTAGATTGGTATTGATATGATAATCAAGGTGTTACAATGGAGGCGATCCGATCTGGTACTCGCCGTATGAGCTAGGGTTTGGGGCTTGATAGCTTGACCCGCTCTAAGTCCTGCGAGTCCTCTTTATATACACAGAGGCTCACTAGGTTACAAAAGGAAACTTCCCCATAAGGAATACATCCACAGAGGCCTACTCAGAGACTACTTGGTCTTCACGTCCTCCGGGATATGTCTTCTAGATCTTTCCCCTTATGGCGGTTCAATATTGGGCTTGTTCCCAAGTGGGCCTTCGTCCGTGCGAGTCAATTAAGTCGCACTGGGCCGCGGGTTAATCCAGAAAGTATTCCCCCGACACCTACCGTGAGGGTACCTGCTGCACATGATGACTAAAAGCCCAAATAGCGAAGATACGGCTCAAAGCCCAAAACGAGAGGCCCAACAAGATGGAGTAACTTCCAAGTTTAGATATAGACATAGTCGGTTTATACTTTCCTTATGTGTAAACTAGGTCGGTTACAAACTCCGAGACCCAGCCTATTTAAAGGCTGGGAGGGGTGCCGATCTGGGGGGAAGCCATACTCGAACCACCAAATCTCTTGTGAGATCATCATCTCGCCGGAGCCACCTTGTAACCTCATAATCTCCAGCGATCAATAACAGACAAGCAGGAAGTAGGGTCTTTACTCCACCCGAGGGGCCTGAACCTGGGTAAATCTTTGCCTCTGCTTGTCAGCCGACGAAACTACCAGTACTAACACGTTCTCTCCCATAATCTCAACCCTAGGTCCTTGCTAGCTCTAAGTTGACGAGGGAATATTTCCCCGGCAACGTGCCAGAAACAATGCTTGTACGTCACACGTCAGTTGGGAACCCCAAGAGGAAGGTATGATGAGTGCAGCAGCAAGTTTTCCCTCAGTATGAAACCAAGGTTTAATCGAACCAGTAGGAAAACGAGGTTGCTTCGAAGGTGTTGGTGAAGGAGTGTAGTGCGGCGCAACACCAGGGATTCCGGTGCCAACGTGGAACCTGCACAACACAATCAAATTACTTTGCCCCAACTTAACAGTGAGGTTGTCAATCTCACCGGCTTGCTGAAAACAAAGGGTTAAACGTATCGAATGGAAATGATGTTTGTTTGCATAAAACAGTAGAGAACAATGATTGCAGTAGATTGTATTTCAGATGTAAAAGAATGGACCGGGGTCCACAGTTCACTAGTGGTGTCTCTCCAATAAGATAACTAACATGCTGGGTAAACAAATTACAGCTGGGCAATTGACAATTGATAAGTGCATATAACATGCATGTGTGAGCTGTGGTGTCTACTATGAGATTCATTTGGGCATTACGACAAAGTACATAGACCGCTATCCAGCATGCATCTATGCCTAAATAGTCCACTTTCCGGTTAACATCCGTACCCCTTCCAGTATTAAGTTGCAAGCAACAGACAATTGCATTAAGTAATGTGCGTAATGTAAACAATACATTCATCCTTGAATAAAGCATTGCTGTTTTACCCCTAGTGGCAACAACACATCTACAACCTTAGAACTTGCTGTCACTATCCCAGGTTAAATAGAGGTTGAACCCAACTATCATGCATAAATACCCCCTCTTGGAGTTACAAGTATTCACTTGGCCAAGGCTTCAACAAGTAACGGAGAGCATGCAAGATCACAAATGACATAGACATGATAATATAATATTCAGCTCCACATAGGTATCAATATAAGTCAGATCCCAGCAAACACAACATGTAGCATTACAATAAGATGATCTTGATCATGATAGGCAGCTCACAAGATCTAAACATGATGGCACAAGTGGAGAAGACAACCATCTAGCTACTGCTATGGACCCATAGTCCAAGGATGAACTACTCACGCATCACTCCGGAGGCGGGCATGGCGATGTAGAGCCCTCCGGTGATGATTCCCCTCTCCGGCAGGGTGCCGGGAAGAGCTTCAGAACCCCCCGAGTTAGGGTTGACGACGGCGGCGGCAGCGAATATGTTCTGGATGAAAGGCTCGGTGTTTTAGGGTTTTCACGTCTCGGGGAATAAATAGGCGAAGGGGCGATGTCGGCGGACCCCCGAGGGGCCCAAACCACCAGGCGGCGCGGTGGGCCCCTGCCGCGCCGCCTGTGGTTTGGCCACCTCGTGGCTCTCTTCGTCTCTCCTTCGGACTCCGTGTACGTGCTGGAAAAATAGGGACTTGGCCTTTTGTTTCGTGCAATTCCGAGAATATTTCCAGAAGTAACTTTCTGAAACCAAAAACAGCAGAAAACAGGGAACTGGCACTGTGGCATCTTGTTAATAGGTTAGTCCCAGAAAATGCATAAAAGTGATACGAAGTGTATATAAAACATGTAGCAAATGGTATAATATAAGCATGGAACAGCAGAAATTATGGATACGTTGGAGACGTATCAAGCATCCCCAAGCTTAGTTCTACTCGTCCTCGAGTAGGTAAAACGATAACAACAAATAATTTCTGAGGAGACATGCTTTCACACAATCTTGATCAATATATTGCAAGGCTCATGTCATGAATGAAGTGACTCAAAGCAATGATCTATAGTTTGCTAACAAATAGATAAAGAGTAAACAATGAATCATATAAGCAAAAACTTTTCATGAATAGTACTTTCAAGACAAGCATCAAAAAGTTTTGCATAAGAGGTAACTCATAAAGCAATAGATTCAAAGTAAAAGGCATTGAAGCAACACAAAGGATGATTAAGTTTCAGCATTTGCTTTCAACTTGTAACATGTATATCTCATGGATAGTTGTCAACATAAAGCAATATAACAAGTGCAATAAGTAAATATGTAAGAATCAATGCACACAAAGTTGACACAAGTGTTTGCTTCTAAGATAGAAAGGAGTAGGTAAACTGACTCAACATAAAGTAAAAGATAGGCCCTTCGCAGAGGGAAGCAGGGATTAAATCATGTGCTAGAGCTTTTTAAGTTTTCGAAAGCATATAGAGAGCACAAAATAAGTATTTGAGAGGTGTTTGTTGTTGTCAACGAATGGTAGTGGGCACTCTAACCCCCTTGTCAACCAGACTTTCAAGAGCGGCTCCCATGAAGGACGTTATCTCTACCAGCAAGGTAGATCATCCCTCTTCTCTTTTGTTTACACATGTATTTTAGTTTCTTTATAGATGACACTCCTCCCAACCTTTTGCTTACACAAGCCATGGCTAACCGAATCCTCGGGTGCCTTCCAACATTCACATACCATGGAGGAGTGTCTATTTGCAAAATTAAGTTGCTTACTGATAAATCAGGGCAAAACATGTGAAGAGAATTATTAATGAAAGTTGTAATTAATTGGGGCTGGGCACCCCGTTGCCAGCTCTTTTTGCAAATTATTGGATAAGCGGATGTATATGCCACTAGTCCATTGGTGAAAGTCTGTCAGAAGTAAATGACAAGATTGAAAGATAAAACACCACATACTTCCTCATGAGCTATAAAACATTGACACAAATAAGGAGTAATAAAGTTTTGAATAGTTTAAAGGTAGCACATGAAATATTTACTTGGAATGGCAGGAAATACCACATAGTAGGTAGGTATGGTGGACACAAATGGCATGGGTTTTGGCTCAAGTTTTGGATGCACGAGAAGCATTCCCTCTCAGTACAGAGTTTAGGCTAGCAAGGTTGTTTGAAGCAAACACAAGTATAAACCGGTACAGCAAGAATCACATAAAAACATATTGCAAGTATTATAAGACTCTACACTGTCTTCCTTGTTGCTCAAACATTTTACCAGAAAATATCTAGACCTTAGAGAGAACAAATATGCATCCCAAGTCTCAACAAGCTCTACGGTAGTTCTCCACTACTAGGCTTTAACTACATGATGCAAGAGCTTAAACATGATCTACTTGAGAGCTCAAAACAATTGCAAAGCATCAAATCGAAACAAGACAATGATCTACAAGAATGCATATGTCTTTTCCAATACCAACTACTACATGTAGCATTTTCTTTCTTCCAAACAAACACCAATCAATTTATTTAAACATAAACTCTCCAAATGATAATATAATGCAGCAAGAGAGTATTTATAAACAAGTGCTAACAGCTCGAAGAGATGCATGAAAAACAGGAGCTAAAAGCACTGCAGTAGCTAGTTAAGAATACTCAACAAATATAAGTGAAGAACATGAGTATTCACATGAAAAAGCGGAGCGTGTCTCTCTCCCACACAAGGATTGCTAGGATCCGAATTTATTCAAACAAAAACAAAAATAAAAACACACAGACGCTCCAAGTAAAGCGCATAAGATGTGAAAGAATTAAAATATAGTTTCACTAGAGATGACCTGATAAGTTTGTTGATGAAGAAGGGGATGCCTTGGGCATCCCCAAGCTTAGACGCTTGAGTCTCTCTGAATATGGTTGGGATGAACCACGGGGGCATCCCCAAGCTTAGGCTTTTCACTCTTCTTGATCACATAATATCACCCTTCTCGCTTGATCCTTGAAAACTTCCTTCACACCAAACTCAAGACAGTTCTCATTAGAGGGTTAGTGCATAATCAAAAATTCTCATATTCTGTAATGATACAATCAATCCCAAAGCTTCTGGACATTAGCTACAGCCACCAATGCTTTGTGGAGCAAAGAAATCCACACAAACACAGTAAAAGAGCGAATGCAAAACAAAAGGCAGAATCTGTCAAAAACAGAACAGTCTGGAATGACGAATTTTTTCGAGGCACTTAAGTTGCTCAGATGGATCTGGCCTAAAATAATGAAAGTTGCGTACATATCTCAGGAATATGCGTGATTTTTTCAGAATTTTTTGAATTTTCTACAGGGAGATAAGCTCAAATCCGTGACAGCTAAAAATCTGTCACTGCGCAGAAATCCAAATCTTGCATCAACTTTCAATATAGAACTTTACTTGGCACAACATTGCGATAAAATAAAGATACAAAGGAGTTGCTACAGAAGTAACAAAACTCCTTGACTCAAAGAAAACAAAAATAACAGCAAATAAAAACGATGGGTTGTCTCCCATAAGCGCTTTTCTTTAACGCCTTTCAGCTAGGCGCAGAAAGTGAAAATCAAGTGTTGTCAAGTGGAGGAGCATTGACATCAATACCAAGGGCCATGTGCCTACCTCTCTTACCCTTAGACTTACTCTTTGGTTTGGGGAATACATGGCCGCACCTTGGTGTGGAGGTAAGATTCAGAGTGCCTTTTCCCACATCTATGGTTGCTCCCATTAATTTGAGCAGAGATCTTCCAAGTGTAATTTGTCCTGTCCCTGCACATTCAATAACAAGATAATCAGTGGACACCGTTCTCCCAAGAAAGGTTGTAAACACACCCTCAGCTATCCCCTCGGGAAATATAACAGAGTTATCAGTAAGAGTTATTCCTTCTCCTCCTTCAGCAAGTCCCCAAAGATTCAAAGTTTCATAAATGCTTTTAGGCATAAGGCAAAACTCAGACATAATATCACAACGAGCATAAAAGGTTTCACCACAAATAGCAACCTTTACCGTAGGGACCCACATCGAAGGTTCAAAATTTGTTGGAACATAGTCAAAATATTCCCGAATTTGATTATAGCCGTCCTTTAAACAAGATATATGTGTCTCAAGAGTGTTTAATCTAGCATGGATGCTAACAAGGGCCGAATCAAATTTATTAGTTGAGCTAGAAGTTGCAATCAACTTTTTTATGGCATTAAAAGCTTGGTCCCCATCACAGTGAAGGAAATCTCCTCCCACAATAGCATCTAAAGCATATCTATAACAAAGGGCTAGACCAAAGTAGAAGCTAGTGAGAAGCAAACTTAAAGTCATTTTAGGATCAGTTTTACCAAAGGAATCATTAATTCTAGACCAAGCTTCTTTAAAATTCTCCTCACTCCCTTGTTTAAAAGTGAAGATCAATTCCTCAGGTGACATAGCAACAGGCATGGAACAAGACATGATGGTGACAAGAGACAAAACAAAACCGAAATAAACAAGTAACTAATTTTTTTGTGTTTTTGATAAAGAGAGCAAACAAGACTAAATAAAAATAAACTAAGCAAGACAAATAACAAAGTAAAGAGATTGGGTGTGAGAGACTCCCCTTGCAGAAGCAATTCGGTTTTCCCCGGCAACGGCGCCAGAAAACGTGTTGTGCTCTAAGTTGACGAGGGAATATCTCCCCGGCAACAGTGCCAGAAACAATGCTTGTACGTCACACGTCAGTTGGGAACCCCAAGAGGAAGGTATGATGAGTGCAGCAGCAAGTTTTCCCTCAGTATGAAACCAAGGTTTAATCGAACCAGTAGGAAAACGAGGTTTGCTTCGAAGGTGTTGGTGAAGGAGTGTAGTGCGGCGCAACACCAGGGATTCCGGTGCCAACGTGGAACCTGCACAACACAATCAAATTACTTTGCCCCAACTTAACAGTGAGGTTGTCAATCTCACCGGCTTGCTGAAAACAAAGGGTTAAACGTATCGAATGGAAATGATGTTTGTTTGCATAAAACAGTAGAGAACAATGATTGCAGTAGATTGTATTTCAGATGTAAAAGAATGGACCGGGGTCCACAGTTCACTAGTGGTGTCTCTCCAATAAGATAACTAACATGCTGGGTAAACAAATTACAGCTGGGCAATTGACAATTGATAAGTGCATATAACATGCATGTGTGAGCTGTGGTGTCTACTATGAGATTCATTTGGGCATTACGACAAAGTACATAGACCGCTATCCAGCATGCATCTATGCCTAAATAGTCCACTTTCCGGTTAACATCCGTACCCCTTCCAGTATTAAGTTGCAAGCAACAGACAATTGCATTAAGTAATGTGCGTAATGTAAACAATACATTCATCCTTGAATAAAGCATTGCTGTTTTACCCCTAGTGGCAACAACACATCTACAACCTTAGAACTTGCTGTCACTATCCCAGGTTAAATAGAGGTTGAACCCAACTATCATGCATAAATACCCCCTCTTGGAGTTACAAGTATTCACTTGGCCAAGGCTTCAACAAGTAACGGAGAGCATGCAAGATCACAAATGACATAGACATGATAATATAATATTCAGCTCCACATAGGTATCAATATAAGTCAGATCCCAGCAAACACAACATGTAGCATTACAATAAGATGATCTTGATCATGATAGGCAGCTCACAAGATCTAAACATGATGGCACAAGTGGAGAAGACAACCATCTAGCTACTGCTATGGACCCATAGTCCAAGGATGAACTACTCACGCATCACTCCGGAGGCGGGCATGGCGATGTAGAGCCCTCCGGTGATGATTCCCCTCTCCGGCAGGGTGCCGGGAAGAGCTTCAGAACCCCCCGAGTTAGGGTTGACGACGGCGGCGGCAGCGAATATGTTCTGGATGAAAGGCTCGGTGTTTTAGGGTTTTCACGTCTCGGGGAATAAATAGGCGAAGGGGCGATGTCGGCGGACCCCCGAGGGGCCCAAACCACCAGGCGCGGTGGGGCCCCTGCCGCGCCGCCTGTGGTTTGGCCACCTCGTGGCTCTCCTTCGTCTCTCCTTCGGACTCCGTGTACGTGCTGGAAAAATAGGGACTTGGCCTTTTGTTTCGTGCAATTCCGAGAATATTTCCAGAAGTAACTTTCTGAAACCAAAAACAGCAGAAAACAGGGAACTGGCACTGTGGCATCTTGTTAATAGGTTAGTCCCAGAAAATGCATAAAAGTGATATGAAGTGTATATAAAACATGTAGCAAATGGTATAATATAAGCATGGAACAGCAGAAATTATGGATACGTTGGAGACGTATCAGTCCTTAAACCATGGGATTTTTGATGAGGGTACACCTCGTCAATTGGCGCCGTCTGTGGGAAAGAATAGTGCTGGACTCGCGGTTTCTTCGGTTCCATCGGAAAACGGCGACTCGCCGATCGGATCTACAAACGGCAACTCGCCGGCTGCATCGACAAACCAGAACTCGCCGACTCAGGCGGCACACGGCAACTCGCCGGCTCACTCGACAAACGGCAACACGCCAGCTTCCCGCAAAAAGCATCGGATCCTCTGATGGATTTCGAGCCACACTCGCCAGGATTCCAGGAGGCCTTCTCCGATCTCGAGTCAGGTTTGGGTTTAACCGTTGGTTCGTTCAATTTTTTCGTCAACAAGCTTGGTGTGCAGGACTTGACGGATCCACGCCAACTCGCGACTTCCGCACCCGAGGCTCCATCGGTTGCGGCTCCTTCGACTGCGGATCCCTCAACTGTGTCCATACCATCGTCGACCCTCCAAGCTTGTTCGTCTGCAACAACCATGTCCACACGAGAGATGCGCGAGCTCATTGAAGAACTCCAGGGCGAGGAGGCCGAATCAGCATATCGCACAAACGATCCCGAGCTGGATCTCCCACTCGAGGATAGTTTCGACTGCGGGATCTCCTCAGCGACTTCGACGAACCTGAAACTCATATCGACAACCACGTCGACTCCGAGATCTGCGCCAACAACAACCTCGACTTCGAGATTCATAACAACTCGCCGACGCCGAGATGAGCATAGGCGATGAAGGCGTCGACTGCGAGATCCGTCCAGACGGACCACTCGATGAACATACGACTCAGACATGAGCCTCGATGAAGATGTCGAGTCCATGACGGGACTCGAAAGCATACACATACCCTCGGGTCACCCCAGCAGGTCTACGTTGCCATCGCCGCAGAAACATCAGACACTGCGGCCAGTCGCAGGCCTACAGAATTCCCGTGCACAGTTACTATGCCGGACGGAGTCACAACTCTCACAATCACTGCTGAGATGGCAGCAAAAGCAGATAAAGTCATCAAGGAGTGCACAATGATGCCAGCAGACGCAACACAAGAAGAGATGTTGACCTTCCAGTACTTCAACTGGCAGGAGTCACTTCGACTGAAGCAGATAAGAGCAACACTCGAAGAACGCAAAAAGCAAGCTAGCTTGTCGAGTGCGCGCAGAAGACAGCTCTCCCTGAGCTCCACCGGGCGAGCAGACACAAGACCCAGATCAAGGTTGTCACACCTCTCGCCAGGCGAGAAGGCGGCACTCACCCGCAACTTAGGCAACTCCTTCATGACATACGACGAGGAAGGACTGCCGGTGCCCAAAACAGCAGCAGGTGCTCTCTACACCGCTGCAGCATACCTGGAGGCAATCAACCCCAGCTGATGACCCCAATGCAAAACTGCATCGCCAACAGATCAAATCACTCGCCTTAGCGGCAAAGGCCATACGCCAAATTCCAAAACTCCAGGTGGGAGTCGAGACCGTGCCCTAGTCGACGCGCTCGGGAAGAGCATAATCACAGTGGTCCGCCACCACTCGAAGGAAAGAAGCGGCTCGCGAAGGCGCAGGTCCAGAGCAGATCACGCAGATCTTACAGTAGCGACTCATACTCTGATCGAGAGCCTGAGCCACATGGAGCTCTGTGCTTCACTCGACGCGTCCGCGAGACACGGATGCCCAAAGGGTTCAAACTCACATCTGAACAGCCCAAGTACACGGGTCGACAGGAACCTTCGGGTGGCTGGAAGATTACAGGCTGGCTGTCGCGTGCCAGCGAGGCACAAACACCACAGCCATGCATACATACGACTCATGCTCGAAGGCACAGCCCGCGACTGGCTCAAGGCCCTACCTCATCAAATACGACTCGTGGGATCACTTCCGCGATGACTTCATCAAAAACTTCGAGCCTCTATGTGAGCGCCCAAAAACGTTCGAGGAAGCTGGGCCTGCGTGCAACGTTCAGACGAAACTGAGGTCATACATCAGACGATGGACTGAGATACGCAACTCAGTGGAGTAATTTCAGAAGATATGGCCATGGATGCTTTCATAATGGGACTCGCCAGGGGGACTCAAAGAAGCACTCGGTCGCAAAAAGCCAACCTCTGTGGCTACCTCTTGATGACCGCGACTGAGTGGGCAGACGGAGAGACATGGCGCACCACACGCGGGTCCTCACCCCGTGACAATCATGAAAGCGGCAGTCGAAGCCGCAGAGACTCGTACAGAGACGACCGAAGGCGCAAACGTTCAAAACGTCACTACGACGATGACAGACCCGAATTCATGGCGGCTGGGTTCTCCACACCCCGCAATGACCAGGACAGAAGCGACCGACGTCGGAAGATCGGCGAGACAGTCGAGATGATCGCGGACAGTCGAGATGATCGTCGGACAGCCAGAGACCGCGGCCAACGCAGTAAGCTACAAGAGGAAGGACTGGCGCAAGTCACGGGCACAATCTGAGCGATCATTCGAAGAAAAGATGGACGCTGATTGCAGATTCCACCTGTACAAGGGGGACGACGGAAAACTGCGATCCAATCACTCGATGAGAAACTGCAGGGAGTTCGACCAAATGGCGACTGATTACGTAAATCGCAGAAAGGCAGCAGCCGCACAAGCACCTGCACCCGTGCCTCAGCCAAACAACGTGCCTGTTCTGATGGCACCACCTCCACCACCACAGCCTGCTGCAGGCGGAAACCTCGCGGGTGCCATACAGCACATACCTCGGGTGGACGAGCCACAGTACCCTCCCCCAAGGGCAGATGTACATGATACAGAAAGGTCGACCTTCCAACAGGGAGCAAAAACTTCGCACTCGACAAGTAAACATGGCGGTCATGTCACCTCCTGCGGTAACAGAATACTTGAAGGAGCCGAAACTACAATAAGCTTCAGCAAAGAGGACCACCCTCCATCGGTTGTTCGCCCAGGGCACTCTGCTCTGGTACTCGACGCGCAAATTGGAGGCTACGCCATGTCCAAGGTCTTCATGGATGGTGGGAGCGGCATAAACATCATCTTCGCAGATACGCTCCGCAAAATGAACAGGTCAGTCGAAAACCTGCCAAGATCTCAAATACCTTCCACGGTATCGTTCCAGGGAAAGCAATAAGCCCAGAAGGCACCATACAACTCGACGTACGTTCGGGGACAAGCACCACTTCAGGACAGAGTCGATTGAGTTCGAAGTGGTCGACTGGAAGTCACAATACCATGCTATACTTGGACGCCCGACGTTCGCTCGATTCATGGCGGTGCCACATTACGCATACCTCCAGCTGAAGATGCCTGGACCAAAAGGAGTAATCACAGTCAAGGGGAACTTCCAAAAGTCTGACTCTTGACCGAGAATTCAGCAAAATCTCTGAGATGTTTGGCATGGAAGCAACACTCGCTGATCTAGCGGTCTCCAACGATCGAACACTTATGCCAGAGCACAAAAAGGTGGCAGTCGACAGAGCATTCAATGCCACCAATGACACAAGATCGCATCAGGTGCACCCGACTGACCCGACCAAGACAGTCAATGTCTCGTCGAGTCTGCCTATCGCATAGGAAAGCGCGCTCGTCGAATTCCTCCGTGAGAACTGGGATATATTTGCATGGTGTCCAGCAGACATGCCAGGTATTCCCAGGGAATTCGCCGAGCACTCTCTCCAGCTACTTCCAGATGCTAAACCAGTCAAGCAAACAATGCGCCGCATATCCGGCCCAAAAAGAACTGCAGTCGAAGCCGAAGTCGACAGGCTACTCGCAGCAGGATTCATCAGAGAGATCAAGAAATCACAATGGGTGGCCAACCCCGTACTCGTAGAGAAGAAGCACACAGATATCCTTCGGATGTGCGTAGATTTTACAGCACTCAAAAGTGTTGTCCAAAGGATCACTTTCCACTACCTCGAATCGACCAGATCGTCGACTCCACCGCCGGGTGCGCTCGCTTGTCCTTCCTGGATGCTTACTCGGGTTACCACCAGATAAGGATGAAGGAAGAGATGAAGAGAAAACGGCGTTCATAACCCCACTCGGGGTCTACTGCTACACCACAATGCCTTTCGGGCTCAAGAACGCAGGCGCAACCTATCAGCGCATGATGCAAGATTGCCTCAAGAAGCAATTGGGCGAAACGTCCAGGTCTATGTAGATGACATCGTCATCACCACAAGAGAGGAAAACACACTACTCGATGACTTGCGAGAGACATTCGCAAACCTCAAACGCTTCCACATCAAGCTCAACCCGAAGAAGTGCACGTTCGGCGTGCCAGCCGGGCAACTCCTCGGGTATCTAGTCTCAGCTCGAGGAATCGAGGGGACCCGGAGAAAATACAGGCCATCTTGACGATGCAAAGGCCTTCAAAGCTCCATGACGTGCAAAAGTTGGCGGGGAGTAGCAGCACTCAGTCGATTCATCAGCAAGCTAGGCGAAAAAGCACTCCCGTTCTATCGACTGATGAAGAAAGCAGATAAATTCGAGTGGACGCCAGAAGCCGAAGCAGCCTTCACGGACCTCAAGCGAGTCCTCACAAGCCCTCCAATCCTCGTAGCACCAAGGGAACGCGAGCCACTATACCTATATGTCTCTGCAACTAACAGGGTGGTGAGCACTGTTTAGTGGTCGAACGCGGAGAGGAGGGACACGCCCAAAGCATACAACGTCCAGTCTATTACTTGAGTGAAGTGCTCTCCACATCAAAGCAGCGGTACCCGCACTATCAGAAGCTGGCTACGCCGTGTTCATGTCCTCAAGGAAGCTGACGCATTACTTCTCCGAGCACCCGATCACTGTAATCAGCACTTCAGGGATCGGGGACATCCTCACAAACCCCAATGCAACTGGGCGAGTAGCAAAATGGCTCATCGAGCTAGCACCAAGAGACATCAAGTATGATTACCCGAAGGCCATCAAAGCACAAGTTTTACCCGACTTCCACACCGAGTGGATTGAAGCTCAGCTCCCAGGAGCACCAGATGTGTCCAATTCCTGGACTATGTACTTTGATGGCTCGAAGAAAAACGAAGGCGCAGGCGCAGGTGTCATCCTCATATCACCAAAAGGCGACAAGCTCCGCTACATCCTGCAAATGGGATTCGAGTTCCCATCCAATAACGAAGCAGAATATGAGGCTCTGATCCATGGCATGAGGATGGCCAAAGCCCTCGGGTGCACTCGACTGATG